>JAZHEH010002780.1:3654375-4312500 GCA_036589455.1 Ateles fusciceps
AGAAAGTGAAATGCCTTAGGTCCCACAGTCAGTAATAGCAGAGCCAGATGTAAACTCAGGTATTCTACCTCCAGAGCCCAAGCTCCTAAAAACACATAATATTACGTCTAAATGAATGAATGATTTGGTTTCAAATAGAGCTACCCGCCAGAGGAGAGTAATGGATGATTGATTATGTCCTGGAATATTAAGACAAGTTTTCACACCTTGTAATACTAGAGGTAGACCCACATTTATTAAATTTCTATAACCAGTTTTTAAAATCCTCAAGAGTAGGACATGGAAGACACATTCTGAGTAATCTATTTCACTAATTAGCATACAAATATTTCTACAGATTTGTGACTTCCAATGTCCATAAACAGGAAAAATAATTAGAAAGTTAATTACACATCCTTTAGTTTATATTTCAATTTCAGAGAAACATAGTAAAAAATATCTGCACTTAGAATTTTCTTTGTAAAAGTAATAGCTGTACTGGCTCCCAGCAGAAAAGAATAAAATGTAAAAATTCTAATTTACAGATAGGCTATCGTCTGAACCTTTGTGTCTCCCCCAAAATTTGTATGTTAAAACTTAATCCTGAATGTGGTAATATTAAGAGGTAGTACTTTGGAAGGTGATTAGGTCATGAGGGCCCCCACCTGCATGAATGGAATTTGTGCCCTTATAAGAGGTCTAAGGGAACTTGTCTGGGTCTTGTACCTATGTGAAGCTATCAGCAGACACCAAATCTGCTGGTGCCTTCCTCTTGAACTTCCAGCCTCTAGAACTATAAGAAACAATAAATGTCTGTTGTTTATAAATTACCTGGACTAAGGTATTTTGTTATAACAGCCCAAACTAAGATGGAATTTAAATCCAGCTTTCTGATGTGTGATTCATTAATCATACTGAAGAAAATCCTCTCAGTAAAAAAAGATATCACGTTTTTAACAAATATTGTTGAAAATATGTAGTAAATATTTGGCCCTCTTTCTATATTTTAAAGACTTTTTTTCTTGAGATGGAGTAAAAATGGTTGGGTTGTAAATCTTTTTATCATAACAAGTACATTCTGATGATTATTCAACCACTAGAAAAATATTTTCACTCTTTAGGTGAAATAATAAAACTACTTTTCGAGATGCAACATGATCCATCATTCCAATATGGCCCCCAAAAAGTGAATTCATAGTTCTCACCATTTAATGGAAGAGAAATATAAACACAAAGAAAAGTATTTGACTAAGATCTGAGAAGAAATCAACAGAAGAATATGGACTTGGCTACTCAGTGTCTCGGACATGGCTGCAAAAGAAAACTAAAAAATGCAGAATAATTCAAATAAAACAGAAGCTTCTTCTCACATAAACAACTGAGGCAGATGTTCCTAGTTGGCAGGTGACCCTCCATGTAGTATCTCAGGGACCCAGATTCCTTTCAACTGTGGCTCAGCCATCCCCTAGTACCTATTCATGGTCTGTGAAAATGGAAATACATTCTTCTGAAAAGCATTGGCCCAGAAATGGTACTCATCACATCTACTACTGTCATATTCCTCTGGCTGGAACTCAAACATAGAGCTATACATCAGTACAAAGGAGGTTGGAAAAGATAATATAGCACAGGAAAAATAAGAAATAAGTATCTAATGAAAAGCTAGCAGTCTTTCCCACACTTTGCATAACCTATTACGCTCAGGGTTGACAGAGTTCAGAAGTAGAGAATTTCTAAGAAAATACAGAATTCCCAAGGAGACTTTCATGTAATCTTTTTTGAAATATGTTCCATATTCTAGGATGTTTCAAGCAATCACTTAGTTTTTGTACAATAATACAATGTAGGATAAATAGGATCAAATGTGTATTCTCTTTCTCCATGCAAATACTTAAGACCTTTATTTTGTACAATTTCTGCCACAGTTCTCTATTTTGCCAAAGTAACAGTACTTAACAATCAAGGGAATTAGAAATGTTACTTAAAAGTTATTTGACCCATTGTCTTACATTCAGGAAGGTCAAAGCCAACACCATTCCATTTAAATAAAAAGACTTTTTCAAAGATGTGCAAAGGAGATTCCAGCAAGTCCTTGCGTGCCCAACAACCTTCGCTGTCAGGAAATTCTTTCTTGTTGCTAATTTAAATTTATCATATAGCTTAAGCCCAGTTCCTTTAGGATTTTTCTTAGACACAGAAAACAGATGTTCTTTTATCCTTAGCATATTACACATTCCCATATTTTTACATTTAACCTTGTCTTTAGCATACTGAATAATCCCAGAATATTTCCCCGACAGGTCCTATACCAAATCGTTTAATTATACTGATGGCCCCCCCTCAAAAATCTCTCCAACTTTCCTATGTTCCTTTTAAGTTGTTATGGTCCAGAAGAAGATTTTCACAACTTAGCCCATTTTTGTAAGTACCTGTTCTATAAGAGTACAACATAGAGGGAAGATAAATCTAATTCCCAAGAAATAGCCTATCAACAATAAAACATCTTCTCATTATAGTTTTCCTTTTCTTGCCTGTTGCTACTTTCACATTTGTCATCCCCCTCAGGCAGAAGTCATGGTTCACAGTCCACATTTCCAGTTACAGAACTGGGACAGCCACCTACTCCCTTCTCAGTAAATCTTTATCTCCGAGGTCAACATGTTTCTCCATAAATGCTGGGAATCTTTCACATGTACACAACCAAGACACATAAAATAGTTCACATTCAAATAGCTCCTTTTATAAGCTCCTATTACTTTTAATGGCAAAAACCAATTACTTTTGAAACAACCTAATATTTGCAAGATTCTACCATGCTTGGCCTCATTGATTCTTCACAAAGGTGATGTGAGGCAAACCTCATGTTTTCATTTGAAAGACAAAGAACCCCAGAACTAGAGGCTAAGTAGATTGTCTAATATCACCTAGGAGTGAGTCACAGCTGTGGGTCACTGACTCAGATTATCTGATTCCAAACCTCATGCTTTTACTGAATACTATAAAGGGGAAAAATTGTTTTCTATGTTTTTAGATTCTAGAAGCCTAGAGCAAATAAATAATTTTTGAAAATAAAAGGATGTCATGCAAGTTATGCCAATATAAAGTATCAAATTGCAAAAGTATTTCACATTATTAAGCAAGGGTGATAAAATATAACTTCAGTTTCTGAAAAGTGATTTTCATTCAACGATTTCATGAAATATTGGCTGTGACTATGTGTCAATAGAAGTGTGACTCTGTTTTCCAAACAAGGAGGACAATGTTCTTGGTGCAAAGTAAATAATTTATGTGCATCTGAGAGAAGCAACCTTATTCATTTGACTTATGTAATTATTTGTGGAGTATACCAGCTCTCTCTCCAAAACTTGGCCACACCATTCACTTGTCTATGAGAAGAAAATGCCACTCACGCACGTATCTATCACCCTCAATAAAGACAACAAACATTTCTAATTGTATTTTCTTAAATTTAAGTATTTACCATTTCTTGCATATCTTCAGAAAAACCTATTAAGAGGAAATTAAAAGACATTTTCTGAGACTTTGAAAACACTTAATATTTGTAAACTTAAGCTTCCAGGGCAACCAAATTCATTTTATTCATCTATTTGCCTTATTTCTTATAGAAAATGAAGTTGATTCATTGAGAACTTTTCAGGTACTTGTCCCCAACCTCTCAGTATTTCCCAGTAATATGTTTATTATACATGAACCTTCTACCAAGTGAAAGTCATGGTAACTAAAATAGACTAAATCTCAGTTATCTGTTTTCATATGTGTTTTTGTTGTCTGCTTTAAGAGTCAGAACTCAAATGATTTTCAAAGACTCATTACCTATTTGGTTTAATAAAATTCTTCTTTTTGGAAAGTTTCTGTTATCAAATAGATATTATAAATATGTATTTCCTTTTCTATCACTTTATTAAAAGATTATCAACCATGAAGTTTCCTCTCCAGGGATATAGTGGACTTCAAAACTTCAAAAACTTTAATAGATTTTAATTTTCTTAGGTTTATGCTGAGCAATGCATGTTTTAATTATGTTTATATAATTTATTTTAAAATTCTTGCTTGGAAATCAGTCTATAAATAGGTACTGTATATTCAGTATTCATTTTTAATCTAATTGGTTGGCAAACTTACTAGCCTACACCAGAGGCATTTAATTTTGCAACAGAATTCTACATTTCTATTCTGAATTGTTTAGTGTATGTGGCTTTTGCATTAATTAAAAGTAACTTGGAAGTGAGTTCATGAGAAAATGAATTATAAATTTAGAGGTTTTTAAATTTTCACACAAATCAGAAACTTACAAATGACACTTTTACCAATATTCTGTTATCACATTATTGCTTTATCTGCCACTTTATTTAATTAAAATACTGCAATACTGTGATTTTAACAATTGTTTCAATTTTTTATTGGGTATTTGTCTTTCAATTATTAATGTTATTCATTTTGATATAAACTATCCATTCCCTAGGCTAAAAACATATAGAAGCTCCTACAAGCAAGTTTAAAATTCAAATGCAATGTTTCATATTAGCAGTTAAAGATGGAGATAAATCACTACAGGTTTGATTTTTCAACTAGAAAAAATATATGTTTTAAGTTTCACAAGATATTTGTTTCTAGCCTTCACAACCTTAACTAGACTTTCCAGAGCAGGCTAACATTTGTAACCAAAAACTCTGTCTTTGTGCAAGGAGCTTGGTTTAATTGGAATTATGTGGGCAACAGGAATATCTAGTTAGATATCTGATATCTTTTTCACACTTAAAGAATTTTCTACATCGAAATCTCCTTCCTCTTTGATTTTGGTTGCTCTGTCCTTGGGCATTGCTATTTAATTTTGGGTTATCCACCCCTCAAAAGTTAAAAAGGACCACACAGAAAAATGATGCTAAGCCCGAACTTCTGCAACAAGGAAGTCGAGATCACAAAGATGTTACGCCAAATAGGAATTTGGTTATATTTGCTTATGATATTGCTTCATTGAGCTTATATAAAGAACACTTAAGGATATTCGTTGGTGTCTGTGTGTCTCTCTGGTAGAAGTATTGGTACTGGAAGACTAGGACAGTCTGTACCACATTCACTAATTAAGCAACATCGTTTCAAGTTCTGCCATTTAATAATTGACTTTTATGGAAGCTGTAATTTCTGAGCCAAAATTATGATGCAAAACAGTTACAGATGCCGTTACAGTTGCTTTTGTGTAAATTAATGTTTAGCATAACCCACTGCTGAAGGGAAGAAAATGCCTGCAGAAATTGCCTGTAAATTAATAGATTTATTCACAGAGCTTTTTAATCTTTTCTATCTCAATTAGAAATCAGAGAAAGATGGAGATGGAATGTAGAAAATAGAACAAATGGGAGGAGAAAGACCAGAGAGGATGGGGTGCTTTACTTTCCAGAAAGCAAAACATGAGTTTATCCACAGAAATGTATAGCATGAATGTGAATAAATAACTCTTTATGATGGACAGAACAACACCACAGGTGAAGTGGCCATTGTAATTAAGTTTATTGTCTTCTACAGGACAGAGAAGAGAAACTCTTCCGCTCCTTGAAGACTTATAAGACAAAGCACTTGTGTATAATTTAGTAAATATATATTTTTATAAAGGAGTCTTACCATGTGTTAATTAGGAGGTCATTGTAAGAACTGATTGCAATGGGAGAAAAGGATTTATCCAGAGCAGGTAAACAGAGTAACAAGAGAAAAGGTCAGGAAGGGCCATTTGGCCAGTTAAAGAGGGCAATCAGGTAAGTGGAAGACATAAGATGAAGTGGGGGAAGTATCTTTCACAGAAGATATTCAAGTATGTCACCTATAAGGCATGAACCTTGGCTAGTAAGTATGTCAAAGCAGGAATATATGTGCGTGTACACGCGCACATGTGTCTGTGTGTGTGTGTGTGTGTATAGATACATGTATATATATTTCTCCTCCAGTTTTTATTTTGGAATCCTACCCTCCTGATTCTGATCAAGTAATGAATGACAACACATGCTAATAAATATTGTTTCAGGAACCTAAGGCAATAGTGACTAACAAAGCCCTGGGATTTCCTAAGGAGAGAGCAGCTTATTAGAAGGCAGTATGCAGCGTTTGGATAATGGCGTTATCACCTTACAGAATCCCTCAGGTTCCTGGGATTTTGAAGTCCGGTTCCTAGATGAAAATCTACTCTGTATTCACAGGCTAATGAGTTGACAAAGAAGCAGAAAAACTACATATGAAAATGAGAGTTTGGCTTCTTGACAAAACAGAAGAGGGAGAGAGAGAAAACCAGTATTAATACCGGCTTCAGAATTTCTTCACTTCTGAAATTTAAATTGCTGCTTTGGGTCTTTTCTCTCTTTTTGCCTTTCTTCTTTTGATGAAAAGCTGAAAACTTAAAGTACAAAGTACAAAGGTTTCAGCAGCCCAGCAGCAGATTCACGGCCTAAGTCATTCAGCGAAAATTTTCTAGGTTCCCGTTCTTCTTTAACACTAGAAGGGGCCAGACTGGGGCAGTCATTTTATGGAAGTCTCAGATCTTTGCCACATTACTCACATTGTGTGGGAAAAGAGCCCTGGCCAGATAAAAGATTCTCATTAATTTATAATGGTGGTAATGTTTTTCATTCAACATGCAAGATGGACATAGATGGGCCCTGTGTTTCTTGATTTCCGCTCTACAAGACATCAAGTGCAATGCTTTGCACCAGATTCCTAG
This sequence comes from Ateles fusciceps, assembly GCA_036589455.1. Classification (NCBI taxonomy): domain Eukaryota; kingdom Metazoa; phylum Chordata; class Mammalia; order Primates; family Atelidae; genus Ateles; species Ateles fusciceps. The sequence continues at coordinate 3,661,082 of JAZHEH010002780.1, forward strand.
TGGGAGCGGTAGAAAGGAGATTTTTCATGCTACTTGTGGAAGCTGAAGGATAATGACTCAGGAAGAGTCACTTAGAGAGTTTAGGGAGCATTGGAGACTGCTTCATTGTTCTTTTCACAGCAGGCTAGAGGGCAAAAGTTTATCAAAAGGGGAGAAAAAACCTCAGGGTTAAATGGAACTCAATAGAAATTCAAATATGCTTAAAATTTTCTCATGGGCTTTAATTCTGGTCTTTGATTTGCATTCTTCTAAAAAAATTAAATGATGTTTTAAATGTGGCAGTCCTTTTGTATCCTTTAATCACAAACCTTTGACTCTGAGCATTGTTAATAACATTAAATATTGAGCTTACATTGTTAGCTTAATAGTTAAGTGGAAAGGATGGCTTTGTAATTGTATGATTTTTCTCACTCAAGCCTTTTCTTTTAATAAGTCAGTTTAAAAATTCAAGAGACAGTCTAATATTAGGGTACTTACTAGAGGAACTACTCATCCAAGAAAGAGGCATAGCTGGTACAAATCACTTAAAATTTAGAAATTAATGATTTTACTAACTGAGTTGATCCTTGAAAATTATTGAAATGCCACCTAAAATGTGTGTTAATTGGGCATACTGTATCCTAGGTTTTCTAAATATCTGCAAGCTAGTTCTTAAATAACATTTGAAACTAAATCTCATATAATTAACAGTCACTAACCCTTTATAGAACTTTTATCCCTCTATCAAATAAATTTCAAGCTAGATTGTTCATAATATAAAATTAGCTGTGTTGACTTCTGTTACACCACACTTACAATGTATTATTAGTAAGGTTTTTAAAATATCTATCACTTTTTAAATCTTTTTGGCTTTGAGAATTTCTAACTCTTCTTTTTTTCACCTAGTGAACTAGAATCTATAGGTTTCTTTTTGTACATCCAAGGGCTCAGGGAGCTGGCCTAAAATTATGGATCCTTTCTAGTTTAGGATGCTCTGTATTCAAATCAGTTTCAGGAGAAATGATTTGAAGTCAAGAAATGGTCACATAATGGCTATGGAAAGACTGTTTAGATATATTCAGGGGTTTGTGCGCAATATCGTAGAGATATTGGTATCAGAAAATCAAGTCAATCTAAGCAAATTTATATCTAACCAAATTTTCTATTAGTAAAAGGGAGAAGTGTCTATATTTATGTCTATTTATATTGATTGATCAAGATAGGTAGAGACTGACAGATAAAACTGGCAGTACCGTGTATACAATAAAGATCATTATCTGTCAATATCTACTCTCTTTTTTTAACAGTAGGACTGAGTCAAGTTTTGCAAATGTCCTCTCTGCTTAAGTCTACACACCTTAGATTTAATATGGCCATGTGCCTGAATTCTAAATAATACGGTCAGAACAGAAGCAATACATATGCCAAGGTAAGACCTTCCCTCTAAAAAACAATGTGTGTGCTCTGAGGCCCTTTGGTCTCTCTGGTTGGAAGATGATAACACCTGTAGCAGACACTGTGGACCCAGAGAAAACAGCTATGTTTTGAGGAAGACAATATCTCCTTATCAGCTTTGGATCACTTAACCCTGGATTTCTGTAAGAGAAACAGGCAGTTCTATCAATTTAAACCACTGGTTTTGATTCTGTTTTTTATAGCATTTTATTCTAGACCCAATTTAACACAGTTCCTATTAGGAAGGGAAAAAATGGTGGGAGTGTTTATCAAAAATACTCAGTAAGTGAGAAATTGTGTACAGTTGGAACTACCAGAAATGCCTACTTTAACCATAGTCTGTATGTGCCTATTTACTCCCAATGAAACTGAAAAACTAGCTTATGTCATTTGATAAATTTCTTTACAAAAGTTTTTAAAAATCTGATACCAATTACCTATGGTATTGCTTCCAACTACTAAAATTAAGGAAAAACCTTTCATCTTTTATTTGTATATTTATGTCAACAGCTTCTGGTATCAGCATAGGAATTAATAGACTAGAAAAAGGTAGGGTTACTAATGTCTTCACCTCTATTATAGTTGCACTCATGCTAATTTCAAGAGTGAAACATATAAGGCTTTAAAATAAGTTTAGTAGGTTTCCATGATGTATATGAAAGCTTTTGAAAAAATTAAAAGAATATAATAAACTATAAAATATAAAGGATTAATATTATCGCCATCATCATCATTCTTATTTTCCAGAGATTTTTTTTTTTTTCAAATTGTTGCAGCTGCTGACCTAAAGCTTCAGAGCTGAGATGCAGAGGAGAGAAGTATATAATAGAACAAACAAAATAGTGTTTCTGAACACCAAGTTTAGAGTTTAGGTTTTAAGTGCATTGCTTAAAAAAAAACAAAAAACTCATAGCTACACACACAAGTCATTTTTAAGTGTATATAAATGAAAACAACTGGAAACACAGAGCTTCGAAATAAGAGTTAATCTGACATTTAGCAATGTATATATTTAATCTAATACTGGTTCATTTGAGGGGAGATTGTTTTAAAAATTGTTTCACTTATAACTTTGGAGTCATGATTGATGCTAAATTATATAAATATAATTTATAGTTAAGTAGAAGACTAAAATATGTATGTAATCATTCATCTTGATTCTTGCAAAAGCAAAGGCAAGTTGAACTGCATGGTGTCTTTTTAATTTGTTTTATTTAGAACAGGTTTCTGCAAACTTCCTACAAAGAGACAGAAAGTCAATATTTTAGGCTCTGTGGGTCATACAGTCTTTGTTGTAACTATGCAACTCTACTATTAAGGACAAAATCAGCCATAGATTATACACAAATGAATAAATATAGTTGTATTCTAATAAAACTATTTATGAACACTGAAATTTGAATGTCCTACAATTTTCACATATCATGAACTATTACTCTTCTTTTAAATTTTTTCAAATATTTAAAAACAACAAATCCATTTTTAACTCCCATGCCTTACAAACACAAGCAATGGGCCAGCTTTTGCCTGTAGGCCATAAATTATTAACTCTTGATTTAGGATGATTATAAGATCAAAGCAATATATACAGATACACTTACCTGTACTGGATAAATTTTAAATATATACATTATTTAGATCAACTAAAAGTCTTATAAAATGTTAGTGAAATTCATCATTCAACAAATATTAGTGAGATTCTAATGTGTACCAAGCACACTATACAAATATATAAAGCTTCTGTCCTCATGGAAATTATAGTCCAGCTTATGAAACAGATATTAATAAATAACTACACAAATAAATTGATAGTGTCCATCAACTACAATGTGTACTTTAAATCAAAATTAAATAAAACTGTGATTTTCAACATAGTTTTATTTAATTTGGTATAAATTGAAAACAGCTTTCAATCAAAATATTCTAATGGTACAGTAAAGCTGAGCATATTAAATTATACATTTGTAGACTAGTAGCTCAAAGGTAGAAATAGAACTAGAATTAGCTGATACACAAATGTATGTGATTACCCTGTATTTTACAATCTTGATCTCATTTTAAATGATGGAGTTTCATAATTGTTTTATATTGGATCTCAGAAGATCATGCAGATTCTACTATTAAGACACGAGGACACGACCCTCTAAGTCTGCACGTCACATATGGTGGTCATTCCAACACCACCCTCTTCTGTGAGATGTTTCACACTTAACACCACTACCCAGTTTCACCAACAGCTTGACTTTCTGTGGCTACAGATGAACATATTAGGTTGGTGCAAAAGTAATTGCGTTTTTTGCCATTAAAAGTAAGGAACGATTCCTCTCTTTCTTATCACTGTTACCTATAGGAGTATCTGTAGGCCTTTCTGACATTTTTGACAATACTTTTATACTACAGAGCAGAGAAGAAGAAAAACACAGTGAGCAATGCACACAGGGCTTGGCCCCATGCTAGACATCATGGAGAACTTGCCCTGGCACCTCCCCTCCTACACATGTGCCATTTTATTATTCTTTGTGGGTATGTTTGTGCAGGGGAATCTGGGTGTGTGCAGAAAAGACACATCACAGGTAAAGGCAGCTGGGAAGGCCATTTTTTTCCTTGGAGACACTGAATCAACTGGGTTGTGCACCTTCATTTTGACCGCAAGCTGTCACATGAGGTCACGTATCAAATTTTGCACGTGTCGCATTATATTAGTACCGAAAAAGTTTTGGATTTTGGAATATTTTAGATTTTGGATTTTTGAATTAAGGATGTTCAACCTTTATATCCTCTGCTCGGAGGCAATGTATAACATGACAGAAGAAAATAAAAACAAACAGAAGCCACAATTTTTTATTGGCTTAATTGAAACACATAACGCAATCCTCAGTCACTACTTTTTACTGATATAGGTTAACACTTGCACTTAAGGGGGATAGAACCACAGTGTTATATTCCCCATGTGCATTTCTGCTTTTGTAAATAATTACTTCCACATAAGGAAGGATAAGTTATTAATTAAGACTGTCCACTGTGAAGAATATGCTAGGTGTATGCTTCCTTTTCCAAAGCAGCTAATTTATATAGCTTGCTTCCAGATGTTTTCTAAGCACAGTGGTCTGAAGAAAAAATGATGCAGTTACATAACCATCCAACATACACTTTTTTTTCAAGTTAAGTTTAAAATTGTTCAAAAGAATGAAAAAAAAAAATCCCTTTCAAAATGAGATCAGACATCAAAATAATCCTTACTGGGATCTTATTGAAACAGAAGGAGAAAGCTACATATGATATTAAGTTAAATAACTCTTGCAGTATCTACACTATGGAGAAAATAGAGAATTGACAGTCCTCTTAGGCAGTAAAGCAGAATTTATAAACAGAAAGTCATGAAGAAAATATATTTTCGCACTTTGAAAGTGTATTTCAAAGATCACTAATCTCATACATAGCCCACATATAAAAGTGATGATAGTCAAGTAATTTGGGGAAATACTAGTACAATATTTCCTTCTAAAGGGTCAAAATACACATTCATATATTAATCACTCTGAGAATTCTAGTAAGGAAAAAATTAAATTTGTTTAAACAGTTTTCCTATTTGATCTTTGACTAGTCTCACCCATTATAATCCCTTTTAACTATTGTCATATGGAAATATTTAGGAAAATCTTATACTAGAGAAGGGATAGGCAAATTTTTTTTCTAAAGGCTAACTAGAAAATACTTCAGGTTTTTCAGTATAGCAACTACTCAACACTACTTTTGCAGCAGGAAAATAGCCATAATTGAATACTCTCATAAATGAAGGGATATGGCTGTGAGCCAATAAAATTGTATTTACAGAAATATAGCAGACCCGATTTATTCCATGGGCCATCATTTGCTGACCCCTGAAGTGGAGGAAAAGAAGCTAAAAATTCACCACCTTTATCCTATAAGGTTTGTCTTCAAGTGTTCTTCAGGGATCAGTGACCGTGAGGAGTTTCCTTGAGCTTCACTCTGACACAAGAAGACATATGCATGGAGTGATGATCTAGTTTTCTCCATCATGCAGAGTAAAGACACCCCAAGCGCTGAGGTATCTGCCACATTCAGTTCAACACAAGTGCATGCCTACAGTTTTGTAAATGACCCAGGACAAGAATACAGATTTTAAACAGCTATTTATTTCCAAGCAAGTGCAAAGAATTAAGCTGAACATACATCTCAAAAACAGAATTAAAGCAAATATATTTATTCAATGTGCTAGAAAGTTGAAAAGATACTATATGTGCTCTTGATTTTATTTTGGTTAGTTAGTAATTACGCAAATTGTAAAACTGTGTTTTTATAAAGTGAAAAATTAATCCAAAACAGTAACTTGATTAATGGGATAAATTAAAATTGTCTACTTACATATATGCCCGCTGATAGCCATCCTACTAAAGTTCCCACAAGGCAATATTACCATCTCACGGTAATAACCTCAGGTATCTAAAGACCAAACAGTGCTGTAAAACATATTCATCTCCACCACATGAATATGTAAAACATATTTTTCCTTGCTCTCATTATATTGGTTAGAAGCTTGTATTACCTACCAAATTAGCAAAAATGTTAGCAAGTATTACAGTACTGGCTCCGAACATTAGTTCTGATTATTTAGCTCACTTCTCCAATTCTCTGGAGGTTCAAAAGACCTTTGGCAATTCCATTAAATGATCTGTTATTTTCCTCAGTAAATGTCATTTCCCTAATCTAGTAATTAATAAAAAAACAAAGACAGGTTTCTCAGGAAATGGTGCTTGCTTGCTTTTTGTGCGGTTTCTACCGTTTGCCATTTTATGAAGTTATTATTATTACTGAGTAACATTTAATTAGGTTGTTTGATCTTTGGCTAAACAAGTTTGCAGACTTTCATTACCATACCTACAAAGACCAGCCCAACTGTTTTAATGAATATTGATGTCTTCATATAATGACAAAGCCCTTTATTCTCTGGCTACTGAATTACTAGGCAGTGATCACAAGAAAACATACAATACACACTAACAGGAATCCTTGATTTTTCACAGAAATCAAATTTTTGGTGAAGGATTTAGGTCACTAGTTTGGATTGTATGATCGTAATTACGTAAGACAGAACTCAATAGATGATTTTGGGAGACAGACTAAATAGAAGATTTTCTAATTATTCAAAACCCAGGTGTCAATGATAATAGCTGAATTCATATATAATTTATTTTTAAGATCTAATTTCCATAATATTTGGTTTCTCAGTGGACTGTCCATTGTCAGCAGAATCATTGACTTAGCACATAAGACCTTTCTTTATATGGTCCTAATGTACTATTCTTTTGCCAACACCTCTCCCTTCCCCCTTTACCCTCACTACCACTGCCACTCAGTTATTTTATGGTATGGTAAGAACATACCAAGCTACTGACTACTTCTTAAATATTCCATCCTGGCTCATGTTTCCGTAACATTGTACATGCTTTCCCACTCACCTACAATGACCTCTCCATCTTCTCTACACAGTCAATGGCTACTTTTAAAGATCATCCAAACACTATTTGTTCTATTCACTCATTCACTCAAAAGCATACTGACAATCACCAACAAGCCAGGTGTCATCTACACACTGGAGAGACAATGGTGAACAAGATGGTCCCTACTCTCATGGAGCTTACATCTGGAGAAGACACACAGTAAACAAATGCATAAATAAGGAAGACAATTATAAATCATGAAAACAGCCCTGAAAGTAGTCAGTGAGGGATCGGGGAGAGAATAAAGCATGAGGAAACAGAACTTTAGACAAGGTGATCAGGGAAGGCCTCTCCGCAGAGGTTACATTACAACTGAAGCTTGAGGATGAGAAGGGACAGGTATGTGAATCTCTGGGACTAGAAGGCCTTTGGCATGATCAGAAATTAAAAGGAGACCAGTGTAACTGGAACCAAAACCTTGACTAGGGTGGTGGGAAATGGGCTTTACTCGCAAACATCTTGCTGCCATCCCCTCAAAGTCAGCCCACCAGACCCGCTTTCTTAACAGCATATGATACGATGCTATAAATGTCTACCTCCAACTCAGCTCTGAGATCTTTGAGGTTACCATATATTACACGCCTTGTATTCCCAGTACCTACACAGGGCCATGTACATAGTTTGTGTTTAATAAAAATTTGTTCAAAATTAATGTCTGTGCCAATATTCTTGATCCTAACCCCTTCTGATGTCTCTAAGAATTCATGTTACCATCTTTATCCACATTTTATCCTCTCTATTAACTCAATCCATAAATAATCTCAAGTCTTTCCAATCTTTAAAAAAAAAAGCTCCCCTCCAGACTACCTTTGCTTCCCCCTCTAACAGGTGCCTTCTAGTTTACTTACAAAAATTTTTAAGAGATATTCACTCATCTCTTCTACTTCCTACTTCCTCTGTCCTTCCTCAGCTCATGCAATGTAGCCTTACATTTTGTTTTTTGAGTACTTTAGCATTGACCGGGCTATTGTAATGTGTCTGAATTCAGGAGTCAGACTTTGTAGGTTTGAATATTCATTTTATAATGGGAGCCAGGTCACTTAACCTTGCCGTGCATCCACAGCCTCATCTGGAACACAAGCACAATAACAGCATCCAACCCATGGAGTTGTCATGAGGATCAGAAGGGTTACCATATGTAAAGTGTCTGGCAAACTTTGCAACGTTGTTCTTTTGCCCTGCACGTGTGTATAGTTCCCTCATCATGCTTGGCTCTTCTGTAGTTCTTCCTTTGTCCTGAGATTATTTCCTCACATGGTTTCCCTATCACTCCTGGCTCTCCATTTCCCTTCTCCCTTTCTGGCCATCATATGTCAATGTCATGAATCCTTTTCCTCCAGTCTCTTTTAAATGGCAGTGTTTACCAAGGCTCTCCTCTTCACTCTACATGCTTTATCCAAATCCATCAGTTTCAATTACTGTCTAAACAATAATACATTCCAGATCTTTATCACTAACTCAGATCTATTTTTAAGTTTTAGACCTCTATGCAACAGATTTCAGATTCTCCCCACCTAGCTTTTCAGCAGGACCCTCAAATTCAACACCTCTACCTTCGAAAGCAGCTTTTCTCCTCCCCTGCACCGTCCCTGTGAGGGAATGGCAGACATCTATACTAGGCACTAGCTCCCTCATTCAGACGCTCCTTCTCTTCTCTCCCTCTTCATGAGTCTTTGTTCCACTCTCCACATCTTCCCAGAACATCTTCTCCCCAGTCCATTTCCAATGCAGATCCTTGGACCAGCCTTCCATCCTCTTTCATCTGCAGCAACCCTCCTAGATGATCTCTGTGCCTTCAGACTCACAAACTTCCAATCCATTTGTACACAGCACTCAACAAGATCTTTTTAAAACGCAAATCTGATCACACCATTGCCCTGCTTAAAACCCTGCAATGACTGCCCAAAGCTTTCAGGATACAGTTCAAACTCATCAGTGTAGTTCAAGGCCCTCTGCCTGAGCCAGATCAGTGCCCTTAACAGCTCCCTTTCCGCCCATTCAGGAGGCTGCAAGTGCCCTATAAAAATCTGCTGCAGTGATGTTCCGGCTGCTCAGGAATTTCCTCCAGCTCCATATCACACCCCGTCGGTCTGTTGCAGCTTTGAGCCTCTGCTCTCATCACAGGTCCCTGATTTCTTCTTAGTCCCTGTCTGTGATCTGAATGCTACTTGGCTGCCTCCTCAGACATCTGATCTGCTGGCTTCCAATGTTTGTTTTCTCCAAAGTGTGATCTCCCTAATCACCCTCTGTGCTCTGCACACTGTGGTTCATGGGCAAGGGACATTCCCATCCCTACTCCTAACCCAGGCTCCCACAGTCCAGTGTCCCCTCCAAGGCAACTCCTAGTTCTCTGCAAACTCGTCGATCCCTTTGCTGCATCCACATGGAACACTTACTGTTAATACCTTTGTCCCTGCACACAGGCCGTTCTCTATCTAGACAAACTATACCTTCCCTCACTCCTCACCCACACCGGGTTGCTGAACGTATGCACCCACACCTACTCAGCCAGCACGTCAAGATTCAACTCTTGGAAGCCCTTGGTGACACCCACCCTGGTCTTAATTAAAAACCTCCTTTCTATCCTCTAAATCCCTCTGTACAAATCTAACATAGTATCTATTGTTTAAAAGTTACTTTATTTCCCTTTCTCCCCTATTAGACTGTGAGCCCCTGAGGTCAGTGAAAATTATCAGTCTTTGTATTCCAGTGCCTAGTACAGTGCTTAATGTATCATGAGTGCTTAACATACAATTTTCCAATAAATGAATGAACAAATTAATTTCGTAGTCCTGAAATAAGTTGAATGAATGTCATTATAAAACATTTTTGGATATAATAATCATTTGACAATGATTTTTTAATCTTAACTCCAAGTGTATGTTAATATTCATTCTCTTAAACCAGATATATTCCAACGTATCTCTGCGAATCACGTGGTACACTTGTACTTTTACACTTATAATGTATTGACTCCTTTAAAATGAAATCAATGCCCATCAATTTCCGTCTCTGAAAGGCCTAGATGATGAGGCAGGGAGTCTCAGCAGAAGTTGCCCACATGCAGAATTATGTAGTATATTTGATGTGAATAAATTCCCACCAGGGAATAAAATAAAATATCCTCATTTTCTTCTCATTCTGCATTTGCAAGGCTCTTAGAAAGGAACACTTGCATTGCAACTTTCTGAGCAACTTAGCTCCTGTAGTGTTTTTAATTGTGCCATTTATACCTGACACTATTATTCCTATGACTAAATGTAACATTACTGAACATAGTTATCAGCTATATTATTAAAACTGGTAAAGACAAATGAATGGAATACAGAATGCTAATATTATTTTGCCTGATACAGCACTTTGTAGTTCTAAGCCCTAACACATGCATGCACATGCATACACACACACACACACAGTCTTTATATATAGTTTGTAATGCATAATGCTTGTAACAGCCAACATTTGCTGAATGTTCATTATATGCTAGAAACTGCTCTAAGAATTTTATGTCCATTTTAATATTTACTCCTGACAACAATCTCAAGTAACAGGTTGTGTTAGGCCATTATTGCATTGCCATTAAGAAATACCTACCACTGGATAATTTATAAAGAAAAGAGGTTTCATTGGCTCACAGTCTACAGGCTGCACAGGAAACACGGCACTGGCATCTGTGAGGCTTCTAGTGAGGCTTCACAAGGCCACTAGTCATGACAGATGGCCAAGAGGGAGCAGGCATCTCACACGGCAAAGCAGAAGGAAGAGAGAGAGTCCGGGGGTAGGGACCACACATTTCTAAATGACCAGATCTCATGAGACCCTGCTCACCATCATGAGGACAGCACCAAGCCATTAATGAGGGATCCACCCAATGACCTCCCACCAGGCCCCACCTCCAACAATGGGGATTCCATTTCAACATGGGATTTGGGCAGGGACAAATATCCAACTATATCACAGGTAATATTATTATCCCCTTTTCTCAGTTGAGGAAACAGAGATAGAGAAAGGTTAATAGTCTGTGGTTACACAGCTGGTGATTGATAGAGCCAAAACTGAACCCCAGGCAGTCTAATTCCAGAGCTCTGCTTTTAATCTCTCTACTGTCATCTTTGTAGATATTATAGTGTAAAACAAAGATTTGCATGGCTTTACCAAGAGTAGTTTTTTGTTTTGGTTTGGTTTTTTGAGACGAAGTCTCACTCTGTTGCCCAGGCTGGAGTGCAGTGACACGATCTTGACTCACTGCAACCTCTGCCTCTTGGGTTCAAGCAATTCTACTGCCTCAGCCTTCCAAGTAGCTGGGATTATAGGCGCACGCCACTCCGCCCAGCTAATTTTTGGATTTTTAGTAGAGATGGGGTTTCACCATCAAGGTCAGGCTAGTCTCGAACTCCTGATCTCAGGTGATCCACCCACCTCGCCTCCCAAAGTGCTGGGATTACAGGCGTGAGCCACCATACTTGGCCCCCGAGAAGTATTTTTGTTTTAAATAACAGAAAATACTTTCTTTCCCATAAAGGAAACTTTCCACTACATGAAATATGCAAGTAGTGAAGTTCACTGTAACTCCTGCATATGTACATTCTTTCATAACTATTGATGATCACTTCTACCTCACACCAGGAGGTGCTCAACTTTATACCTCCAACACATGACAGAGACTCTGGTATATAAAGGCACTACATAAAGATTTGGTAGCTACATTCATGAACACATACCTATGAAGATGGAATTCGATCAGTACATTTCAAGGCCACAGATGATGATAAACACTTTTTTAATCAGTATTCCATTTAATCCTCAATGATTATATGAAGTTGAGATTATCATACCCATTTTACCATGATTTTCTTGGTTTACAGAGGTTAAGTAACTTGTCCAAGGTCCTACAACTGGCAAGTGGTAACACCAGAATTCAAACACATGTATGTGTTACTATAAATCTCAATGCCTTGTGGTTTGAAGCACCTGTATATTCTCAACTACTAAACGAGGCCAAATATTGGAGTGGATATGCCATGGCTATATCCAGTAGTAGAGTTTTGTGTTTTTATTAGGCCCAAGTTTATATCTATATGACTCCAAAATGTCAACACTGACAGTTGTACAGGTACAACTACATGAGGCAAACAAATGCGTGAACATTGCTTTGCTCCAAATGCTTTTTGTACTCCCCATTTTGTTTTTCAGCTGCTAATGAAAATCCTTACTTAGGACATGATATGAGCTCTAATGTTACTATGGAAGAAGGAAGTCACTTCCAGGTGACCCTTGCAGAGCTCTGATAGTTCCATGTCCACATGAGCAATGCTGCCTATGAAGTCAGTAGAACAGGTGAGTCTGCCAGAATTCTAGGGAACCCCAAACAAAACCGATGATCCAATACATTGTTCAAAGTACAAGTTTAAAAAGATTAAAACATATCTTGAAAAAAGTCCCCTCATTTGTTCCATTTTTATCCTAACATAAAATCGAAAGCATTTGATGGAGAGTAATAACATGTAAAATACAAGTTTTATACTTAACAAATGTAAAAACAGCAAAGGAAGAAAAATTCTCATCATCTGGCAAAGCACCGTGCCATTGTTGGCACTCAGGAAATATTTATTGAATAAATGAGTTAGGTTTACATTTACGTCTATAAAATAGAACACATTCCACTAAAGGTTAACTCTTTGGTGAAATATCTTACCACAGTTATTATAATTATAAATAAATCTCTACCTAAAATATTATATTAAATAACTTTTTTAAGTGGCAACTCTAATATCTTATAAATTTTTGCCCCTTCAGTTATCTGATTAGTGTCTCTCTAGATGAATAGTAGACAGATTTGAAAATAGTTCTGTTCCTTTTCAGTAATTGCCGTTTCAGAATTCAAATCACACTGTGCTATTCATTGGTGCTAGAGTCCCTACAGAATTCCCTAAACATTCTAAAGCATTAAAATCAGAGGTGTTTTCTATTGCTGTTTAGGATCTTATTCATTCAAGAGTTTCCATCATTTTTCTTAAAATCAAGAGAAAAAATAATTTTTATTAATCATATTAATATCAGGTGGGGATATCCAAGAGTAGTATTCCACTCAGCTGTAGTTCTCTAAAATTTGTAACAACTCACTCATTCTTTACATAACATTGTGTCATTAGTCAATTGATCATACTTTACAAGGCAGAAGACACGTGGTTGTGAATATAAAATGACTCTAAGTAAATCTGTCCAGAAACAAGTAATAAAGCTAATCTGAATAATAAGGCTCACTTTTCATTCTGAGAGTGAAGACTGGCTCTTTCAGAACTCTGCTATAGCATAGACAATATCACTGATCCTTTTTTTCTTTTCCCACTGGGCCAATGAAACACCAGACATCAAGACTGATTTTAATGGTATGTTGGCCTCGTTGGTCATTATTTCTTTTTTATTGCTTTGAATGCCTTTGTTACAACTTACGGTCTTTTCTGAAATTCTATTTAAAGTACAATTGTTTCTATTTTGCTTATACTCAAAGACAAAACCAAAACAATGATAAAGTTGTTTTAAATACAGTCTTTATATTCATATACTAAGCAGTTGCATGGAGTTATTTTCAAGTTTTTGTTCATTTAGTTGAAATAGGTAATGACACTATAGGGGAAAAAAGTTCATTAGTCAAAATGTCCTTTCTGTATATCCTTAGTAGTCACTCATACAGATTAATATTGATACAACTTAATTTCCTACTTCTGAAAATTATTAATTAAAGCAGATTGGCCTGGTTTCTAGATCTAAATGTTTCGCTTTGAACCATTTTCTGATCCCTTTGCAATATCCGTCCTAAACATTAGAAATCCTAGTTTATTCTGGCTCTCATTCAATCTTCCAAAATTTCTTCTGTGTTTACTTTGGTCTTTTGGAAGAGGTCCAAGTTTGTCTCCAGTCTCTGAAAGGAGATGAATGAAACTGAAATTGCATTTACTGTTCTTTTGACTCTCATATTTGTGCTCAAAGACAGATCTAATTTCTCTGGCAATTTTCATAAAGAAAAATTACCAAATCAATTTATTTTAGCACTCACTAAAACAGGGTTTATTCATAGCTATTATAATGTTCATTATTCTCATTCTTTATTAAACAATAAAATCCTTATTCAAGGATAGATTACAGTTTTCACAGGTATAGCTATAAAAAGGGTTATACAATCCCATGCATTTTGGCCTAACAAAAGTTAGACTCCTTTAGAGTTGAAGGAATTGAGGCCTGGAACAGTTAGAGGTTCATTCAAGGTCATATAGCTAATTAGTGGCCAACCTAGGACTGAAAACCCAGTTTCGTATCACTTCTGATCTCTTCTCACTCCTGTGATTGCCTGTAGTTCTCAGATTATTCAACTGCTGATTTGATCTTCAAAGTTTTTATGGAATGTTGAAAAGTCAACTCTTTCTCCCATTCTTTCCATTACTGTGCACTGATATTATCTTGCTCTCACTCAAAAGAGAAATAGGAACAAATAAACATCAAAAATCATTATGTGCCATAAATATGGAGTAAAGTATAAACTGCATATCTTGAGAAAATATGTAGCAAATAGATGATACTGTGTAAGCACTGTAGAAGTAGATGACAGACCCAGAGATAGATGGATAGAAAATTCACCCACTATTAACATTTTCAACACATAACACTTAACTTCTCAAAGGTTTGTGTGCACACAAGCAAAAGAACTCTCAGCTTAAGGACACCTATGAATTTTTAGTAGTCTGGGCAAATATTTCAGTTCAAGAATACAACATTTCAAGAATTGTCCTATAAAGATGTAAACTATTTTAAATTGCTTGGGAGAAGATGCTTCACACAAGACAAAATAAAGTTGCTATAATGATTAGATTATGTCCCATATTTTTTCTGATTATTAGTTGATAAATGCACCCAAGCACCAACAAAAGAAAATAAATATGTACCTGGTCTTATGCAACAGCTACATTTCAGAAAATTCATGAATCAGTCTTTTTTGGTACACGATGATCTAGGTAAGTAGATATCTAGGCAAGGTCTCAGAGGTGTGTATCTGGCACTTTGATGGAGTAAGCACACAGAGGGACCTCATCCTTACTTGGAAGGTTTAGGGCAGTTTTCAGGCAGGCCACACTTTATAATCAGTTGGACAGCTTATAAAAAACAACAAAGCCCAGGGCCCACCCCAGGTGAATTAAGTCAAAACCTCTTTCAAGAGCAGTTTCACTGGACTGAAGCTAATGCAACTTGAAACAAGTGGGTTTAAGAAAAAGCATGCAGAGGGGGAATTAGAGTCAGAAATACAAGCAACTCTTTACAGGAGTTTTCAACGAAAGGGAATCAGATAAATGAAGTAATCATTGGAAGTAGATTGACATATAAAGGAAGGTTTTATTTGTTTAGGTTTGGGTTTCATTTGTTTTGGGGGTTTATCTGTTTTTAAAGATGGAAAATACTATAACACACCTGTGTGTTAATAGATATGATCCAATAGAAAAGGAGTTTTTATCATAGAAGAAAGAGGCGATACTTGCTGGTGATGGTTTTGAATAAACTAAAGGGCATGGGATGGGGGAGCACAGGGGAGGGGCTGGACTTAACACTGCATCAGGATGCTTCACCCAAGGACAGGAGGAAAGATGGACCATGCAGACACAGATGCAGGAAGAGCAAGATTCAGGTGGCTGAAACACACAAAAGTTCCCTCTCAGAGCTTTTATTCTCAGTGAAAACAAACAAACAACCTAGATAGTCATCAAGAAAGAGTAAGGAATGGGGTGGAATGTTGCAGATCTGCACACAGGGCAGATATAAAATAATCATGCAGCTCGGTGAAGGAAATGTCATTCCATTGGTCTGCTATACCAGAAACTCAATGTCATTCAAAAATGAAATGCCTTATTCTCTCATGCTTTGATCTCAATGAGTCCATTCTGGGACCTAACGACCATCATTTCCTCTTATAGAGGTGTGAAACCACTCTCCTCTGGTTCATTCTAGTCTTGGAAGAGATAAATAAAGCTTGTCAGTCTCTACTTTGCAAAATAATTTCTCCTTTTTTCCAAACTCAGAATGATACTTGCCTATCTCCAGTTTGCCAATTCCCATTCTCCAGAATTTCTTATGAAAATGGCTCAGCAATTCCATTTTTGAGCACTCTCAAGACTCCCCCGGCCAAGTATAATTCCATTGAATTAGTGTATGTGGACTCATTTAAAAATACTAGACTCGCCATCTCTCCACCCTGCACGTAATTCAGAATAGTGGGAAATTCCTAACCTAACCTTACTGAGTTCTTTTTTAAAAGATCAACTTTATTGTGCATATTTAGGTTTACAACATGTTATAGGATACATATAGATAGCAAAACGGTTACTCTAGTGAAGCAGATTAACATAGCTATCATCTTACATAGTTACTTGTAACAAGAGCAGCTAAATTCTATTGAACAGTTCCTAATAAACTACAATTGTATTAACTTTAGTCCTCATGTTGTACATTAGATTTCTAAATTTGTCCGAATTCTATTTTGTGTTGTCAGACTGACCTGTTATACATCCAGTAAATTCTGTCCCATTTTGCTTATTTCTAAACTCTTAAATTATCGGACAGTCTACATGCACTCGTAAGAACCTCTAAAGATTAGTTTCGATGAATGTACTCTTAATCGCTTTCCTTCTTAACCAGTTTCACCTTCTACTCAGTTCAGAGTGTATTTTATTTTTTTATATTATGTCTTCATTTTTAAATTATTTTATATATTAAAATATAATTAATTCACAGATGAAGATATAGACACAGAGAGAAAGAAATAGTATACGAGTAGGTATAGGTATGGGTATAAGAAAGTATATGTATAGATATAGATCTGGATACAGTTGAAACATACAGCATTTTATATATACAAGATTAGATATATAATTTTATATAGATACAATTTTATTTGAGGTGCAGCAGCTCAATGTAGGGGACACAGAAGCAAAGTCTGTTAAGTCAAACAGACGAACTTCAAATCCTTCCTCGGGAACTTACTACAAAGAAGTTGAAAAGTGGCTTAAATTCTCTAAGCCTCAGTTTCTTTGCCTGTAAAATAACTCTTTCATTGTGGAATTCTCATACTTCAGGACAGTGTTTGTAAAATTCCAGCACATAGTAGTTTCCCCGGTGAATTGTTACGTTTCTTACTCTTTTCACGTCTTTTATTTTTTCTGCAATGCCAGATATTTTAAATAACAATAATAAACAAATGCCTGCTGAGTTGGATATTTTCATGATTTGATCTTATTAAGGGTAATAAGTAAATTGGTGGGGTAGATGTTTTCAAATTTTGAAATAAGCCATTTTTTGATAGAGTCCTCTAACATCTGTGGTACTACTGCAATAAATAAGATTTTTTTATACTCGAAAATGAAATGAAATACCTATGTGATATTATGGTGCTGAAGTAGTCTATCTGCAAGCACATGCAGAGTTTTATGCTGTTGTGTCCCAGCACATAAATTAGAAATAAAAGTAGTGGGCACGTCCACAAAACAGAAAGAAAATGCAGCTTCTAGGATACAGTTCTTCATTTTCTTCTTGACCTCTCTCTCTCTCTCTCTCTTTCATTCTCTCTCCCTCTTCCTTCTTCCCTCCCTTCCTTTTCTCTATCTTTTCTCTCTCTTTCTGCCATATATACCTCTGAAATGTATATATTTACTATTGCTCTTTGAACAGTCACACTTACATTGAGCGACTTTACTTTTGACTTTTCTGTATTTGTTCTACTTTTTTAAATGCTATAGAAAGCAAAGTCTAATGACAGTTGAGCAATTTTTTGTGATTATGTCTTCTCCTTTGCCTTTACATCAAGAACATTTTTGCTAAAACAAACACATAATACAACTATATCTAGTTCATGTCACCAAAGCTGATTAGGGCTGGGGGAATTTCAAGGTCAGGAAAATAAAACTGAGATTATTGGCTTGACAGAGAGACTAAAAAAATCAAAAGTTACACTAGATCTAGAAAAATTTTCTTTAAATTGATTCCTGGGGTAAATCAATCTCCTAGCCTTTTTACATGTTGGCAAATTAATGTAAAAACCTAGGCTTATTTATTTGTTTGAATGATAATCAATCTAATAACAGTTTAGTGAGTGAATAAAGAAAGCTAAAGAATAAAAATCCAGTATGACTTAAGGAAAATAATTAAATTTTGGAAAAGGTGACATTTTCCTCTTTATAAGAATATTTATACTCTCAAAATTGATAAGGATTATTTTCACATGTGACTTGCATTTCACAATATTTTGAATCAATAAATATACTTAACCTAGGGTTGTCAGAAACTGGGAGTGCATAGTTATTCTTGGTGGGTTTTTTCTTTTTAACTCAGAGAAAAAGGCTATGCTCTTTTTAATGCAACTAAAAAAGCAACTGCATGAATAGAAAAAACCTAGACTTTGTACAAGGGATGAATTCAATAATGCACAATTTTTAGACCTCTGATTTTGGGAAGGATATTTGACCTCAGTGAGTCTTAATATTCTCATTAAGAAAATGGGAATAGTAACAATAATACTGAAATTATGGATTATTACAAGATTTAAAATCTGTATTTCATGAAAAGCAGCTATGATTGTCAATTTTATTTATTAACTTGGCTAGATAGCTGCTAAAACACTATATCTGGGTGTGTTCATGAGAGTGTTTTCAGAAGAGATGAGCATTTGAATCTGTCAACTGAGTAAAGAAGATCAGCCCTCACCCATGTTTTCAGGCATTACCCAATCTGTTAAGGGCCAAATGGAACAAAAAGACAGAGGAAGGGCAAATACTCTGTCTCCTTGAGCTGAGAAATCCATCTTTTCATGTCCTCAGACATCAGAGCTCCTAGTTCTCAAGCCTTTGAACTTGGACTGAGTTCTCCAGCTTGCAGATGGCAGATGGGAGGACTTCTTGATTTCCATAATGGTGGGAACCAATTTCCATGATAAATTCTCTCTTAAGTATCCATATATAGACTATTGTTTCTGTTTCTCTGTAATACAGCACCTGATAAATATTCTTATGAGAATGGGCCAAGAGTCTGGCTCTTCAACTCCCCCGCAAGTATGAGTTGTCTTTCTTTGTGCATTAGTATTTCCAAAATACATCTATTTCTAGGAGTTTTTGAATGTTAAGAAGACTTTTTAATAAGAACATGAAAAAGAACTCTCCAAACCAAGAGAAATCCCTGATTTATCTGGAAAAAAATTCAGGAGTTTAGTTATCAAGCCAGTCAGGGAGGTACCAGAGAAAGGCAAAGTCCAGTGCAAGGAAATCCAAAAGAAACAATATAAGAAGTGAAGGGAGATATATTCAAGGAAATAAATAGCTTAAAACAATCAAAAATTCAGGAAACATTGGATACACTTCTAGAAATGCAAAATGTTCTAGAAAGTCTCAGCAATAGAATTAAACAAGTAGAAGAAAGAAATTCAGAGCTCAAGACAAGGTCTTCAAATTAACGCAATCCAACAAAGACAAAGAAAAAGGATATATGAACAAAGCCTCCAAGAAGTCTGGTATTCTTTAAATGAGCAAACCTAAGAATAATTGATGTTCCTAAGCAAGAAAAGAAATCTAAAACTTTGGAAAATACATTTGGGAAAATAATCAAAGAAAACTTTTCCAGCCTTTTTAGAGACCTAGACATCCAAATACAAGAAGCACAAAGAACAACTAAGAAATTCATCACAAAAAGATTTATCACTTAGGTACATTGTCATCAGGTTATCTAAAGTTAAGACAAAGAAATAATCTTAAGACCTGTGAGATAGAAGCACCAGGTAACCTATAAAGGAAAACCTATCAGATTAACAGCAGATTTCTCACCAGAAACCCTACAAGCTACAATGGGTTGGGCCCTATCTTCAGCCTCCTCAAACAAAACAACTATTAGCCAAGAAATTTGCATCCAGAGAAACTAAGCATCATATATGAAGAAAAGATACAGTCTTTTTCAGACAAATGCTGAGAGAATTTGCCATTACCAAACCACCACTATACCAACTGCTAAAAGGAGCTCTAAATCTTGAGACAAATCCTGTAAACACATTAAAACAGAACCTCTTTAAAGCACAAATCTCACAGGACCTATAAAACAAAAATACAATTTAAAAATCAAGAACAAACAAACAAAAACCAAGGTATACAGGCAACAAATAGCAAGATGAATGGAATGGTACCTCACATCTCAATACTAACACTGAATGTGAATGGCCTAAATGCTCCACTTAAAAGATACAGAATAGCAGAATGAATAAGAATTCACCAAACAATTATCTGCTGCCTTCAAGAGACTCACCTAACACTTAAGGACTCACATAAACTTAAAGAAAAGGGATAAAAAATGGCATTTCATGCAAATGGACACTAAAAGCAAGCAGGGGGTAGCTATTTTATATCAGACAAAACAAACTTTAAAGCAACAGCTGTCAAAAAAGACAAAGAAGACATTATATAATGGTAAAAGGCCTGGTCCAACAGGAAATATCACAATCCTATATATATATGCAACTAACACTGGAGCTTCCAAATTTATAAAACAATTTCTAATAGACCTAAGAAATGAGATATACAGAAACACAATAATAGTGGGGGACTCTAGTACTCCACTGCAGCACTAGACAGGTCCTCAAGACAGAAAGTCAACAAAGAAACAATGGATTTAAACTATAACTTGGAACAAATGGACTTAACAGATATATATAGAACATTCCATCCAACAACTGAAGAATACATGTTCTATTCAACACCACATGGATGTTTCTCCAAGAGAGACCATATGATAGGCCACAAAATGAGCTTCAATAAACTTAAGAAAATTTAGATTATATCAAGCACTCTCTCAGACCACAGTGGAATAAAACTGGAAATCAACTCCAAAGGGACCTCAAAACCATGCAAATACACAGAAACTAAATAACCTGCTCCTGAATGATCATTGGGTCAAAAATGATGGAAATTTAAAAATTCTTCAGACTGAAAAACAATGGTGACACAACCTATCAAAACCTCTGGGATACAGCAAAGGCGGTGCTAAGAGGAAAGTTCAAATCCCTAAATGCCTACGTCAAAAAGACTGAAAGAGCACAAACAGACATTCTAAGGTCACACCTCAAGGAACTAGAGAAACAAGAACAAACCAAATCCAAACCCAACAGAAGAAAGAAAATAACCAAGATCAGAGCAGAAATAAATGAAATTGAAACAAAAAAATTCAAAAGATAAATGAAACAAAAACCTGGTTCTTTGAAAAGATAAATAAAATTGACAGACCATTAACAAGATTAACCAAGAAAAGAATACAGAAAATCAAAATTACCTCAATAAGAAATGAAATGGGAAATATTACAACTGACACCACAGAAATACAAAAGATCATTCAAGGCTATTATGAACACCTTTACGCATATAAACTTGAAAACCTAGAAGAGATGGATAAATTCCTAGACAAATACAACCCTCCTAGCTTAAATCAGGAAGAATTAGATACCCTAAACAGACCAATAACAAGCAGTGAGATTGTAATGATAATTTTAAAATTATCCACAAAGTCCAGGAACAGACAGATTCACAGCGGAATTCTATCAGACATTCAAAGAAGAATTGGCACCAATCCTAGTGACACTATTTCACAAGACAGAAAGAGGGGAACCCTCCTTAATTCATTCTATGAAGCCAGCATCACTCTAATACCAAAATTAGGAAAGGATATAACCAAAAAAGAAAAACTACAGACTGGTTTCCCTGATGAACATAGATGCTAAAATCCTTAACAAAACACTAGCTAACAAAATCCAACAACATATCAAAAAGGTGATCCTCTATGATGAAGTGGGTTTCATATCAGGGATGCAGGAATGGTTTAACATATGCAAGTCAATAAATGTGATACACCACATAAACAGAATTAAAAACAAAAATCACATGATCATCTCAATAGATACAGAAAAAGCATTCAACAAAATCTAGCATTGCTTTATGATTGAAACTCTCAGCAAAATCAGCATACAGAGATATACCTCAATGTAATAAAGTGAATCTATGACAAACCCACAGCCAACATAATACAAAATGGGGAAAAGTTGAAAGCATTCCCTCTGAGAATTGCCATAAGACAAAGATGCCCACTCTTACCACTCCTCTTCAACATAGTACTTGAAGTCCTAGCCAGAGCAATCAGACAAGCTATAGAAACAAAGGGCATCCAAATTGGTAAAGAAGAGATCAAACTGTCACTGTTTGCTGACAGTATGATTGTTTACCTTGAAAATCCTAAAGAGTCCTCCAGAAAGCTCCTAGAACTGACTGAAGAATTCGCCAGTCTCTGGATACAAGATTAATGTACACAAATTGGTAGCTCGCCTATACACCAACAGCAACGAAGTGGAAAATCCAATCAAGAACTTTTACAATTGCTGGAAAAAAATAAATAAAATACTTAGGAATATACTTAACCAAGGAGGCAAAATACCTCTACGTGGAAAACTGCAAAACACTGCTGAAAGAAATCATAGATGACACAATCAAACAAAACACAGCCCATGCTCATAGGTGGGTAGAAAATGACCATACTGCCAAATGCAATCTACAAATTAGACGTAATCCCATCAAAATACCACCATCATTCTTCACAGAATTAGAAAAATGGAACAGAATAAAGAAGCCAAATACTTACAGTCCACTGATCTTCAACAAAACAAAAACATAAAGTGGGGGAAATGACACCCTTTTTTAACAAATGGTGCTGGGATAGTTAGCTAGCCACATGTAGGAGAATGAGACTGGATCTTCATCTCTCACCTTATATAAAAATCAACTCAAGATGGATTAAGAACTTAAATCTAAGATCTGAAACTATAAAAGTTTTAGAATATAACATTGGAAAAAACTTTCTAGACATTGGCTTAGGCAAGAATTTCATGACCAAGAACCCAAAAGCAAATGCAATAAAAAACAAAGATAAATAGCTGGGACTTAATTAAACTAGAGTTTTTAACAGCAAAAGGAACAGTCAGCAGAGTAAACAGACAACCCACAGAGTGGGAGAAAATCTTCACAATCTGTACATCTAACAAAGGACTAATATCCAGAACCTACAATGAACTCAAACAAATAAACACGAAAAGAAAAACAAGTGATTCCATCAAAAAGTGGGCTAAGGCCATGAATAGACAATTCTCAAAGAAAATATACAAATGGCCAACAAACATATGAAAAAATGCTCAACATCACTAATGATCAGGGAAATGCAAATCAAAACCACAATTCAATGTCACCTTACTCCTGCAAGAATGGCCATAATCAAAGAACCAAAAAACAGTAGATGTTAGCGTGGATGTGGTGATCAGGGAACACTTCTACACTGCTGGTGGGAATGTAAACTCATACAGCCACTATGGAAAACAGTGTGGAAATTCCTTAAAGAGCTGAAAGTAGAATTATCATTTGATCCAGCAATCCCACTACTGGGTATCTACCAAGAGGAAAAGAAGTCATTATATGAGAAAGAAAAAGATACTTGTGCATGTATGTTTATAGCAGCAAAATTCACAACTGCAAAATAGTGGAACCAACCCAAATGTCCATCAGTCAATGAGTGGATAAAGAAACTGTGCTATACATATACAATGAAATACTACGCAGCCAATTAATGCTGTTTGCAGCGACCTGGATGAGATTGGAGACTATTTTTCTAAGTGAAGTAATTCAGGAATGGAAAACCAAACATCACATATTTTCACTGATATGTGGGAGCTAAGCTTTGAGGACACAAAGATATAAGAATGATAAAATGGACTTTGGGGACTTGGGGGGGGAAGGGTGGGAGGGGGCAAGGGATAAAAGACTACAAATAGCATACAGTGTATACTGTTTAGGTGATGGATGCATCAAAATCTCACAAATTTCCTCTAAAGAACTTACTCATGTAACCAGATACCACCTGTACCCCAATAACCTATGGAAAAATAAAAAATATTTTAAAAAGGAACTCAAAATAGATTTACATTTTAATAAAAAGGTACCATTTGGCTGAGTCAATAAAAGCTCTAATGAAACAAGGACATATACAGGGAGAAATGTAAACTCTAAAAATTATAATAGTGACAAACATTTGTTTACTATTTCTAAGTGCTTCGTACCCATTATAAGACAAACACAATCCATTAGAGGATTACTATTTTAAAAAATACTTTAGCAACAAATTTGAAGCTTACACAGATTAGAAAATATGCTCAATGTTCCCTAGCTAGTGATTAGCATACCTGGTACTTGAACCCAAAGTCCTGAGTCCAGGGTGGAGCTCTTAACCACCATGCTGTCAGCATCTGGGCCGGGCACAGTAGCTCACGCCTATAATCCCAACACTTTGGGAGGCCGAGGCGAGTGGACCCCCTGAGGTCAGGAGTTTGAGATCAGCCTGGCCAGTATGGTAAAACCCCCATCTCTACTAAAAATACAAAAATTAGCCAGGTGTGGTGGTGCACACCTGTAATCCCAACACAGGAAGCTGAGACAAAAGAATCACTTGAACCTGGGAGGCAGAGGTTGCAATGAGCCAAGATCACATCACTGCACTCCAGCCTGGGTGACAGAGTAAGACTCCACCTCAAAAAAAAAAACAAACAGACAAACATCCACACAGGGTAAGTGCAAATAACCCCAAAGAAATACTGTAGGTGGGTGCAGCAAAAGGAAAAGAAGAAAGCTTTTCTTTTATAAAATTCTAAAGACAACAATATAATTTACATCTCTTTCCAGATGTTTTCTATTTGTCGGTACAGTTAACCACAAGACCATTCTAGCACACATCTCTTCAACCAAAATTTTCTGCCAAGAGCCATGCACCCAGCACCAGATGACCTTAGAGTCAAAGAAAATATCACATACCAAAATAAATACTTGGTATTGAAAATTGGGGAAAGAATATAAATTTTCAAATCCAATCTCCAACATAAACTATTTCTCAAAGTTTCAAATGCCCCACAATAGAAAGACGCAATTCTATAAATTAACATATCAAAAGGTAAAATACACTATTAAAGTATAATTGAGTTCAAAGGCTATACCAAACTCCACAGCCTGTGAAACAAGAATGGATACAATGAGTACACTCAGTACAACCAGTACACTCATTATCAGCTAAATAAAATAAAATGAATTTCCTTTATAGCAGGCCAAAAAAAGTAGCAAACTTAGCTGTATATAATTAAAAGCATAAAGAGGTTTGAAATTAAAATTTTTTAATTAAAAAAATAAGAAGTTAAAAAGAGGTTTGAAAGAAATAACCTATAAACACTTTGTTGCATTAAAATATAAGCAGGGTAAAGTGGTATGTCTACTGGAGAAGTGAACCTTTTTTATTATGAACAACTCTAAACTTATAAATGATGGATATTTAAGTGACACTTAGAAAAGACTGGAGATTTTCTAGTTGAGCGTGCAAATCGGTAAATTGCGTATATAATGGATGGCTAGGTGAGCACAATTAGACTCTGTGCTTGCAATCCAACCTGACATGCTTAATCATCATATTTGTATTTCATTGAGAATGGTTTACACAGAAATACACAAATTATAAAGGTTTTGTGCTATGTATTTTCACACCTATGGTCTTTATTTCTGATACAGACAAATAATCCATTTGTGTGTTTTTCCTTTGAAGTTAATCTTATTTTCTATATTATTATGTTTGTCATATAAAACCCTTAGGCTGTTAGACTATGCGTTTATTGTTTGCCAATTATTTTGGTCATATCTGTGTACCCTGCATCTGATCTGGTAGCTCTGTGGAGCAGTTAGGAAGGAGATGTATTTTCTTACCTTTGGACATGCTGTCTGCTTTTTCTAATAATATCTTAAGTATTTCTAGCATCGAGAACAAAAATGAAAATTTTATAAAGAAACTGGGTAAAGAATAGTACCCTATACACTTCTTTTCAAAGTGAAGTTTTAACTCTCACTTCAACACAGCTAATCCTTACATTTATACTTTGCATTTCCATTTCCATTTGGTAAGTAGCCCAGAAAGATCTTTCAATATCAGGTTTACAGATTGGGAAACTGAATTTCAATAAGTCTGTGTGTTGTTTCAAATGCCACTGCTTCTCTGTAATGTTCTGAGGTATCTCATAAAACAGAAAAAGGTGGCATGCTCTGTTTACTCATACAAAAGACTTACCACAGGGTTGAGCTCAGCCCTTCCCAAGCTTCCCACCTCTTGGGTGGACATTTCTATGTGAATGTCTCTTGTACACACAAGAAAATGTCTGCCTCTTCTGCTTATGTCTTATCTACTCCCTGACTTCCTCACCCTCAACCACTCAGGAATGACTCTTCCTTTTGATGCCCTTATCTGATCATCAGCAAGCCTTTTCCAATAATCCTTTAATTTGTCCCTTCTTTTGCATCATTACTTTCCATCTACCATATCTGACCCTATAAACATAATGTCAGATCTACTGCAAAGAAACACACTAACCTTGATGCTTCACATTTTGTCCTCTGCAGGCCACCAGACGCCACACCATGTGATTCATTCAAAACTCTACCTCCACTATGTATTTGTATTTGTCCATTGTGTAACTTAAAAAAAATAGCCACAACAGTAACATATGTCAAGGGTCTAATATGGTGCCAGATGGCATGCTAAGTGTGTTACATCAGTTACCTTAAACGAGCCTCTTAGTAATCAGTAGGGGATGTACTCTGGTTAACTCTATTTTGTAGGCAGAGAAATTTAACTTTTGAGACTTTGATTAATTTGCCCAAGATCACATTATTAATGAATCTAGTATTTACACACAAGAAATGTGATTCTGGAGCTCAAACTTTTAAGTGCTATCCTAAATATATGCAGGAATGTTTCTTGTGAATCGGAAAGGGCAGAAGAGAAGGCCAACTCAGAGTCACTTGGAAGTGGCAGGAGAAGAAGTGAAGACAACATGGAAAGGCCTATTAGATCCTTCAGAGTGTGTGTTTCCAACAGGGGTAACTTGGAGAGCCATGAGTTGCTTTCTCTAGGTGTTTTTGTCTTTTGCCATCATATTTCTTTTCATTTCAATAGTGAATAGTTTCTAATATCTGGCATGGTATCAGCAAGGTAATGAATTTCCAAAGAAACAGCAGATTGGCTTGTGGAAAATTAGCAAACATTATAACTAATCAATGAAACCATGGTAGCACAAAAGAAAAACAAAAAAAGTTTGTAGTCTTTCCTTGTGTGAAGAGACATTCATATAGAATAAAGCAGACTTTTAGTGATTTTCTTTCTTGGATATTCTTCATACACTACATTTGGTGATCAGTCAAGGAAGGGACTCGATTACTTTTAATTATGGACAGAGGATAGATGTAAATACTGCATTTTGAAATTCTACTTGGAGATGTAATTTTTATCAAAACCAAATCCCATCACATTGACTAAAAGGCTTTGGGGAATCCAAAGTCAAAGTGAAAATAGTATGTGGAGACTTTTTAGTTTTATACTATATCCATTTGACATCAATGGAGAAATTCGAACTGTTTTCATGAGGTATACCATGAGAGGCTGGAATTCTGAAGGAATTTCTCTACCCTCTCCACAGTTCCTGCATCAAGATACCAATGGGTGTGGTGAATCGGTTTGATACTGGAGTCCTGGAACTCCCCAAACAAATTCTGTCCTTGTACTTGTTAGGCTTCCTCGATTGTAAGCAACAGAAATGAATTTCTGGTTAACTTTAACAAAAAAGAGAATTCAATAGAGCAAGTTTGGGGGAGTTCAAAATGGAACCAAAGCTGAGAGCCAGGTTTGGAGGTGGCTCAGCATCAAATAAAGGACCAGACAAGCTTTGGACATTGAGGCCACAGGACCCCCTTGACCATCTCTTCCCGACATTTCATATGAATGAGTAAACTCAACTGTCTTTTTCATTCTTGTAACACTTGGCTCTGGATTCTGAGTTCCCTGAAAAAAGAAAGTGATTACTTTTGTCTGGGAAACCTGTCCATCTGGGGCTAATGGCATGCAGAAACCTTGATTTATAGCCCCAGCAAGACTACACAGAGTTAGATAGGTTATTCTCCAGAAAGAAATCAGGGCACTGTTTGGAAAGGGGAATGGTTGTTGGACAGTCAAAAAACCAAACGGTGAGTTGATAGAATAGAAGTTGTTACAGGATTGCCAGCTTATTATTCTTGGACACATTAAAAAATAGGTTTATTTTCTCTAGAAAGAGAAGCCATGAAATCTATACATTAGAGATTTTCAAGTGTCTATAGAATTACTAGGAAGAGACTGACCAGTTGTTCTTCATATCTGACTAGGAGCTGAACACATTTTAGCTAAATGAACCCTGGCTCAGTACAAGTTAAAATGTAAGTAAAATCAGTTCCTCATCAGGAAAACATTCATTATAGTAAAGGGAATAAAACAATGATAGTGGGTAAGATTAACCTTTTATCCATTACATTTTTAAATATACATAAACCAGGAGCTTGAAGGGTGTTGGAGATTATCTAAGACAAACTTTATAAGTTAGAAAACTGAGACTCACAGAGTTAAAATGACTCACCCAAGGTCACGCATATGCTCAGTATCAAAAACAAATCTACTACCTAGATTTTCTAATTTAAAGTAACACTCACTATTCTCCATTGTTTTCTTGGACCTGATGTGTCCTGGTTGATTGAGACACACAGTAATTGAAGGTAATTTCTTGGATTTGCTTTTGATCCTATTATCTGCAATTTTATGATCTGAGATAATTTTATTTCCCCAACATGCAAGTTTGAAAATGAAGTATTTCATTAAATTGAACTGCCATTAATTGTAAGATGCACCAGCATTATGTTTTGATTTCCTAGTGGTGCTTTCTTGCTGCTTAATATTTTTATTTCATACGTAATAAAAAAGCTCTTTCAGTCTCATTTACACATAGATTTTTATCATTACTATTATTCACAAGTTAAAAGGAAAACATAAGCAAAATATATATGAACTAATAGTTTTCAAACTTCTGCACATGTAGAATCCAACTTTCCTGAGCTATGTTTCATCTTAGAGCCATAGAGAACATGCTACACTATGTCAACCTCTATGCCCTCAAGAGCATTGGTGATGCAGCATTCCTTCAAATTTTCCCTGTGATTTTCTTTTAAGCAACTGACACCCATTCTGCAATCATCTTCCTTCTCCAAATAGTCCCAGTGGTTTTGGCTGAAATGTCAAGAGGTTGCCATTGTCTAGTCATGCCACCAGGGATAACAATTAAGCTCACACATGTACACACAGTGACACCTTCCTTACTGCTGCTATGTGATCAACAGCAACTGTAAATCTATCGAATTTAGTCACATCCTAAGTCAGCGATGAAGCAATCTGTGTATAAAATGAATGAAACACAGCAAGTTTTTATTTTACTTCTTGAAATGTGTGTGCGAAAAAAGTTTCCATTTTGTTATAAAATTTACTTAGCCTTTACATACAATTGCATGTGTATAAATGATATATTGTTATGGAAGTAGAGTAGGCTTCCTCTAGGTATTTCTGTTTGACATTCATGGGGAGAGGGACAGGTATCTCTATTATTCTTACTCCTCAGGCTGCGCCACAGCATATGTTGACATACATACATCAACATATATATATATTTATTTATCAGCCTCCGTTGAATTAGATCAAAGAGTTTATTGATTTATTAGAGTCTCTTTTAAAATTTTATTAACTGCATTGAATTTTTCCTGATGAAAATGAAGACATGCCTATATATTTTAAACATATAATCTTAGACTTACAGGATCCTTGAACTCCTGGCTGAAGAATGCTTAGTTTAGACAGTCACATCAGACTTCATAAGGAGAGCAAAGAGAGTGTGAGAAGATGGCGAAGTCTGAGATAGGGAGAAAAATTAAATGTGAGACATGAACAAAGTGCTCAATATGATTGGTGATTGGTTCATCAACAAATATATGTCTATTTATTTATCAGCCTCCATTGAATTAGATCAAAGAGTTGATTTTTCAATACTCTGAAAAATTCAGATTTTTCAAAAATGAGTTTCTACTTCCTTGTTTGCTTCAAAAACTTATTTTATGGTATCATATTTAGAAATGAGCATTTTGGGGGAAAGTAATTAGAATGTTTGACACACATAGAAAAATTAACCTACAATTATGAAGACAGTTGTGACAGCTTCCTAGGAAAACCATAACCTCATTGTTCACAGCGTGGTCCGTGAATCAGCAGCAGCAGCAGCAGCACCTGGGAACTTGTTAGCAACGCAGACCCCAACTCACCCCAGACCTCCAGAACCAGAATCTTCATTTTGCCACTATCCCCCAGGGGAGACCAACGTGCATGAACGTTCCAGAAGCACTGGCCTAAAAGATGGGCTATTCAGTTAAAGCTGAGTACACATTTCCCAGAAACATAGGGTTGCTGTAACCATTTTACTGCTGTGGCTGACATACGTAGCTATTAGGCTCGGAGGCATTTCTAGTCTGACTGCTAGTTCCTAGCAGAGTTTCGATCTTCAGAGGTGAATAAGGCAGGGAAAAGAAAGAGTGGCTGGCGAAGGTCACAAATCTTTACCAAGGTGACTGAATCTTTAAGTAGCGGAGCAATGAACAGGGGAGAGAGGCTGAAAGCTGGAGGGAAATCTCTCAGCTCAATCATCCACTCTTTTTCACCAATCGTATTGGGTACTTTGTTCAAGTCTCACATTTAATTTTTCTTCCTATCTCAAACTTCCCCATCTTCTCACACTCTCTTTGCTCTCCTTATGAAGTCTGGTGTGACCGTCTAAACTAAGCATTCTTCAGCCAGGAGTTCAAGGATCCTGTAAGTCTAAGATTATATGTTTAAAATGTGGGGTTATAGGCATGTCTTCATTTTCATCATGAAAAATGTAATGCACTTAATAAAATTTTAAAAGGGACTCCAATCAATCAATCATTCAATAAAAATCACTAGCACGCTAAGTCAGTCATTCTTGCCCACCATCTGTTTTAAAGTTATTGATATAAACTTTTTAGTTGCAAAAATTATCCTTTGAGAATGGGCTCATTGTAGCAACTAATGCCCAAAACTAGTTTTGTGCTATCATGTACTTTCTTCCAGGAAAACAACAAGAAAACATGGAGATGGGGGAAAAAATCGTTTGGAGGACCTCACGAACTATATAATCCTGTTGACATCTCCTCCCGTCTTGCAGTCTCCCCTTCTGCATTCTCCACTTTTGTCACCTTTCACTCTGAAAGGATCATTGTTGCCATTCCTCCCTCAGTTTTATCTCCCCCTGTGATCTTCCTAAACTGCTAAAAGCTATATTGTTCTACAGTGTGTCCTTCCCTCTTTGTCTCTTTCTGTTTCAAAATCTCATTCAAGGAACAGCAAAGAAAGGTCAGGATTGGCCTTGGCTGGCTATCACAATGTGCACCACCCCCTCACCCTTAGCCCGGGGGCCCACAAAAGGGGCGGTATCCTTTCATGCCTTTGAAATCATCAAGGGAAATCAAAGAAACCACTTCCAATCCTATCTTTATAACCAGAAGCCCATTGATCAGTGTAGGTAAAGGGATAGCACATCAAGGGGGAATGGCATTTAGAAAGTATGATTTGATCCATACAACTTAGCGATCACTGCAAGCTTAAATCCCATCTGAGCTAGAGTATAAATCTGTACTGCTGTCAGCTCTGAAATATCTCATTCATGAAACACAGGTAAGAAATCACCTTTAGCTGCCATTAATTATCAAACACATTTGAGTTAAGTACCTACTTCACCTATGCAGTGATCCATATGTAGAGTTGTAGAATTGAGAGCACAATGTAGCCACAGAAATTCTGTACTATAGGATAGCTAACATCAAGCTCAGGCCCTTCGTTTTACTTTTAAATGACTGGGATATTTGGTCCCAAACACTAAGCTCCTCTCAGACTTCGTTTATCTAAAAAATGAGAGTGGATAAACTGCTTTCAAACAATACAGGTTAAAGATTGAAATCTTGAACTCTGGAATCAGAGAGAATTGAATTCAAATTCAAACTCTGACATTCACCAACTCATGATCTTAGGTTACCCAACTCCTCCAAGCCTCAGGTTTTTCATTTATAAAATGGGGAGAATAACTGTGCCACTCTTAGAAGGTATATATAAACATGTGATGACATTCAATAATTTGATCAGAATTACAAGAGTATTTAGTTCCTAGTTATTAAAAATATTTTAATTTACTCAGATCTGTTTTCCCTACTTGTAAGGGTTATTGTGAATATCAACTGAAATAATACGTCAAAAACTGTACATAAGTATACAGATATAAGTGAATATTATTCACATTATTTCACCATTCTTACTTTTAGAGGTATTAAATTAGAAAAAAAAATCTCTATCATAATACTATTAATACGAGTATCAGATTGAGTGATATATATTTAAAATTAAGGGAAAAAAATCTTTGGCAAAATGATTGTACCTAGGAGATTTAAGAAAATATATCTCTAAAAATCAATTTCTAATCAGAAACTACCATTGAAAAATGAAAATGACTAGTATGGTTAAAGTTGACCCCCCCCAAAAAAATTACTGTTAACTGAGACAGGGCTTATTTTCCATTTTCAATAGTGTTAAGATGAATCAGATTATTTTCATTGGGCATAAATTTAGATCAGAACTGGTAAAATAACAGCAAACCAAATGGATGTCCTCTTAATTCTGGGAAGGTTGAAAGTAATGATTAACAATGAGGGAAGATATAACTGAAGAAATGTCATATCTCATCATTTTTATACTTTTTTCCCCTAATATCTGAGTTTTTTTCTCCTACAATTCTTATTTTTTTCTTTTCAAATATTTTTAGGTAGTATGCACACAAAAAGGTCTAGCTATTTAGAAAACATATCAAACCAAAAACACTTGTATGAAATTGTTGACATCCACAAATTTCCATGCTGTGGGATTTGGAAATGGTTTACAGCTATTTAAACCACCTCCTTTATTATTGAAATTTTGCAAAGCATTTCATTAAAAATAGAACCTTATCAAGACACGTAAAAGTCATAATTTCTTTTTTTCATTCAATTTCATATTCTTGAAGGTCCTGTTGATGAAGCATGATAAAAATGAGAATTGGTAAGAGTCATACTTAAGTATTTTTTTTAAACCACTGAGGTACTCCTTCACAAAAATGATGTTGACCTGTTAGTTTTATCTTCTTTTCTCTGTGGGTATGACTCCATTTTGCAGAGAAGATATACATATTGGCATGTATTGAAATAGTCTGAATCAAATTATCATCTAGTTGAGATGGGGATGTAGCAAGGGAATGTCTCCATGACTCAAAATTCCTCAGAGAGGAACCGCAGTGTCAAACTTGTGATACGGTGTCAAGATGAAATATGCTTTGAATTTTATTAATAGTATGGAGTATATTTCACTGCTCATTCAAGTGTCATGCTAGAACTAGGTGAATGTTGCCAATAGAAGCGAATGGAGATCAACACTTTTTTAACACTCTTGCTACCAAGTGCCTATAAAATGTTTATACCTATAATTGTGTCAAATTATGCTAATTGAGTACTGAAAAGACCCTAGTAAGTTGAAGTATTCAAAAATTATATTTCTCAGAATCTCATGGGGCTCTTCAAGCTAGGCACTTGCGGGACCTTTTTCCCTCTACCAAGTACTGTCAGAGTACAATGTCTTAAAGTATCATCTCAGTCTTAATTTAATTTTGAAAAGTTAAGTGCCAGGAAAGCAAACTCATTTAAATTCTTGATTGTACATATATAAGGTATTAAGGGTTTTATTTCCAGTAGTTTTTTTTTTCAGCCCAGTTGTACTAACATCAGTGAGAAATACTTATTTTATATGAAGTTTGTGTAGATTGTAAAGAGACTTCAAGCAGTTTGGGATCTTTAAGAACCTCAGCCACTGGCAGATGTAACAATAAATCAGGTATGATTGTGAGTCAGGAAGAAAATGAAATAAAATATTAGTTCCTAGGAGAGATTTTTTTTTCTCCCCAACTCCTCTCAGGTCAAAATAAATAAGGATTTTTTCTGAATGTCATTACAGAAGAATATAACTTCAATGACTTCTCAATTTTATGGAGAATATTCTACTTTCAGAAATATAGATAACAATCCTTGAGATTCCAAATTCTGACCATATTCTATAAAAATCATTTTTCCACTTTTCTGCTAAACTGTATTTAATCCTTTGTGTCAATGTGCTGGGGAAGATAGTAAAGATATAGCTGAACTTAGCCTTAAACTTCTTTAATCTTTTTTTAAGCTCTCATTCATGTAACACAGCTTCAGCAATCTGATTTCAACACTCCATCATCTCCTGGGGGAAAAATGCTAAGATTTCCAAGTTCAGAGACCAGTGTGAAACTGGTTCTCCTCAACTAAAAGGTATTTAATTCTAACTGCAAATTCTCTCTCCACAGTGCCTCCTGGAGGCCTTTCAAGTCTTTTGAATTCCAGTGGTAGTAAAGAGGTCTTTTGTAGCGGCTAAAGTGTTCCTAGTGCTGAGAGGATTGGAAATGGCATATGGCACAGGTGACCACAGGGAATTTTTATATGGTGTAGAAAACATCAACCCTCTTACAAGGTAGCATAGGCCGCCGAGACACGTTTGCCCAAAACCTTTGTTCTCTGCACTAGTTACAAGCACAACTTAGCAGCCAATTTAAAGTGCTGTTTCACTTTCAAGGCCAGCCCTTAATGATGTGGGATTCAGCTATGGAAGAAACCAACTGATATCGCAAGTTCTGCCACCTTCCCTTCGCTTTTCTACAGCACACATGGAAGAAGAAATCTCTCCAGAAATGTCTGCTTGCAGGCCTGAGAGTCTATTCTTGGCCCATGTCCCTTCTCACCCAATTCCAAGAGTACTCTCCAGTGTGAAGTAGTTCTGAACCACTTTGTCTGTAAACAAGGAACCCAACTGTTTTTGACCATTCATCATGTTTCCATTCAATGTCCCTTATCCCAGTTAAAATGAAAGTCACTTTATCTCATGTCCCTTTGGTATACTTCTGATATTTTTGCACAAAAAATAAATGATATATTGCAATAGCAGTGATATTCCCGTGCCTAAGGATATCTGCTGGCAGATGGGAAACAAGTCGGAGTTCTCTAGACCTGAACTGACAATTAAAACATGTAGCCCAGATTGGTGATGATTACTGTCTACCAGTTATCCAAAGGCTTTGTGACCCGAGCTGATAGTGACAGTCCACGCCATGGCAAGAAAACAAAATCACAATTTAAGTGAATACTTAATAAAGAGCCTTTCATTTATGAACAGCTTTAGCAATTGCTTTCCTTGTAACAGAGAGAGCAAGAGAGAGAGTGAGAGATTATACTCAACTAAGTACCATATGGCAAAAATGGTGGAATTTTTTTTAAACCTTAGCCTTCCAGAGCAAAAATATAAATGATTACCACTATTATAAACAAGCTATTTAATTACACAACTGATGTGCCTTACACAGAAGTTGAATTTAAAAAAAAGAAAAACATGCTGTATTTAAAAGAAAAATGTCAGCAGGACACTCAGTATCTTAATGCAGGTTAGGTTCCCTTTTCCTGGAACTGTGCTAGAAAGTGAAGGAGCCTATTGGGTTACTATTCCTACAGCTACTACAGTTGGAAAGAAGAAAGCATCTCTAGGGCAGAAACAACTGATTTAGCCAACCTCGCCCTTAGCACATCTTTTCCCTTTTGGACTCTGTAATCTGTTGCAGAAAAGGGAATTTTGTTGTTCATTGCACTTCAGGTCAGTGCCAGTTTTAAAGGATCAACTTATCTGACAGGCATTTTGACACCTTCCTATATTTCTTAGCAAAGACCAGGCAACAAAGTGAAAAGGAACATATAGGAAATTATTGAAATTATTTTAACAGATGGCTCATTTGGACTGTGAACTCAACTTTTAGAGGCATGATCTCTACAACTGTAGCAGAAAGTAAGAAAATGCTAAAAAATAATAATGATAATAAAATAAATAAATGCTGATGGGGTATGTTATGGATACCAAAGGTGGAACAATTTGAGAAAACAAGAATTAAGTAGCATTGGATTATAACCTAAAGCATAAAATAAATATATGTGAATCCGTATTACTAAAAATAAATGTTGAATAAATAATAAACAAATACATGGAAGAAGACAAATCTTTCATGCAGAAGCATTCCAAATAATGTATGTAGATAATATAGATACATCCCTATCAGCAAAATAGAGTATAACTCTCCACTCCATAAGGGTGGGCTGCTCATCGTGACTCTTTCAAAGGTACAATATGAAAAGGTAGAAAGAAATGAAAGGTTGCAGTGTAGAAATGAGAAACACTACCTCAGCCAGGTCATCAAGGTCAATAACAATAGCGATAAATCACGTTGTTACTATTTTCCTGTACGTTATATAAGGAAAATGGCACTTTACCTCTGTGATCACCTTCCTCAAAACCCATAACTCCAGTCTAGGCTTGAGAAAAACATCAGACAAAATCCATATGAAAGACATTCCATAAAATGCCTGACCACTGTTCTTTAAAACTGTCAAGGTCATCAAAAACAAGCAAACTGTAAGAAGCTCTCACAGTCAAGAGGGGCCTAAAGAGACATCACTACTAAATGCAATATGAAATCTTGGAACCAAAAAAGAACATTAGGTGAAACTAAGGAAATCTGAAGAAAGTATGGATTTGAGTTAAAAATAGTGTTTCAATACTTGATCATTAGGTGCTATACTAATATAAGTGTAATAATAGTGGAGAAAGTAAATGTAGAGCATACAGGAGACTCTGTAATATCCTCATATTCTTCTGTAAATTGAAAATCGTTTAAAAATATTTAATCTCTATAACCCATGGAATTTTCAGCAGTTTCCTCCCATCATAAGCCTAGCTCTATCTACCTAAGCCAGCTTGCTTTCCATCACAGATTCATGTTCATATACACATTTGCATATATAGATGTTATCACAGTCATTAAGACCATTCACCATATTTCTTATTTTTCTGTCCCCTTTGAATTTAGGCATAACCTTATTACTTGCTCTGTCCAGTGAAATGTGAGAGGAAGTAAAATGCATCCCTTTCAGCTGCAAGATTTAATAACTAGTGCCAAATACACCATGTTCCCTTCTTCCGGCCACATGGTTGAAATCAAACCTTTGTAGTCTGGGTCTCTGAGTAACTCCAATAAGCAGAGCTCTATGGTGCCCTGCTTTGGGAGAGAAATAAACTCTGGTGTATTTAACCAAGGAGAATTAGAGACTGTCACTACAGCGTAACTTGACTGACCCTCCTAGCTGATACATATATGTATGTGTTATCAGTGGGTAGCAGAGCAAGTCTCAAAAAATCACAGCATAAAGTTAATTCCTTAGGGGATGCAATGTGCTTATATTAGGGGGAGTAAAATAAGCATTTCAGACAGAACTAGAAAGGGAATAGTAAGAGGTCTTTTACATGATTGGTTAACTGTCAGTTTAGAATTGTTAAACCTTTTTAATAATTCCCTTAGGTTATGGCTACAGAGAGTTGTCTTCACTTGTGAAATAGGAAAACCCTTTCTGTTGTAGTTGGTACTGGATTTTGTAGGTAGCTTTAGGATTAAATTCATCGTGTCTGGAGATAATTTGGGGGCTTGCTCTCTTCTCAACTGATCTTTAACAATGGCTTTCTTTTCATGAATGAGAAAAGACAAGTAAAATGGCTAATATTTTTAAAAGAAAACATATTTTTCACAAAAAGAAAAAATCTTGAAAACACATCAGCAATAAAGCTATGCAAAGACTCATTTTTTTATAACAGAATTTTAAGAGGAAAAACAATCTTTTATGATCCTTATAAATAGGTTAGTTAGATATTCCTTCCACACTGATGTACATTAAAAAACATAAAAATTGTTGTAGAGAAATAGACTAATGATCCTCTTGAGAATGTATAAAACCACCATAATGCACTTGATAGTGCATTACCCTGGGGTATCAAGAAAGCATAATTCCTTCATTTCCCTTCTCAGAACTCCGTTTCTGCAGGAAGCATTAGGATTTTAAAACTTCAGGGCCCTGAACCAGACTCCAGTCATAGCCATATGTTTCCACCTTCAATGATGTTTTCTGGCCCCAAGTTCCAAATTCAGAATTTATTTTATTTAAAATATATTTGCCAAGTTAGAGGCATTCACTAAGCACACAAACGTCACTGGGCCTTGGGAGTTCAGTCATTGTCATGCAAACTGCATTGCCCTAAAATTAGGAAAAAGAATTTGCCATATTACTTGCTAAAAGACCATTCTGAAAGACTTAATTTTTAATTAAAATAGCCCCTCCTAAAGTCTGAATCAAAAGGTACCATGGCATCTATCTTATTTTCCACAGGAGCATATTTTAAAATATATATATTACATATTATATAATGTATGTTACATACATTATATCTATTCATATATTATATGTATAGTTTAAAATATACTCTCAGATTTGAATATATATATTCAAATATGTAATACTTTATAAGACTATATCACCCTGCTCATCTCAACAATCTTCATAATTGAATGCGTCTGACAAAGCATTTTGATTGCCTCTATAACAACAGATCCATCACATTATATTTATTTGAAATCATGGAGGAAACTGAGAAATGCTTTGCTTACCACACCTACCAGTTTTACCATATAATCATGGCTGGCACTGGATAGACTCGAGATGGAATAGAAACTTTTTCCAAAGGAAGAGAAAAACTTCTTTCAATGGAGCCAAATATTAACAATTGATATCTTTAAATGATATGAGTTTTAAATTACAGCTATATAGAATTATACATAATCAAAATATTTTTTAGATAGGATTATAAAATTACAAAAATAAGTTAATTGTGTTTGGGTGGTAGAATTGTGGGAATATGTTATTTAAGGCTTTAAAATAATCGCTAAGAAAGTATTCTAAGGGAGAAGATAAGCTGATCAACAAGAGTAAAATAAGTAAAATGTAGGCAGAATATTCAAAAGTTTGAGTACTTACAAATAAAATTTCTTTTCTTTTTAGCACCTTAAACTCTTTAAAATAACCAAATGGTTTTTTTTCTCCCCCAAAATCCATTTAAGATTGAATGCATAACAACCAGGAATCCCACTGAGCTCATCTCTTCTTTTGAAAACTGCCATGT
This sequence comes from Ateles fusciceps, assembly GCA_036589455.1. Taxonomy (NCBI): domain Eukaryota; kingdom Metazoa; phylum Chordata; class Mammalia; order Primates; family Atelidae; genus Ateles; species Ateles fusciceps. Next base: position 3,700,231 of record JAZHEH010002780.1, read on the forward strand.
ATACTTTAAATAGTCAGGTTTTTGATGCTATGGTGGGTTATAATCTTCAACAACACACTTCTCCTTATTACTTACAGAAAAATCATTTTCCACAATGACTCACTGACAGTTCTCCCTCTAATCATCGTTTCTACAGCACTTAGGGACAGGATCCGTGATGTCCTCTCCTCAGATGCCAACAGAATGACAAAGCAGCAGCCACGTGAGCTGATAAAGTCACAAAAGAGGCCATGACTGCAGAGAATATGCTGAGGGGCAGCCATCACAGGCTGGCACAATTAGACTTCCACGCAGCACAGAGAGTGACAGCACAAACATGGCGTATCAAGAGCACAGGGTCACCCCGGAGAAGGAATTATCAATGGAAATACCACAGGCTGTAGATTTACACACCTCTCCTCTGAAATTTTCATAATGCAGATCAATGACTGTGTTAGTCTTTGAGATTCACGCAGAGCAAGGAAGCAAATATCTTGCTCTTCATTGTCTCTTCAATATTGGTATTATCTGAACCCTGTCACATTTTCTTGTGTTTAAAAAAATAAGAGTACCCCAGACAGATTACTGGGGTTGAGTTTAGAGTTGGTAAAATTTAATGTTTTTTAAAAAGCATTTAAAAATACTCTATGCTTTTGAAAACTGATGACTAATTTTATGTGTCAATTTGACTGAGCCACTGGATGCCCAGATAGTTGATCAAACACTATTCTGGGTGTTTCTGCGAGAGTGTTTTTGGATGAAATTAAACTTTATATTAGTAGACTGGGTAAAGCAGATTGCCATCCATAATGTGTGTGGGCCTCATCCAATCAGTTGAAAGCCTGAGTAAAACAAAAAGGCTGAAATTCCCCCAGTTAACAGAGAAGTCTTCCTGTCTGATTGCCTTTAAATTGGGACATTGGCTTTTTTTCTTGCCTCTGGGCTCAAACAAAAACATCAGCTCTTCCTGAGTCTTGAGTCTGCTATCCACCAGACTACAACTACACGATCAGCTCTCCTGGTTCTCAGGCCTTCAGACTAAGACTGGAACTAAGCCACTGGCTCCCACAGGTCCACAGCTGGCTGACTTATCCTGCAGACTTTGAGACTTGTCAACTTCTGTAATCACATGAGCCAATTCTTACCATAAATCTCTTTGTGTATATCTCTTATTTATTTTGTTTCTCTGGAGAACACTGACTAATACAGATGCCTCTGCTTAGGAAAAGATTATGGCTCTCCCCCATCTCACAGATTTAGTGGGCAGTGTATCCCTGTACAGTGGACAAAATCTTGTTTCACTAAGTTGGCCAGTCAATCTAGAAAAACAACCATTAAACACTTGGTTTTGTTGAATGGAGTGGTAAGTTTAAAAGTCAAACAAGCTGTATTCAGAGACAGGTCCAGAGATATGTCCTAATTTACAAACTCTTGCAGAGATTGTAACAGAAATTTAAATAAGTCCTACATTTCTTGATCTGTACTTAGCCAATAATATTCATTTCTGAGCTTCTTATTCTTTTAAATTTCTATAAATCCAGAGTTACATAGACAGTAGCATTTCTGAGAAAAGTTGATGGCCATCAAGGAGAATTAAACCACTCAAGAATTACAGGAAAGAGTATAGTTGACCCTTGAATAATATGAGTTTGAACTGCACAGGTCCTCTTACACATGAATTTTTTTCAATAAAAGTTATAGAGTGTGCCTGCCTCTCTTGCCTGCCCCTCCACCTTCTCCACTTCTTCCTCCTCTGCTTCCCACGAAGAACAAGACCAACTTCTTCTCTCTCCTCCTACTCAGTCTACTCAACATGAAGATGGCAAGGATGAAGACCTTTATAATGATTCACTTCCACTTAAATAATAAATATATTTTCACTTCCCTATGATTTTAATAATAATGTTCTCTTTTCTCTAGCTTACTTTATTGTAAGAAGATAGTATATAATACACGTAACAGATAAAATATGTGTTAATTGACTATGTTATTAGTAAGGCTTCCAGTCAATAGTAGCTATGAGTAGTTAAGTTTTGGGGGATTCAAAAATTATATGTGAATTTTGGACACACAGGGGTCAACACTCCTAACCTCCATGTTGTTCAAGCGTCAACTGTAATTCTGTTTGGATTAACACGTGTTATTCCCAATACTGTTCAACATTATCACTAGTCACAACCTGTGAATATGACATCATTCTCCTGGACTCTTTAATCAGGATAAAAAAATCCTGAAGTGGGCTCAATTAATCTTTCAACCCCCCATTAGCAATAAAATTCTTCTATATCAGACATCTATACCCGAAAAGTAGGTGCGGGGGGTGAGAGGATTAATCTAAAATATATGTTAGTGGTTTAACTTCAGTACAAAAGTACATTTATCAAAAGTTTCATTTAAGAAGATCTAATGATTTTTTGTAAAGGAGTGCTAGGAACAAGAAGCAGTTGGAAAGATCAAAGAACTTTTTAGCCCTAGTATTTGAAAGCTGAGACAATTTCCAATAGTGGAAGTACATGTCAGAAATATTACACCCCGAATAAGGGGATCACAAATGAAAGGCAGCCTTGAGATATCTACAGTTTTCTATATAGTAGATCTGGCACAATATCAGAGGCAGGAATGATCTGGCACATAATCTGTTAGCTGCTCTCAGAAGCATCTATGTTCAGTGGTTGGATGGATTTCACAGGTTGCTGGCCCTGAGGATGTCAACAGCACCACAGTAACAAAGAATACACAACCCAACAGAAACAGCAAAGACTGAGGGAAGTCATGATTTCTCAGTGGTCTAGTCCAAAAGCAAGAAAATCTTTGCTCAACCTACTAAATTTAACTTCAGTGTAACAACTCTGTGATCCTGTGGTTGTAACCTCATTTGAGAGCATTTCTATGAGTTTCTGTAACAACATGAGCAGGTTCTTAATGTGCTCCTAATTTCTCTGAATTTATGCTCTCTCAGAATTTTTCTCTACCCTTGCCCCAGTGATAATCAGTTGCAGTAATATTAATTTCATAATCAGCCTCTTTTACTAATTCAGTTCTGAATTCAAACCAGTTCTAAGGCCAGCTGTGTCATTTGAAGAGGTAAACATAACTGTTGAAAACTTTACAGCTCCTAGAAGGAAAATTCAATGTTTCTATTGCTCTCATATTTATTTCCTCATTTTAAAATATTAATAAGTGTCTCAATTTATCTTAACTTTCTCAATTTATGGTCTATTTAATCTATTCTTGGCTGTTTTTACCTTTTTAGTTCTGATTTGCCATTCTAAGACTTCAAAGGCTAGTGTTTAATAGAAAAGTAGAAAGGGAATTGGGCCAGAGGAAATTTTTACCATTCAATTTGTTTTTCTTTTCCACAAGTATTAGATCAAAAATTTTTAAAGTGTTGGGGAGTAGTGATGAAGGAAATAGGTCTGAAAATCAAAGAATAAAATTCTAACTGCCATTTATCAACTATGCAAATTACTTAAGCCCTCTGATTCTTAGTTTCCACATCTGAAAAACAGAATGGAATCAACCTAATCTGTAATACGTAAAGCACATGCACAAGAACGTAGCATGCAGCCCTCAAAATACTGCAGAAAGAGGGCGATGCCTCCTGTGTTGTTTCCATTACTCCTTCTTCTATTAACACTGTTAATCTCATTTAGTCCCTCTTCTACCGTGATAAACCAAATCATGATGCCCCCACTGTCCCACCAAAGATGACTACTATGCTATGTTCCATAGTAAAAAGAAACTTGCAGATGGAAAAAAAGGTTATGGACTGCATTGGTTTCTACTGCTGGTGTAGCAAATCACCACAATCCTAGTGTCTTAAAACAACACAAGCTTATTATAGTTCTAGAGATCAGAAGTCCAAAATGGGTCTCCTGGGTGTTAGCAGGGCTGAATGCCTTTCTGGCTGCTCAGAGTAGAATCTATTTTCTTGCTTTCTTCAGACTCTAGAGGCTAACTGCAGTTTTTAGGTCTTGGCTTCCTTTCTTCTTCAAAACTGGCAGTGGCTGATGGAGTGTCTCACAGCCCATTACCCTGACACTGACTCTTCTGTCTGCCTCTTCCCACATTTAAGACCCTTGTGATTAAATTGCACCCACCTAGATAATCCAAGCTGCTCTTACCATTTAAAAGGCAGCAAATTAACAGCCTTAATTCCTTCTTCTAACTTAATTCTCCTTTGCTATGTAATGTAACATATTCATAGATTCCAGGCATTAGGATATGGACATCAGGAAATAAGAACCTCAATCCTAAAGTCACAAGGGACTGAATTCTGCCCATAACCTCAATGAGCCTCCAAAAGAAAAAAATACAGCTCTGCCAACATCTTGATTTTAGCTCAATGAGATCTCTGTGTCAAACTTCTGACCCAAGTCACTGTAGGATAAGAGATACCATTTTAAACCACTAAATTTGTGGTAATTTATATGGCACCAATAGAAAACAAACACAGCCAACATCCATGAGTTGCCTAAATATTTCCATGTAACTGTTTTAGGAACTACGAATAAAACAGTATACAGGGTGCACATGGTCTTTTCCCACAACAAGCGTACAAGATACAAGACATACTCCATGGTGACACATCATGATTATAGATCCCCATGACTGTCTTAGTCTAGTCATGAGTTCCTTTCGCTACATGCTGGTCCTTTTAATTTCTGCCTTCTCCCTACTGAGCATGTATTCTTGTATTTAATAAACACATATTCATCACCTACTACGGCAGGTATTTGCCACATATTGCAAGTTCAAAGAGAGATGATGCACAGTTCCCAACCTCCCAGGGATCACAGTACAGTAGTATAGACAGAAACATATTTTTTAAATTACACAAAGTAGTTGCTTTAGTTCAGTCTGCTATAACAAAGTACTATAGACTGGGTGGCTTATAAATAATGGAAGTATATTTCTCCCTGGAGGCTGGAAGTTAGGGAGCCTGCAAGTCCGAATTCAGGGTACCAATATGGTTGAACTCTTGTGAGAACCCTCTTCTGTGTTGTAAAAGGCTGATTTCTCATGGTATTCTCACATGGCAGAAAGAGAGTGAGAGGGTGCTGGTTTATTTCTGACTGTGCCTGTGAGGAGGTATACAGAAGAGATTAGCATTTGACTCTGTAGACTAAGTAAAGAAGATCTGCCCTCACCAGTGTGGGAGGGTATAATCCAATCAATTGAGATAGAAAAAAGGCAAATTCTCTCTCTTCTTGAGCTGAGATACCTATTGTCTCCTGTTCTTGGACAGTGAAGATCCAGGTTATTGAGCCTTCAGATTCTAGGACTTACACCAGCACCCTCCCCACCCCAGTTCTCAGGTTTTCAGATGGACCGGGACTGACAACACTGTCTGTCCTGGTTCTCAGGCCTTGCAACTCAGATTGAATTGCAAGGGGCTTTACAGCTTGCAGACTGCCAATGGAAGCACGTGGCCTCTGTAATCAGTCATGTGAGCTAATTCCCATAATCTACCTCTCTCTCTAGGGAATTAGCTCTCTCTTAGGGAATACACACACACACACACACACACACACACACACACACACGTATATACGTTTGGGGTGTGTGTGTGTGTGTGTATGCACGCATTATTCTGTTTCTCTGGAGAAACTTGACTAATACAGGAGGACAACATTCAGTTCATAATGTTAGTGAAATTAAAAAGAGATTTCGGGAATACAGCTCAAATTGTACTCCAAATTCTATTCATTTGCTTGGCCCAGCAATTAATGTCAATAGCTTCCACTGGCCCAGGTTTACAGGTTTCTTCCCTCCAAGCCCAGACCACACACTTACATTGTTCTCTTCCTCCAACATTACAATTACGGTTGTGGGATCACAGAACTAAGCACAATTTAACTTCAACTATTTGAGCATTGCAATGGATTAACCAACATTCATATTTTGAAACCCTAACCCTCCATGTGATGGTATGAAGAGGTGGGCCTTTGAGAGAAATTGGGTCATAAGGGTGGCACAGTCAGGAATGGAACTAGTGCCTTTATAAAAGGGACCCAGTGAGCTCTCTCGCCTTCTTCCTGCTATGTGAGGATACAGTGAGAAGCTAGCAGTTTCTATCCAGAAAAGGGACCCCATCAGAACTTGACTATGCTGGCACCCTGCTCTCAGACTTCCAGTCTCCAGAACTGTGAGAACTAAATTATTGTTGTTTATAAGCCACCCAATTTATACTTTGTTATAGCAGCCTGAACTAAGACAAGCACCTTCAATATTAGCTAGATAGAAAAATGAAGATTTCTTTAATAAATAAATGAGTTTAGACTTTGTAAATGAAGACTTAGAGAGAAGGGCTGCTCTTCCTTTTTCCTTCTTGAAATACACACACAAACAGATACCTCCTTGGAAAGGCCTTATAATTTTGAATGTTAAAACTACTGTATCAGGAAAATAGTAGCTTTATGGTGGCGAAACCCAGCAGACACGACCTCAAGCAAGCCATCATGGCCAACATCACTAATAATAAGACTTACCTACATCATGTACAGTGTACTTGGCATTCACAGAAGGACACATCACATCTGCGGTATTTCTGCTTAAGATGGACAACCCTAATCCAATGATGAAAAAATGTCAGCGAGTCAAATTTGAGAGACTGAGACTAGGAAAGGCTGAGGACCTGTCACAGATTAGAGGAGAATAACAAGAAAAAGCAACTAAATGTAATTTGGATTCCTGGATTGGACCCTGGGACAGGAAAAAAATTAAGGAAAAAACTATCGGTCAGGCACAGTGGCTCACGCCTGTAATTCCAGCACTTTGGGACGCTGAGGCGAGTGGATCACAAGGTCAGGAGTTCGAGACCAGCCTGGCCAACATGGTGAAACCCCATCTCTACTAAAAGTACAAATTTAGTCAGGTATGGTGGTGCGCGCCCGTAATCCCAGCTACTCAGGAGGCTGAGGCAGGAGACTTGCTTGAATCTGGGAGGTGGAGGTTTCAATGAGCCAAGATTGCACCATTGCACTTCAGCCTGGGCAACAGAGCAAGACTTCATCTCAACACAAAACAAACAAACAAACAAAAACTGCCAATATTTGAATAATCTTGAATTTAAAGAAAGAATAATGATATAGTAATAATAATAATTCAAGAATAATCTTGAATTTCAAGAAATTTGAATACACCATTATTCATTTACTAGTATTAAAGCAATTTTAACTTTCTGGTTTTGATCACTGTATCATGGTTATGTAACTTGTTAATATTAGGGGGAAGCTGGATGAAGGGCACACAAACTGCGAAGTGGCGCAAATTTTCTGTAACTCTAAAATTGCTTCAAAAGTTAAAAGTTCAAACTTTGAAATCATATTAGGAGTTAGATAGTCCCAGTCAGAGTTGAACGCAAAGCAGTTCTCCCTTCTACTGCCACATTCACGTTGGAATGTCTCAAAATCTCCTCTCTGAAGTAGCCAATTAGGGATGAGTGGGAAGCTCAGAAATGAGACTGGCAAAATGTTTTGTTTGAGAGGACTGGAGGAAAGTGGGAACTGACCTGAGACAGGCCTGCTAATTTCACTTAGACCACCTGCCTGGTTCGATACAAGCCAGTGACCTAAACATGATGGGCCATTACCAGCCCTCTGCTGGCATTCTGAAATGACTACATGGGAGTCGAATCTGGGAATGCCAAAATTTGCAAATGTCACAAGAATAGCAAAGGATTAATGACTTTTCTCGAGCATTCTGAGACACACACACATACATAAAGTCACCAGGAGCCATGCTGCATGATTAACAGGAACTATTCACCCAAAATAAAACTTTTTCCCAATAAGTTGTGACATATAACGTAATGCATTATTTAAAAAAAAAACAAAAAACTCTAAATAGAACCTTTTATCACATTTCCTGAGGCAATAGAATGGAAATTTTTTTAATACACAATTATTTCCTAGTTCGCTCTTTTTCTGTCAAGCATGCAACTGCGTTTTCTTTCTTCTGAAGCAGTTTACATTATGATGAGTGAAAGGAGAGAAAAGAGCTATGATCGTATCAACCAAAACTGAACAAATACATTTATTAAAAAGAACTCCCACCAGAAATCTTAGAAGCCTCACAGTCTTTTTCACACACTAACGCTATTACAAACTGAAACGTCCCTTTCTTTTTAAATGATTGTCATCATCCACTGTGCATGTACCAACCAGTGATTTACACCGTGTCAGATGATAATACACCAGTAAATTTGGTATTTTAATGGCCTTAATAGCTGGAATAAAGAAATTAAATCAGATGTCATATGCAGAATGTACATTTTTTGCCACTAACAATAAACAATTATAGCAGGCTAAATATCAGAAGCAAAATATGTATTTATTTGCAACTGAAAGCGCATGTGAAAACCACTCTAAGATAAGCAGAAGAGGCTCTGGAGGTGGGAGAGGAGCGGGCAGCAAGCTGGTTTGCTCTAATATGGTCCTTTCCCCAGTTCTTTCAACTTTGTCCTTTACGATGATTCACTCTAAACCTCTTCCTGAAGAGCATCACGCTGTACCCTTCCCCCTCCTCTTATCCAACCAAAATCCTAGAACCCAGGCCCGTAATTTTAATATGCATACAAATTTACACAGCTGATGAATATAACACTCCCTGGGTAAACAGTAGGGAGGGGCTAAATGGAAAACTCATTTGTTAGTTTTCCCACTTGGAGGTGGTTATTTTTTAAATTACTGATATTGGACACTGTGGGAGTGCCCTTTCATACACACTGAAGCACTCCACTGGCCCTAGGAGTCACTAAGACTGGTGGATTTTAATAGTTATAGATCTTAAATGGAGGGTTAGAAATTGTTTCTTTCATTACAATTACAACGAGGAATTAACCCCAAGGGTATCCACTTAATTTCATAATATATAGACTGGAACGCTAATGTGCCTCTTCCACAGTGTAATAAAGAGGCAACTGGCCCTTCTCTCCCCGGGGTGGGTTTTTGTAAAACGTTATCACAAAAAAATGTAAAACGGAGAAGAGTTAGAGTTAACAAGCTCCATATTGTCATCAGCTTCAGTGCCCGGCATGAGCGGGTCCTCACAGGCACTGAGCACCGCTTTTTTGTTTTTACAGTGGGAGCTCAGTCCCAGGACTTCTTGAATCGCTTCACCAACACACACGCACACACACAATGGAAAGTGAGAGGAGGAAAGATAATTTACAATTAAGCACATAAAGTCACAAGGACGAAGGAGAGACTTGGAACAGGACTTATTAATTACCTCGTTTCCGAGATGGGGCGGGCAGTGCTTGCTGTCCAATTCCGGTCATGTCAGTTTAACCCATTGCACTGTGCTGGTGACCTTAGCTTCATTTTATGGGAACTCTGTTCCTACTTGCTGGAACCTGAAGCAACACCAAGGGTTAGGATTTTCCATCTTCAGGCTCCAAGCGTCTGAAGCCACTTCCTGGCAGAGATTTGAAATCCTGGATCCCTGCTGACTAGTCCTCTCAGTTTAAAGGCATCTTCAGTTCCCAATGCTTTTTCATGATGTTTGACTATGGCTCTCCGAGACAAATGAGAGGAAGGACACTATTTCAGAAATAGAGCTTTAGACGGAGGTGGGATAGGCACAGCAGGAAGCAAATGGCAATTCAATAAAAGCATAACCCTTAGAGGAGAATGTTTTTCTCTTAGATGACGCTTTTCCAACATCAATCATAATGTTTGGCCCACTACAGGCTTCCAGCCAGGTATAACCTGGGACTCAGTTCTTCCTTTCCACTGAAAGTGTCAGTTCTGTAGAAATCTGCAAATTTCCCAGTCAACTGGGGGAAAACTGAAGATCCAAAAAGAAGTAGGAACAGATTACTCAACTCATATGCTCACATCTATCATGCAGATCACATTTCCAGAGACAGATAAAGTTGTATATAAAAGCCATGAAAAAACCCTGGCTTCAATGAAAAGCAGCCTTTTACAAATCAAAATTCCCGGCTTCCCTCCTGAGATAGGAAGCAGTGGCTTGAAGCAGATGTCAAAACGCTGTCAGGAGAGCACGAGAGATGGGAAGTCCCTAAGGAGAACCAAGGAAGACATTTATCACAAGGGAAAGTTGAAAGTCTTCCTTACTGGCTCAGAGCTACAGAAACCATTTCTGGAAACAATTTCTAGAAGAGTTCAGTATTGCTTGCAAACCCGCAAGTAGCAGAAAGTGAGAAAAGGAAGCCGTGTTGCCCCCAGAAAAAAAACTCAAGGAGGTCCACCTGAAAACCAGTGAAGTCTTCACCATGGTTTAGCAGGTGATTCTCCACTTAAGCTAAGTGACTTAGTCTTTGCAAATGTAAACCATGAACCTGGTGCCGAGGATGTGGGTAGTAATACATAGTTGGTCAATGATCACAAACTTCTCTAGCCTCACATTTCCTCATTCCCCATTTTCATCCTCTTAAAACCTCACATCTCTATAAGCTGCTTCCTAAATATATCAAACTTTGACTTATTAAAAGTTCATCTCAAAATAGTTCCTCATTTTTCTCCAATGACTTTAATTGTGTTTGTCCTGGGCTCATAAACATGGGGAACTTGAAGCGTTTAAAAAAACACACAAATGTGGTATCCAAATGTTTTTGTTTCTCTAGGCTCGATGCACTCTAATTGGCTCTTTCCTTTAAAAATTATAATTAAAAGAAGTAAGCTCACCTATGTGTAAGGTTCTTATTTCTGTATTTACCTTAAATCTTTTCATGCAGAAAACTGTTAATGTTCTTTGTTTTGTATTAAATAGAATACAAATCAACTCTCTAATTAGAATTACATGGGCTATATACAAGTTTTATTTTGAGTTTTCCCCTGACATTCTCAAATTGATTATCATATTCAACATCAACCTAACCAATAAAAAGCAATTTAATTTACATAATAAACCAAGAGAATATCTAAATTTGGCATATCAGACAATTTTTGTCTCTGTTGAATTATTTTAGGAGATGTTTTAGTTAAACTGACTTATAATAGCAAATTTCACATCCTTGAAGTAATATAAGATTACAGCCTCCTGGTATTTTGCCAGTATTTAGAGCTAAAACTTATTCATATCAAATCATATTTGATAAATACCTACTGGTATATATTCCATTTATAACACTACTTTATAAGTCTTCTCAGAGACTGTAAGCTTTTTAATATCAGAATATACATCATAGTATTTGATATTTTCAATATCTGTCACAAAGTTAGTGGTTATTTGGAGCTCTACTAATACTTCTTAAGAATTTAATGTTTCTTAAATGATTAAAAGCTTGTTATAGTATAAGTAGGCTGGATATACATATTCATCATATATTGCCCACCTAAAATGATAGAAGCTGTTTCAAAATGGTAATATAAACACACACACATACTCACATATACACCCAAACAAGTTTTTGTTCTTTTCTAGATTCCGAAGGTCACACTGGTAGACAGCCAAGAGAAGAACAAAAATTATATCTCTAGCATCTGTAATGCTGTGAAAATCAGAAGTCTTTCTCTAAGTCTTTGACTCTGGCTCTAATAGTCTCTTGAAATTTTGCCCTGCATGCCAGTGACCCTGGGGACAATGGTCCAAAACGAAACGCTTCAGTGTCTCTCATGAAACCGTTTTATCTCTCATGTTTCCCTTTTTAATCAAAGGGACAAATTATTTTCTAAGGCTGCAGGGATTTTTGGGGATATACTAAGTTGAGATACTGTTAGATTTGCCTTTGGATGTATCAGGCGACCATTTGGATATAAGAGTCTGGGCCTCCGGGCTACGGAGATAGGTTAGGGAGTCACCAACATAGAGATGGAATTTAAATCCATGAAATTACCTAAGTGGTGACTATAAATGGAGAAGAGTGAGGGTGAGAGCTGAGTCACAGAGAACTCCAACATGTGGAGAAAATGAAAGGGAGCAATCCCAGAACAGGAGAAGGAGCAGGCAGTAAGGTGGGCACCAATCTCCACAAGCATGGTGTCCTTAGTTTAGGTTGAAACAGGTGTTTCAAGGAGGGTGATCCACTCTGCTAACTACTACTGATAGGTCAGGTTCAGATAAATGACCACCAACCTTGTCAACATTGTGGTTATCAGTGACCCTAATAAAAGCTGCTTCAATGAGTTAAAGCAGATTTAACTCATTGAAGCAGGGGTTCAAGCACAATTAGAGTGGCTCCCAAACAGACTATACAGACAAAAAGGAAAATTTTCAAGGAATTTCCAGTAAAAAGGAGTGGATCATTGAGATTGTAATAGGAGAGGAGAGTCCAAGTATTTTTCAAGAGAGAAGAAAAATTACGATTATGCTTAAGTCTCAATAAGAATGGACTATTAGAAAGTGAACATTCAATTTTGCAGAAAAGCAAGGAAATAATTATGTGATTCCCCTGAGTGGGAAAAAGAAGCTGGAATCCAGTTGACAAGGGAGGGAGACAAACAGGGAGAGGTCATCAGTAGCAACAGCGGGGAGGACAGAGTTCACAAGGTGGAGACACGTGGTGGTGGCAACAGATGAAAATGTTTCATCTGATGGTTTATGTTTTCTTATCATTCAGCTCTTAAGCAACTGCCACTACTCAAAAAGCCTTCCTTGGCCACTCATGGCCTTTCATGGGTCTCCTGCAACCCTATTTTACTATCTATAAAGCATTTGTGGGGTTTTTTGACGTTGTTGTATAATTTGTTTACTTACTTATATCCAAGTGTCCCAACTAAAAACGTAGAACTTATTTCCCTTCTTTAATGCTCTGTTAATTCCCAAAACTAAAAAGCATGAAATACAGAGAGTAAACTTAATATATAATTGTTTGGATGAATAAATTAAGTTTCCGAAAACAGCATTTTCTAGAATCCAAATGACTTAAAATGTGCTATTATCAGTCAGTATCAAGTATTTTTTCTATGTTTATTCATACGGGTAGCAAATTCTGTGGGTAGTTTTGCCTGTACTACTCACTATATTGAAAACATATACTCCTGAGAGTTGTTTACTAGTGAATTAGATCATTCACAGGCATGTTATAGGATGCAGGCTCCTTTAACTGCATATAAAAGGAGCACTTATCTACAACACAAACGTTCAGCTAGGCTTGCTGTCAGTTAGCCTTGCTGAGGCACTGTACATTGTATACAAAGGATGATGCAGAGAAGGAAAAAGATCATTCAGAAAGTAGAGAAAAGCTCAGGACTGGAAATCATTAAAGAGAAAAAAGGTTATTCTTAACTGTTTGCCTAGCACTTGATATTTGCTTTCTATAATTTTTATTAGTATTCCACCAAATCACTTCAGAGGTCAGTTAGTATTACTGTGCTGTACTCATTTTTACAGAGCTGTAAACTGAAACTCTAAGAGATTAAGTGCTCTACGCAAAAAGTTATCTGCAGCTGCTGAAAAACTCACAGTCATGTTCTCTGCTTTTCTTAGCCCACCTAAGTCTACTGTCTCTCTAAAACCAATGATGTGACAGAATCAATGGTTGAATGATTACAGGCAGCAATGATTGACCACTACACACATATTTTTTTTTTCTGATACTGATTTTACTTCTCTGGACTGACTTGCATTGATCTGCATTAAAAATATTTACAAAAAAAAAAAACAGTTCATCTATGAATATCAAGCCCAATCTACCTAGGAGTGCTTATGCCTTGGTTGAGCTATGTAAAAAAGCAATTAGATGTTACCCAGTGCCTCTAGATTTATCCTGTTATTTATTTCAGTTAGGCAGAGGGGAATCTATGAAATTATCTATGGCTAAGCACCTTGGAAATTTCCCCAGGGTGCTTTTCTTTTTTTTTATTTTTTTTATTTTTTTTATTTTTTTATTTTTTTTATTCTTTTATTTTTTTATTTTTTTTAATTTTTTTATTGCATTTTAGGTTTGGGGGTACATGTGAAGAACATGGAAGATTGTTGCATAGGTACACACATGGCAGTGTGATTTGCTGCCTTCCTCCCCATCACCTATATCTGGCATTTCTCCCCATGCTATCCCTCCCCAACTCCCCACCCCCCCACTATCCCTCCCCTTTTCCCCCCCCCCCCGACAGACCCCAGTGTGTGATACTCCCCCTCCCTGTGTCCATGTGTTCGCATTGTTCAACACCCGCCTATGAGTGAGAACATGCGGTGTTTGATTTTCTGTTCTTGTGTCAGTTTGCTGAGAATGATGGTTTCCAGGTTCATCCATGTCCCTACAAAGGACACGAACTCATCGTTTTTGATGGCTGCATAATATTCCATGGTGTATATGTGCCACATTTTCCCTGTCCAGTCTATCATCGATGGGCATTTGGGTTGGTTCCAGGTCTTTGCTATTGTAAACTGTGCTGCAATGAACATTCGTGTGCATGTGTCCTTATAGTAGAACGATTTATAGTCTTTTGGATATATACCCAGTAATGGGATTGCTGGATCAAATGGAATTTCTATTTCTAGGTCCTTGAGGAATCGCCACACCGTCTTCCACAATGGTTGAACTAATTTACACTCCCACCAACAGTGTAAAAGCGTTCCTATTTCTCCACATCCTCTCCAGCATCTGTTGTCTCCAGATTTTTTAATGATCGCCATTCTAACTGGCGTGAGATGGTATCTCAATGTAGTTTTGATTTGCATTTCTCTAATGACCAGTGATGATGAGCATTTTTTCATATGTTTGTTGGCTTCATGTATGTCTTCTTTTGTAAAGTGTCTGTTCATATCCTTCACCCACTTTTGAATGGGCTTGTTTGTTTTTTCTTGTAAATGTGTTTCAGTTCTTTGTAGATTCTGGTTATCAGCCCTTTGTCAGATGGGTAGACTGCAAAAATTTTTTCCCATTCTGTTGGTTGCCGATTCACTCTAATGACTGTTTCTTTTGCTGTGCAGAAGCTATGGAGTTTGATTAGGTCCCATTTGTCTATTTTGGCTTTTGTTGCCACTGCTTTTGGTGTTTTGGTCATGAAGCCCAGGGTGCTTTTCAAAGGTTAGCTGGTCATTCTTGCCAATTAGAAATAACAGAGAGAAAGAAACTGGGGAACTGGGAAATAGGGACATAGACATCCTGAAAAAAAAGCAAGTTTAGTGAAACATAAGGAAGTTATGATAAAAGAACAATACAAAAGGAAATCAAAGAATTTGTTCTTTTCCTTTAATTTTTAAAAATTTTTAGTAGTGGAAGAGGTTTTGTTTTAAAAAGTTGGTCATTCTTCCAAAATTGTGTTCCCAAATGAGAAATAACATTCCATTCTCTTCTATCTCCAGTGAAGGAGACTTTCACACCCCAGCTCCAAACCACATATTAGAATAACATTCTGTCTACGGTGTAAAATGACTTCCATAATCGGCCCTTTTGTTCCTCACACAAAGACTTTTGCAAAAATAGAGTATAAAGCAATATTGCTTTATTGTGTTCTCCCCAATTAGGTAAGTGTCATTTACAGAGGAAAATAGAAGATCAATTTGTGAGACCCATAAATGTATAAAAATAATTCAGGTTTGGTCATTCTTTTGTACTTTTTTCTTCCCTCCTCCTTTCCTTCCTTTTTTTCCCCCCCCTTTTTAAATTTTTTTATGATGTTTACTCCCAATCTTGGACCTTCTAAAAGAATCAGGTCATGGTCTATGTCATTAATAAATGTCATCCTCAAACAGACATAGAAAACAAGGCGGCTCTGTTGATAAAACAATATCTCTCCCAGCTTTGTCTCTCTTGTTTCTCTGATCATCTCAATTGCTTTCCCTTGACCTTTCAACTTGCTTTATTTTCCACTTCTGAGATTCTACCCTAAAACATAACCCAAATTTTAGAAAAAAATTGAGGACAAATCTATGTCTGTTAAGCAAAAAAATTACGTGTGTGTGTGGGGGGGGGGGGTATGAAATCTTCCAAATTAGAAGTATTAAGTAAATTCCATTCTGTGTGTGACACAGTAAAAGATATTGAAATATTATAAAGAACATGCAATACATGTGGGAATGCTTTGGATAGTCAATGTTGAATGAAAAGAATAGGATGCAAACTTGTATCACTATATGATTATAATTATATATCAAAAATAGAAATACAATTGAACATTACATATTTGTTAAGATAATTGTGCTTTTATTCTTTTCTCTATGTTTCAGATTTTCTATAAAATAAAATATTGTTTCATTTAATTTTTTAATCTTAAAGAGATTTATTATATAAAAAGACCTACATTAATTCCAGTTCTTTTCTTTTTCGTTAGGTATTTCTTGATTCTTGGAGTAGATTTTTGTGGGCAAAAAACATATTTGGATTAGGCCAAGTTTCTGTTCTCTGAGCTATTTGATAAGGGCAGGGATTTAGAAGGAGAATGAGTTATATAATCAGAATTTTATTAAAACTGTCTGGGATTTTATAGATCATCTGTTTGAAACCTCACATTTTATGATAGAGAAACTGAGAAAGATATAGCTAGAAAAATATACAGAGCAGCAAGTGGATGGATCCAATAAACATGTTGGGTGTCGAATGAAATCTTTGCATTTGTAATTATTTCAGAAGGCTCTGGGTATGACCACCCGTAGGTCTAGGTAGTAGAAAACTGCTGTCCTGTCTAACTCATTCTCCCTGCCCCTAATTATTTTCTAATGCCTTCCAGCATCTAAAAGCCTGTTTCTCCAAAGAAGCTACAGAGCTGATATTCACAAAACTCAGAGATACTGCAGAAGATATTTTTAGAATTGTCTAAGTGCTAGGAACAATGCGTGGTAGCTGCTGTGGAGCCCATTCAGATGACATGCCAATGCTGAGTTTCTTATTCCCCCAGCTTCTGGGAATACAGGTTGCTGACTGGCTCATGGCCCAAGCCATTCTCTGTGAATCCCATTGGTCAAAGTGGCCCATCCAAGTTATACTCCTCCTGGAGGCAGCCGTCCACACCCAATCACTGGTCAGTGTAAGGGTATAATGACACAGTGCGCTTGCCTTGATTTGGGGCAACTCTGAGAGCCATTTTCTGCTTCAGAGTTCCCCGTAGGCTCAGCCAAAGTTCCGCAGCAGTTGCATTGCAGGTCCACTTCTCCCTGGATCTGTCTTGCTTCCCTCATTCCCCAGCAAAACTCCTACAGGCACATCTCTATCTCAAAGCCTATTTCCCAGAGAACCCGTACTAAGACAATGCAACTGAACTATTACATAAGAAGTCATTACAAACCGTATAGTTCATTTTGCCTGAAGTTGTGTTGTTTCCAACTTCTTAAAACAAAAGTAGGGGTCTGGTTTCAGAGTTATTTCAGATCCTCTCCTCCCAGAAGGAAGATTAGAGTTAAACAATTATCTCTGAAATTTAATCCATTTAGATAACCAATTTTGCTTGACTATTCCTTCCCTTACAAGAAGAAGCCTTTATACTCATTAATGTTCTTCTTCATTTCTCTGTTGAAGCTATAGGTATGTATAACAGGAAAATTAACCTGTGGGCCATCACCATCTTCACTACTTAAAGTATGATTGTTGTACCAGCAGCCTGGGCATCACTTATGACCTTGTTAGAAACGTGCAATCTCAGGCCCCACTCCAGCCCCACTGACTCATCATCTGCCTTTGATCAAGATTCCCAGATGTCTCATATGCATATTAAAGTTTGATAATCACTAAACTACACCACTGTTGTTAAATCAGCTTACTTGTTAAGACTGAGCATTGTGCAAAGGGAAAATAAGCTTTAGAGTCAGAAGAATTCAATTTCTGCCTCTTCCAGAGCACCTTGGGCAAGTAAGTCTTCATCTCCTTGGTGTCTATTTGCTATAACTTATGGGATTTTTATGAGGAGCTATACTTGCTTTGGTTTAAGTAATTTTGCTGATCATCTGTAACAGGCCAAGCACTGTTTTAAAGGCACCTGCATTAGGAAGAACAAGACAGATTCAAGTCCTGCCTGTCAATCATTCCACAAACATTCACTGAGCATGGACCATATGACTTGGTGCTAGGATTAACGCAATAAACAAGATAGAACGTTTTGTAGCCAATAGTTAAAGATAAGACAAACACTGAATAAGTCATTACCAAAACAACTTGTCAGTGCTACAAAGGAGAACTACAGGAACAGAGAGAGCTCACTATGGGATTAGTCTATGTTAGATAAGGGAGTTCTCAAAATATCTCTCTCTTTATGTTGCTTCCTGGCTAATACAGGTGTACAGGTCCCTTAACGCAGACCTAATGGGGAAAAGGGTCACTGGATGAGGATGGGTGGGCAGGACTGGGGAAATTCTCCCAGAGGAAATCATCTGCTGAGACCTACAAAATGAGTAGGATTTTTGTTATGATTAATGTGGAAGCTAGAATGACCCAAACAGGGAAAAGAGCATGAATTAATTTAGTTTTTAAAAAGAGAAGGAACATCATCAAAAACACAGTTTAGAGGAATTTCTTTGCACTATAGAGGATGATTAATGATGCACCCTGTCAATGCTCCCCCAACTGGTCTCCTAGGTTTCTGACTTGCTCTCTTCCAACTTGTTTTTAAATTCATCTCAGTCTCTACTCTGGGCCAGACTCTCACTTAGGTACTTTTTCTATATGTTGTATTAAGCGTGCCTTTCCATGTTGTATTAAACCTGGTGCTTTGATATCTGGGCCTTTGTCCACCCTGGTTCCCAGGGCTAGCCAATTCCTAGAGATCCTGTGCTTACCCTATGCCTTTCATATGCAAATCAACCAATCCAGAACCCATGCCCCACCCACCTCCTTTCTCAGGCTCTCTCTCCTTTCTTAGCCAGGATCCCATTGTTCTAATCACCCCATGTCCAGATACCAGACAACTAGAGAAATTCTTACACCTCAGAGCCCACTGAAATTATTCAAACTAGCCAATCATAAGTCTGATTACCCTGCCTGGCTCATTCCTTCCCACAGAAACAACAGTAAAGACTTTTGCCCACATTTTTTCCTCACTCCATCTAACCAACCCTGGTGGTTTTGTGTGTTCCTGTGTGGTGTGGCATGCTCCCTTCTCTTGAGAACTGTCAGTGACAAATTATCTTCAACAGCAATCATCTTCTCATCTGTTGATCTTAGCAAACTTGAATAAAAATGAAAGTTACATTTTAAGAGTTGTCTCACTTTCTAACACTTCTATAGTCTGGGGTTCATTTTTTCCATTGTTTGAGATGACAAAGCTAAGACTCCTCTATCTATCTCAGAGTCTTCCAGCTTGTTTAAACCAATATGGAATGGTGAGAAGAGGGTGATATTTCTAACGTAATAGATTAGTCAGAATTCAAATCCCACCTAGTATGACTTTGGCAATGACTGCAAGCATCTTAATCAGTCTCTACATAAAAGTGTATTGCCCACTCACCAAACCCTCTGCAAGTCCAGATACTCTCCAGTGAAGCTCATTTCCCGGCAGCAAACTATGGATTCTTTCCAGTTCTATTTTGTGGTTCCATCATCTCAACTCATGGCTTCTGGGGTCTTCAAGGCCTCAGGCAAAGAGAAAGCAAAAAGAACTCACACTGATCCTAACCATTATATCTGGAGATGACACATGTCACACTCATACACAGGTCATCGGCCAGAAGTCATCATACAACTAACCCAACAGGGAAGTTTGTAAAACATAGTGGAGTACAGGAATATTTGGTGAGTGCTTCCTGTGACGCCCACTTCTACCACTTTTTAGCTTTTTTTTGCCTTGGAAAACATCTTTCCCTTCCATTAGCGTAGTGGGGTGTCCAACGTGCAGAATTTAATAGCAATTCTATTGGGAAAATAAGTTGTGAATCATTCCTTCCATCTTTAATACATGCATGCAGTGAGTTTAATATTCATTCCCTCCACAGTCACTCAGAACTCCGTGAACTTTCTTTGGTGGAATAACCTCTTTACTCACTTATACTTAGAATATAAATTACTAAAATTACACTCCATTTTGTCCTTATTTTCACTTTTAACTTTGGCTTGAGGCTTCTTGTCTGATTTTATTTGGGTTGTGTTGATTTTTAAAATATATATTCTAGAAACAGAATCATACACAAATAACTGTCTCAATATTCAAATAGATTTAAAGAGTCTCTTTAGGATACCACAGAAATTAAATCAACCTATAATTTCCTGCTTTAGCTACTTCTATCAGCTGTTTCTTCCTATTCTGACTGTCTCTCTGTGTATTTCAAGAGCCCATATAAAGATCATCTAACTGGTTCTGTTAATCATTTTCCAATTGCAGGACCTCTCTGGGGCCACGTCATGTGCAGCCCCTTCATAAATCACTGTTCAGTCTATATATGGTTGTGTTGGTCACTTACATAGTCCTAATACAATCCAGCACTGTCAGAGTTGCTGAACGTCATATGACACCCTGCACTGTATAACTCACTCCTGTCAGCTTATCTCAAAAGAATATTTTCTAAGTAAATAGAGCTATATTTGTTATTTTCAGTTTAGTGTTGGCTTAGTATTCTAGAGACTAGTAAAACATTGACCCATAGGGTTAGTAACCAATGGCATAGCTAGCAGATCAGTTCTTTAAAACAAAGAAAAATTTGTGAAAAACATGCCTTGTAGCCAAGTCTTACTTTGTTACTCATATAATTTTTTAATGATACGTACAACCTTCTACAGATTTTCACTATTTGTTGTAGTATTGGATTTTCTTAATTTATACTTAGAATTTTTATAAAAACTATATTGTTACCATGACAAAAATGAAAACTGAGTTATGATCTGAAACATGTAGGTCACCTAGTGAGCACAACAGAAAACTATGATCATTAGAAATTTAGGAAAAGGGAAAACAGATCGATTCTGAGCAAAGAGCATGATGAATCTATAAGTAGCCTTTCTACGATGGAGATGTGTAAAATACCGTAGGATTTTTTTTAAAGGAGTGAAAAGGAATTGAGGCCAGGCACAGTGGCTCACATCTGTAATCCCAGCACTTTGGGAGGTCGAGAGGGCGGATGACCTGAGGTCAGGAGTTCGAAATCAGCCTGGCCAACATGGTAAAACTCCATCTCTACTAGAAATACAAAAATTAGTGATGGTATGGTGACAGGTACCTGTAGTCCCAGCTACTCAGAAGGCTGAGGCAGGAGAATCACTTGAACCCTGGAGGCAGAGGTTGCAGTGAGCTGAGATCACGCCATTGCACTCCAGCCTCGGCGACTAAAGCAAAACTCCATCTCAAGAAAAAAAAAAAGGAATTAAAACATAAACTAAAATTTATCTTACAAATTCTGTTTTTCATAATTATAACACAAATGAAAGGAAAACCCCATCAGTGAACTGGTAGACATATTGAGCTAGGGCAGTCATTGCAGCATGAGTCAATCACTGGAAGTGGATGAGCAAACAGTGCTGGGTGTGCATCACAGAGCATCTGTGGTAATTAGACACAGCAAATGAGGCATGGTCATTGCTGCATGGCTGGACCCTAAAAAATATAAGAAAAAGAATGAGATACACACTTAATATTATTTACATAAGTGTAAAATATACAAAACAAATAACACAATATGAAACAAAAAGAGGCACATCAACACACTTGCTATGGTAATAGAACTAATGTTAACAACTTAATAAAATATCCAAATGACTCAATAACTTGCTGAGGGCTGTTTAAACTATGCTGAGTGAACCACTGTATTTTTAGTGTCCCAGAACATAGATAAGATTCCCAGATCTAAGATTCTGGAGCCCTTACTGTCTATCAGCCTCAGCTCTGATCAGAATGGGTGGCATAAAGATAAAAGGGAATAAAGGTGAAACAAATAAGTAACAGATGGTCTTTGCACTAGACAGATGCTAATCTGCCTTCTGGGAACCAAAGAGTATAATTAACTAAAGACTCTGTATCTGAGATCCCAAGAGAGAGAGAGAACAGCAGAGGGAGATATCGATGCAGCCCTCTTCCGTAAGGACAAATGTTTAACTAAATTGTATATTCTTCTTAGTTTATGCAGAGTTTTCTGTTTTGTTTTGCTTTGCTTTGCTGGGTTTTCCTAGAATAATAGCCCAACTGACCATCAGCAGTTTCAAGAGAATGTAGAGCCAGAAACTCAGGAAAATATCGCAGTGAAGAATCGAGCTTTAGCAGCCATTTGGTAAGTTGCTCAACCCTTAGCACAAATCAATAGAAAAGCAATAGACTCAAAACTACCTAGAAGTGTGGATTAATCATTGACAGGACATCCATCACTTGGTTAGGTGCGGGACTCTGTGAGCTACAGATATTACATTCCAACAATGAAGATGTGACAAGTAGGCAGGAAAATGAAAGGCAGTCATGGTACTGAGGATTACAGGTGATCAGAAGCCAAGTCCCAAGCCTTCACACAATTGAAAATGATTAGAGAGTATTCCCTCTGATAAAGTTTCAGGGCACAAGAATGCTGGCAAGCCTAGGAAAGGCAATGGTCCCACAACAGCTAAGGGAAAATTAGAGGCATCTAAGTAATAGAAAATAGGCAAGACCAATTTGGAAGCTTCCAATCACATATAACAAAGCACATTCTTTTTTTCTGAGGACTGTGGCCAGGTGGGGGATTGGCTTATGAAGGTATTCTCTACATGATACGATTTATCTGGAGGCAACAAACTCACTGACACAATTCCACACAATGGCATCTGGACAAGTTATATAGCCTTCCAAGGGAGATGAGTGTAGGATGAAAAATGTAAACAAGAATGCATGATTTATGAAAGAAATCTCAGCCTTCCTGTGGTCACATGTCCAACATTTAATCCCTAAATTATTACAGCCATAGAAACCAACATTTCCATTCCTGCAGAATGACTGACACGTGTTTTAATGTTCCTCTCCCCTCCTGGGAATGTACTTTGCCCAAGAGCCCAGTGAAAGGAGGCTTGTCTGGTCACATCTCTGGAAAGGGATCATTGACTATGCCAGTTATGACGTTTATTGCCTTCCTAGGCTCAAGCTAGAAAAACTATGAAAAAAAATTAGGTGAAACAAAGACTGTCTCACTCAATATATTCAAAGAATTAGTTCGATTTTGGCAATATGCTTTCCTCTCCTAAGGCCAGAGGGTGACATTCAACATGTGAAACAGCCAATGTGACACAGGCATAGACCATTCAAATGCATAAAAATCAATTAAAGTTACACTGGTGCCTACTGGCAGAGCACAGGCTAAAGCCATGCTGAAGTCACCCCCAAATATTAGAGAACATTTTCTACTTTGTTTTGGGGTAAGTCAAAAGAGTTAGTTTTGTTTTCCACAGTCATATAAAAAAAATATGCTGAAGGTCCCTGTAGTCCTTGCTGTAGTTTCATATTATAGGGGTTCCCAGGTCTCTGCGAATCATTCACTTTTCCAGTCAGACTCAACGCACACAATGCAAGAGCAGTCCTTCAAAATGACAGCCTGGACCTGGATTTATCCCAAGAGAGTTTGTCACTCCACTCCACACTCTGCACTCTGCTAAAGAGTGAAGAAGTCACATGGTCCCAGTGACTATCATCACATGGGCACCAGCCTCCACTTATGCATGCATACCCAAAAGGGACTAGGTCAGAGACAGGCGGGCCAATGCTGCAGTTCCACCTTTATGCATGTGTTCCTTGATCCTTCCTTCCCTTCCAAAAGTCCCTACCCAAAGAACAGAAAGCTGGAGGTCTTTCCAGAATCATGGTGAGTATACAAGCCCAGGGCCACTTTCCAAGCCACTGATATAAAGAGGCTCCAAGAGGAAATATAGAGGAAGCTCCAGCCCCTATCTGACTTCATTAAGACCTCCCACACTTGAAAGAACCAATAAGCCAACACTGACAAGTTCCTGATAATATTTCTTAATGTTGCAAGGAAACATTATAGATGTCCTTTTTCCCCCTATTGCTGGGGACGACTCTTGTCATTTGTTGAAACACTTCATAGGCTTCCTAAACATTGCTTTGAGTATGCACATTTATGAGATAATAGACATTCTACATGAAAATGCCATCAGCTGTTCTCTAACACAACTATTCTGACCACTGTCATCAGAGGACACTCTTACACACATTTAGAATCACACAGAGTATAGCAGCTGGAAACACAGGCTAGAGCCACATGCAAAGCCTGGCTTGCCCACTGAGTAACTTTGAAATCTTAGATTGGTTTCTTATCTTCTTCAAGTTTCATTCTCTTCACCTGTAAAACAAGGGCAAGAAGACCACCATCATAAGATTCTTGGGAGTCTTCAATAATTTATATGTGAAAGGTGTTTAGGGTGGTGCACACTGTAGCCATTCCAAAATTAACAAATGGGATGTCTCTATAGCACAGACAAAATGATCAATTCAAGAATCACCAGATTTTCTAGAATCCCACACATAGTTTTCTATAAAAATGTTCACAATTTACCCAATTTGTTTGCCATCATGGATTCATTCACTTATTTCTTGTCTCTCATTTCTTTTCTTTTTTCTTTTTTTTGAGATGGAATCTTCCTCTGTCACCAGGCTGGAGTGCAGTGGCAATCTCGGCTCACACTGCAACCTCCACCTCCTGGTTTCAAGCAATTCTTCCGCCTTAACCCCCCGAGTAGTTGGGACCACAGGTGCGTGCCACCACACCCAGCTAATTTTTGTATTTTTAGTAGAGACGGGGTTTCACCATGTTGGCCAGGATGGTCTCGATCTCTTGACCTCATGATCCGCCCACCTCGGCCTCCCAAAATGCTGGGATTACAGGCGTGAGCCACCGCGCCCAGCCATCTCTCATTTCTTGAGAGATAACTGTGTACTGTACCCTGTGCCAACAGCTGGGGATTTAAAAATGAATGACATATGGTCCCTACCATCATAAAGTTTACCATCAAGTGTAGAAGACAAACACATACTTACATAATACAACACAGAGAGTGATTTTAGATGAGGCTCATAGAAAAAGAGGTTAACCCATATCAGGGGGACAAATTGGTATATGTTCCACGTACATCTCTGAATAGTGATATTATGAGGTCAAAACTCCTAAACTAAGATACAGATCTAGACTGTTATACTCATGAGCCTTCACTTCCATTGATGGCAGAAGTAAAAAGTAGATCTTGCTATTAAAGTTAACTTAGACTCTTCTTTTTAAAACTTAATCTGTTTGGTTTGTCAAATTCAGAGTTTTCCCCAGTATCACTCTCCTAACCCTTGGGGAGCCCATGAATTGTCATGTCATTAGAAAAAGGACCTCTGGCCCTTGCCCAGCATCTGAGCACTAACCACCCTCCATCACTGCTCTAAAGTGTGAGATGCTGATCTTGGTCTGATCTCTTAGCATAAGCATGGAGATGGTGGCTTTCAACTGGCTCAAACTTCCCTCCCATTGCCCCATCAGGTTTTCACCTCAGCATTAACGTGCACAGCTGACATTTTGAGATTTATCCATGTCCTACGTATGGTCCCTGCTTTGGGCTAACCAGTCCTCAGTTTCCTGTTAGAGCTGTGGCAGCCTCCTGACACCCATGCTGATTTCTAATTCTCAAACACCGTCTCAGGGACAGTTTTGGGAACTTGCCTGGGTCTCCTCCCTAGAGCCAAAGAGACTCAGGGGTGGAAGAAGGAGGCTATTTCAGGCCTGGTCATCTTAAACACATAGGAACACAATCTCTGCTCTACCAAAGATGCCCCTTTTGAGGCAATAATCTCCACCCAGAGTTCCAGGCAAGGTGTGCTAACCCAGCCCCCTCTCGTCAGTGATTTCCAAAACCATCTGGGGTCTCTATACAGCACTGGCCCAAGAACTTGCCCCAGTTCTGGACTCTGTCATCTGGCTTGCCTCTCACTCTGTCCCAGGATCCTCCCCATCAGTTTTCTTCTTTCCAGGTAGGAGAAATCAGCTTTATGTCATACTCTACATAGTCTCTGTTCTGTGGTTTACAGTAAATCTTTCTTGCCTCAGTCTTCTAGCATCTTAATATTTTAAGGGAATAGTTAATATTTAAAGGAATGCTTCTGATTTCTCTCTCAACAAGCCTAGGTGCTTTTCACTACCACTGCCTTCAAAATTAGCTTCAAGAGCAGGTTTCAGAATTCAAAAACTGAACATTGTCTCCTGTGTTCCTGGCTGCCTCTGAAGAAATGAATGTCATAACCCAATGGGTGGGGACTGTGGTGCAGAATGAACTAATGGGAATTTAAAATACAGAAAAGAAAGTTTCAAAATATTATCCTGTCTTTTGGGTCTCTACTTTAAAAAAAAATTCTTAATTCCAAAGATAAGTTAACAAAATAGCCCTGGGCACATCTGTTCTCTAATACACCTTTGCCATGCAGTGGCCTAGAGTGTATCAGGGGGATATAAAAGCAGAAACATTCACAAACAGGTGAAGCTGTATCATCACCCTGATTCATAGGGTGAGGGAACATCCCAACCTCAGCAAAAAGAAAGCTTTACCACTGTCTGCAACAAGCAAGGTTGTTCTGGAGGAAGGTTAGGAGAAGGACAATGGCAGGGAAGAGGCGGACAAAAATGACAGAAACCATGGATGAAAAGAAGGTCTTCCATATGACTGTCCAGGAGCTGGTCATCGAAAATTACCTGGTTATTGTTTCAGCCAAAGCCATACAAGCCAGAAGAGAGTGGAGGCCAATATTCAACAATGTTAAAGAAAAGATTTTTCAACACAGCATTTCATATCCAGCCAAACTAAGTTTCATAAGCAAAGGAGAAATAAAATTCTTTCCATGGCCGGGCGCGGTGGCTCACGCCTGTAATCCCAGCACTTTGGGAGGCCAAGGCAGGCGGATCACGAGGTCAAGAGATCGAGACCATCCTGGCCAACATGGTGAAACCCCGTCTCTACTAAAAATACAAAAAAAAAAAAAAAAAAAAGAAATAAAATTCTTTCCAGACAAGAAAATGCTCACGGATTTTGTTACCACCAGGCCTGCCTTGCAAGAGCTCTTGAAGGAAGCACTAAATATGGAAAGGAAAAACCAGTACCAGCCACTGCAAAAACACACCAAAATATAAAGACCAATACTATGAAGAAACTGCATCAACTAATGTGCAAAAAAACCAGCTAGCATCATGATGGCAGGATCAAATTCACACATAACAATATTAACCTTAAATGTAAATGGCCAAATGCCCTAATTAAAAAATACAGCCTGGCAAATTGGATGGAGTTAAGACCATTGATGTGCTGAATTCAGGAGATCCATCTCATGTGCAAAAACACATATAGGTTCAAAATAAATGGAAGGAGGAATATTTACCAAGCAAATGGAAAGCAAAATAAACAAATAAAAAAAACGGGGGGTTTCATTCCTAATCTCTGACCAAACAGACTTTAAACCAACAAAGATCAAAAAAGACAAAGAACGGCGTTACATAATGGTAAAGAGATCAATGCAAGAAGAAAAGCTAACTAACCTAAATATATATGCACCCAATGCAGGAGCACCCAGATTCATAAAACAAGTTCTTTGAGACCTACAATGAGACTTAGACTCCCACAGAATAGTAGTGGGAGACTTTAACACCACACTGTCAATATTAGATCAACAAGACAGAAAATTAACAAGGATATTCAGGACTTGAACTCAACTCTGGATCAAGTGGACCTAATAGACATCCACAGAACTCTCCACCCCAAATCAACAGAATATACATTCTTCTCAGTCTCATATGTTATTTATTCTAAAATCAACCACATAATTGGAAGTAAAACACTCCTCAGCAAGTGCAAAAGAACTGAAATCATAACAAACAGTCTCTCATACCACAGTGCAATCAAATTAAAACTCAGGATTAAGAAACTCACTCAAAATTGTACAACTACATGGAAATTGAACAACCTGCTCCTTAATGACTCCTGGAGAAATAATGAAATTAAGGCAGAAATCAAGAAGTTCTTTGAAACCAATGAGAACAAAGAATCTCTGGGACACTGCTAAAGCAGTGTTAACAGGGAAATTTATAACACTAAATGCCCACATCAGAAGGCTAGAAAGATCTCAAATCGGTACCCTAACATCACAATTAAAAGAACTAGAGAAGCAAGAGCAAACAAATGCAAAGGCAAACAGAAGACAAGAAATAACTGAGATCAGAGCAGAACTGAAGAAGATAGAGACATGAAAAACCCTTCAAAATAATCAAGCTGGTTTTTTGAAAAAAATCAACAAAATAGACCACTAGTCAGATTAATAAAGAAGAAAAAAGAGAAGAATCAAATAGACACAATAAAAAATGATAAAAGGGATATCACCACTGAACCACTGAACCCACAGAAATACAAACTACCATCAGAGAATACTGTAAACACCTCTACGCAAATAAACTAGAAAATCTAGAAAAAATGGATAAATTCCTGGACACATACACCCTCCCAAGACTAAACCAGGAAGAAGTTGAATCCCTGAGTAGACCAATCATAAGTTCTGAAATTGAGGCAGTAATCAATAACCTGCCAACCAAAAAAAGCCCAGGACCAGATGGATTCATAGCCGAATTCTACCAGAGGTACAAAGACGAGCGATACCGTTCCTTCTGAAACGATTCCAAACAATTGAAAAGGAGGGACTCCTCCCTATGAGGCCAGCATCATCCTGATATTTACCAAGCAAATGGAAAAACTTGACAAAGACACAACCAAAAAGAATAATTTCAGGCCAATATCCCTAATGAGCGTCGATGCGAAAGTCCTCAATAAAATACAGGCAAAATGAATCCAGCAGCATATCAAAAAGCTTATCCACCATGATCAAGTTGGCTTCATCCCTGGGATGCAATGCTGGTTCAACATATGCAAATCAATAAATGTAATCCATGCCATAAACAGAACCAATGACAAAAACCACGTGATTATATCAATAGATGCAGAAAAGGCCTTCGATAAAATTCAACATCCCTTCATGTTAAAAACTCTCAATAAACTAGGTATTGATGAAACATATCTCAAAATAATAAGAGCTATTCATGACAAACCCACAGCCAATATCATATTGACTGGTCAAAGCTGGAAGCATTCACTTTGAAAACTAGCACAAGGCAAGGATGCCCCTCTCACCGCTCCTATTCTAACGTCAAACTTAGATATTAAGAGTCATTGTTCCAGCTCTCTACAATTAATTAGATGGTTTCCTGTCCATTATCTTATATGATTTCCTCAGCGAAACAGAGTTATAGTAACCCAATTTCCCCATGAAGAACCTAAGGCTCAGTGAGTTTCTTCAAACCAAAAGTAGTGATGGTAGAAGGCAAATTTGGATCTCCACACTTCTCAGCAGAAGGGCTATTTAATTCTTCATCCTTACAGATATCACTCCTTAATTCTCTTTTCTCAAAATTACTTTTGGTTTTTATTTCATGGCTTATAATTATTTGTTTATGATGTTTATTCTTCTCAAATACCGATAGACTGTAATTGTCACTAACTAATACAGAATCCTACCAACCATTATGTAAGATGCCTATTTTGTGTATCAGGCCATCAAGTCATCTCACCTTTATGTTTGATCTGTCCTTGGAAATCACCTCCAATTTTGAAGAAGCTTGTACTCTTCTTGAGATGCCTCATGGGGTCTGCTTATTAGCCATTGTTTATTTTATTTTTTATTTTGTTTTATCTTATTTTATTTTGAGACAGTCTCACTCTGTTGCCCATGCTGGAGTGCAGTGGTGAAGTCTCAGCTCACTATAACCTCCACTCCCAAGTTAAAGCAATTCTCATGCCTCAGCCTCCCGAGTAGCTGGGATTACAGGCATGTGCCACCATGCCCAGCTAATTTTTGTATTTTTTAGTAGAGACAAGTTTTCACCATGTTGTTCATGCTGGTCTCGAACTCCTGAGCTCAAGTGATCTGCCCGCCTCAGCCTCCCAAAGTGCTGGCATTACAGGCGTGAGCCACCACACCCGGCCTATTGTTTACTTTCTAAGGAAGATATTTTCCTTTGTCACTCAAGGAAATATTCACGGTATCTAATGTCTCAAGTCCTCTACTACCAAGGTAATTCCATTTAGGACTCTCCAAGGGGTGTACTATGCTTGGGTCAGATCTCATCACTTTTCTTTTGGCAAAATATACTGTCAGTTCTTTTAACTAACTAAAATAAAAACAGCATATTAGTAACAATTGACTTTCGCTGCATTATATTACAAAATGTAATGGCTGAAAACAACAGTCATTTGTTTAGCTCACACTTCTGCTGGTCAGCAAACTGAGTGGAGTGTAACTGGATAGTTCTGGTCCCGGCTGGGCTCAATCAACACATCTGTGGTCAACTATCAGGTCAGCGGGGAACTGGTTGGTCTAGGATGACCTCAGCCCAGCTAGAATGGCTATGGCTGTCTAGACTTGTTCATAGTGCAACTGAGCAGAATTTTAAAGATCTAGACTTGTAACTAGCACGTCACCATTTCTGTCAAATTCTCGTAACTAAAGTAAATTCTAAGGCCAGCCAAGGCTTAAGGATTGGGTAGACAGACTCCATCTCTTGATGGGAGATCCTGCAAAGTTACATTGTGGGGAACATAAATACAGGGAGATCTGAACAACTGGGTGATTTTTTTAATCAATCTACCAACAATATTGTTTGACTGAGACTGGTCAAACAACAGAACGTATTACAGTTTAACTATATGACCTACTCTGCTAGGCACCCCTTACATGGACTTAGTCATTTTCCAACCAACTTATTTACTTGGAAAAATGAAACAAGCATTTAATTAAAATGAGTTCAAATAAGTTTACCAATCGTTTCTCAGGTGTGTAATGCTAGGCATTAAACTAGTCGTGGAAATATATAGGCAAATGAAAACATCACTACCATTAAGAAGCCTGAAGTCTAGCAGAGGCACTGTGTGGGCCAGGGCTGAGTCTGAAGGAGTCCAGCAGGGTGGAGAAGCAGGAAGACAGCCCCTGTGGCTGGATCCAAGTAAGTGAGGAGGAGAATCACAACTCAGGCTGGAGAAACAGAAAATATTCAGTCCACAGGACTGTATCCACCTCTCTGCATAAAAATACTTTTATCCAAAGCCACTCATATGTAGGATGTTTGTGACCTCAAAATTAACCAAAACTTTACTTTTTTATTTCATTTGCAGTTCACCCTTCAAAAGTATTTAGCTTCTCAATCCACAGGCTCAACTTCAACTTTGATTAATCCCAAGTTCTTGAATGTTTTCTCGAAATAGGATTGGATCAACTTTGATCAGTAGTCAAGAACAAGGTAGAGCTCCTAGGTTATAAAATGATGCGGAATTCTAGGGCTTGCACACATCTCCCAGGACACAGAGCAAAGGGTGGAGAAACAGAACTAAAAACTAGTATACTCAGCTTTCTCCCTGTTTGAGAATGTTCAGGCTAAAAGTTATGCCCTTCCTCCTCATCCTTAGAAGCTGAGGGAGCAGGTTAAGCCGATCCTCCTCATCTGTTTTACTCTCCTAAGTCTTTCTTTATTTCTAATATTGTTTTAAATTCTCTTGAAATTGGAACTTGGACCAAGTGTGCTTTACATGCAAATATTTGGCTGTTTCTGCATGCAAAATGAAGTTAAAACTCAAAGCTATAAAAACAAAAGTTGAAAACCCAAAATCTGGGCACACATTGATTGGGAATGTGTATGTGTTGCAATTTTAGGGGTAGTAAGGAGTTTAGTAGAAAGAAAAACCCAAAGGGGGGAATAAAGCTAGTTCTTACCTCTCTAAGGCTCATGTATTTGATCAAATTGAAATGTTTTTCCTTTTTCTTCTATAGTTGATCTAACAGAAGAATTAATGTGCAACTATTGTTCTTTGTCCCCATTATCTCCTGTGCAATCTCTTCTCCAAGATAGCAGGAAAACCACCCTATTTCAAAATTATAGTCATTGCAGATTTCCCTATATAAATACACAACTTAATCTTTTATTTAATTCAGCATCACTTTTCCTACACTTACTCGGCATGTGACACTTTAGTCCACGCAGTTCAATTGACCTGAGTTTAAAGAAAACCTGTGTAAACTTTAAGGTCAAAAGTTTCCGAACAACTCCTTTTCCCAGGAGGTCACTTTACTGGAATGTGATGTCATTTATTATCAATTTCCAGCGTTGAAAACATGATGTCAAATTAAAACACCTTCCATTTCAGGTGCTCAGTTCCTACCCCCGAGTTCTATTATTTTAAAACTTTAGCTAAAAATTTCCCAGAGGTGACTGAGTTTTCTCAGTCCCTGGGGAAGCTGCTGTGAATGACTTTTCACAATGCCTTTTCTGAGAGACTCCAAGTCCACTTTTTGCAACCTAAGTATTATAAGCTTAAATGCATGCCAAGGGCATTCAAATAAAAGGAATGAATGAAAACTCTAAATGGAAACTTTAAAAAATGAATAAAGAGAGAAGACATAAGGAAAAGAGGTAATAAAATGAATACAAACTTTACAGCCTAATCTCACCCCACGCAGTGGGACCCTAAGCAAACTGCTCCTATCTCCAGTTCTGTTCTAGGGACTTCATGGCATTCTTTTGGAGATGAAATACATCAGCACGTGTAAAGCACCTGGTATACAGTTAGTACGCAGGCTTGTTAGTTTCTTGCCTTTAGCTTTCCTTAAAGACAAGGAGTCTTATAAATGTTCTGTTTTTAAAATGAGCTAATGGAGATGCATTGATTTATGCAGTCAATTATAAGTGTGAGCAACAGCCAAATAGACAAGTTACATCAGGCAAAAAAAAAAAAAAAAAAAAAAAATTCTCAGATCACCGAAGTGGCTGTTAGCAAGTACTGTGGGGAGTAAGATGGGTAGAGGAAAAAGGAGGAGGAAAAAGGCCTGATGAGGCAAATTGCTTTTAATTACCCTTAAACATTTTCTCGTCTTCTTTTGATACCATAAGACCCCCTGCAGTTCCAAAATAAAATAAGCCTGAGTTTTGTTTTGCTCTTTTAAATAGGAACATAATAGCCACTGTGGAAACATGTTCTTAATCAAAGGTATTAAACTCCTGGCTGCTCTTCTTTGTTTGAAATTGCCTGGGTTCATTATTATCAAGGGGAAGAGAAGTCTAGTCACCATTTAGCTCCCTTCTTAGTAAATTAAAATATTAATTACAAAATACATTATTTTTATCTTATATCTGAAGCTATTAGTTACTATGGCTGGAAAAAAGAACAGCCTCATTTTGTGCTGAAGTAATTTTCCTAACAAAGCATGCATAGTTACTTTCTGGTTCCTGGAAATCAAATTGGTACATGAAATGCTGTATTTTAAGATCCATCTGAATAAATTAGATAGCAACTTCATTTATTTTTTGTCTCAGAGATAAGTGTGCAATTATGGTTGCTGCGTCCACGCGTTCTGGCCATGCGACCGCTCGGACTAGGCTGTTTGCTAAGCAAAGCGGGGCAGTCAATGCCAGGCAGAGCTGGAGAGGAAAGAAAGAATGTTTCCCTTTCATTTCCGCAGCACAATGCAGTAATCGATCTTATGCCCGTAGACACAAATGCTCAATCTCTGGGAAAGAGGCAAATAAAGCCGCAGAATAGACATTAGAGCCAACTAAAACTCATTGTCTGCCTCTTCAAAGACTCAAATTATCGGCTAGGTACAGAGGTGACAGTAGAAAACACAGGCCAATGGCCAACAAAGCGGATGAAGAT
Source organism: Ateles fusciceps (assembly GCA_036589455.1). NCBI lineage: Eukaryota > Metazoa > Chordata > Mammalia > Primates > Atelidae > Ateles > Ateles fusciceps. Next base: position 3,733,721 of record JAZHEH010002780.1, read on the forward strand.
GACCTGGTACTGCGGCGCCTGAAGTCATCACAAAATAAACTAAAGACACAGTCTCTTTCCGGGTGAGAGCGATCTGCAGTGGTCCTGGCTTTAGGGACCAGGTTTGGGGGAGGGTCTAGATGCCACCTTCCCTTTTGCAATACATCTCCTCCTTTTCCTACTACTGACATGGTGCCTGAAATTCGATTTTTCTCTCCTCACATTTGGAAGGATATTCAGTTTCAGAGGTCCCTATCTAATTTCAGAAACAGCTAGAGAGAGAAGCCTTCACAGCCAACACCATTTATGAAGTGCCCCCTATGTACTAAGTACATTGCATATAGTATTGTCTTAAACCATTACCATAATCTTATAATGTTGATTTTTTATATAGCCCCATGTTACTCAAGTGAAAACTGAGGCTTAGAAAGATTAAGCAACTTGAACGATTGGCAAGTGATACAGGGAAGATCCAGATCCGGGTGTCTGATGGTAAAGGCCTTGCTGTTGCAAGTTCTGTCTGCTTCTAACTGATGGTATGTTTTGGGGTGTCAGGGACATGTACTGAGGCTTTTGAAAACAGAAGAGAGTATAAAAGGGAGGTGAAGTGTCACAGTGAAAGGTGAGAATCAGCCCCAGGTATGCACTCTAAAGGGAGTCACCTTCTTTGCCAGATTGCCTGGGAGAAGCATTAATGGTGGGCCTACTTATCCCTCCCAACAAACACCATTCAAACCAGTCTTCCTTTCAGGCTTTTGTGCATACATCTCACTGCACAAAATCCACGGTCCCTCTGGATGAGCCAGGCAGTTTTCATTCTTTCACATGCACTGAGGATATGCCCTTAGTGGGTTAAGGGGCAGGCTCAATGGTTTCAGCACATCAAAGACAAAGAGAGGCAGGGGAGTGCAGGGAAATGGGACAGGGTGTGGTTCCACTGCCCATCTGTGTAGCTTGGGGTAAATTACCCAACCTCTGTGCCTCAAATTCCCATCAGAAAAATAGTGCTTCCTTCACAGGATGCCAGGGACTATCAGATAGAGAGAAAAATTTGAGTGGATGTTGTAGTAAATAATATTCCATCATTAGTAAATAAAGTTCCATCATTTAACTGGGTAGAATAGCATTCCTCAAAGATGTTCTGTAAAATAATTCTTACGCCATGTAACTTTGGATAATATGAACTACTTGCAAACACACAATGTACCTTAGCATATAAAAGACTCCCCCAAACCCCAACCAAGAAACCTCGCTTGGCACATAGAAGAGGTTCATTGCGGGCAGCCACAGAGGACACTGCTGGATCTTGCTTCAAGAAAGAACTTCTCATTCAGCCGCAAGGAATTCAGTGAGCTGAGATGTATTTATCTTAATATATTTAACATGTTCATTTCATGAAGCACACTTGAGTGATTAGTGTTCCAAAGATCACTAACACTGAACTACAAGAATACAAAACTAGGACCAAGTCATGTGAACGCCAGTGTTTAACCGCACAGGTTCTACTGCAAATGTTACAGAGCAGAAAGGGAGTGTCGAAAGGATTCATACTTTGGAACCAAAATCCTTTTTTGGATTCTAAACATATTAGCCACCTAGGAAAGCCTTGAATGAGTGGCTCCTCTCTCAAGTCTCATTTTCTACACACGTCTGTGAATCTATCTTGCGGAAGTTGAGGATCAGCCTTATTCCCTGTTGACTTGCCAACATCTATCTCAGAGCCCAAAACTTTGTCAGTGCTCCAGATATTTGTAGAATAAAAGAATGAAGTTCCAACCTGGAAGTATGCATCATGAAATGAATGACCCCAGGAAAATTTACCACTAACTCCATTCAATCCCACAAACTTTTGCTAAGTCAATGCCAAGTCCTCCAGGAAGCGGACAAGGAAACAGGCTAGGAATGTGAGAGGTTAACTGGGAGGTCACGCTTGTGAAAAACGGAGAGGAGGCAGGACTGGGCAGGGAGGAGAGTCTCAGACTGTAATATGCATCTGATGAATACTCAGCCAACCTAATGGGGAGCCCCAGAGCAGACTGCCCTTTAGAGGTGTCCCGCATATGGCACAAATGGTCACACCCTAGTTCCCCCACCGTGCTCAGTCATTGCCTGGGGGCTGCCTGGAAGAGCATGGCCTGGGTTCAAAGTCTGCAGCAGCAGATCCCCCAAAAAGACTCTCAGCTCACTGCATTCCTTGCAGCTGAATGAGAAGTTCTTTCTTGAAGAAAGATCCAGCAGTGCCCTCTGTGGCTGCCACAGTGAGCCTCTTCTGTGTGCCAAACTCAGTAGGTACAGAAATAAACAAGGCTTACCAGAACACTAGAGGAGTCTGTAGTTAGATAGGGAAATAAGCCAGTGACTTATATAAATCCCAGAAAGCAGGATGTGGATAGTTCTCTGAAGAAAGGCAAATCTGCTCCAGAGTGATTGATTAATAACGTCTGCCACGGACAAAGGAAGAGACAGTATGCAGACGTACATATTTCCCATTCCTGGCCTACTCCTTCTCTCTGCTAACTTAAATCTCTCTCAGGGTCCAGCTGAAGTCTCATATTTTCCATAATATTCTTAAATACTTCTATCCCTAAATGTCTCTCCTTTCATAGCCAGCCACAGCATTTTATATCACAGAATATACATTTCTTATATTATCATCCAATTATTTCTTTCTAGCACAGCTGGCCTCACTAGCCAAACCATAAACGGTTTGACTACAGGGACAGTGTCATGTCCTTTCCCTCCCTTCCCTTTTCTGAGTAGCCCCACACCACCACTTAACACACTGCAGAGAAAACAGTAGCTGGTCAACATCTACATTTGGATATATGGATCTATTGACAAGCCTTGTGTTTTCAGAGGAAATCAGAAACTTGCTGTAGGAATCCAAGTGTATTATTTATTTCCTTCAGAATTAATGCTCCAAAATCAAGGAGAAGGCATCATTCTCAGCTGGGATTTGTTTGCATCTATAGTTGTACCTTTCTGCTTCACAGATTTGCTTTCATTGCCTCTAGTACCCACCAGCAGCTGAGGATGTCTAAGGGGGAAACTGGAGACTTTAGACTGGAACTCAATCAGTTCTGTCCCCCCATCCTTTGAAATATCTAACTTTAATTTTATAATTTAAAATCAATTGCCCTGCAAGCGTAACTTCAAGCATCTTTGCCACCAGCACCAGATCCAGCAACACCACCACCATTAAGCCCAACAAACGGACATGCTAGGGCTGCTCTGCTACTTTCCTCTGAATTTCATGTAGATAACAGAGTGTAGGCTCCAGTTCTATTTTCTCTGTCAAAATCCTCCAGGGACTGGTGAAGTTAGCTCCACTTCCCTTAAACTCTCCACTTCTGCTATTTTGGTTCACATCCAACCTCTTGCCAACGATCAACTTCCCAGTTCACTCTCTATAGAAAGAAACAAAATGGATCAAGGAAAAAAAAGGTTGAAATGAATCGTGATTTATTTTTACAAAGCCGTTTGCTTTCTATGCATCTGGCTTTATTTACCAGAGAAAAAGGATATTTGTGTTTAAACTTAATGAGGTTGAGTCTACTAATTTGAATTAGTTTATCTTTCTTTGTTTTAGCTAACATGGCCAGTGTGCCAGTTCAGAATGTTCACAACACTTAAAGTAAATAATAGCTTTCATGAAAAGCTCTTTAAACCCTTATCCTAAAAATTAGTCTTCATCACATCCCATATGTTTACATGATCGCAATTGCCATCCTTATTTTAAAGCTCACTTAAAAGAGACTCAGAATGTAAGTGATTTGCTGGAGGTCACAGCGAATCCAGGGGGAGTCAGGAATAGAAGCCAGCTGTTTGAGCCAGCCACCCCATGCTCTAATCGCCTCAACAGCATTTATTCTCACACACCCCATTATTACAGAGACACTTGTCCCAGAGCCCTGTCCAATTCATCTCCTATAAAGAGGCTGTGAAAAGGTTGAAAACACCCTCCTCACTTCTCAGATATGATTTTGACTCCTTATTCTCCTTATTGAGGCAAAGTATAGCCATTTGGTCACTTTCAGATTGAATCATCTATTTAGTAAATTGACAGGCTGTTTTCTTATTTCCTATAGAATATCGCTGAAAATGCTAAACATTTTGCAAATTGTATGTGCAGAAATTTCTTGTCTCACTTCCTATCTTGCTGGTTCAGTAAGTACTTGCTACGTGCTAGGCACTGTAGTAACTTTAGGGAGGAAAAACACAGTCTTTGGCTTCAAGAAGTTTACCATCGATTGTGGAAGAAAATCCATCAAGCAGACAACACAACATATAAAGTCTCATTAAAAGGTAAGTACCAAGTGCTAAAGAAATTCACAGAAATAGTATTTAATCTCATTGGGGAAAACACAAAGACTGCTTAGAAGCTGATTTCTCAGAGAAGATACTAGTCAGGTGTTATGAGTTTAACGTCCTCCTGCAAAAGACATATTGGAGTCTTAGCCCCCGTACCTTAGAATTTGATCTTATTTTGTTATAAGGTGTTTACAGAGATAATCAAGTCAAAATGAGGTCATTAGTTTGGACCCTTATCCAATGTGCTGGTGTCCTTATAAAAAAGGGCAGATTTGGACACAGAGACAGACACACATAAAGGGAAGACAATGTGAAAACAGGGAGAATCCCATGTGAAGACAGAGGATTGGAGTGACGCATTTGCAAACCAAGGAATGCCAAAGATGTCCCACAGACCTCCAGAAGCTAGGAAGACACGAGGAAGGATTCCCCCTGCAGGTTTTGGAGGGAGCAGACGCTTTGATCTGGGACTGCTAGCCTTCAGAACTACAGAACAACAGAACATTGATTTCTGCTGTTTAAGCCACCTAGCTCATTATACTTTGTGACAGCAGCCGTAGGAAACTAACACACCAGAACAAAAAGATAACTCCCGACTAAAGAAAATCAAAGGGTCAAACGCCTAGAAATAAAATGCTTCCCCATGGCCGGTTTGAGTTGAGTATGGTTAAAACCTGAGAGCTGGAGCAGGGAAATGCCGGGTGCTGGGGCAGGTCAGGGAGTCAGGGAGCAGCTCTTGAGGTCTCTGTGCAACATATTGAGCCTGTCTTGCTATCATGGAACCCATGCAATTCCCAGTGTTTCTACTATGGAGGAAATTGTTTCTGGATATTGTGGGTTCTGCGCATATGCTGATAAGCTTTAAACCCTGCGTTTCCTCTGCAGTCAGCAGTTTGAAGCATCAAAGCTTCTGTTTCAGCACCACATCAAAACTCAGGAAGCTTTAAAGTTCATCCAAACACCCAGCCCTTGCTGAAAGAAGACACCGGGACTCCGCAGACAAGCAACGAACTGTCTCAAGGATCCCTCTGAAAATAAGTATCAGATAAGTGGGCCTTTATTTACATCCTGGAATGTCCTTTCTTATACCAGGTCTACTCCAGCCAGAAATACAAGATGCTATATCAGTTTTATCTCAGGAGAGCAGTAATCCACCGCAGGTTACAAGACAAGTGGGGCAGAGCCCAGGTGCTCAGACTGCAAATGGGACCATTGCCTTCTTCTTTACCAAGACACATCTAAAGCTGTCACCCTGGGCCATGCAAACAAGTTCCCTTGGGAGGAGCTAAAATTAGCAACTTCGATTCCTCTTTGAAACATCCTCATACCAAAGAAGCCATTTTTAAAGACTGCTCATCAAGTCCAGCTTAATGCATTTCCTGCCAGACACCTGAACAGAGAAAAGCTCACCTGATCCACTGAATCGAAGAAGTCTGGTTTGGGGAAAGGCTTCAAAGTGCCACAACCAAACATAACTGAGCAAGGGAATAGAAAGGAAGAGACAGCCACCAGAAAGGTGCGTGAGCAGTCATGGGCTCCCTTTTCCCTGGATGTGGGTGGATGCCACCATAATGGGAAGAGCTGCCTTGTAGAAATACAACAAAGAAATCACACCAATAAAGACGCTTCGTTTTATAGTTTAGTTACTGAGTCTGTTTAGAGACTATGTCACGTTTCAGCTTCTTTATGCAGACTTGAGCTCCCATTTGAGAGGTTTGGGGCTGGAGGAAGAAGGAATGGGGACAGAAAAGTGGAATTGTTCTCCCCCTCTACACACACACACACACACACACACACACAGAGGGTTTGAATTTTTACAGTTTTTGGTTGCCATTGGTTTCTCTTGACTTATTTTTTCCAAATTGAAGCTAAGGGAATTTAAATGTGGGCTTATTGCTAAGTACAGCAGCACCAAACTATACAACCTCCAAGGAACAGTGGATTTTACTTTAGTATTACAGTAATGTTGTACTCCTAGTAATGTGCACCTTCCCTAATGTCTCTGGATAGAATTTTTCCCTTCCTCCCTCTCCTGAGTCTGGTGTGTCACTGTTTTGTGATGAGCTTATCACTTTATTGTGATTTGGTGTCATATCTCTCTCCAGGTAACAACTGCAACTTAATCACCTTTGAACACCCAGCTCTGAGATACATTATTAATTCTTCCCAAATTAATAAGTAGCATACATCTTGAACAACCACAACACTGTACAACCAAATTTGACATTTTGGCAAATCTTTGCTTGTCCTGAGACTCATACCAGTGCTTCTGCATGTGAATGCTAAGAATACAATGGGGCACAGGAACGGTCACCCCAGAGAATGCTCTTCTGTTGCCCCATTCCAGGCTTCCTCACCTTTGACTTTTCTCTAAGTCTTCCTCACATGGAACTATTCACTGGAACACAGAAAATAGCTAATCAGGTAGCAACTTAGAAGACATTATTTTACACATTTAAAACACGGAAGCTACAACCTCACAGTGTTTTACACTATACTGATGTTAATATACAAACAGTTCAATGCTGTATTTTTATAAGCTCTGCATGGTAAACTCAATTGCTACTCTACTTAAATTTGTTCCTTACAAATGCAATAAACTCCTTTATAATTATGATCATCTTGACTTATAATTGTTTGTCTTAGAAATTCAAAGCATTTAATTGGCTTCCTTATCCACCCACTTAACACTCTCCTCATCTAAGGAGATTGGAAGCAAGATATGATTCTCATTTATCTGAAAGGAAAAGAGAGAATGAGGCAATGCCTGAGTTTAAAAGCAGTGCTCCAGAACCACTCTGGAGAATATGCAAATTTTAGCATATGGCTGATCCACCTTGGCTTTCATCCAAAAAGGATTTTGTGAGGGAAGTAGAGTCATACCTCTATTAATAAAGATGTATGCTCAAATAGCATACTTTATTGTCAGATACTTTATTACCAGAGCTTGAAATATATGAGGTATTATGGATGTATTCTAGAATGTCAGTTGAGGAACCAATCATAGCATCAACACTAACTGAAATAATATCAAATTCTGTAGAAACTAAAATTATAATTCTGACAGTCTTATGGCTACAGTAGGTATAAAATTTGGGTTTAGAAAAGTCTGAAAACAGAGAAGTTATCAGATGGGCTTCTGGTGTTAGAAGAAATGCATACAGGAAGCAAAATCATATGACCCAATGGTCCTTGCTTGGAACCTCCAGCCTCTACCCGGAAACTGGAAATAAGTCTCACAGAAATACACTAGAGCTAAACTTTCGTATTTTTTCCATATAAAAGTTAGCAGTCATACAAGGGGAGAGATCATGAGCCCGTTTTTGTAAGTTAAGCTAGTCAAAAAAGATAGTGTAAGACATTGGAAAGAAAAGACAGGATTGGGAACCAGACAAGAATCTCACTTACTCACTGTGTAAACTTGGGTAAATCACCTTACCAACTGGAGGCTCAGTTTTCCTCATTGATAAAATAAAGGCAATAATATTCACCTTACCAGGTGGTTGTGACAATTTCAGCTCATGTACATAAAGCACTTAACATGGTGCCTGGCAAATATCAGGAGTTCAATAGAAAGGTGCTATTATTATAGCTAGACTATTAAATTACATTTGCCATCAGCATATACTTGTGGAAAATGAGTTTCAGTAGTATTTATGCCCAAAAGCAATTTGTCCCCTATTAGAAGAATTTCAAATGTCAGCAAACAAAAGGGGAGAAAGTCCTCTTTTTATATAACAGGAAAAGATAAAAGGCAAGTGACTGAAAGATTAAAACTACATTAAAAAGTAATAATCTATCACCAAAAACTGTAAATTGTGGATACTGTGTTCTCTCCAATTTTTATTTCATAAGGGAAGGGAAAGCATAGTAAAAGCCAGGAAATAGAATCAGAGATGAAGGAAATAACAACCTGGAGAAGAAAAGGAATCAGAAAGAGAAGAATGAAGGTACATAAGTTTAAAGGATTAAAATGATTAAAAGATAAGTTTAGGGAAAAATTGAGCATCAAGAATTTTTTCTAATATTATGAAGATTATATTCCTGATTTCTAAATTTTTCTGTTGAAACAATTAAGATGCCACATAAAATGCAAAATTATTTTTCAATATATTCTTGAATAGGCACACTATTAAGGAATTCGTAAAACTAAAAGCAAAGTCACAGAAACTTGGAGTAAAGTAGATTCCAAGTTTGGCTTTTGCCCTGAGAGTTTCTGCCAAGCCTTGGAAATCTTGGGATTCATCTCTAACAGATGCAGTACAAGCGGCAGTTAGGAAATAAAATCCCAGGTGATCCAAGGTAAAGGATCTAGTAGAAGATACCTGCATTCGAAGGAATCTCGAAAGTCTCTACCCTTGATGTGAGATGAAGTTCAAAATAGAATATGCCATGCAGTAGTGATCAGCAGAGTCTTCATGGCATAATCTTGGTTCTGGATGGCTGAAATCAAAAATATCTCCTTTTGTCTACATATATCTCCATATATGTAATGCACATTTAGACCACTAACCTCTCTGTGGGCCAGTTCCATTTATAAATGGATAAAATACAGAGGTGGATAATTTAATTTAGTATAAAGTTCTAAAGTGGACAATGTCAACAGGTAATTGCCAGAAACAAATATAAATTTTCTCTAAAGAAATTAAAATCAACCTAGTACTTGGAGAATAGCACGGAATCTAGAAGGCAGATGAAAAATGAGCCACCCACAATGAAGAAAAAAAAAAACCATACCTACATAGAAGAGACTATGATTGAGAATCAGGAGAAGCAACAGATATAAGCTATATCCATTAGAACTTCAGAAATTGATAATCACACACAGAATATAAAAATAAATAACTTTGATCTGTTTCAATAAAAAAGAAAAGCATAAAAATATTAGCAGTGAATGACAGATTACAAAGATAATCAAGCATATGTGAAAAAGAATCAAAATAGAATTCCCATAAATAAAAAAATATTATTTAAGGTAAAGGAATCAATAGGTGGATTAAACAGTATAATAGATACCACTGAAGAAACAATTAGTGTACCAGAAAATAAATTTTAAAAAAATTATCAAGAATGCACTTGCGAGGGACAAAGAAACAAAATATAAGTACAGATTGACAGAAATACAAATGAGACAATCTAATCAAAGTTCCACATACAATTAATAGGAAGAATAGGAAAGCAACAATTATATTTTATATTTTATAAAAGTACTTATATTTTGTTTCAAAGAGAAAATGGCTGGGAAATTTCCCAAATTGATGAAGCAAGAATAATTATCAGATGCAGGAAGCCAACAAATCTCAAACAGAAAATTATAAGGACATCACACCTAGACAAATCAAAGTGAAACGATAATATACAAAATAAAAAAGATCATAAATGCAGCCAGATAAAAATGACAGCTCATCTACAAAGAACTAAGGCAGTTAAATTGATGGCTGAAATCACATATCACCAATAGAAGTCACAGGTAGTAAAACAGTATCTTTAATGTTTTGAGAGAAAACAACTTTCAGCATAGAGTTTTACCTATGTGGAAATATGGAAGCAATCTCTCAAGAACAGAGTAGGGGAGAAATAGACATTCTCAGAAACACAAAAACTGAGATTTTTACTACAAAACAAAGTTCTTCACTAAGGGAAACTGCCAAGGATCTTCTGCAAAGGAATTGTCTAGGTGTGATATTCTTATAATTTCCTGCTTGGGATTTTTTAAACTTCCTATATCTGGTCAATTGTGTTGCTTTATGAATTTTGGAAATTTTTGAAGGAAATAATCCAAGCATCAGGAGGAAACATTAGCATTTTATTGGTAAATATATAAGTATTGTAAACATATAAATACATTCATGAATACTGACCTCTAAATTGGACATTTCTTGTTTACCTCTTCAACCTCCCTTTGCCACATCCTCAATTCCAGCTACAGCTGCACCAACCAATTGTATACAGACTGAATCAACCTCACAGAGTTGCAGCCTGACAGCACTACACCTTTCACTTGCCACCCTGGGGATTTTCACACCTATTCAACCCAAGACTAGAAAGCAATCAATGTCCCAAGGGATAAGCAAAATTTTTTACCATCAGGAACTGGGAGCCAGTGAATAACGCTTCAGTCTGAGATTCTTTTCTTCTTTTACATCAACTTACTGAGGAAAAATTAATATACAATAAGATGCATACATTTTGAGGGTACATTTCAAAAAATTTTGACACAGTATGCTGCAGTGTGTCTACTGCCACAACGAAGGTGCAAAGCCTCTCCATCATTCCAAAAAGTTCCCTCATGCCCCTTTACAACCAATCACCACCCTTTGCCTTCAGTTTCCCACAACCACTGATCTGCTGTCTGTTTTGTCTTTCCTAAACATTCAAATGAATGGAATCAAACAGATGTGGTCTTTTATGTATTCCATTTTTCACTGCAAGATATTTTTGAAATTCATTCATATTCTTGCCTATTTTAGTATTATTATTATTATAATCATACTAAATCATGCCTATTTAGTATGATTATTATTCCATCATATGCCCACACCACAATTTGTCTAGTTATCTGTTGATGAGTATTTGAGATTGTTCATTTGGGGGCTACTATTAATAGTTTTTGTGTAAACTATGATTTCTCAATCTCAGCACTAACTTTTAGGGTAAAAAAAACTTCAGAATTAATTTTAGAGTATGTTTTTTAAAAAGATTTTTAGGCCGAGCACGGTGGCTTATGCCTGCAATCCCAGCACTTTGGGAGGCCAAGGTGAATGGATCACTTGAGGTCAGGAGTTCTAGACCAGCCTGGCCAAGATGGTGAAATCCCATCTCTACTAAGAACACAAAAATTAGCTGGGCATGGTGGCGGGTACCTGTAATCCCAGCTACTCAGGAGGCTGACGCAGGAGAATCAATTGAGCTCAGAAGGAGGTAGAGGTTGCAATGAGCCAAGATTGTGCCACTACACTCCAGCCTGGGTGACAGAGTGAGACTCCATCTCAAAAAAAAAAAAAAAAAGATTGTTAAACCTTCTTTTTGTGGGAGGGCTGTCTTGTTTAATGTAAGGTGTTTAGAAGCATTTTTGGCTTCTACCTACTACATGCAAGTAGCACCTCCAGCTTGGGAGAAAAAAAACAATGTGGGACTCACTTGATAAGATTTATCCCATGGTCCTAAAAAACTGCACACACGGTCCCCTCACTGATGACTAAGCAATCTTTCTTTGCACCTCCTTTTTTTGCAATTGCACTCCACCATTCCTCAGTTAACACACTGCCAAATAAACCACAGTACTGGCTTGTAAAGCTTTGTCTCAGGCTCTGCTTTCTGGGGAGCCCAGGCTAATACAATACTGTATAAAACAATAATGATGACTAATTTGTTGAAGGTAAAGGCATTAAGAAATTAGCTAGATCTAAAGTATTTCAAAACAGAGTCATATAAGTTGGTGTACTTGGGTTCTTCAGAGAAACAGAACAAATAGGACATCTGTATATAATGAGAAATTGGCTCTCACAATTATGGAGGCGGTGAAGTCCCATTATCTGCTGTCTACTGCTAGAAACGCAGAAACACCAGTGGTGTACAGCAAGTTCTCACTTAACACCATTGACAACACCACTGACTTACAACAAAACCAATTTTACCACAGGCTAATCCATATAAACAACATTTAAGTTCCCAAGGCATAGTTCTGATCACAAAAACATCACCAAACTTCTAAATAAAGACCAAAACACTTCTAATATAAAACATTGGAATAAATGTGAACTATACATACACTTAAAAAGATTAGTAAAAAACAAGTAGGATAATTATTTACACAATTATTCCCACTCAGGATTGTGGGTAGCCAGAATCTATCCCAGCAGCTCAGGTTACAAGTTAGGAACCAACCCTGGACAGGATGTCATTCCACGGCAGGGCACACACACACCCACACTCACTCCTACTAGGACAAAATTAAACATGCCAATTGACCTAGCATGCACATCTTTGGAATATAAAGGGAAACTAGAGTACCCAGAGAAAACCCACCCAGATATTGGGAGAACATGTAAATCCAGACAGTGGCCCCAGCATGAAATTGATTTTTAAAATCAATGTTATAATGAAATAATGTCAAACAAAACAATGTTATCCTAAAACCTGCTATAATTCAATCCCAGTTCAAAGGCCTGAGAACCAGAGAAGTTGATGGTATAAAGCACAGTCCATGGGTAGAAGATGAGATGAGATGTCCCAGCTCAAGTGATGAAGCAATTAAAAAGGAGAGAATTCTTCCTTCCTCCACCTTTTACTCTGTTGAGGCCCTCTACAAATTGCATGATGCCCACTCATGAAATACAACATTGGGGAGGGCAGTGGGCAATCAAATTTACAGAGCCCATGGATTCCAATGCTAATCTCATCCAGTGATCACCCTCACAGACACACCCAGAAACAATGTTTTAAATGGGCACCCACTCAAAAATCAACATAAAATTCACCATTACAGTTAAGGGATGTGATGAGTTAAAGCCTTCTAAAGTCTTCCGTTGCACAGAGCAATGAGTAAAATATGAATAAGTTTAGACATAGTTAACTGTACGTGTTAAAACAATTACAAAACAATTAAAGAAATAGGTATAAAGCATATACCTTCCAAAGAAGGTAGAGAGGGTGTCTTAGTTTTTTTTGCATTCCTATAGCAGAATACTTGAGACTAGGTAATTTATAAAGAATAGAAATTTCTTTCTTATAGTTTTGGGGCTGGGAAATTCAAAGTCAAGGGGCTGTATCTGGCAAGGGCATTCTTGCTGAGTCAGCTTGTGGGAGAAGGCATCACATGGCAAGGGAGAGAGAGGAAAAAAAGCATGAGACAGCGTGTAAGGCAGAGTGAGACAACAAAAGGGAGCCACACTCACTTTTATTTAAAAAATCCACTCTCGGAGAGAGATCCAAGATGGCCGATGAGCAGCAGCTCAGGATTGTAGCTCCCACTGAAAGCGCAGAGAGTGAGTGGACGCCACATTTTCAGACGAATTTTTATTGCCCACAGACCAAGAGATTCCTGGCGGAGGAGCCCCACGGGTCGCCAGCGTGACCCTTTTGGCTGGCGCGGCCATTTTGCAGGCGCCGTAGCGCGGCGGTTCTCAGTCCGGAGTATACGGGACTGAGTGTCCTTTTAGTTGGCGTTTGGAGCTCAGGGAAGGCAGAGTCTCCCATTCAGCTGATTGAAAAGCGGACCGAAGTAGGGAACAGACCGGGAGATTCTCGGGGCAGAAAGCGCCACGAATCTTAATGCCACTGTTTCAGCTGGCGTAGTGGGTCACTGCAGGAGAAGACTGGTCTCCCCCACCACAAAAAAAAAAACAGCAGTTGGAACTGCTGAGGATTGAGAGTTTCACATCAAGTACAGCTGAACCCAGGAAGGTCCAGCTCTGTGGGGGAGGGGCGTCCGCCGAAGGAAAATTAAGAAACAGAAAAAACTTTACCACCAACAAGCTGGACATCCACTCAGAGACCTAATCTGAAAGTCAGCAATTACACAGATGACAGGTGGATAAATCCACAAAGATGGGAAGAAACCAGTGCAAAAAGGCTGAAAACACCCAAAATCAGAATGACTTTCCTCCTACACAGGATTCTAGTTCCTCATCACCAACTGAACAAGGCCTGATCAAGAATGAATGTGAGGAATCAACAGACTCAGGCTTCAGAAGGTAGATAATGAGAAACTTCTGTGAGTTAAAAGAACATGTTCTAGCCCAGTGCAAGGAAACGAAGAACCTTGAAAAAAGGTTTGACGAAATGTTAACGAGAATGGACAATTTAGAAAGGAATATAAGTGAATTAATGGAGCTGAAAAACACAATACGAGAACTTCGAGAAGTATGCACAAGTTTTAACAGTTGAATTGATCAAGCAGAAGAAAGGATTTCAGAGGTCGAACACCAACTTAACGAAATAAAACAAGAAGACAAGATTAGAGAAAAAAGGGTAAAAAGGAATGAGCAAAGTCTCCAAGAAATATGGGACTATGTGAAAAGACCTAATCTACATTTGATAGGTATACCTGAATGTGACGAAGAGAATGAATCCAAGCTGGAAAATATTTTTCAGGATATTATCCAGGAAAACTTTCCTAACCTAGCAAGGCAGGACAATACTCAACTCCAGGTAATACAGAGAACACCACAAAGATATTCCTCAAAAAGAGCAACCCCAAGGCACATAATCATTAGATTCACCAGGGTTGAAACTAAGGAGAAAATACTAAGGGCAGCCAGAGAGAAGGGTCAGGTTACCCACAAGGGGAAGCCTATCAGACTCACAGCAGGTCTCTCAGCAGAAACCCTACAAGCCAGAAAAGAGTGAGGGCCAATATTCAATATCCTTAAAGAAAAGAACTTTCAACCCAGAATTTCATATCCAGCCAAACTAAGTTTCATAAGTGAAGGAAAAATAAAATTTTTTACGAACAAGCAAGTACTCAGAGATTTCATTACCACCAAGCCTGCTTTACAAGAGCTTCTGAAAGAAGCACTATATACAGAAGGGAACAACCAGTATCAGCCATTCCAAAAAACCCATCGGTAAGTTGCATCCAGACCCATCTCACATGCAAAGAAATATAGAGACTCAAAACAAAGGGATGGAGGAAGATTTTCCAACCAAATGGAGAGAAAAAAAAAAAAAAAGCAGGAGTTGCAATTCTCGTCTCTGATAAAATAGACTTTAAAGTAATAGAAACCGAAAGAGATAAGAAGGACATTGTATAATGGTAGAGGGATCAATGTAATGGGAAGAGCTAATGATCCTAAGTCTATTGAACTTAGACCTCGAACAAGTAAACTTAATAAACATTTACAGAACTCTCTACTCCAAATCAACAAAACATACATTTTTTTCAGTAACACATCACATCTATTCTAAAAGTGACCACATGGTTGGGAGTAAATCACTCCCCAGTAATTGCATAGCATTTCATAGGTTTAAATGAAATATTGGTTGGCTGTTTGTTTGTTATTTTCCTCCCTTATTCCTTCCTGTCTCCATTGTATAACACAATTATTAGTATAAAAGAGTTTTTTAATACCCAGTTTTAGACTGCATTCTTGCCTGGGCAATAGAGCAAGATTCCCGTTCTCTCTCCCTCTTTTCTTCTTCTTTTCCCTTTCTTTCATTCTTTTTTCCTTCTTTTTCTCTTTTTTCTTTTCTTTCTTAAAAAAAAAAAGTCAAAATCCATGCTAGGAAAAGATTCAAAATAAAAAAAAAATGTAAGATGAAGTATTTTTACAGATGACGCAATCTTATTAGAAAGTCCTATGAAATCAACTAAAAATACTTTAATGAATAAATGAGTTTAGCATATTTTAAGATTTCAAACAAATATATAAAAGTCAATTGTATTTTTATACACTGGCAATGAACAATCTAAAAATGAAAATTAAGAGAAACAGTCCTACTTCTAATAGCATCAAAAGGAATAAAACAGGAAGAGAATTAACAAAGCTGGATAGAAAAATAAGTTGTAATGTTCAGTGGCAGAGTCAGGTGACTCTAGTTAATAACAGTTTATTGTGTATTTCAGAATAGCTAGAAGAGAAGAGTTTAAATGTTCCTAACACATACAAATGATAAAAACTTAAGGTGATGGTTACCCTAAGTATTCTGACTTGACCATTACAAAGTCTACGCATGTAACAAAATATCACATGGATCCCATAAGAATGCACAAGTATTTGTATCAATGAAAAATAAAAATAAATAAACAAATAAGGACAAAACTTGTACTCTGAAAACTACAAATGTGGTTGAAAAAAAATAAAGAACACTGAAATAAATTCAGTGATAGCCTTAGTTCATGGATTGAAAGACTTAATATTGGTAAAATGGCAGTACTCTTTAAATTGATCTACAGATTGAGCACCTAAAAATCTAAGCAATAATCTTTCCATAAATTGGCAAGCTGATTTTATAACTCATATAAAAAAAAATCCACTCTCAAGATAACAACATTTTATCCTGTACGTTTATTTGTTTAAGTTCCTTGTAGCTGCTGGATATTAGACCTTTATCCAATGCATAGTTAGCAAACATTTTCTCCCATTCTGTAGGTGGTCCGTTTACTCTGTTGAGAGTTTCTTTGCTGTGCAGAAGCTCTTAAGTTTAATTAGAGCCTATTTGTCAATTTTTAGTTTTGACGTCTTTGTCGTAAAATCCTTGCCTGTTCCTATGTCCAGGACGGTATTCCCTGGGCTGCCTTTCAGGGTTTTTATACTTTTGGGTTTTACATTTAAGTCTTTAATCCATCTTGAGTCAATTTTTGTATATGGTGTAAGTTAAGAATGAAGCTTCAGTCTTCTGCATATGGCTAGCCAGTTAGCTCAGCACCATTTATAGAACAGGGAGTCTTTTCCCTGTTGCCTGTTTTTGCCAGCTTTGTTGAAGATGGCTGGTCAGAGATATGCAACCTTATTTCTGGACTCTCTATTCTGTTCCATTGGTCTATGTGCCTAGTTTTGTACCAGCAACATGCTGTTTTGGTTACTGTAGCCCTGTAGTATAGTTTGAAGTTGGGTAACATGATGTCTCCAGCTTTGTTCTCTTTACTTAGGATTTCCTTGGCTATTCAAGTTTTTTTTTTTTTTTTTTGGTTCCATACAAATTTTAAAATATGTTTTTCTAGTTCTGTGAAGAATGTCATTGATAGTTTGATAAAAATAACATTGAAACAACCCCATTAAAAAGTAGGCAAAGGACATGAGCAGATACTTTTCAAAGGCAGACATACATGCAGCCAACAAGCACATGAAAAAAACCTCAATATTACTGATCATGCAAGTCAAAACCACAATGAGATGCCATCTCACACCAGTCAGAATGAATATTATTAAAAAGTCAAGAGGGGGACACATTTAAACAGTAGCAGAGGAGAAAGATTGGTGGGGTAATGGGGGCTATTGGAAACTCATCCAATACAAAAACAAGGCAAAAAAAAAAAAAAAGGCATAGAAAAAAAGTAACAGAAAAAGAGGGACAAATAGAAGGCATAAAATAAGAAAGTAGAAACAGTTCAAATATATCAAAATAAGTTGCTTAAGCTCTTCAAATAAAAGATAAATATTATCATACTGGATTTTTTTTAAATCCAGCAATATGCTATTTATAAGGGGCACTCCTAAAACATACCAAAAGTAAACAGTCAATAAAAGAAATGAGAAAATCAAGTTCAAATAAGCTAAGTAATATGCCCAAGGTCACAGGTTTCTAAGGTGTTTTTTTTTTCTGATCCCATTGTTTGCCATTATGTTATGCCAGTTACTGAGGATAGAGTTACTATCTTATTCATTTTTATGTATCTACCATCCAGCATAGCAACAAAGCAGTATCTGCTGAATTCATGAAATCAAAATTGTACAAGTGTGCAATTCATCAGAAACATGTTGAGCATTCTCAAAGAGAGCAGCAGTGTTTCACATAATTTATGAAGATTGATTTGCTCTGATATTTCTAACATAATAAATGAACTTTATTTCTCTCTAGCAGATAAAATCAAGGCATAGCCCAACCTAGGACACATCTATATGCGTGGTCATTTTTAAGGTGACAGACATGTCCATAAAGGATGGCTTTCACTCATCCATTTATTCTACATGTATTTATTCACCTGCTCTGTGACAGAAACTGCACAGCCATGGTGGATTGTGATAAATGAAATGGACACGACCCCTGCCATCTTGGAGATTGCAGACTAGTTTTTGAATAGCAAACTCTAATCTAAAGAATTTTAATATATGAGTTACAGTTTAAATTTTCTTTTCTATTATATCACTTCTAAGAAATTCCTTGACCACGAAGTAAAATTTCAGCTTGTCTTAATTTATTAACTCAATAACTCTGGGCATATAATTCAGTCAGATCATTTGCAACTCTGAAGTTCAGTTTTCTTATTTCAAAATTTGAAAACAAGTACCTACTTCTCATTCTGACAATTACCAGAGATAACATGCCAGGCATGATTCCGTTCAATAAGTGCCAGTTTTCAGAATCAAATTCTTGCTACTATGCCCAAATTTAATATCCCATTTGTAAATATCAAGCATTATTCATTTCAGGCATCAGGTTTCAGAAAAGGGGAGCTGTCTAGATGCAGCAAGACTGTTACTTATTAGAAACAGGTCTACCGAGGTCCAAACAAGAATGTGATATATGCACACTGATTCATCTTTGTATCAGTACATAGATGTTGGACTATCAACTATGCATTGAATAATCTACCGGTACCTACTCATGAGAATGATCCTATTACATAGCCTGTAGGGTCAACTCATATAATTTAGAGTATTTCCCTCCACCCCCCACCCCCCAGAAAACATGTAATCTAATGAAAACTTTACAAAGCACTGTTTTGAACATTATCTCCAAGCTTGCTCTTTACATAAACAGATGGAAAAATGTATTATTGGATATGCTGCATAAAGCTAAAGACTGAAATTAATAGAGACCTAGTTGCCACAGGATATGACTATACTTAATGGGCTATTAAAAAATGATTAATATATGTCCCAGTGGGCCAGCAAAGAGAAGGGCTATGATTGTGCATAAAAATGAAGAATTAATTTGACCTATCATGGCAACAAAAAGGGCTAGTCCAAGTTACAGAGCAATGACTGTGGGATGAGGCTAACAGCTTTGGCTGGCTTTAGCAGCTTCTAAAAAAAAAATGATATTTTTTAAAGAAAAAAAGCGGTTTACTAGAATGAGCTTTGTATTTGGTCTTGCTGCAGTGGCTCAGTCTTTCAATGTTAAGTGCTATTTTGCCTTTGATTCCCCATGTCAGTATGTTGTAAGTCAATTGCACGAAAGGAGCATTAAACGGTGCCTTTGGGAAAAATACTAAACTCCTAAGGATGTTGGGATGAAGATGCTTTGTAATTGCAAGAATTTATGATTAATTATTCTTATTCAGACTCTCATTTTCCAATATTTCCCATGTTAGACGAACAATGTAAAGCTCCATTTCTGCCTTCCAGAACACAAACTAAAGATGCTTGAAATATTACAACGCCTGTGTCTTTATTACTCTCTATTCAGGGCCTCATGTGGACAGATTCTTTCTTTCTTCTCAGCAGCTATAAGATGAGCCATTAAATCTCTTAGATATTTGAATGTTTTAGTTGTTGAATGAAACATTAAAAACTCAGATTTGTTTTTTATTGTTTATTTTAAAACACTTTATAGAGTCATCTTGTGTATTACTGATTACTTTTTTCATATTATTATTATTACATTCTAAATAGTGTCAGTCCAATAATAAACATTTCCAGAATCACACATGACAGAATAAGTTGTAGAAGTGACAAGAAAATTGATCATGACATTTGTAAAATTAAAAACATGCTAACTAACTATCTTTGAAGCAAATGACTGAAGATGGTTAAATACATTAGTTCTTAACTCGCCATTTTTGGAAATGGGAAAATGAATAAGAATTGATTCAAGTCTTATAGAGAACTCACTACATCCCCAAGAGTACATTCAATTAGATAAATATTGCACACCATCACGAGACAGAACCCCCATGATGGGTAGAGAAGATAGGAGCAGGGAAGATTCCCTGAAAAGGTCAAATTATACATGCTTCTACTGACCTTGGTTATTTCAGTTTTTGTCATGCAAGCATAAATTCACACATTTGTGTATTCACAGGGGAAGGAAAACTATACTTAATTTAATGCTTATTATATACCCAGATACTTGATATATTTATTTTATTTAAGGTTTACAAGAACTCTGAGAAGAAGATATTACTATTAGTCCCATTTCACAAATATGTATAATGGAACTAAGAAACATTAAGTAAATTACCCAAAGTCACATAGCTAAGAAGTGATCAAGTTAGATTTCACACACAGATTTGATTGAGTCTAAGTCCAAACTCTTTCCACTGGTTTCGTTCACTCATTCATTCATTCATTTTATTGAATAACTACTGTGTTCCTGATCCTGTACTAGGAATGAAAATGCTTCTACGGTATAGTCAGTGCCTTACAGAGTTGAGAGCCCTATCCTGGGAAGACAGTCTATAGGAGACAGAAGTCTCTATGTCCTCAGGCAATGACGAAAGAAGGAGGGCTAGTCAGAACAAATATTAGGAGAAGGTGAAACTGAATCTACGTCTTCCAAGATGAGTAGGTATGGCCAGGCAGGCTGAGAGATGAGGCTTTGCCAATACAGCAGTACAAACAGAGGTAGCTGAGCCTGAAATTTTAAATTTAGGAACACAAGGTTCAAGGAATACAAGGGTATAGAGAGTTGGGAGAGAGGTCACAGGTTGCTTTAAATTGTAGCCAAAAGTCATTTTTTTCAAATGGAAACATTAGAACATTTTCAAATGTGTCCCACATGAAGAAGTGAAATATTCATAGTACAGCAAAATCTGTATGAGAAAAAAGCACATAAAATCACTTCTCCAGTAAAATCTGTCGGAGGATGGAGTTCAAAAGCATTGTCTTTATGGGAAGCATGGAGCAGACTGACCTCCTCATCATGAAATTGGATCTACTTACTCCACTTACAACTTACACAGCCTGTGCCCCTGGTCCTAGCACCAGTGTACCCTGAGATTTTAGCAAGAGTTGAGTTGACTTTGGGAGAGCCACTTGGAATTTATGAACACATTAATGGAATAAAGGAATACCCAGAAAAATTGCATATGTATAGTGTAGCATTCCTATTTCTAGGCTTGAACTCATTTCTAAAGTGGGGCAAAGAGTAATTCCATTTCAGTCCAACACTACTACTCTGTGACATCCTCTAGATCCAGCTCCACACAGATTGTCTGAGGCAGCCTGTGGGACTTCCTCCCGGTCTTCTGACTTAACCTGTGTGTTGGCAGGTGATGGAAAGAAAGAATGAGGGTGAAGTATGCTGATTAGCATGCTTTGAATGTAACCCTAAATTGGATGGAACCACCAACAGATTGACTCAAGCTGGCACCAGGCTTCATGGGATCTTTCCCAGAAGCAGCTGCAGCATTCTCTTCAAGCACCATGACTGCCAGCCTCTGATGAGAATCCCAGGAGCCTGACCAAGTGAGCCAGGCATTAGATACATTTCACATTAATGAGCTGCAGCCTGTGGGTCTTAAGGTAAGCCACTGAGTAGTGTGCTTGATTCTGCGGCTGGGTGGCGGGGGGCTGTAGAATGAGCATCTTTTTCACTTTTCATTTTCTTTTTAAATCTTCTGCTGTGCAGATGAAGCCAAAGATGAAGAATGGTGAGTCAAAGACTGACATAACAAACTGCCCATAAAATGTATTCATAATCACATGATAACCAAAAATGGGAATCAGGCCACTGATCATATTAAATTCTTGGCACCTTGGCAAGGATTGTTAAATTAACCTTGAAAGCAACAACAGTCCCTCCGTAGCTCACCAGGAAGATTTTTGCCTTCCCTGTCTCTGTCCGACTCCATTTCTGCCTCCTCTGTGGCCCTCTCGGCCTGCTCTCCCTTTGTCCTTCTCTGCCTCTCTGGCTGTCTTCTCTGTTACTCTACTTTCCCTTCTCTTTTTCCTTCTCAGTTTATGCCTGATGTCTCTAGAATTCTGCCTCAATCATATAAGATGTGTAAACATCATCATTGACATAATGGCTTCATTTGATAGAAAGGTGCCAAGAGGTTCTTAACCAAAGTAGGACATACACTCTCAGAATTAAACTAGTTCCAGACATAAAATATGCCTCCAACATCATTTCCTTTCATTGCTCTCTAATAAATTGAGGGAAATAAGCAACCGACTACAATGAATATTTGTATTGAAAGATAAAGATGTTGATCAACCTATCAATCACAGAGCATTTCCATTTCTTTCAAGCAACATTTCTTCATACTAATTTTCTTTTGCTTTCTTTGGAAAGGTGAAAGTTAGCAAGGTGCCAAGTGCAGATAGGGTTTCCCACACGTGTAAAGAAATTCCTTGATTTGCACACATGCCATTAAAAAATTTTTTTTTACTTACCTCCTAAACTATATGAATGGACCCGTTATACTTCTAATTCCATACTTTCTTTAAAACAGATTTGTAATGAACTATTTTATGCCCCTTAAATAATTTAAAATCCCAAAGATGCAGTTTTCAGCAAGGCCTTAGCATGCACATTGGTATGTGCTGCATAGATCTGCTTATTTTACATATTCAGTCACAGGTGCATTTCAGTACTTTGATATTTTCTGCATTTGTTTGAAATAGCTATTTATTATCACAGAGTCATCTCACCAGTAAATATTTATGGGCAGTTTTATTTCCAGTTTAGGATTTGAGTATTGTATCTTACAATACCTAAAACAGGCATTGTTGATTTGCTATTTTAGCTTTTGATAGAGAGCGTGTTTACGGCATGGCTGTAGGAGGTTTTGTCTTTAATAATTTACAAAATTACCTGCAGTAAAATCTTCACCTGTTCTTTGTTGTCTTAGTACCACAAAATTGGAATTACATATAAAATCTTTCCTTCTGGAGATTTATATCTACCACAGAAAGAAAATCTCCACTTAAATTTTTATGAAACGTCAAAATTATGGTCTGCTTTAGCAAAACAATACAAAGCAGCCTTTGCCTGGTGAGGAGCACTTCCAATATTTGAGGACATCATTCTTTATCTCCCATTTAATCTTTATGTTTCTGTGACAGCTTTTTTTTTTTTCATTTTCATTGATTTCCTTGTTTGTATGTGCAGTGTGCTAATTTGTCTTTCATTACAAAAGTTCCAAGTGCCAACCACAGAGGCTAACCTCAGCCAGAGGGCAGCCCTCTCGGATAGCTGTGCTTTTTACAGCTTAATTTGAAATGGTTACCTAAATTAACTGATGTTCAGTTTTCTTCCTTTCCCCTGGGACTGACCACCTCATCCTTGAAGAGGGCGATGGTCTCAACCTGGCAGCCTCAATTTAGCTGCATAGAATGAGAGCAGCCCAAATGCTGTCCTTCACTGTGATTCAGATTTAGATCCTCTTTATTGAATTATGCGTTTTAATAAAGGGTTTATATAACACCCACAGAGCAGTTATCAATTAATTACCCATGGAAATTTAGGGGATGTTACACAGTGGTAGTTATTATACCCAGGGTATTAGACATATGTTACATAAAAGATGCAGTCACCTTGAAATTATATTGGCAAGGCTGCCTTTTTCCTGTAGGATATTATGCATTCTAATGTGAAAATTGAGTTAAAAACCTATTAGGAGATGGGAATGGCATGTTCCAATGGTTTAAGGCAGGCTTATACACTTTTCCAATAAGCTCAGCCGAATTTTAGGAAATTGTGCTCACTGGTTGAGAAATTTCAGTAGTTCTTTGGACACTCCTGCCTTCCGTGGTTTGGAGCTTTGTATTTCAGAGAGAAAACTGACAGCTCCTTTACAACCCTGACCCTCAGTTGGCTCAACTCATGGATTCATCCTGAGCCATCTACGTATACCGCCTCAGGTACAGGAGAGGTGAGGTACATCCCTCTAGGAAGCTGCATTCCTAAGGGCTGAAAGTTTTACTCCACTGAACCAGCACCCGGATGCAGGGGCCAGAAAGGGCACAGAAGAGTGAATAATGGGGAAAGATAGATGGATGGCAACGGAGCCTCTGTATCGGACAGATGGAGAAGGGGAGGAAGGAGATCTTCCAGGTCCCAGAACAGTAGTGGCCAACACGAGGAATGGCAGAGCTTTGAGGCGGAGAGGAGACCTGGCCAGTTTTCACGTTGGCTAGAAAGGGGCCGACATATTTAAAAGGGTTATCCTACACTGTACCTACTGTGAGGACTGCTAAAACTTTTAGCCTCTAAAGAATTGTTCCACTTTGAGGATGAAAGGTTATCTTGCTTGGTTGGGAGCCTAAAGTATTATAGTTTGTGTTGTTTTTAAAGTCATCAGGAATCAAAATTACTTTCCTGCCTGGCTGAAGAAAATATGACGTTGCATTAGCTATTTTTGAAGCTATAATCTAAAATATCAGAAAATAATAATCATGACTTTGGGGCATTGTACTTCATTGATTTTTTTAATAAAAATTACCTCCATAGTTATACTTCAATTAAAAAATACCAGAAATCTGTTTTCATTTAGCCAATCATTAAATGAATTGGAACAAGATCAAAGTCAAAAATGTATCCTAATACATTGCTTCTATAAATTCAAAAGTAATCTGTTCATTCATTCATTCATTCAGCCTTCATTTCTGGGTCTGTCTTTCCCTGGAGAGTCATTGTCAGGGAACATACACAAAGGACTCAAGCCCTGCCCTCAAAGAGTAAAGAGAGAGTCACGAATAAGAATGAATAATCACATCCAGGCTGATAAGTGATCTACCAGGGAAGCTTTAGAATAATGTGAACATCTGAAAGCATTAGTGCCTAATTCTACAAGCAAAAGCTGTGCAAGAAATGGTGCTGAGCCTTGGTGGACTGACCGCAATTCAGAGGCAGAAGAATAGGAAGATGATATCCCATGGAGAAGACATAAAAATCATGTAAAGCCACCATGGTTTGATCTTCCTTCCTAATATTGTGATTATGAAAGGTATCTGCAGGAACAGTTGGGTTGTCTCTGGCTCATGTATCAGAGGGTGGCTAGGCTAGGGCAATGGGAAGACGCAGACTCTCTTGCCTGGAAGCCAAAATTTTCTCTGAAAAATCTACTGAGTCTAATGAATAAACAATAAAGGTATTGGAGAACCAGGAATAGCATAGGTTTTGCATGAAAAACTTTTAATTGAAGGCCTAATTTTCCCTATTGGAGTTTTGGTCACTCACTGCTGTCAAAAAATAGCCTAAATGAAAGTTCAACCAGGTACTTACAATAAGGGGTTTTTTGGGGGGGTTTTTTGGTTTTTTTTTTTGAGATGGAGTCTCACTCTGCCACCAGGCTGGAGTGCAGTGGCGCGATCTTGGCTCACTGCAACCTCCCCCTCCCAGGTTCAAGCAATTCTCCTGCCTCAGCTTCCCAAGTAGCTGGGACTACAAGGCACACACCACCATACCTAGATGATTTTTTTGTATTTTTAGGAGAGACAGGGTTTCACCATGTTGGCCAGGAGGTCTCCATCTCTTGACCTCGTAATCTACCCACTGCAGCTTCCCAGAGTGCTGGGATTACAGGAGTGAGCCAACGTGCCTGGCCTCTATGATGAGTTTTTAAATGAACCACAATTGACATATTAAATATGAAAGAGCATCACACTCGAGGATTAAATAAATATGCTGGATGGAGAGTGCTCTGAAGGTAAGTACACTGCATTTTGGTTTCAAAGACTAGCTGTCAAATGACAATAATCTCTATTATTCAATAGTGCTATCACATTCTTTCTATTCTTAGAGCCTTAAAACAAAATCCTGGGTGCTAGGAAGACAGTTACTATTACTGTCAGTTTTACCCAAAGCACCCTGGATTATCAATGGCAAAATCACCCAAGTGTCCCTATTCCTAAACCCACCATTTGAAGCTTGTATTACTAAGAGTTGTCCAGAAAGACAGAACCAATAGGATATTTAGATAAAGAGAGACATGAGAGGGGATTTATTCGGAGAATTGGCTCACAGATTAGGGAGACTGAGAAGTCCCACGACAGCAGGCCGTCTATAAGCTGGTGACTCTGGGATGCCAAAAGCATGGTTCAGTTCAAGTCTGAAGGCCTCAGAACCGGGGGAAGCCAATAATATGATTCTCAGTCCAAGACCAAAGGCCTGAGAATCAGGGTGAATGCTGATATGTCCTAGAGTCCGAAATCCAAAGGCCTGACGTTCTGATGTCCAAGGGCAGAAGAAGAAGGATGTCCCAGTTGCAGGAGAGAGAGAAAGCAAATTCACTTTTCTTCTACCTTTTTATTCTAGCTGAGGTCCCAACCAGTTTGATGGTGCTCACCCACATTGAGGTTAGATCTTGCCCAATCAGTGCACCAACTCACATGTCTACAGAGAGACCTGGAGGGAGGCAATTGGACCATGCTGTTCTTCTGATAGTGAGTGAGTTCTCATGATATCTGATGCTATTATAAGGCAGTTTTCTCTGCTTTTGCTTTCTCTTTTCTCTCTTGGTACCCTGCGAAGTGACGCCTTCCTCTATGATTGTAAGTTCCCTGAGGACTCCCAGCCATGTGAAACTGTGAGTTAATTAAACCTCTTTCCTTTTATAAATTACCCAGTCTCAGGTATTTCATCAGAGCAGTGTGAAAATCCAGCGTTTGCTCTTTTGGTAAGGTGTTTCTGACCGCTTCACAATACCTGTTCTCACCTGCTTCCAAATTCCTCCAACATTCCTACTTGTCTGGGACTTATCTTGAACTGTATTCTTCACAACTATTTTACAATACCTCTGTTAAATATTAATTGAAAGTTCCTTGAGGAAAGATAATGTGTCATATAAACACTTCAACTACAAGTAGTGCTACTATGTGCCTAACACATAGTAGGCACTTGATAAATGCTGCTTGAATTGGCTTTCCCCACGAGAAACTGCACAAGAGCCTGAAGAAACATGCCCCTGATCATGGTTATATTTATAACTAGTTGGATTATTTTGACCTATTGACATCATTGTTCAACCAAATTTCTTTTTTTAACAATGTGGCTGATTGATATATTGAATCAATTAGACAAAATTCAAATGCAATTCATACTTGTAGTTTGCAACCATTAAGTGGTATTCAGTGGAAGCCATCAAAAATGGTGTTAAGCTACTCACAGCACACCCAAGTCACACTTTTTGTGACCCAGGTCACAAAATTTTTGCCTCAAATTTTGGGGTTCTTTATTGTTTCTTTTGTAATCACTCCAAGGTGTGTGCAGGGGCTGGATTGTTCTAGCAAATGGCAAACTGTGTTAATGGGAATCAGCGAGGAATTTAATTATTTTCCCAATTTCCAAAGGCAATGATGTATCACATTAATACTTTTCCTTTGCTTTTCCTGCATGCTAGTAGCTAAAAGTGAAATGATGTCCCAGTCCCTAGTGTGTCTGCAGAGGAGTCATAAATTACACCTCTGCACCTTTGCAATGAAAGAGCTGCTCTCTCCTGAGGCTACTTGTCCACACAGACCTTGGACAGAATGGCACAGTTATAAAAACAAAGTAGACAATGTGTTATTCCAGACTTATTCTAGGAGACACTTTTTAAATCAGGGGATTTTTCTTAAATTATTTCTTTTCTACAGTGCTGTCGGGTTCTGCTAACAAAATCTTCTAAGGCTGTGATATTTTTTATGAGCATGTTCAATTGGTTTCAGTAGTAGTCTCAGTATCTCTAAAATTCGGAAGAGAACATACCTGCAACTTGAAAATACTGTGATTGGACAAATCAACATTTAATCTTGAAAGAATACAAATCTCTGGGGTAATTCCTAACGGTATGCGACTGCAGCCAGTACTTCTGTGTCACTCCCCGAGCAGTGCAGACGAGGTGCTGCCACCTTAACTGATCACTCTCACTGCATGAGCCAACTCAACCACGTTCTTAGGATATCAGACTATGTGACCCTGGGCTAAACAAACCCTAAATGTAGGTTGTACAACTGGTAAGTCGTAAGCTTCTACTTAGAAATGTTCTGAGAATGACTAGTCAAAATTCCTAAAGCCGTAGAAATTTATACAAATGAAATTTTTGCCTGAATTCAAAATATTACAGTATCTATAATGTTGAGTATAAAAAGCCAGTTAGAAAGAGATTTTCATTTAGGAAGAGAAAAGGGGGAAAGAGGAAGAGACAGAGGGCAGAGTGAAGGGGAGGAAAAGGGAAGAGACCAAAGAAAGAGAAAGGAAGGTGGAGAGGAGAGAAAATTGATTTAGAGATGTTTAATTCTAGCTATTGAGATTTACACCAATTTTTTTTCCTTTTTTGGCTTATTTCTTCCTATTTTCTGTATAATCATATATGACATAAGCAAGAAAATACATTTTTTGAAAAAATTGATCCCTATAGAAATATCCATAGTATCAGAATTCTTATTAAATCTTTTCATCAGATCCCAAGATTTTCATTTGTTTTAAAAAAAATAGTTACTGATTTCTGCAGAATCTTTTTAATGAAATACTGACTGGAAAGTAAATCTGAATTTTACTTTTCCACAATATTTATTTTATTAATTTATCCAGACATACCAACCTTATACATCAGATATGAATTGATAGTTCAGCTGGTCTTCACGCTTTAAGAGGAACTGATGAATTCTTTCTTTTTAGGAGAGTTCCGCTCCTGGTGCCTCTGGTTACCAAAAGTCTAGGTTTTGAGTGAAATAGAAAATGTTAGCATAGCAGTCATTGTTTTTTGTTTTGTTTTTTGCTTTGTTGTTGGGGTTTTTTTTAATTTTTGTTTTTGGAGTTTGGGGAGGAGTTGTTTTTGTTTTTCATTTTTTGTTTGTCTAACTCAATTGTTTCTCAATTAAATAACTGGAAAATATTATGGTGACTTAAAAATTAAAGTAGTGTAATAGAAAAAGAACTGAACTGAACCTACTGGTAGTGGGAAATCCGGCCTCTGTTTCTGGACCTTCCAGTTCTACTGCCCAGGTCTGAGTGGCCTGGGAAGGTAAGTTTCATGCCTCTGATGCCTCTATTTTCTCACCAATAGAATAGGACTGAGAGCTTCCCTTCCTACTGCTTAGGGATCTAATACAACAACATGAATAGTAAAAGTGCGAAATCTTATGTACACTTAACAAGCTATATTATCAACAGGTTAATTTTTGGCCTCCAATTGTTAGTTTGTTCAAGGCCCTGTCATAAGCACTTTAGAAACATTGTATCTTTTAATGCTTAAACATGCTATAGAATTATTGTCTTTTTTTTAATTATAAAACTAAACAGTTTGGTTTCTGCATTAGTCAAGTTCTGCTCAACTGCCTCCCTGTCTAGATGGAGTGACTACAGCAACGGTGAGGTGCTGCACCTCCCACCACAGAGCTGGGTCTCAGCACAGCAGGGTAACCTCAACTCAGCTCATGATCTGGGGCTTCTGTGTTGTCACTGAGGCCTAAGACACTGCCACACCCAGGCCTATGCAAATCAGAGATGCCAGGGGAGTTCAAGCTCCATGGAGCAACTAAAGACCAGTGTGGGATCAGAGAGGATCACAGAACATATTTAATGTATTTTTCTTTCTTCTGCTCCACTCTCCATATTGTTCAGAGTCACAAGAGCTTCATTCAGCTTCTCAGAAGATATCCTGAGAAACTGAGCAGTCAGCCAATCACAAAACTCCTATAAAGTATTAGCACTTATGCTTTTGCTTCGGGTTTTGTCTTCTAGAAAACCCATGCTAAGAGGAAGCCATACACCCAAATGCCCATCAAGGATAGACTAGAAAAAGAAAATGTGGCACATATACACCATGGAATACTATGCAGCCATAAGAAACGATGAGTTCGTGTCCTTTGTATGGACTTGGATGAATCTGGAAACCATCATTCTCAGCAAACTGACACAAGAACAGAAAGCCAAACACTGCATGTTCTCACTCATAGGCAGATGTTGAACAATAAGAACACATGGACACAGGGAGAGGAGCATCACACACTGGGGGCAGTTGGCAGGGGTAGGGGAGAAACAGAGGGGGGGGTGGGAGGGAGGGGAGGGTGGGGAAGGATAACATAGGGAGAAATGCCAAATATAATATGTACCTAAAGTAAAAAATATATATATATATATAAAATAAATAAATAGGAAGCCATACACACTGAGAAGCGGGCCTGATGGGGAATCACAGAATCCAGGCCAAGAATCTATTCAGTGGGGTGCCACAAAAGGTCAGAAATCACGTGAGAAGGTAAATTTCTGTCAGAATACTATGTATCTGACATAAATAATAACACATCTTGCCTGCACAAAATGATATCAAAGAGTAAGAATAACAGAAAACGCAGAAAAATGCCGGTATCTTTCCAATAGTCAGAATGGGCTATGTTCATGTGACAGTAACAAACTATACCAAAAACTCAGTTACTTCAAGCATAATAGTTTTTTTTTTTCTCCCTTAGGTAATTCTCCAGAGCAGCCAATTATCCATATGAATACTAAGTGATCCAAGTTGCTTCAGTCCTGTGGCTCATGTATCTTGGTCCATTGCCTCCACCATAGACAATGAAGGGCTAGAGAGCTAGAAAAATCAGGCAGATGTCAGGTTCACTGCCTCGCCTCTGAAGGAACACATTTTTAGTCACATAGCTTCACCCCAACTGCAAGAAGGCTGGTGAGAGTAGTGTTCCGTGGTCTTAGAAAGTGAAAATAACTTCACACTGGAAAACACTGGTGAAGTCTACCGTCCTCTAATTTACACACATGAGATGGTTACTGCTTGCTAATGTTTTACATTTTAAAAATGTGTTTACAGGGATATAATAAAAACAAACTCTGAAATGTTATCAGAATTCATTGATGCTACTTAACTTAAAAACCTGCCGGAGAGATCCAAGATGGCCGATTAGCAGCAGCTCAGGATTGTAGCTCCCACTGAAAGCGCAGAGAGTGAGTGGACGCCACATTTTCAGACGAATTTTCATAGCCCACGGACCAAGAGATTCTTGGTGGAGGAGCCCCACGGGTCGCCAGCGCGACCCTTTTGGAGGGGCGCGGCCGTTTTGCAGGCGCCCCGACGCGGCGGGTTCTCAGTCCGGAGTATACGGGACTGAGTGCCCTTTGGTTGGCGTTGGAGCTCCGGGAAGGCAGAGTCTCCCATTCAGCTGATTAAAAAGCGGACTGAAGTGGGGAACCAGACCGGGAGACTCCCGGGCAGAAAAGCGCCACGAATCTTAACGCCGCTGTTTCAGCTGGCGTAGTGGGTAGCCGCAGGGGAAGGCTGGTACCCCCCACCACAAAAAATAAAAATAAAAACAGCGGTTGGAGCTGCTGAAGATTGAGAGTTTCACAGCAAGTACAGCTGAACCCGGGAAGGCCCAGCTCTGTGGGGGGAGGGGCATCCGCTGAAGGAAAATTAAGAAATAGAGGAAACTTTATCACCAACAAGCTGGACGTCCACTCAGAGACCTAGTCTGAAGGTCAGCAATTACACAGACGACAGGTGGATAAATCCATGAAGATGGGAAGAAACCAGCGCAGAAAGGCTGAAAACACCCGAAATCAGAATGCCTCTCCTCCTACAGAGGATTGCAGTGCCTCATCACCAATTGAACAAGGCCTGATAGAAAATGAATGTGAGGAATCAACAGTATCAGGCTTCAGAAGGTGGATAATGAGAAACTTCTGTGAGCTAAAAGAACATGTTCTAGCCCAATGCAAGGAAACTAAGAACCTTGAAAAAAGGTTTGACGAAATGTTCATGAGAATGGACAATTTAAAGAGGAATATAAGTGAATTAATGGAGCTGAAAAACACAATATGAGAACTTCGAGAAGTATGCACAAGTTTTAACAGTCGAATTGATCAAGCAGAAGAAAGGATTTCAGAGGTCGAAGACCAACTTAACGAAATAAAACGAGAAGACAAGATTAGAGAAAAAAGGGTAAAAAGGAATGAGCAAAGTCTCCAAGAAATATGGGATTATGTGAAGAAATATAGGACTATGTGTACATTCAGGTACACCTACGTTTGATAGGTGTACCTGAATGTGACAAAGAGAATGAATCCAAGCTGGAAAATATTTTTCAGGATATTATCCAGGAAAACTTTCCTAACCTAGCAAGGCAAGACAATACCCAACTCCAGGTAATACAGAGAACACCACAAAGATATTCCTCAAAAAGAGCAACCCCAAGGCACATAATCATTAGATTCATCAGGGTTGAAACGAAGGAGAAAATACTACGGGCGGCCAGAGAGAAAGGTCAGGTTACCTACAAGGGGAAGCCTATCAGACTCACAGCTGATCTCTCAGCAGAAACCCTACAAGCCAGAAGAGAGTGGGGGCCAATATTCAACATCCTTAAAGAAAAGAACTTTCAACCCAGAATTTCATATCCAGCCAAACTAAGTTTCATAAGTGAAGGAAAAATAAAATTTTTTGCAAACAAGCAAGTACTCAGATTTCATTACCACCAGGCCTGCTTTACAAGAGCTTCTGAAGGAGGCACTATGTATAGAGGGGGAACAACTAGTATCAGCCACTTCAAAGGACCCATCAGTAAGCTGCATCCGGATCCATCTCACATGCAAGGATATACAGAGACTCAAAACAAAGGGATGGAGGAAGATTTGCCAACCAAATGGAGAGCAAAAAAAAAAAAAGCCGGAGTTGCAATTCTCATCTCTGATAAAATAGACTTTAAAGTAATAGAAACCGAAAGAGATAAGAAGGACATTGTATAATGGTAGAGGGATCAATGTAACGGGAAGAGCTAACGACCCTAATCTATGCGTACCCAATATAGGAGCACCCAGATACATAGGGCAACTTCTTGGTGACTTACAAAGAGACTTGGACTCCCACACAATAATATGGGAGACTTTAACATTACATTGTCAATATTGGACAAATTAATGAGACAGAAGTTTAAGAAGGATACCCGGGACTTGAACTTAAACCTCAAACAAGTAAACTTAATAAACATTTACAGAACTCTCTACTCCAAATCCACAAAATATACATTTTTTTTTTCAGTAACACATCACATTTATTCTAAAAGTGACCACATGGTTGGGAGTAAATCACTCCCTAGCAATTGCATAGCATTTCATAGGTTTAAATGAAATATTGGTTGGCTGTTTGTTTGTTATTTTCCTCCCTTATTCCTTCCTGTCTCCATTGTATAACACAATTATTAGTATAAAAAAAGCTTTTAATATCCATTTATAGACTGCATTCTAGCCTGGGCAATAGAGCAAGATTCCCGTTCCCTCTCCTTTTTTTTTTTCTTCTTCTTTGTCTCTTTATTTCATTCTTTTTTTTTCTTCCTTCTTTCTCTTTTCTCTTTTTTCTTAAAAAAAAAAAAAAAAAACCTGCCACACAAGTCAGAATAACTCAATTCCCAATACAACTGTGTGGCTCTGGGAAAACCATTTCAATCCTATGGGCCTTGCTTGCTTAATCCATAAATAAGACACTGGGGTCGATAGCATCAATAAGTGTCCCTTCCAGATCTCCATTTCATAATTTTTGCCTCAATTGCACTGGGAAAAATTGAAGTCCTACAAGAGCTGCCCAGAGTTTTTTATTCGATCCTCTGCTGCCATCTCGCAGTCAGTACTGCAGGCACGGTAAGCCCAGGGTTTGAACTGGAGGATACTGCTTATTCCTATGTCAGAACTGAGGATGCTGAGGTCTCACCTGCCTGACTTTCATGCTGTGCTACAGTAAGTGGTTGAATGTCAAAGAAAAAGTTAGTCCATGAATCCTAATAGAAAATGATGCACTAAATTTTGTCATTTTCCCCACTGTTTTATTATCCTTACCTGTTGAGATAAAAGTGATTAAGCAGTGAGTGTTAGCTTTACCTGCAGAGTTAGAAGAAACAGTGCATGCTGGTAGAACGGTTTCTGCTCTATGATTAGCTAATGAAGCAGAGGGGGAGAGTGCATGAGAAGAAATAAGGACAGCAGCACCCACCAGGGGAGAATGGCCACAGTCCCTGTGGGACGAGAGGGCAGACTTACTAGGTGGAGTTTTGTAAGACATATGTGATTTTCTTCTTTTCCTTACTCTTGCTGCAATCTCTGACCTTGACTTTCCCTTTATGCCCATGGTTCACACCCTGCACCTTAAAACACAAATATATATGCAGCCAGATGACGGCCATTCTGCCCAATACCTTAGTCTGATTCCTAGTCTCAGTGTTACAAAATGGTACCCACTGAAGAACTCATTAACAATGCAGTGAGTCACATTGTGTTATGTTTATGCTTTTCTAAGTGAGTCAAGTAGAATCAGTTTCCCTTGTCTACATACCTACATTTCAGACCACACTATATTAATGTGGTCAAAATAGAATTATCCAACCTCACTGATAGTAGAGCAAAAGCAAGCCTATTCTAAATAAGTATGACATTATGTTTTGAGTGCAGCAGCTGTGGTTTTTGTGGAGTGAGCAAGCAACCCGTTGGCATAAAGGAGAGATTCAATATCACACACATTTAGTCGTGATGGGCTACAGGGAGGAAGGAAAAATGAAAGAGCTCTTTAAAGGCTGTAAGGGAAGGCATTTGGCAAATCCAGGCAGGGGAAATACTCTAGACACGGGAAAAGGAAGGCATAAAGGTATGTCATTAGAAGAAAATTAAGGTGTCTCCAGAATGAAGGAGAGCAGGAACTGAATGATGAGCATAAAATTGAATTGAGTGGTGAGATTAATATGGGAGGAGACGGAAGAATGGGTGGTGAGATCAGGCTGCCAAGAATAACTAGAATGCCTGGAAGAAGGTGCACTTGAGAGGATAGCTTCTTATTAATCTGCTCACACTACCAATCTGTATCGTGTCATTTCCTTGTATGTAGATTTGGAAGTACTGATTCTCAAATTTCTTCTGTTCCTCTACTTTGTTGGAAGTTACAAGCATCAAAATCCTGTGACTAGTGGTTTTGTCATTTGTTAGACTCAAAAAAAGTTTCCAAGAAGTTCTCAACTTTCAAAGAATTGACCATAATGATCTGAGAGAGGCGGTCCCTTCCCTGCTTGACTCGAGAAACATTTATTGAGCTAGTCTCTTTCATTAATGGCCAAAATTGATTTGAATCTCTTTATTGTTTAGTCACATATTCACAACTATGCTTGGCTTTATTTTTTCATGTATTGAGAGACCTGGGGTTTTGGCAGAATATTAAAATCCCAAAAACAAATTAAAAACTTATGCAAGTTAATGACCAGGATAATCAACGCATTTCACACATTATAGTCAACTGTGTGTGGATACCAGTCATGAAATAAAATTCTACTTTTCAAAATTAAATTTAAAGAATTTAAATTTAAAGAGAAAATGTCCTCCACTTCTTGCTCCCTCTTGTGGATACATACTTAGCAATTAAGTCCTGTGAATCCTTCTTTCCGCCGTATTCTACCAAACTAGGCCCTCCTTCCTATCCCACTCCTCTCTCTATGTTAAGACCTGAACGATTTCAATATCTCAAGACTAAATTCTTACCTCCCCACCTCCGCCCCTATTCATCATTGGCATAAGAACTATGTACAATGCTGGCACATCTGTGATTGGGGATCCCTCATCTCAAAAACTCACAAAGACTACCTAGAAGAAAATACACACTTTTATCACAATGGCCTAAATCTTCCATAATCTGTCCTGAGGCTGTTTTCCAACTGAATTCCACCCAGTCACTTCATATCTCGACACTTCTCTTAATCACGCTGTGCCTGCTTTTCTTCTTCTTAGAAAGGAATAATGACAGTACCTCCTTCAGGGGATTATTGAAGACTGTATAAATGTCTGGCACACAGTAAAAATTTATATTATTATTGTCATTAATATTATTCGTGGCACTAATGTAAGCCCAGTTTTGAATATATTGATATATTCATATATATTAAATACATATGAATATATATACACACACACATATATATATATGTTCTAATTCTCAATTATATTTTCTGCTAGTATTCCAAGTCTTCTTGCTGCAGTACCTCCTAACATGAGGTTCTGGGTTATGCCTTTTCACACTGTTAACTCATTTAATCTGCTTCATATAAACCCTGAGAGAATACCTTCTTTTCATAGACCCAAAGAGAGTTCTTTTGGTGGAGGAAAAAACTTGCTCCATTCACTAGATCTTGTAACAAATCAAGTACCATGTGTAAGTGAACCCCATAATATTAGAAGAATATTTCAGCCGAGAGCATGAACGCTGGTTTTATCCAGTGGTGAGATCTATTTAAAACACGCTTTTAAAAGCTGTATTGTATAAAGTCTGGATTTGGGATCACAACTCTAAAGGGGTTCTCGAGAAAGATTTTCAGCAGAGCTTTTAACCTAAACTAGAATCACCTGAAATAGAAAATCTGTTGTTTTGTTTTTAAATCATCCAAAAATATTTTCAAATTATCTTTCTAGCCTACTGCAAAACTGTGTTTCGGAATATCCAAAACACTTTGATTATAATATAAATTATCATATAAGATCTACTTCCTGTTTTTTCTTCTATATTAATGAAACCAATTAGTACCCCTTGATATAATAATAATTCTATATTTACAGTTTTAAACGCATCATTTTCTTAGATTAAATAAATACCGGTTTCTTTGAGTTTGCTGTGGTCTTAATAATCTAATTATATCTGTATCTTTTCATGAACTTGTCCATAAATTTGGCACTTAAATTATTGAAGGTCACAACAGTACAGAATACCCTGGTTTTATAATTGGTAAAATTAGTACAAATAGTAACTAGGCTGTTTCAGTTAAATATTTTGCCATGATGTGCAGTTGTCTATTTGACTAACTGACCAGCTCTCCTGGTAATAGTTTACATCTCTTTGATACCAGTAAACTTGAATATATTTTAATGCATTCATTGGATATTGCTTGTTTCATACCTTTTCATTATTTCATGTACAATTTTATGACTTCCTGTGATCTAATCATTTATATCATGCCTTCCTCCATTGCTCCTATAAGATCTTTCTACAAATATGGATAACTTCTTCATATTTCTTAACTTTAAAAATTTTAAATTTTACATTTAAATCTTTAATGGTTATAATTTCGTTTTATTTGCTTGTTTGCTTTTTGCACGTCACTTCAGCTGAGACTCTATTTTTCTCTCAAAAATCAACATATTTCCTGCATTTGTATGATATTAATTTTTATACAGTGACACCTATTAAAGACCAAGGGTCTTATTTAGGAAGAAGTATTTTCAATTGGTCTTTGGGTCTATTTTACACCAGTTGTAAATAGATTCAATAAATGTTTAATTGATAATTTATATTTTATGATAAATGGGATAAACATGGGAAAGTAGTCTAGAAAACTTTCTTAAAATTGTCTTAAAGATGAAATTTTTCACAGAATTAGAAAAAAACTATTCTGAAATTCATCTGGAACAAAAAAGGGCCTGAATAGCAAAGCAAGTCTAAGCAAAAAGAACAAAGCTGGAGGCATCACACTACCTGACTTCAGACTATACTACAAGGATATAGTAACTAAAACAGCATGGTAACAGCACAAAAGCAGACACATAGACCAATGGAACAGTTAGAAAACCCAGAAATAAAGTGGCACACCTATAACCATCTGGTCTTCCTCAAAGCCAACAATGACAAGCAATGGGCATAGGACTCCCTATCAATAAATGATGTTGGGACAACTGGCTAGCCATAATGCAGAAGATTGAAACTGGATCCTTTTCTTTCACCATATACAAAAACCAATTCAAGATAAATTAAAGACTTAAATGTATAACCTAAAATTATAAAAACCCTAGATGAAAATCTAGGAAATACCATTCTGAACATTGGCCCTGGCAAAGATTTCATGATGAAGACTCCAAAACAATTGCAACCAAAACAAAAACTGACAAATGGGGCCTACTTAAAGTAACAAGCTTCTGCACAGCGAAAGAAACTATCAACAGAATAAACAGACAGCCTACAGATGGGAGAAAATATTTGCAAACTATGTATCTGACAAAGGTCTAATATGCTGAATTCATAAAGAACTTAAACAAGTTAACAAGCAAAAACAAAAAACAAAAAACAACCAAACAACCCCATTAAAAAAGGGGCAAAGGACATGAATAGATAATTCTCAAAGAAGACATCACATGACCAACAAACATGAAAAAATGCTCAACATCACTAATCATTAGAGAAATGCAAATTAAAACCAAAATGAGCTACCATCTCACACCATTCAGAATGGCTGCTGTAAAGCAGTCAAAAAATAGCAGATGCTGGTGAGGTTGTGGAGAAAAAGAAATGCTTATACACTGCTGATGGGTATGTAAATTAGTTCAGCCACTGTGAAATGCAGTGTGGAGGTTTCTCAAAGGATTTAAAATAGAACTACCTTTTGACCCAGAAATCCCATTACTGGGCATATATCCAAAGAAATATAAATTGTTCCACTATAAAGACACAGGCACGTTTATGCTCATTGGAGCACTATTCACAATAACAAAGACATAAAATCAACCTAGATGTCCATCAACACCATCAACAGTGGACTGGATAATGAAAATGTGGTGCACATACACTGTGGAATACTATGCAGCCATAAAAAAAGAACAAAAGTATGTGCTTTGTAGCAACACAGATGGAACTGGAGGCCATTTTTCTAAGCAAATTAACACAGGAACCAGAAACCAAATATAAGTGGGAGCTTAACATTGGGCACACCTGGACACAAAGAAGGGCACAATAGACACAGGGCCTGCTTGAGGGTGGAGGCTGGGAGAAGAATGAGGATCAAAAAACTACCTATCAGGTACTATGCTTATTATATGAGTGACAAAATAATCTGTACACCAAACCCCCATAACACAAAATTTCCCCATGAACCAAACCTGCACATGTACTCTCTGAACCTAAAATAAAAGTGGGAAAGAAAAACAATTGTGGTAAAATCTATATGACATAAAATTGAGCATTAATTTCAATGGCATTAAACCATTCAACGTGGATTCACTTTGTTGTGCCACCTTCACCACCATTCATCTCCAGAACTTTTTTCATCTTCCAAGCTGAAACAAATACATTTTTAATAGAAAGAAGACTGATATTTTACTTCTTTCTTTCTTTCTTTCTTTGAGATGAAGTCTCACTCTGTCACCCAGGCTGGAGTGCAGTGCTGAGATCTTGGCTCATTGCAATCTCCACCTCCCTGATTCAAGCAATTCTCCTGCCTCAGCTTCCCAAGTATCTGGGACTCCAGGCACCTGCCACCACCCTGGCTAATTTTTTTAATATTTTGTAGAGACAGGGTTGCACAGTGTTGGCCAGGCTTGTCTCGAACTCCTGACCTCAAGTGATCTGCTCGCTTCAGTCTCCCAAAGCGCTGGGATTACAGGCGTGAGTTGCAGCACCCAGCCAAGGCTGATATTTTCTTTCTCCTTATACTGTAATATTTTATCATGGTG
This sequence comes from Ateles fusciceps, assembly GCA_036589455.1. Taxonomy (NCBI): domain Eukaryota; kingdom Metazoa; phylum Chordata; class Mammalia; order Primates; family Atelidae; genus Ateles; species Ateles fusciceps. Next base: position 3,773,012 of record JAZHEH010002780.1, read on the forward strand.
CCATGTAGTTTTTTTCCATTAACTCTGCAGGGTGTATAATTGTCATTGGCTCCAGTCATCTGCCTTCCTAGAGGCAGTCTGTTGAGTCCCTAAACTGGTGAGCAGGTTGATATGAATAATTCCTAGCCCAGATTCTAAGAACTATATGTATGATTGGGAAACAGCGCTTCTGGACAGAGGCAAGATCAGGTCATAACAGGATCTCTGTTATTTTAGTTTGATGGGGTTCGTGTTTCCAGGACACACTAATACCATGGTTCTTTCTGGCCCTGTGGCCACAAAAATGCATACTTATGGATAATGTATTTCCCAGATTGCAATGTACTCTTGTCATTTAAATGTTCTGTTATTTCTTTACTGAATGAATTTACAAAGAGAAATAAAAGTGAGGTTTACTCAGGATGCATTTTTTTTGAAAGACCTGAATAGTAGATGATAATCCATTCAGTATTTTGAGTGGTTTCAGCATATATATTTAGAAAGCGGCAACTTCTTACTATTCTTTCATGTAAGCAGGTCCTTTTAAAAACACTTAGGAACTTGAAATTTTCCCAGTATGAATTTGAGGTGAAACCCACATGGAAACCAACTTGAAGTTATTCATTCTCAAGAGAGGTCCCGGAAAATTGTCTTCTAATTCCTGTGCCTCAATACACCATGAAAACCAAAGATCAAATTCTCCAGGTTCTGTAGATGCTCCTGAGGGAAGAGGCAAGATTTGGCTTGAGTGTTTCACTTACTTTACAGGCTCCATCTTTCTCTTAGTTTTTTTACTTTACTTTCTTGCCAGCTCATCAATGTACCTTACAAAATTTTTTTTTTTTTAGCATTTTAAGTGTATTCGGTGGGAGTTTTATATAGGATATCTAGCCCTCTGCTGCCGGAAACAGATGTGCATTCATTTGTATATTTAATATAGAGAGACATTTAATGTGTGCTTAGTATGTGTCAAGAACACTGCTAGAAACTAGGGATACTGAGGAGAAAAGGCAGTCATGTTACATTCCCTAATGAAGATTATGTTCTATTGGAGTTTAAAATTATACACAAGAAATACAGGTATAAAAATATTTAATTTTCATTTACACTGGGATCAAATGCCTAAACCAGACAACAGTTGCTTAAAAAGTCCATCAAACTATAGATCCTGGTGTCTGGAAATCAGAGAATCTTCAGAGAAAGGATGGTGAGTGGGATTCAGGTAGATGGAAGCATGCAAGAGTAAGGTTTGGGATGAAACACGGAGCAGCCCGGCTGGACTGGAAACCTAGTGGTGGACAGTAGTGGAAAGGGCATGTGAGCCAGGCCAAGCACTTTGGGAGGTGGAGGCGGGTGGATCGCCTGAGGTTAGGAGTTTGAGACCAGCCTGGCCAACATGATTAAACCTCGCCTCTACTGAAAATACAAAAATTAGCCAGGCATGGTGGCGGGCACCTGTAATCCCAGCTACTCAGGAGGCTGAGAATCGCTTAAACCTAGGAGGCAGAAATTGCAGTGAGCTGAGATTGTGCCACTGCACTCCAGCCTGGGTGACAGAGTGAAACACTGTCTCAAAAAAAAAAAGAAAAGAAAGAGAAAGAAAGAGAGAGGAACGAAAGAAAAGAAAGAAAAAGAAAGAAAGAAGGAGAAAGAAAGAAAGAAAAAGAGAAAGAAAGAAGAAAGAAAGAGAAGAAAAAGAATAGAAGAAGAGGAAGAAGAAGGAGGAGGAGAAGGAGGGAGGAAGGAAGGGAGGGAGGGAGGAAGTGTTTGTGAATAGTTTGGTCAGGTGGGATGGGGTCAGGTCAAGGAGAGCTTTGCATGCCAAGAATGAAGATTTTATTTTGCTGTCACTGGGAAGCAAGGGAGTGGAAAGTGGGGAGCCAAGTATTGGAAAATAAATCTGGTGTTAATACAGTGTCTGTATTGGAGCTTGGAGGGGAGCAGGGCGTTCTATAGGAATTGCTGTGATGGAACTTACACCAAGGCAGTGATAACACAAATGGAAAAAATGGGGTTGATTTTAAGATGCATGAATTGAAATAATGTGTTTAAGGACTTATCAGTGTGCCTTTGCAAAGAATACGCAACAGTTTTATCTTCTTTCATGGAAAGAGAATGAAACCGATGCTTGGCAAATTGTCATTTGCAGGTGATGAGAATGGGTAGAGCAGAGAGACCTCTGCAGCTGGACTCTTTTTATTATGAGTAGCTCTCTCCTATCCATTTTGCCCTAATTATCCACATTTTAACCTTTTTTTTTACTTCTAAATTCCCAGTCCATTACACAGCCATTATTATTGATTCTGATATGAAGAGTCCTAAGATTTAAAATATTTTACAAATAAAGCAAAACCTAAAAACCAATGGAATAATCCTTTGAAATGTCGCAGACTGAATGTAGAAATAAAACCAGTCATCAACAACTAGGATGATTAATTTTATACGTCAGCTTGGCTGGACTGCGGAGCCCAGGTAAATACTGAAACATTATTCTGGATGTTTCTATAACAGTGTTTTGGGTGAGATGGACATTTAAATTAGTGGACTTTGAAAAAGAATGAAACAGATTGTGCTCTATGATGTGGGTGCGGCGGATCCAATCAGGTGAAATCTTGAACAGAACAAAAGACTCTGCCGAGCAAGAAAAATTTCTTCAGCCTCACGGCCTTCAGACTTCACTGCAGCATCAGTGCCCCCTGGGTCTCACCCTGCAGATTTTGGACTTGCCAGCCTCCATGTTTTTTGGTTGTTGTTGTTGTTGTTGTTGTTTTATAGAGTCTCCTTCTGTCGCCCAGGCTGGATGGAGTGCAGTGGTGCAATCTGGGCTCACTGCAACCTCTGACTCCCGGGTTCAAGCGATTCTCCTGCCCCAGCTTCCAGAATAGCTGGGATTACATGCTTGTACCACCACTCCCGGCTAATTTTTGTATTTTTAGTAGAGATAGGGTTTCGCCATGTTGGGCAGGCTGGTCTTGAACTCCTGACCTCAAGTGATCCACCAACCTCAGCCTCCCAAAATGTTGGGATTACAGGCATCATCTTGTGAGCCAATTCCACAAAATAAATCTCTCTCTCTGTACACACACACACATACACACACACACACACATACACACACACACAGACACACACACACTCTCTCTCTCTCTATTGGTTCTGTTTCTCTGTAGAACCGTAATACAACAATATCAAAACATTAATTTTACTAAGGAGAAATCCTTTCCTTACCTTAACTGTTCATTCAGGGCAAAGTTATACTGGTTTCTGATGATCAAACTCAACTCTAGGATAAAACGGCCTCTCTAAGCTTTACTGGGTGATAAAAATCCTCAAGGATGTTCGACTTCATTTCAAACACTTACTTTCACTTCATGAAAGTAAATCTTCCTTACAATATTCTGTTAAGCCTGGGCCTGGGAACATTTAAACCGTGTCAACTTGTTACTGTTAAATATTCATATTTGCACTGCCAAGCAATATTTTATTTTAATACCAATTGCATTTTTAGGGGGAAAAAAAAAGCTTGAACTTGCTGGAACAGATTGCGTTTTTGAAACCTCCCAACTTCTGTCAAAGTCCTCTCAGCTCTTTATTTTCTTTAGCGCACATTTTTACTTTTCCACTCTCGTTGGCTCTGTTTGTATGTTAGTCAATGTGAGTCAGATGGTGATAATTAAATTTCACTGGAGGTTCAGAGACAACGTGATTAAATTTGAACTTAAATCTTTCTGAGATAGGTACCTCTCTTGTATTTCACAGAGGGAAAAATTCTACTTATTAGAAGGAATATAATTACCTTGTTCAAGATACTAGATTTTTCAAGAAACAATACAATATTATCTGTCTAAAAGGAGGGTAATCAGAAATTCAAAGCAGGTTTTTCTCACAATTATTTTACATTTTCAGGAAGTCATTATATTTTCCTCATACACAGATATTTGCCACAACCAAAAGAGAGAGAACTTTCAAGGAAGTCACCGTTTATCTCCCTCAATGTAAAAGAAAAAGGGAGAAAATCTGATGTCTCTGTGGCAGAAAGAAAGATGATGAGGCGGACTTATCAGAAAACGCTGCAGCAATAGCACAACATGATAGCTGCCATTCAGTTTTTCAAGAAACTGCAAGCAACAGAGAAGAATGACAGCAGGGTCTCCCCAGGTGTGCTGGACCGTCTCCAGCATGTAGGTTAGTCCCTTGCCATTGGGTCAGGATGTGACAGAAGGATGATCTTTACCCAGAATTGGGCACAGTGGTTAAGGATCCCTGGCTTGTTAAATCCAGCTTTGCCTAGCAGTAACCTAATTCAAATTCACCTCCTAAATTGAAGGCTATTGAATTTCCTATTGCACCGTAACTTTAATTCAGCAGTTTCCCTTATCCTCCATCCAGCATTGATTAAGGAATCTGAATGCAAAAGTCAAAGTTGCATTACAAGCGAAGGCTGTGCATCAGTGCTGAAGTGACAATCATCCCCATTCTTAGTGTGAGCTGGGAGCAAGCGCTAATTAAAATTATAAGCTAGAGAGAACGTGCATTGAAAAAAGAAGCCGTCCCTAACCAATAATTCCGGGGATAAATCATACTTGATTTGCTAACATATAGAAGTGTCCAGGAACCACGATCTACAAATGTCTTGAATATGGTTGTAATCAATCTGCAGAGCAATAATCAAGGAGGCATATAATTAGAACAGGCGCATAACTACGAGTAGCACATAACATTTTCTCACCTTGACACGGTGTACGGCATCCTAGCTCACAAATAATAACCACTCCCAAACAGGGGCAGCTTTCTTTTTCATCTGCAAGAGACCCTGACAGATTTCTGGCTTTCCTGGAAACCCAGTTCCAGACTTCAGAGGTGTCCTGGTAAAGTTTCATGGAGCCTCCTGTTCTTCCTGTCCTCTATTTTTGAACTCTGATCCCTTGCCACATCTGACACATGAATGTGAAAAGGATTCTGACCTGAGATGCCCTCCGTGACAGCTCCAAACCACAGCTGGCAATGTGTGATCAGTAGTGAAAAATAGCAGGTGGGCAACTCTGAGAAAATATGTTAATCACATTCTCACTCAAGCCACTGGCCTCCTCCTATTCTGTTTCTGGTTTCACCACTGCCATTGGGGTAGGAGTGACACTGGAGAAGAGCAACAGCAGGAAGAAACCAATCAGGTTTTGAATACCTACGACTTCCCTTGTCAGTGTTCTAAGCCTTTATGTATCATTATACCCATTCCACATAAGCGACCAATGCAGATGATCGGGAAACAAAATGTAGAAAGGGAAGCAGCATTTGGTGTAGGCTAAAGGTGGGGTTCCAACACATGTCTCTAGAGCTCCCAGCCTGCACTTGGCTAAGGCCTCATTTCCCTCCACTTTGCTCCTTCTTTCTGATCTTTAAATATGCCAAGCTCAGCCGGGCGCGGTGGCTCACGCTTGTAATCCCACACTTTGGGGAGGCCGGGGGCGGGCAGATCACAAGGTCAAAAGATCGAGACCATCCTGGCCAACATGGTGAAACCCCGTCTCTACTAAAAATACAAAAATTAGTTGGGCGTGGTGGTGCGCTCCTGCAGTCCCAGCTACTCGGGAGGCTGAGGCAGGAGAATTGCTTGACGCGGGAGGCCAAGGTTGCAGTGAGCCAAGATCGCGCCACTGCACTCCAGCCTGGCGCCTGGCGACGGAGCAAGACTCTGTCTCAAAAAAAAAAAAAAAAAAAAAAAAAATATATGCCAAGCTCATTCTTGACTCAGGATATTTTTATCTACTTGCTGCTTCTTTTGTTTGGGTTGTTCTCTTTCCAGATCTTTGAATAAATACCTCCTCTTTATTACTTGAGTCTCCAGGTCAAACATTCCTCCCTTGCGAAGGCCTTTCCTAACAATCTGCCTCTCACTCTGTATCCCTTTATCCTTCACAGATAATTTTACCCTTCATAAAGGTGTGGTTATGTGCGCAGGGCCTGCAGCCTCACTGTCCTGATTGGAACCTGGCTCCTCTCTTTACTATCAGTGGGAAATAAGTCTGGGTACTTCAGGTCTCCATGCTCCAACCTTTCCTTTGTAAAATAAGGATCACAGGAACAGCTGCTGTACCTACCACATGGATTCGTTCTGAGAATTACACGAAGTAATAGAGGTAAATTACTCAGAATAGAACAGGATCCTCTGCAAAGTCGGTATTCCATGCGTGTTTATGAGTATCTTCCTCATAGCACTTATTGGTAACTGAGGTTATCTCTTTGTATGTCTGAATGTTTCTCAGCAGGGGAAGAGAACATGCTTTGTTTCTTATTATGCTCTTGGAAGCTAGAAAGGTACTTGGAACACAATAAATTATTGGGTAATTTATTGAGCAAGTGCTAAATAAATTATTATTGACTAGAGATTAAGTGATTCAAACCACATATTACATTGCCATTTAGTCTTTAGAATAAGATGATATTAGACCAGTCTTAGTTCAGCCACTCTCTAGTTCTGTGATTTAAAACTAGTTTTTTAACCTACCCAAGTTTTGGTTTCATCATTTTTGAAAGGAAGATAATAATAAGGTCTTCAAGGCTGAATAAACAGTGTATGACCTAGTCATCGATGGAACATTATACAGCAATGAAAAGGAGTGAACTCCATCTACATATGCCTGCATGAATGAATTTCACAAGCATTACATTGAAGGAAATACACTATACATAAAATATTATCCAATATAATATTTTGAATCATGTAAGTGCAATATCCACTTCTATCATTCAAATAGGCAAGGGTAAAATACAGGGCCGGTAGTCAGGTAGCGTCACTCTTGGAGGTATAATAACTAGAAGAGGACCCAAGGCAGCTTCTGGGTTTCCATATTCTGTTTTCCAATCTGGTGCTAGTTACATTGGTATGTTCATTTTGTGAAAATCCAGTGAACGTTACCTTTATAATTTGCATATTCTAAGTAATAATAAAGATGATGATGAATGGAGCCTACTTCCTTGTATGGTTGTGAGAACTATTTCATTCTATTAAATGAAGTATTATTTATAATATAAATAAGACATGAAGTATAGCACCTGGCGTTTAAGAGAACTCACTAAACACTGATACCTATTTCCCTTCCCTTTTTCTGCCGGTGAGCACCAAATGGCAGATATCAGTTCCAGAACTCAAGGGATGTTCAAGGCCTCGCTCAATTTGTCCTCCATCTATTGCCCAAGATTTTTTGGTCCACCACACTCCATCAGACATGCTGAACTTCTCCTTCAGATTTGCTGATGCTTTGTCACACCTGTTTGCTTTTCATGTAGTTTACCATCATTTAGAATACTAAAATTTTTTTCTATTTCGTTCATCTAGAAAACCCCTACTTACCCTTCCAAACCCAGCTCCAGTACCATCTCTTCAATAAAGCCTTTCTTAGTACTCCTTTCAGTGGCATCATTCTCTCTTTTGTGTTCTCATAATAGAGAATGCTTTATTTTATTGGGCTGCAATTATCTTTTTGAAATATCTGTTGTTTCAAGCCATGTCAGTCATATTATAACAAGATCCTTAGAAATATAGGCTCTCAGGTGCCCCACAGAAGAGAATTTTAATCTTCAACAAGTTACATACTTTGCTAAGCCTCAGTTTCCTCCCCCATAAAAGGCAGGTAATATTAGTATTAATGTCGTGAGATTGTCACAAGAATTGGGATTTTAAAAAATGAGATAATGTTCGTGAAGCGTTTAGAGACAGAGCTTAGCAGAGTAAGGGATCGATATATGTTAGTCAGTGCCATTATTAATTCAAGGTCAGGGACATCCTTCATTACTGCGTTCCACATTTTTATACATGAAACACATAGTGGAAACTCAATTGATATTTACTAGACGAAAGAAAGATGAAACAAACATCAAAGAAAGCAAGAAACATGCCTATGGCTTTGTAGGAAAGAAAGAGAATGCAAAAGGAAGGAAAAGAGAAAATAGGGAACTGGAAAAACTGAGTGCCACACTTCTCTGCCTAAAATAAATGTTTTTTTCATTAGCTGAATAAACATTCCAGGAGACCCCGAGGCCTGCTCCCCCTTGCTCTCTCTAACCTGGATCACTGCATACAGCTGAGGAGTCCCTAGTCACAGTCAGAAGCCCATCCCTGACAGGCCTGGGCCTGGTGGCCATAGATGCATTGTTCATAGAAGTGTAACTGATATATCCTGGCCACATGGCTTCAGGAAGATAATGACAATCCAGTTGGAAGTCCTGATGACTGATTATTTTTCTAAAACTTAAAGTCACAGGATGTTTATGTTACAATATCTTCCTAAAGAAAAAATAGCTACTGTCAATTGAGAGCCTATCACGTGGCAGCCACTGGGTAAGGCACTTTACATACATTACTTCTAATCCTCACAGCAACCCTTGGCAAGGTAGGCCGATTCCAATTTTATGGAGGAGGAAACAATTTGAGAGAGGTTAAGTGATTTTCCCAAGAGAAAGCAAAGGCTTAAACCTGTCTATGTGAATCCAAAGTTTCCATAACCATAATACCAGTACTTCATTACATTATTTATAAGAATATCTTATCATATAAAATGAACACTAACATTGGAATAAATATGAGATGGATATAAACATTCAAGGATTTGCTGCTTTACCTTCACTTTTATGTTTAAATATGTGATCAATACGTTAGATATTATAATTGTTGTATTGAATAATTAACTGAAGGTATATTTATTTTATTATATCAATTTCTCAGTCAGCAAAAGACCTCTTATTCAGTGTGAACAAAACATTGCCGGGTTAATCAAACAAGTCAGTTTGTGCAAGGACAAAGTTTTTTCTTTAAGCATGGGATTGTTGGTTAGAGTCTGAAACTCTTTTTCTTGCAATACCCTATCCAGAAGGCAACACTTACAATGTTTAGTTTGTCTTTCTTTAAATGGGCCCCCCAAATTTTCACATATTTGTGGAGTGATCTAAGTGCAGATTCCTTCTAGAGTTTTATTATTATTTCATCTAAACCATTTTAGCGGTTGTGTCCATGGCTGACTTAATGGCAAATTTCTAGTGTTTCATGCTTAATTTTTATTTCCCCTACACTCATTTAATCAGTATATAATATTTGTTTAAATTATTTAATGAGAATAGCCAATACAACTGTAAATGTGTTCGGTGAAAAGAAAATACAGCTGACTCCTTGCAAACATGTAACTCGGATAGGTGGTGAAAGAAGTGAGAGAGCAAACTAGTGAGCAGCCTGCGGGCTGGGCTCAGCCGACTAAGGGGTGTCCGTGCATTCAAAAGAGATTGGCAAGCTTAGGTTACTCGAAAAGTTTGCTTAGTAACCTGGGGATGAGTTTGGAGAGTTTTAAAGGTATTAACATCATCTTTAGTTAACAGACACATCCAATATTTGCAATTGGTTTTGCTTTAGATTTGGTATAAATGAAGCTCGAACAGTTGATATATGTCCAGAGTCCCAGAGCATTTAATTGGAGTTCCTGGAACTGTAAGCCATGGTTCCTTCAATGGCCACACTAGTAAGATGACAATGAAGACGACAGAAAGTCATCCCCCTCTTGAGGCATCCATATTGTTCTAGCATAACTCTGAGGATAGGGGCAGAATAAATCCCCAGACTTTAGTTTACCATGATGTGGGACCAACTCTAATAAGCTGTTCCCGCTATTGTAATTGTTGTTGTTAAGACAGGCTCTCACTCTGTTTCCCAGGCTGGAGTGCAGTGGGGCGATCACGGCTCACTGCAGCCTTGACCTCCCGGGCTCAAGTGATTCTCCTGCTTCAGCCTCCCAAGTAGCTGAGCCCATAGGTATGAGCCACCATGCCCAGCTAATTTTATCTATCTGTCTGTCTGTCTATCTATGTATTTATCTATCTATCAATCTATGGACAGGGTTGGTCTTGAAATCCTGGGCTCAAGCAACCCTCCTGTCTCTGACTTCCAAAGTGTTAGGATTACTGGCATGAGCCACCATGCCTGGCCTGCTATTTTAATTATAAAGTTTCATTAAATATTATGTAAACTGATTAAATGGCTGTGGAAAGGAAAGCGTTGTTAAGACGACTCTTTCAAAAGACCCAATGGGAATAAAATGCTAAAAATTTACTGTTGAGTTAGATGTGGGCAAGATTACAGAAAAGGATTAGAGAAAAATCATAAAGTGTCATTGTGAATGACACAGGACTAGACTAGACTTGAAATCACCTCCCTGTGTGTGTCCTATTCTCTACCCTGCTCATCTCTCTGGATTCCTTCTATGTGGCTTCTAAACCTTCAAGTGGCCTTCCGCCTTGTATGGCACTCGGATTACACGCAGGACTGAAATGCGGGGAGCCTCTTCTCAATGCTACAGTCTTTGTGGCCATACCTCAGACTGACTGCTGAAAAAGAATGTTCAAAGAAAAATAAAAAATAAAATACAGAGGGACCTTTTTTATTTTTAAAGAATGTGAAGGGCAAAAATAAAAGAAGGAATTTAAAAAGTAGAATTAAGAAGAAATTAAAATATAAACAACTGTGTATTCCAATAAAGATTAAATGTTAATACTAAAAAATGATATATAAATTATGTGAGATTTTTTTTAAAAAGCATCTGAGGTCAGAAGGCAATGAAAGAAGAAACTAACAGACTAAATATATATGTATATACCAATAAGAAAAAAAGGCTAAATTCTTAAAAAGATGATATGTAAAAGTAGATGTGATTAGGAATGAAATGAGTTTTTAAAATCAAATAAACATTTACCAATCAGGATAAAATTAATAGAAAACAAAAAGCTTGAAGAGGAAACAAAGAGACAGTAAAGAATGCAGGAAGGCAGGCCGGGGCCAGAGACAGAAATAAATGGCACCAACAGGGCAATTCAGACAGGCCACAGGTGGAGTGGCCAGCAGAGACAGTGTGTGTCTTGGGCAGGAGCCCGGAGTACACAGACTCAAATTCCTTAGGGACTCTTCTTTTACCTCTGTGATATCAGGACCAGCTACATCTGGAGCAGTCAGTGCACATGGCTTTTTGGTGCTAATAACTGCTGTGGAACTCCCAGGGTCTCTAGGTGGACCAGACTGTCTCCAGAGCCAGAACTGAACAGTGTTTAAGTGTTTGGGATCAATCATGAAGCTAAATTCAAATTCCCATCCCACCACTCTGTAGCTGGCTAAGTCAAAGTACACAGATACTTCGTTTCCTTCCATGTAATAATATGTACCCTTGAAAATGTTGAGAATTAATGCAATAAATCATAAAGGTCAGCATAATGCCTGCCTTAGTGGACTGTATTTCCAACCCTCTAACACAGGGACCCACTAACCAGCTTGTCTTTCTGAGCTTCCCCCTGTAACACTAGGGCCCTGCAGAACATATTTTGGAACAAAACAAAACAATAATACTATTTTATTCAAACTCTTCACTTTTCAGATTAGGTTTCTGGCCAAATGCGAAAGACAGAGTTTGATTATGAACTTCAAAAACCCTACTCTCTCTCTCTCTCATTTAAAATTAAAACAATATTAACTTTTAAAAGAATGTAAGGAAACTGCAAAATTTTTATTTTTTACATGGCTTTTTTAAAAATTTGCTGTTATGGCTTAGTTGTACAGGGAAATAAAAACCAAATACTTAAATTGATTCTCATTTTTTGAGGGTACTGCTCCCACTGCTGACTGGGTAAACCAGTATTCTTTTCAGCTGAGGACTAGAATTTGAATGTCCTAAATCGAAATCTTTTGATTCTTTTCCCCCACTACAAACTCCCTCCTGATACCCTTATAAGTTATACAAACTCCCTCCTGATACCCTTATAAGTTATCTCCAAAGGGACAAATTAGTAACCAATAAACAATAAACTTTACATATGACCACCACCCAATCTACTGGGCCCACTTCTGCTAAGATTTACCTTTTAGAGGTAAATAGATTATCTTTTACCAGGGGTTTCTTCTGAAACACTTGGGCTTATTTAAGTTAACTTCTTTACTTCATTCCCTTTATATTTTTCTCTATAGACTCAAAAGCAACAAAAAACCCTTTATGACTGGCAGCAGAGACAAGAGTCCATGATGCATAAAGAACATTCTGGGAACTCCAAGTAAAACCAGAGGTGACACATGTTGGTTAAATGCTCAAACTATGCAGTTAAAGATTAATCATTCCAGTGAAGGTTCTGTCACTTACCAGCTGTGAGACCTTGAGCAAACTATTTTCTTCTTTGCAAAAAATAGATAATACCCTACTCAAAGAACTGAGGATTAAGCGCAATAAAGCAACAACACTTAGTACAGAGTCTGGCATACATTTAAGCATCTGTCAAAAGGTAGGTGCTACCGCTTTTATTTCTGTTGTACTGTGCAAAATTAGTGAATGGGACAAAATCATTTAGTCTGAGGTATCTTTAAAAAGACTTGACAGCAATCCTTGTTTTGTAGCTCCCTTTATTACAGAGGTAAAAGAATTTACTGTATGCTAGTACTACGTTTTGGTTTAAAAGCCATCTATTTATTAAGATTGATATTTCAGCAGAAAAACATAAACGAATCTTTCATCTAATCAATATCGTTGATACCTATCATTATTATTCCTGCGTGGTTCTATATAGTAGCTGTCAGCCTTTCTAAGAGAGTATCAAACCATCAGTCATTTTTGCCTAATAAAATCAAACAAGAAAGCCATGTTCCTGTGATTTCCACAATGCTTTTAAAAAAGCTTAGTTCTAACATGTGATTTAAAAATGCTTGTGAAAAACACATTCAGAAAACTATTCATCAACTGATAATTCATCACTAGTCTCTTATGCTCACACAACATTGGCTTGCTTCAGATTAACTGTGCCTTTTAAACATTTCTAAGAGATTTCGGTTTTACAGCTTTGGTAAGTACATAATAGACAAATGTGTGAAAGATTCATGGGGCAGTATTCTTCTCCCACAGCAGGTAATGATTTTGGTGAGCTCAACTGTATTGTTACCTGTTTTTGTTGTTTCTTATTTCATTGTGATCTATAATGTTAAATGCCAGTATGCCTAACAGCATTTCACAATATATTAATTCAGAAAATTTTCACCAGTAAAAAACAGCAGGCTTTAAAAATCAAACTGGCCTCTCAAGGCTTCTGAGAAACTGAACACTCTAAAAGTAATGCCATCAGGAAAAGGAGGAAGACTTCAGAGAAGCCTTATTAAGAGATGAGGAGTGGTCTATTGCTAATATTTGAAAAATGTTTGTGGTACATTTAATTAGCCTAATTCCATGGTGCACTTACAGCTTATTATCAATGCTCTCTGACAGACATGTTATGCTGGCATCGAAAGCTCGGTGGCCATGGTGCCTTGAAATGAACTCAGATAACTTCCAGGAGTTCCCATTGGTCCCATACATATGTATAAAGTACATTTTGGTTAAAAATGTGATAACCTTCTTTTTGTGGCTGGGGAGATACGGAGTCTCATCCTGTCGCCCAGGCTGGAGGGCAGTGGTGCAATCCTGGCTCACTGGAACCACCTTCTCCTGGGTTCAAGCAATTCTCCTGCCTCAGCCTCCCGAGTAGCTGGGATTACAGGCGTGCACCACCACACCCAGCTAATTTTGTATTTTCAGTAGAGATGGGGTTTCACCAGTTAGCCGGGCTGGTGTCGACTCCTGGCCTCAGGCGATCCACCCACCTCGGCTTCCCAAAGTGCTTGGATTATAAGTGTGAGCCACCACCTGGCCCGATATCCTTCTTAAACATTCAAAATTTTCTGCTTGGTGCATTTAACACAATGCATTTCTACAATCATTTGGAGAAAGAATAAAACTGACATAACAGAGAGTTCTAATTCCAAATCATTCAAATGATGATTAAGGATGTCACGAATTAACCTGCAAACCCACTACTAACCACTCATTCTTTAACACTAATGCTTCCAGTCTCCCTCTACATGCTATTTAAGGACTACTCCAAATCAACTTGATGCTCACTAGCATGAAGCCTGCGATATGGCATTTTCACAAAAAAAAAAACCAAAAAACAAAAAAAACCCACAACTAATTTTATTATGCTGAGAAGCAATTCTCATCGACATTCAACACGCCAATAACTTTTCATACTGACATTTGAGATTTAATGAAATAATATCGTGGAAAGAGAATTATCTGGAACACAGGATTATGTGAACTCTTGGTACTAAGTTTTATTTGTAAAATACTGCAGGAAGTACTGCCTTTAAAGGAGATTTCAGTATTGAGAAAATACAAAAAGCTATTTTCATTTCAAAAATTCAACTAGTACGCATTTCTTCAAGTTTTTCTACTTAGAGGGTTGTAACTTACTGAGTTAAAATTGTGTACAAAACTCCCTGTCCCAGAAGAGGACATTAAAAGTTAGTTTTAAGCCTGAGGTTCAATGTTGAATTGAAGGAAAAATACATTTTCTCATTGAAATAAATACATAAAGCAACCTAAATACATCCATAAAACAAGTGCACATGAATTTTTTCTTTTGAAATTTAGCAATGAATTTGTGCATGCTTCTTTTGGGAAGAGTGATCTTCTGTCGAATAATGGTTTTACTGGTTAAAATACTGTATGTCAGTACCCACGTGGAAACTGAGGACATATCTAAGTGACTTATAGACTTGTATGGATTCTCTTACACATAAATGAAATAAAAGCCTTTAAGATGAAAATATATAAATGTATAAGCTATAAGTGGGTTTTCTGTTTGTTAGTTTTGCAAATAGAACAGCATTTTTTAAAGAACCAAGAGAAGGTCAATCTGGACTAACCTTTAGTCACATCTAAAACAAACGGACACAAACACCCTTACTGTGAATAGACTAATGCTGGGTGCAGTGGCTCACACCTCTAATCTTAACACTTTGGGAGGCCCAAGTGGGAGGATTGATTGAGACCAGGAGTTAGAGACCAGTCTGGACAACATAGCAAGATACCATTATTATTATTATTTTGTTTAATAAAAACTAACAAAGTGAATGTCGCTAGGAAGAACTATAATAAAATGACTTTGTAAGTTCACAGTTGTGACTATCACAAAGAGAAACAATCAAGAACGTGAAAACTGTACATTCGGGTGAAAGTCTGAGCAGACCCAAAGAAATTGGGCTAATAAATACCACGACGCATCTGCATTAAAACATTCAGAAGATTAGTAATTTTAAACCTAAAAAACTACCTTGAACTACAGGGAATCCTAGATGGAATTTAAGGCAACATTTATATATTTTGAAGAGAAATGCTTTAAAAATGATTCTTCGATGCCAAAAACGGATGATAGCTTCCAAATTGAATCCATATGAGAAAGTTGTTAGAGAACATTGGCCATTTAGGTACTATGCACCATTCATGTCTTTTAAATTAGAGAACTGCCTCAAGAGAAAGAAATAGGATGAACTGAATAATCAGCGTTGCCTTTAAAAAATTTATTACTGAACCAGCCTGACTCTAGGTAGCTGGTATACTAGGAAGTATCCATCACACAATACTGCACGGTTCTAGGCATTAAAAAGTATAACAAGATAGAAAATTAAAATATTTATCTATTGCTCTCCTTTAGCAAATAAAGTTTCACAAATCCCTGAAGAATTTTAGCCAAAGAAATGAGTACCCTTCTCAGAGGATTGTTAAATCTGTTTGAAAATTATTACAATTTCTCAGAGTCAATCTTCAACTTCTTAGGTATTAACTGTATGTGAATATGCATTTTTTGCCTTATTAAATGTTTAAAATATTTCATTAATTACTGTCTGCCTTGCCATATCCATATTTAGACATATAAATATATATTCAGGCCAGACTGCTGGCTGAGTGCGGTGGCTCATGCCTGTAATCTCAGCACTTTGAGAGGTAGAGGTGGGCTGATCACTTGAGGCCAGGGGGGTTTGAAACCAGCCTGGCCAACATGGAGAAACCCTGTCTCTACTAAAAATACAAAAATTAGCTGGGTGTGGTGGCGCACACCTGTAATCTCAGCTACTTGGGAGGCTGAGGCACAAGAATCGCTTGAACCTGGAAGGTAGAGCCTGGGTGACAGACAGCGACTCTGTTTCCAAAAATATATATATATATACACACACACATATATATGTGCACTTAATTTTTAAATCTCATTCCTCTTTTTAAATTCAATAGGCATGAGTGTGTCCACATAAAAGTGATTTCTAAGTTGGTGGCATTTGAGAATTAGAACCATCAAGCTTTAGAATAATTTTGTATAAATACTTGTGATACAAACAGAAAACGTCTATTTCTTGATATTCAATTATATGATTTTTGAACTTGGAGTAAAACTGTTCAAGGGTAATGAATACTGTTATTCACAGCTGTCTGTAGGGATATTTATAATCCTTAAAGTGTGTTTTATAAATTTCCTAATACTGCTGAAAAATCTGTTCAAAAAATTAACTTTTTATGATGCCAAGACTTGATGGTTGAACTTCCAACCCTTCTTTTTTTAGTCCCGGTACACTGCAACAAACAAAAATGCTTTCAGAATATCTCCCTCTTAAAACTTATCCAACAGATTTTTGTGCATATGTAGTAGGTAATTAGAAGACATGTATCCGTTTGAGCATAAAGAACAAACAGACAACTTAATTGTTTTCTTTCATATATCCATGGGTTTTGGCATGAAGTTACCTAAACCAAGGTGGGAAGGGGTGGGAAAGGGCCAATGTGTTAAAGCCAATTGTGTATCATACATAAGAGTTCACATGCTGACTACTTGAAAAAATTCACATTTATTTACTGTCAAACTGTGTTAAACTTTACACTGGATATTAGTGATGGGCTCATTATTAACAGGTTTACACAAAGGGATGAAAAGAAGAGCAGAATTTTGCTGAAACAATTTACATTTCATTAGAATTTTATCATAAAATAAATTAATTACTAAATATAGGCAGAAGGAATATGGAAGAGTAATGTTTATGTTTTATTTTATTTTTTAAAAAACAAATAGGCACCTTTTGTTCACTAGAAAGTTTGTGAGAAGTGCCCAGTGCCCTCTTTGCCCTCTGTTCAAGAATAAACAGAGGAGTGACAAACATCTTTCCTAGATTTCACCACTTTTGTGCAAGGCATGGCATAACTGGCTTCAAAAGTTTTTTTTCCTCCCCATAAAACACGTTCTTTTGGCAATAAGAAATTTAAATGTAAGTAATAAAGACTAACTTGTCAAAGCAGAACACTGTATACAGTGGAAAGAAGTGAAAATGGGTAGAACTTACCATGACAAAGTATAAGAAAAAACATTTCATAACATGTGCAACCAAGAGCTTTTCACAATATTTTCTTCACTCTTTAAAATTATTTTAATGACAATTATATTTCAGTTGGACACAAATGTATTTATTTTACCCTAGCAATAGAACAAAATATAATTTCTTTAGCCATTTTTCATGAGAATAGTTCATTGTACAGTTGAGGAAACATATGAAATAAGGCCTGTGGCTTGATTGCTAGTGGTTAAGCGTGTTTTCAATCTTTGCCTTAATGTAAAAGATTTGCAGTGAACTGCAAACTGATGCAGAATATCTCTCCTGCTTTTCCAAGTCTTGTCAGGAACAGTAAGGTACAGTGAATTTGTCCCACAGGATTTTAAAGCCTACGTCTTGTATATAATACAATGCAGGCCTACAAAAATGGTGTAGCCATATTTACAAATTTAGTTCACAGACTGCTGCAGTAAAATGGCTGAAAAGTTTTGCTTGTTTCACAATTTCTCTAAACAGCAGCAGAATCTTAAAATACCTGGTTGGCATCTCTTTTCTTTGTAACAAATAATTCATTTTAGTATACTCTGTGTATATACAAAGTTTTTGTATGTTTTATAAAAATTCACAGAACTGCAAGGTTCAGTCATCTTTTTTACACTGGAGAACCACAGGTCAACAGAGTCATCTCTTCAAGCAAAGTCTGAGGGGAGCTGCGTCAGGCCAATGGAGTCTTTATGTATGTATTTATTAATACTTGCATGTGGCCCTTGGAATTCCTTAGCTGTATGATTAAAGACTTGTAACCAGCTGCATTTGTCCTTCTCTAACATCTCCTTCTGGAATACACCCTTCTTTGTTAATGGGGATTATATAACCATCACTATTGCCCCTGCTGATCTGGTAGCACATCTGAAGCTGATGGCCAGCTCCAAGATTTGGCATGCTTTTATAGTAAATGTCCTCATTCTCACTCCTCCTGGAGGGAGAGAGGTCTTCTTCCATGTCAGGGCTGCTCTCTGCATAGGGAGAGTCTCTAAGATTCGGCATGCTCGTATAAAGAGAGTCTCTGTTGGGGGACTGTAGGTGATCTTCAGCCTCTGCTGTCAGCTGGGAGACATAGCTGTCAGTTCCCTCGGACTTCACTTTCTTTTGGGGTTGGTACAGAAGGGAGTGAGTCCGCTGAGGAATAAGCGGTGCCTCCAGTTCTTTGTGATGGAGCTCCAGCCCTGGGTTGTCGCTGTGCATTAAAGATGAAGCATCTGCCACAATAGCGTCATCTTCACTGCTGCTACCTCCAATCACAGGTTTGACTGGTAGCGTGAGCTCAAGGTTGTGAGTCTTGCTGCTGCCCCGTAAGTTGTTGTGCACTAATTCTGAAATGATCATTTTCTCAAAAGCAGTATCATTCAGACTTAGTCCACAGTCCACAACTTGCACGCTGTCACTATAGTCACCCTTGCGCAGCGAGTAGCTGTTGTTAAAATTACCATTTAGCGGTAGAGTATCCATGGCACTTGTATCCCTGGCATTGTTCAGTGAATGTCCTGAAACAGAAGAGGGGGAGTTATCGTTACTGTCTCTGTTCCTTTCCAAAGAAACTCTATTTCTTTTGTACAAAACTTTTTAATGTCGTTCAGGACAAAGTTGTATTTGAAAGCTAACACTTGAAAAGTGCCAGGCTTTCCTGCATTCCCAACTGTAAACAGTTGCAACCCCTTAGATAACAGGAAAAAGTGTTAAAAATAATACTGTTTTCCAGGGAGGGAAAATGGCATACAGAGTAATACTTTATCAATTTCAGGAGACAATAGTTATTAATTGATTTTGGTCAAATCTCTGACACAAAGAAGACTTCACTCCATGCCCTTGCATAGTTAATGCAAAGCAATTCATTAGTGACATTTACATTTTAAAGTACAAGACTATGGTTTATAAAATAAACAGAATTTGTCCTAAACAACACTAAATTAAAAAGGAATAAGTCACAATACAAAACTGAAAGGCAAATGTACAACATAAACCCACATAACTGGCAAGCAACTTTTTAAACGACATTCTAACATTTCCTTTTTCTGGAGATGAAGTGAAAAAAAGAATGAAAACATGGACAGATACAAAGAAGTCATGTTAACAAAGACAGCCATCTCTCATACTGACTGGACCAGGGGCCCACAAGCACCATCCAACATCACGATAGACAGCAGGTGGAATGACTCACTTTGGACAACTCACATCATGTCTGTCTGCTCAGGCTATCTGGCCTAAGAGTAGCTGATATATAAAAGAAAGTAAAATGATTTATTGTAACATGATGAAGAATTTCTAAGCTTCTCAGCAACTTAGTCAGAGCAAGGGTTCAACAAATTAGATTACCAGCAATAGCAGCCTTTTATTTTTCATTTAATATTTATTATTTTGAGTTTTTAGTACTAATAATCTCTCTAATGGCAATGGCCCCCAGGCTTCTAGTGGTCAAAGTTTGCCTGCAGCCCTGCAGTCTGCATCAGTCACAGTGACAGCACCGAATGAACCAGCAGAGTCCACTGTACAAGATTGGCCCACAGACACCATGGCCATGGAGGTCAAAACGCAGAAATGTTAGAGATTTCTTAAGTATGGGTCACAGAAATTAAACCAAGAATAAATATTAACTATGGAATGGGAGAAGGGTGTCAGCCTTGGCTAATATATTTTTATTTCTAAAGGAATGAAAGATTGGATAAGTCTGCTGAAGATATGAAAAGAGGTTTAGGAGGGGGGAAAAAAAAACATGGTAACATGCTCTACTTGAATCAGAGTTGTATTTTCTACAGACACATAAACATGTAAACTAAGACATCACAGTGTTTCTCAAGCAAATGAAAAAAAAAGTCAAGAGAAAATTAAATGGTCTGCACCATGCCAAGTTAGGTTATTCATTCTCAAAATCCTAGAGGAAAAAAAAAAAATCACAGTCTACAGATAGGTCTGTAAAAAAAAAAAAAGAATGAAATGATGTTATTTAAATGAAACTGACCACTGTGAGGCTGCTGCATTCTATGCAAGGCTTGGAGGAGTTTAGGAAAAAATTTAATTCTTGGAAAAAAATACGAAATTTCCCATTTTAGTGCTCACTCCACTCTTAAAGCTGCAGATATCCTAGAAAACGGTTTCCTTCAGAAAAAAACTTTGCATTGCCTGACACAAACTTCATGACCAATAAATATCTGATAATTGTCGGGCAAATTATCATTAGCAGAAAAATGAGAAAATGAGGGAAGATTATATTTGTCATTTCTATTGTTTCAAAAGACTGTTCCAACTTCCAGAAAAATTGACAAATTTGTATCATGTTCCATGGGCAACAAAATGATATTCTGAGTTATTTGTAAGGCTTCCTTTAACTTGGTCGATACGATTCTCTAGCTTCATAAATCCATATGTGTGCTTTAATCTTTATAAGATTACTAAAAAAAAATTGGCACTTAAAGGTCTGAGTGACACATGGCTCACTTGCTAGCATCCGTTTCCTCTGTAGAGGTTCACCGTTTTCAAAAAGTTTCTTTTATCATTGCTTGGTAAATGTAACACTATAAACTGGATATAATCCAAAAGGTCTTTTCTATGATATACTGCAGATTTAAGACATCTTTGACTGGTTTTGAAGAGGTATCTTTTTCTGTCCAAGTTCAGGTAATTCACTTGAAGATTTTCCACAGCCTGTAGCAAGATTACTGTGGGAATGCAGAAATGATAAGTCAATTATTAAGCATTTTGGTTGACAGTACTTCAGGCTTTACAGAGCAAATTATTTCAGCATTGCGTATACTTAAGTATGGACAGCATTTGCTACAGACCTCTATTACTGACAAAAGGCAGTACAGATGGATGTACTGTTTGAATTTGGTAACATTTTAGTTGCAAATTGTGAACCACTTGCCCGCTGAGTCTACTTCATGACTGCTAGTTATGTTTTAATTGTGCCCGTTAAAAATCATGCTGAAAAAATTTACATTTGATAGGCAAAGTTAAGTTTTACTCCCATACTTGTCTCTCTGTAGGTTGCTAGAGGAAAGCATAAGGAAAGTGAAAAAAAAAAAAGAGAATGAAAAGAGAAGCTGCAGTTACATTAAAAAAGAATTTTAAGAAAAAAATGGAAACGAAGTTCTGTGTTTAATTTAGCAGCAAATATTAATAACAAATAAAGATTATATGCTAGCAGTAATTATGTAAACACTTTACCAAAATCTTGAAAATTCTGTTAATAATAAATATGTATATATATATATGCTTTTATTTAAAAGAAAATAAGCTATTAAACAACATAGTCATATAGGATGGGTTAGTGACAATCTTTCCCCCTCCCCCAATTAAAAACTATAGATATAAGCTGACTAATATTAACTTTATTCTGAAATTTTTCTTAAGAAAAAAGAAAACTACCATAAAGCTGCACTATACTATAGTTTGGATATACTGATAAGCTGAATGTGGATTTCTATAGCTGGGCATCCAAATTATCTTCATTAGCTAATTCATTCCAGAAGCAAATTTTGTCAGCAAGCTTTAGAATTAACTGAACAGTATATTATATAGATAGGATACCTCTAAATGATATAAATCTTGAAGATGGGCTCTCAGACCATGTGTTGTCAGTCCTGTAATAATATATTAAGATTTATGCCACCTGTGTTAAAAACATGGATAATTATTGTAAATACTATCATGACTGAGCTTTTACTATAATATAGTGCAGTTTTAGAAGCCTGGCATAGGCAATACCGTAATTTTTTTTAACTGAGAAATTAAGAATGTAATAATAAATAAATGGCAACTTGAATATTTTAGAAACAGGACAAAGATCATATCTCTGTTTAGCAGCAAAGAAAGGTAGTTTTATTTGTAAGTAAAGCACACCTGGTGAGTTAAATACAGGAGCTGAAGGGGCATTACATACAACTGTTTCAGCGAGCAATGTGTTATAGGGGTTGTTAGTGCCGTGGGGTCGAAGAAGAGGGTTTGTTAGTAGGTAATTGCCAGTCATTCCTAAAGTAAAACAAAAAACAAAAAAAAACATACAAAAGTACATCAGTCTCTTATTTTAGTGTTACAGTTGTAGTAAAGTATTTTTTTTATATTCATCAAGGGTAGTGGACAAGTTGGCAATGGAAAATCTGCTGATTCTGACTGTATTTGAACTACTAATTTGAAGGAGAGAAGGGAGAGGGAAGTTAAATTTCAGTAATTCACAGGTGCTTTCTAAATGCCCCAAGTAAACACCTGCTGAGGATGACATTTACTAATTTATACAAAAGCACTGTTAAACAAAAATGGCAATTAAATGCATAGAGATCAACATTATGTTTCAAGATGTTACTGCTTAATATTAAAAACGTAACCACTGAGGCCCAGAAGAGGGACTCTCAAACTTCCCGAATTTACAGGTGTGGGATTATCCCTCATGAAAACATCTGTGTTAATACCAACTTTGATACGAGCAGGAGGAAAAACAACTTTCACAAACAGAAAGTATGACACACTGCAAAAAGCTTCTCTTAGTAAATGCAAAAGCACACATGCTGAGAAAAAAAGACTGTACAATTATTAGACCATTCAGATTCTATATAACAAGAATTTTCATTATGTAATCTTATTTGCCAGGTTTCAAAAATGAATCATTTAATAATGCATTTACTTTTTGATAGCCAACAGAATAAAGTAAAATACCAAAGTAACAGAAGAAATGCACATTTCTTTCATTCTAACAGACAAATTACAAACTTTTAAATACTTGTTATGTTTTGCATAGCTAATGTAATTTGGATAAATGTATCTTAAAATTCAGGTTAGTATTGCTATCACACGTACTCCTTTTTTCATTTTAAATGAGAATCTCACTAGAACAACATCAACAGTTTAAAAATGTCATTATATTTCATTGTAATAAATTCTAACTTGTATTACAAATCAGTACTTATCAAACTGAAAATACCATGATAAATTACCTTTCCAAGGATATATACAATACCATACAATTTTTCATACTAATTTGGAATGTACTAAGCTTTTATTCAAGAATACATGTGTGTGCATATACTCTTTTCTAAATTACTTCATTTCCCAGCATATTTTAAGAACTACATTGATTTATCTGGTAAATTTAAAGCTGCCACTGTAGACACATCAAATAATATAAAAAAAATTACTTTATAAATTTTCATTTATATTTTGTTTATGAAGATTTACTACCAATGTTTTTAGCGTTTATTTTTCACTTTTTGAAAGAAAGGTTAAAAAACTTAATTTCCATGGTACTATTTTATGGGAATAGTATTCTAATTTTATTAATGTTTTCTGAAAAAAAACTTTCATAAATGTCTTGTTCAGAAAGGATAAATCTGTACTCCCTAGGATAACATTTTTAATCTGTGGCAAGGTATATTTTCATTAATTACCTTGGAGCCACATTCTGTTAATGCAGTTTAAAATTATATTTTTTGCTTTACATTATTGAATAAAAGGAATTTACATGTACTTCAATAAATGGTAATAACTCAAATTTTCCCAATAACTGACCTTGATTAAGTGTTGAAGTGCTATTGATGTCACCTGAGATAAAAGAAGATTCAGACTGTTTTCTCACAGTGTCATTCCACATTCTTCTTATACGACTCTGTTAATACAAAAGAGCAAGACAAATATGTTTTGTTAGTTTCCTCAAGCTTACCCTATTAAAGGCACATAAAAATTTACCTTAAACAATCTATGTAGGATTATTTAGTGGCCTTTAAAAGAATGTGTGTTGTTTCTGGTCTAAAACTAACAACATCTACTGTTTATTAAGCAATTAAGGGGTATTTAATCTTCCACTGTTAAAAACATGTTATTTTACTGTTTTTTTTAAAAAGTGGAGATGACTGATTATTCAATATATGTTTATTGAGTGCCTGCTACGAGCATTGTGCTATATGGCCTTAGGCTATAAAATGATTATGATATACTTCTTAACTTTCCACAAAAAAGGACATTCACAGAAAAAGAAACACTGAAGAAATGTTTAAGAAGACATTAAAACCAAAATACTAAAAATGCAAGTATTTGCTATCTAGATCATTATAATGAGGAGACAATTAGTGCATCTGAACAGAACATGTCTCAGTAGGCTTTCTATAAATAAGGTTAATTAAAGATGCTGTCAAACTCTTTGTTACCTGTGTGCCAGAGGAATACCGAGCACTGGTTCTGGTGGTTGATGCCTTCACTGAACTGTGGGGACTCTCAGTTGGGAGGCCTCCACAGCAGTATGAGTGTCTGAAGCACTTGCCATATTCTTTTCGTACCTGCATTGAAAAATCACGAAACCAAGGGATTAATATGAACATACTTGCTTCTCTCTAATCAAATGGACAGTGAAGACAACCGAGAAGAATTAAAGTTCCACTAAGACTTACCCGTGGAGAAAATAAATTGAACTTGCAAAATCAAGTTCAATTAAAATTACTGAAACAGTAATCAGAAAAGTATCTCTGGCCACTAGACTGGCTAGTAGAATCTTTAAAATGTGATATAACATGTAGAAATGCTTTATGTCCTGTTATTATTATGTAAATGTTAGTTATTGAATACTAATATATTTATAGTTTTATTCTCATACACATAGTAACAAATTTTTTATTTTATGCTAAAAACACACACAAAATGTAGTATTTTCCTTGCTTAATTACATTTGACTACTCTGTAATTCAGTCATTTAAGTTTTATATGCTTCATGTCCTATTAGGTAGGTCAGTACAGAAACCACTTTTGCTGGATTGCATAGTTCTGTGGGTCTTTATAATGACAAGACTACTTTGGCACAAGAATAAAGAAAACAAGTACCTTGATACATTTGCCACTAATTAGGATGGAATGTTTTCTTCATTTTCTGATGTGTCTAGCTTTAACATTTAGTGTAGAGAGTCTAAGATGTCTATTCACTTCATTAGCACACAAGGGAACTATTTATGCAATTTCCATTCACATTAATGGGTTACCCAAGTAATTTCCCTTTTCCCCTGAAGCTTGAATATATGAATATAACAGAAAGTTGTTAGGTCTAAAACAGTTTCAACTAAACTTAAAAAAGTGAAGACCAAACAACTGCTAAATAATAGGGCCCCATCTAAAGCAGTGGTACAGAATTAAGAAAAGAAGGAGAGGTTGCCGGACTGTTGTAGCAATACTGGAATATACATGTTTTCTGGTGGATTAGAGCCAGACTGTGAAATTACAAGACAGACAAGAAGAAACTCAATAAGAAACCATTTTTTTCTAATAGGTTACAAAAACACTCAAAGGCTTTCCCTCAACTCAGAGGTCTATGTGCAATAACTGCCTGTAAAGACCATGACTTTGACACTTACTCCTTGCAAAATTAGAAAATTAAAATCACTAGATGACCTTTTAAATCTAAGTGCACTCGAATTTTCACCTTTTTAGCTTTATTTAATTATACCTATTAGAACAAGTAACAATGTGGTTGATCCTTGAAAGCGTTTTCTTGCCCTAAATATGCTCATTCAAGCAGTAAAAACCATGATTTTAACTTAACCATTTTATATTATATTCTTAACAGCTCATCCTGGCGGACCCAACTGGATATATCCAAACTAAGTTATACTTCTTTTGAAGTATAACATGATACTTTTAAAATGTAATTGTTAATCTAAAAAGCAAAGACTCTCCTAGCACATCTAATTTACATAACTACATGAGGAAATAATGACTACCTCACTCCTTTTCTGCTATGTCTACGCTTTGTGTCAAAGATGTTTGGCACAACAGTACAAAAATTATGAATATACAATAATATGCCTGTATACAAAATGCTCATTTATGTAGGAAATATATAAAAGCCAAGTAGTTACGAAGGTTACCCCTGTGCAATATTCAGAAAGTTAAAGTTCATTGTTATTAAATAACACATCATACCTCACAAAAAATCTCAACACATTTAATGGCTGTTAACTGCTATGAAATGCTGTATAACCAAGACAATGGCAATCAAAATGGTATTTTATCCAAATAATACCTTCCAGTGTTGGTTTTTGCCTAATGCCTATATTGCTGTGAATGTACATTACCTGTCAGTACTGCACATTCCACTGTCATTATCTCAAAATTATAGCTTATTCAAAACTGATGGAAGTAACAACACTATCATCTTGTCAGGACTAAAAACATAATAGTTTTCACTTTCACAATTCTATTTCTCTGTTCAATTTAGTGACCAACTACTAATAACAGAATAAAATGACTACATTAGATATGTAGGCAGAGAAAGGATGATACCTAGTGAAAGGTATGGAAATCTTAACTAGAACCTAAGCAATTCCCTTAGGTTTACATCTTCTTGCTACAGTTTAAGCTTTTCATCTGTAAGTTCTGAATCATTTTTGCTGACTCCACTTAACATAAAACCAGGGCAAAATAGTAAGTAAGATGTAGGGTACTAAATTATTGATTTTTAGACCCTTTAAAATTACTCAAAAGGTAATATTAATATTTTGTGTGTCCGGCGCTTTAAAAATTAACATTTATCCTTATACTCAATTTCATTGTGGACCACTGCACTGCCTTTAGTGAGCAAAGAATGAGTTTATTTACCTCATATACCCTTTCTACCTAGCATTTTATAGACACTACAAGGAAGGAAGAAATCTTAACTTAAGTATCTAGTTTATAACATTCCCAAACTGAGATCCAGAAAATTACTGGTTTTATAGACGAAGCCTA
Organism: Ateles fusciceps; assembly: GCA_036589455.1. Taxonomy (NCBI): domain Eukaryota; kingdom Metazoa; phylum Chordata; class Mammalia; order Primates; family Atelidae; genus Ateles; species Ateles fusciceps. Next base: position 3,799,941 of record JAZHEH010002780.1, read on the forward strand.
AATTTTTAGACAGGTATTAACTTATAATTAAAAATATGATGCTCTAACAACATGCCAGCTGTAAATTAAAATCTTCTTTATTATACCTATTATATTCAAATCAAAGAATGAATAATCTGAGCCCCTAAGGTTTTCAATTACTTACTTTCTTTTGGAGAGCACAGTGAAAGATGAAAATGAACACTCCCTGGAAAGCATTAAATATGGTGAAGAGATAGGCCATCACAATAGTCTCCTCATTAATAAAAAGCAACCCAAATGACCAGGTGAGGCCAAGAAGACACAGAAGAGCAAAAGCGCCAAGCACCCAAGACCTGGAAAAATAAAGTGAACTTTTTTAACAGGTTCAATGAGCAAAAAACATGCATCACGTTTAAATGTTAACATATCAGTAGTAGCAGTTGACTTTCTCTATGTTCACATTCAAATTCAACAGCGTTTTGGCTTTAACCTTTCACTGATTAAGAAAGAACAATAGCATTTAGTACTGCAGCCTCCAGTGAAAACAGCAACAGCAGGTATGACCTTTTCTTATTCCAGAATAAACAAAGTATCAAAACTATATTAAAATACAAGCTGTAATATATCCCCTATGACTTTGTATTTTATGTGCATTTTGATAAAAAGAAATTAAGGAGTGCTTGCTTAATTTACTCCTGTATTTTTATTCCTCTGGTGTACTCACATGACACTGAATAATGTGACACATACAGAAAGGTTAAATGGCAGATAATCACTTAACACCTAAACTTCAGATTCTAATAAACTAGTCTTAGGTGAACCTAAGGTTTTATAACTAAAGCATGAAGAAGCCTAGCTGAAATGGGACAAAAACATGAGAACAATTTCAAAATAAAGTAATTTTGGAGAGATTTCATCATGAATAGCTTAGAAGAAAAGAACTGTAGAAAATAGGACGGAATGAGAAGGATTTAAAGTCAGTGCATTCCATGTCTAACTAATGATCTTACTTGATAAATGGCTTATTATCTTCATAGCTAGAAAGCATTATAAGCAGAAAAGAGAAACAAAATTATTAGACAGAATTAAAATAGAAAGTAATAAGAAAGCATTTATATATTTTATAAATTAGTCAAAATTAAGAAAGTCAAAATGCAGAGGCAAGCAATTAAAAAATAAAGGCATATTATATAGTTTAAAAATACTATAGCAAATCAGATATTTCAAAATAATTATAAAAATTAAGGGCAATTCATGATATTGACGGATTTGTAAAAAATATAAATCATGCCATAAATTTGTTAATGTAGGGTTCTGCCTTACCCAGGTAAGTCCGTATTATAGTAGCCATCACAAACACGGTAATTACTGGTGTAGATGAGAAGACAGAAAGAGGAAAAGGAAGAAAAGAGAGAGATGCTAAAGATTAGCTCTCTCTTACCATGCAACATGCAATGAAGCTGGCACTAACCTATCTAAAGAATCTAATTTTTAAAATAATTTACGCTTACTACAGATCTGCCATTTTTGACATTAAAAATAGTATTTTTTACAATCACATTATAACCAACTTGAATAATACCTTCTCAAATTCTAACTTAAAAGGCTCACATATTTTAAAAATAACTGAAAATGTTTCCATGATTTAATGAACAACAGCTATCATTTTTTGTTAATTAGACAGCATTTTCTCCACTGATAGAATATTGCAGCTTTTATTCAACATTAAGATAAAGTAAATATTTGTTTAATTAGCATGAAAACAACGGATAATCTTCAAGTTAACAATAGTAATAGAGTAAATTCTCTTAGGAAAACAGGATTAGGAGTGGGAAACTGCTCAGAATCCTTAAAGCAAAAAGTCATTTAACAAAACAAACAATATAATCGTATCAGCCATGCAAACAGGAAAATCATTTTGAGCTGTCTTTTAAATTCAAATGAAACTGCTACAGTGATATGGAATTTCCACAAAACCACTAAACAATTTATTGGCTCTAGATCAGGACAGCAATTATTATCTAATTTTTGACCAGTGTCAGTGATACAGTAACAATGAGATTCAACTTGAGGGCAATAAAACTTCATTCTGAATAATTTCTACAGTTGACAGAGGCAGAAATCCCTGTGTTCCCTGTGGAGAATATATTTTACTTAGTTCGTCAAGTATGAAAATTGAAACACAAAATACTTACTTAATGTTTTCCAACCTGCTAGAATCTGGTTTCAAAGTGTTTGAATGCTTCACCATTTTGCACAATGTGATCACCAGGAAGATAATATTTAGCTGTTGTAACAAAGAATAAGACCACAATGACCAAAGTGTTGAAAAATGAATAGTTCTTGCAAATGTGTCAATGCATGCTTATATGGTAGACACTGATACAATTTTAGTTTATGTATGCAATGATTTAGTTGGGTCTACATAAAACTATGTATGATCAATTCTTTAATAGATCATTTGACATCAAATTGCAACCTCATTAAGTCAGTATTATGTGGTGATTATTAAATAAATTAGAAAACCTAAATTAGTTTCTTTAGCTAGGTGTACTCCAGGGCCTAAACGCCATCTGATGGAAACACTGAAGTGAATTCCTTAGACAGGGCATTTACATCATGTAATATACAAGAGAAAAATTGCTGTGCTTGGAACCGTAAGTCTTGGTTGTGAGTCTAGCTCTTGATTACGACAGAATAAATGAGGATAATGACATCTGCACGATCTATTCATAAGGAATTGTGAGGATCAAATGAAATAACATATGATAAATGTTTGTTATATAAAGTAAGATAGAGTTTATATAAGTATGTTTTGCCATTTAACTGTTAAGAGCCATCAGTTCTTTTTTTTTCTATGTCTCTGCATTGTAAGGAAGTAGATAAATTCTGACAAAAGGCTGTTTTGAGTCCTTCTAAACATTCAGCTATGCAAAGAATCTAGGTTCAAACAAAAGCAAAATGAGGAAGATGGAATCTGATAGAGAAGGAAAGTGAGTGGATTCCAAGAGGTCAATGTGGGCTTGCTCAGAGGAAAAGGAGTTGTGTTTTGACTGAGAGACAAAGGTTAGTAATTTGTATTTGTTTCTAGACACCTGGCAGAATGTTGGAAGAAGACTTTGGAGGCAGTTCCATTTTTATGCTCCAAAAATAGAACTAAGCTACACTGTTCCTAGATTTTTGACATTTTATTTTTAGATTACTTTTTAAAAGGAAAAAAAAACCATTATTTTGTGAGCTTTACATGACTTAAGAGAATACCGGAAATAGTATATTCAGAAAGGATGCATTTCACCTATTATAGGTATGGATGAATTTAATTCCTTAGTGCAGATAATCAGCGTAACTGTGTTACAGTAACATGATCGTTTTTACCGAATCACAATTATCAAATGATCAAATGATAATGCTATTTTATTGATCTTTCGCTACTTCTGATTTTATGATTTGGAAAAGTGATATAGGGCAATAAATAAAAATGTCCAAGTTCTTACTAATGGTTAAGTTTAGGAGCAGAGCTAAGGAAAGCCTTAATGTAGGCTGTGTATCAAGTCATTTTGTCTACTGTGCCCTATGATTTCTCTTAGATGTAGAACTCCCTCTTAAAGAGATAAAATGAAGTCAATGAGCAAAATTTTCCAAGTGTTGGCAGATAACATTCTATCCTTTGATGCTAATTACTTAAAGACAAAAGCGGTTCTTTATTTAAAAAATTTTAAAAATAATTTCTTAAAGTACTTATCTAGAGAAAAAGTAAATACAATTGTAGAAACATTATCTGGCTTTATTTTTGTAACATTCTAGTTGGTCACAATATAAATAAATGCTTGAATTTTAGGAGATATTACAATATAATACATTTCATTCTACAAATATTTCTCGATCTTGTTCCATACAAGGATGTGCTTATTTTTATGTGGATGAATAAGACACAATTTCTGCCTTTGAGAAATTAGAGAGATTCTTCTGGTAGTACAGTAAATATCCGATTGAGTTTTTAAAGAATCATGGTAAAGTGTATCTCTATTTTTTTTTTATAGGAAAATCAAGAGTTTTTTTTTTTTTTTTTTAATGCAACACTAGCTTTTACTAGTAAAATTCAAGAATGGTTAAAAACAAGAATTCTATAAATATCCTAAAAGTAAGCCAAGAAACCAAAACCCAAGTAAACAAATAAACTGACTATAAAGGGTAAGATGGGTGCTTTGCAGATTCACAATTAAAATCCTTTAAATTGTTCTCCCTTTGTTTTTGAAGGGCCTGATAAGAACAATTTACTATCTTTTATCCCAAAACTTCTGAACCTAAGGTTTTTTTTTTTCCCCTCCTCTTCTTAAACAATTTCCTGAAGTGTACAGGACCATAATTTGGTGTTCATAATTTCCCAAGCATATTAATTATCTCCTTGGGAACAAAATAGTAGTAGTACTAAAACATTCTGGAAATAAAGAAGTCATTCATTATCCACTACAATGTATAAAATTTATAACAAAAGAATGTGAATGTGGAAAAAAGTGGACATGTGAAGTATTATATTGCAAAAAGAAGAGAAGTACAAAATGATAAAATCTTGGAAGTGAACTCAGAAGAAATATTTTTCAATGGCAAAAATCAGGGACAACTTTCCAATAAAACTGACATACTAAAATGAAATCTACCAATATAAAAATACAGTTAAGGCTTAAGTATGATAAAGTCATTTTTCCTAGTTAATACTAACCAAGTTAAATTTGCCATAGAAAACTTATCTCAATTAATCCTTTAAAAACAGACTGTTCAATGCATTTTTTCTCTTTGCTCCCCTCACCTAACTGAGGGTTTCGACATCACATGTGTGTTTAATGTATCTTTCTAGTTACGCATATAATACATTCACAATGTTAAGTTCAGAAAATAAAGAAAATTACAGAGGAAAAAGCAGCTACAATCCTATATTCAGAGGTAGCAGGCAGCACTTGTATACCCATTTTGCAAATAACTGAGATAAATCCTGCCAAAAATTACTTAGCTACTTTAATGTCAGTGCTGGGATTAAATATAGTATGGTCTGGGCTCCACAGCCCACAGACTTCCCATATAAAATTAACCAATTTATTCCAGGTGAAAAAATTAGAAGTCTCCTAACAAAACAAAGATATACTAAGTCTATCTTTTAAAGATTCCATTTCTATAAAAGTAATCCAACTTAAAAATCACTCAGATGAATGAAGATCAACAAACTGACATATAAAATACTGCCTCAAAGAAATCCTATTTGTTATTTACATAATAGATATGCTCATCAAATGACTTCTGTGTGATGGATTTTCCAGAATTAACTAATTCTCAATTTCCTTTGTAAAACACTACCATTCTACAATCAGCAACTGGCCAAAACATCCACGCTTCTACTCTCACTAGTCAATTTGCATGCGTACCAACAGTTAGTTGTGTTTTTTCCAAATATGTTTATGACATTTAGACTTTTACATAGCTAAGTATCACATGAGCTCATAAATCTAAGCACAAATATAAGAATGAAATTTTAAAAAGCTGTTTCTAACATATTTAAAACTGAATGTTTCAAAAGACTTGAAAGTGAGTTTCTTTAAAGACAGCTAGAAGTATTGGAAAAATAATTGTAACTTGGAGGGATTTTTGCACTCAAATTACAAATGTCTGAATTCTTTAACTCGAAGAAACTGAAAATAGAACTTTTAGCTAATACACTACTATCTAGATGTCAAGAAATTTATAGTTAAACCCAACACTAATTTAGCTGCTGAAACATGACTTGAAGGCATACAAATAATGAGGCTATGGTATGTTGAAGAGGACAAAATACTATCATTTCAGGACAAAGTAATTATGAAATAAAGAAAGCATGACATATTATAAATCATAAGATGGCAAAGAAATGCTAAATATAAGATTTTTCTTTTTCCCAACTCAAAAAAGAAAAATTTCACCCATACATACTATTTACTAGTCTTACTAGGGAAATACAAAAATTTTTATATCATTTAGATACTCAACAATTTATGTTACCACCAACATATATGACAATAAAATATTTTCTGGAATTAAACAGAACATATTCTGAAGCATAGATACATTTTTTAATATGTAGTTTTAGAGTTATCTTATTTTCTCCAATGTTAAAAAATGTAACGCTACATTTTAGTTTGATAGAATAAATATTGTTGCGTAATCTTTTTCAGGAGGCAATACATTCTGATAATTATAATTTGGCAGGGGAAACTATTCCAAAAAATTTTTTCCTTTCTTCTTTTTTCTTAAAATACAACTGTGGAAATGAGAAGAAGAGGCAGAGAGGCAAATAAACACATCTTTGATAAAAATCTATAGTCTTTTAAGACAAAAAGAGTAGGTTTCAAATAAACTACTGGCTGCAAATCTGAGTTTCTTTCTTCTTTGCATTTTTCTCATTACATAAATGGCTCTTTTTAGCCATATACTTCTGTGCTTTTTTTTCCGCCTGGTTCAAATAAATGATTTCTTTCTCCTTACTTTTACTTTTGCCCAATTTGTTTTTCTGCCTTTGACATACATTTACAAAATAAAATAAATCACAGCCATCAAACATGGTCTTTTCCCTATTTCTCAATGGAAGGCAGTCAAAGAGGCAAGGAGAGAACAATGTCTCTACCATCCAAATGCTGCTCTTCTCCCTTGAATTCCAATGCAGCCACTCTTTGCCCCTCTCGCTCTTTGTTTTTATTTTCACTGTAAATACCACAAAGTCTAAACATAATATTTTGGCATAGGTTGAAAGGCTCCATGCATCAGTGAGAAAGGAAAATGGTGGAGTTACAGCTGCATACACAAACATTTGTCTAAACTTGGTAAGTACATGCAGTTACTCAATTATCCACACAGATGCCACTATTAGTAAGTATAGGCTATTAGGTACATACCTATGACATCCCACCAGGCTAAATGTCCATGCTAATAATTAATTTTGGAGATGAAACAACTCATTTAAGAATTAATCAGATCTTAGCTTAGCTCTGGGAGTGTGTGTGTGTGCGCGCGTGCAGGTGTGTGTTTACAGTTAAATAGACGGCTATCTCAAGAGAAATCTCTGTGAGTGAGAGCAAATTGAGAAAAAAAAATCCTTATTCAGCCAAAAAGGGTTAATTCATCAAAATGGGACATTTTTTTCCTCTCCCACTGACAAAGATCACTCTTACCTATCCCCAAATAATAATTTCACAAATTATTATTTATAATAATCAGCCAATATAATTTGCTGATAAAATTCAACATTACTTAATGATATGGCACAGCTAAACACCACCTATATTGATGAACATGAAAATACAAAAATGTTTTAAAAAAGAAAAAGGTAACACAGATTATAGGAGTGCATAATTTGTTTTATGGACATCAACCTGCTCAATTGAATCACATCCGTCTGAGCTTAACAGCTTAAAATTCATTCCACAGTTTGCAGTGCTGACATGGATATGATAAGACAGAAGAACAGAAACATCACTCTGAAGTAACCTAGCTGAACTGCACATGTTCTGACCCTTTTTGTCCTCCCTGGAGCTTTTGCTACCTGGCAAATGCAACTCTAAAACCATACTTGTATCTCCAGATCTTTGCTGTTAGCCAAGCAGAAACCTATTTCTCCCTGGGACTAGCAGCCAGAGAGGTGTTCTCTGAAGAAGACTTCTAAATGAGTGTGTGAGCTGAACTCTTACTGAACTGAATTAATTATTAACGATGCAGATGGAGCTGTCCAAATGATAAGAACAGCTCCTGACGTGTCATGATCCAAGCTTTCATTAAACCATTTCAGGCATACTAATGGTTTCCCACTGCTCATTACTTACCAGCACTTTTCTCATAGATATAATAACTCTAGTGCCTGTAGGCAAGACATTCTATAGAAATGCAGAAGTAGGAAGTTTTATCTTCCTTAGCATATTGTTTTTCTTCATAGATTATTATTTAGAATGTACACCTATTTAATTCAACTAAGTGAAACAGTTTCAATTCAGAAAAATTAAAAATGCAAAGCTACACTTTCTAGGAATAGCAATAGGTAATTTTTGTTATGAGAATATTCCTTAAAAGGATACTATACAGTGCAATCTATATTATTAAGATTTGTGTCTGAATGGAGTTTTAAATGCCTTATTATCACCAGAGGGAGATGCACATAAATATATCTTCCACACACATACACTGTATAATCGTATTGTATCTCAATTTAAGTTAGATACTCTTTTGCAAGACACTGTTTTTTATTCCTTTACCACTCTTATTCTCTCTCTGTTGGGAAAATTAGAGAGCAAATCAATTGCAGGTGAATTCCAACAAGGTCTGTACTGGGATTGCTACCTACTGGGGTTTTTGTTTGTTTTTAAGTTGAGAATGCTGTTGAAAAAGCCCTTACATCTCAACCTGAAGGATTTGGCAGAGGATAATAATGACAAGACTTATAAAGTAATAGTGTGCTCTACTATAAATGAACAATATAATAAAAACTTGTTTACCCTTTTTTCTTACTAAAAGCTGAGCAGGTTGAACATTAATTTATTTTGCTAAGTGAAATGTTTTTTCATGATCTGAAGTCAGTACTTACCTTCAGAGATATCAAATAAGTAAAACTACGGTATAAAGAAGTCAATGTGACAGCCTCATAGGCCAAATATCCCTAAAGCAGTCTTTACATTTTTCAACATATAAATGGGTTTGATGAAGGTCTTGGGAGGAAAATGGAAGGTTATGTCTTTAAGGATCATGCCTTTTCACGTCAGCCATTTAACTCTAGACTCTAGATAGGCTTAGGCTGTGTTAACATATGAACACCAAGAACAAAAACTTAGGCAATCATCGGATTTAGTAATTCGGATGAGAAATCAGCTTTCCTAGGAACTTGAGAACATTTTTCTGGTTTAATTCACACAGGCATTCATCTCAAATTTTCATTTCACTTTGTGTAAGTAATTGTGTAAAATAATTAATTTTAATAACAAACAAATATACACTTGAAATGGTTTTAAGTTTCCTTCAACTACTAAAAGTTTTTCTCAATTTTATGAAACACTACTTAACCATGAAAATATCCAGAGGAGCTCATTTGTGTTCCTTTTTTGAAAAAAATTAAGAAAAAATCCTTAAGATAGGAAGTATTTATGCATTTATGTTTCCTTTTCAGAGTTTATAACGCCCATTTCTATCACCATAGTGCTACAACTGAGCAAAAGTTTTTTTGTTGTTTTTTTTTAAAGACAGGGTCTCACTCTGTTGCTGGGGTGCAGTGGTGCAATCATAGCTCACTGCAGCCCTGTGTTCCCGGGCACAAAACATCCTTCTGCCTCTGCCTCCTGAGTAGCTGTGACTACAGGCATATGCCTCTACAGCCAACTAATTCAAAATATTTTTGTAGAGGTGAGGTCTTGCCATGTTGTCCAGGCTCAAGTGATCTCAAACTCCTAGGCTCAAGTGATTCTCCTGCCTCAGCCTCCCAAAATACTGGGATTAAAGGTGTAAGCCACCCTGCCCAGCCCTGAGTGTAAGTTTTAAATACCAAAGTCTAGATGCTGTAGCTACACTCTTTTATTTCAACTATATTTCAAATGTGACTAAAAGTAATGTAAGACATTTAAAAATATCTTCATGTCATTATCCTTAATTTGTATCAAATTCATTTAAAAATACTATTTCTTAAATTAATATTTTCATTTGGTATCTTACAACTTATGTTGATTTAATAGTCATTTGTTAATGCAAGCTTAAACAATTTTTCATACCCTAAAACTAACTGAGGACGTGGATATTCATTTAAAACTATTAAATTACTATGTGGAAACTGAGATAATGAAAATTAAGGTAATGTTCTTTCACTTTCCTGACATAGTCATTTAATTTATAACATGGCCTATATGTAAGTATATTTTTTAGATTACAAAGTGATATTTTAGCATATTAAATTAGAAATGAGAAAAAGTACTTTTTGGAGGAAAGATTTTCAGATATATTAATTAGCAAGTGTATAAAAGCTCAATGATGGTATAATATATAAAATACACTACTATCCTGTGAGACGGGCAAGTTATAAATCTTTGAATGTATAGATAGATAAACAAACAATAAAACAAATTTTTTTTTGTTTAAATAGCACTGCTAAAGCAGCAAGCTAAAAAGCAAGGCAAAACAGAATCTGCTTACCAGAATAATGAATGTAACAGGTCCAATGAAGCTCCATATAAAGTAGTTATCAACATGAAGCCAGCAACTATTATGAAAAGAATATACATTAGTAGTTTCTATGGAACCTCAACATCACAAAGAAAATAGGATTTTAAAAATCTAAAAAACAAAACTATCTCTACATTTGCCATTGAAAATTCACTTATCATGTGCAAGAGCTCTAATGCTCCTGAGATGGCTTTAACTTAACAAAGGATAGTAATTTATTTACTTTGATCTGCTTGTTTTATATTTGATAAAAGCATACAAAATCGTGCTTATATGGGGAAAACAATAAACACCATTCACCACTAAATCCTTAAGACTTCTCACTTCCCTAAGACTTGAAACTCAGTATTACAAATTGTCTCATCATTTTAAAGTCTTACACATAATTTTCAAAATTTGCCTTTCAGATCTGTCTGAGCTAAAGTGCTTACCCCTATGGAACATAACAGCCCCCCAAAAAACTGTTCCAATGTTATGTTTGTTGCAAAACAGTGTGGCAGAAATATAATACCTCTACTAGGAATGGATAAATACTAGTAAAGGAAATCAAAGCACTAAACTCACATAGTTAGAGTAAATGATGCATAAACTTATTAAGACAGATTTTACTTAGTGGTTCATTTTTCATAAAACATGGAATCCCCAGTGAATTTCTTTTATTTGTCTTTCATCATCTGTACAGTCAGAAAGCTTTCTTTAGTCCAAAGAATCTTTATATAACTAATTTTATCAAAGGAAAAAAATAAACAGAATTGGAAGGCAAATTCATGCCTCTAGCAAATAAAATCCTTAGAAACATTACTATGTCTACCTTCTGTCACTTTCTCTAAATATCTATATTTTTATAAACAAAAGACAGTGACTTATTTTAATCCTTTCAAACTGCCTATTAAAATATTATCAAAGTAAAACATATGGGATGGAATGTGCTACTGTCACAACTCAGAATGAGAGTTAGCTAGAGGGTCGGCTGCACAAAGAGAGTTAATGAAGCATTAGCTTAACACTGAGTAGTTAAACCTGTCAGATGCTTTAAGTTCAGAAGAATTTTTACTTAATATCTTTCTAAGGCCAAAAAGTTATTTACTTTTTCAATTTGTTTCAGGTCAATCTTTTGTGTTATAAAGAAAGTCCATAATTTAGAATCTGCCTTGCCAGAGTACAAATCCTCTGAACCCAGAAAATTACAAAAGACTTGATTGTAATTTGTGCACGGTATGCCCATTCTCTTACCAATAAAGCTTTCAGATGCTATTTTAATCTGTCAGGGACCCTCACTGACAGCTAACAGGCTTTAAAAAATTATTCACTTGAAAAACATTCAGGTCGCTTGCAATTACTTACGCTTTTTCTGTTCCATAGCTCTTATAGTCAATAGCAGCTGAAACTCCAACCACTGTGGCAGGAAACAAGTAACCAGCAACATAGTAATATTTTTTCCTTGAATATTCACTTTCAAAAACTTCAACTAACATTAGATAGAGCTGCACACCTTCTAGGCACATCCAAGCAAAAGCTGCCAAAAAGAAAAAGTGTAGAAGTCCTGCAAATATTGGGCATGCAATCTACAGGGGGAAAAGAACAAAAAACAGAAAAGAAAACTCATGAGTAAAAACAGTCCACTCCAAAACTATAAAATACTAAGAGAAAGCACTATGATTTTAAAAAATACATTATTCAGAGTATACTAATGCTTCCTCAAAATATTTTTTTTATAAATGGAAACAAGCTAAAAACGCTGCCTAATTTGAAGACTATCATGTTCACAGAGTATAATGCCAAGTGTGCTAGATTTCATCAAGGTAGAACCTTACTATAATATTTTTAGTGAAATTAAATATCAAATAAGAAAGCTTCATGACTTCTTTTTGTGAATTATCTGTTATGAAATCTGAATATTCTACTTGCAGATAATTTATTTCATAAGTCTTTAGGAGTGGTGTTTGCAAATATATTATTTCTATTTTTTTCTATAACGGAATTTAAAAATTTTGCTTTAATGACAAAATCCTGGCTCTAATTACCTAGGATTATTTTCCTGTCATATCTGGAGCATTCTTAAATTATCCAAGTGCAGATGAATATAGGGTGAAGCATTAACTAATTAAGTTCTGTTTCTGACTTTAAGCCCTCATGATAATGAATAAATTGCTCTGAATACAAAGAAAGGATCATTGGTCAGAATGACTACGTAAGCAAAATAAGAATTTTTAAAATAGGATCTTTATATTTCTGTATCCTCAGAATTCTTCTATTAAAATTATATGTCTTAATAAATCCCAGAAGAATTTGACTATATTTTAATATACAAAATGAATTAATTCATAATAATATTACTTAATAATTGGGCAGTCTTTTAATTTACCACTAATTGTCTTTCAGTATTGCCATGTCAATTATATCAAATTACAAGGTCAAACATTAATATCAGTATCATATGTTGACTCACATCTCTTAAAATAATTTTCAGAGATCTAAGGTCAATTAATTCAACTGGTGCTTACCGCATATTTTGTCTTATCAATGCCTATTAGGAAAATAAATTCAGCAATGAAAAGGTTGATGCAAAGGTTCTTGTGAATAGTATTTCGGTCGCTCTGTAGGCCACGGAAAAAGCAGAAGGTGAAGATGCAAATAGCCAGACAAACAAGGGAAATGACAATTCCCACCCAGGTGATCACTGTAAGAAGTAATTCATGAACTCCGTCTTTATACTGAAAATGAAAAGATATGAGGAACATTAGTATTCCTGCATTACATCAACTAGAAGACAGATTTCACATGTACAGCTCATCTTTCACTGCTGAACTCTTTGAAGAATACTATTCATATGTGTTCAAAAAGGGCTCAATACTAAAAAGAAATTTTGATCATATAACAGCGTTCAACATTATTGCCTTTTATATTTAAAAAATGATCTACATGAGAGGAAGATTTTACCTAGAAAACAATACAAGAGCCTGATTTCAAAACATAACTGAATTAACTACATAAACACAGGAGACTATTTACATGACAGAATAAAGAATACTTATTCATGATTAAAAACAACTGACATTTTAATGATTTTTTCCAACCTAACACATAAGCCAAGTTTTAAGTTTTTATTTTCTGCTTGGGTTTTTGTATGTTTACATATTGAGAGTTGAATATACAACATATCTGAGACCGAAATGCTACACTTCTTAAAATATTTTTGTCTTCTGGCCGTCATTCTCTTAATCACAAGAAATAATATTGAGACATATTCCAGGAGCCATTTTGACTTTTCAAAAGATGCAGCTTTGCACAGTGTGCAAAGTGGTTAGGAAACTTAAAGCAGAAGTTGTAAAATTAGACTCAAACATTCAAGATGGGAAGGGCATGCTAAACTCTAGAGCCTTCTTTTTGTACAACCTATTGCTGCTCATTATTTAAATCTTCTGTTGCCTCTACCCAACACTTGCCACAAGAAGGAAAACTTACAAGTCTATAAAGTTATAGCACATGATTTTGAGAAGTAACAATAACAATGCAAAGACTTATTAAAATTTATGGACAGTAGAGAAACAATTAGAAATCAACATTACTTTGCTTTTTAGTTATGATAAGCACCCAAAGAACAGGACTATTATACAAGCTATTTTGAATCTCTGAGGTTTTTCTCTGCTACTAATTAGAAGCACAAATACTTACTGCAATTTCCCTGTGGGCCATGAGAATTGCAAAATTGGTTAGGTGGCTGCATGCACATGTTGTCCGAGTTTTATTAGTGTCGACCAGCTTGCAGCCCTGGGTAGACCAATATCCCATCATGGTTCTCTCTGAGTAGTTCCAGAAGGAGCAGTTTGCATTGAAATAATTGTCAGGCTGGGAAATAAAATGACAAGGGAAAATTAGGATTTTATACTGTAAGATGGCAGTAGCAATTGTTTAATATGTGTAAAAGGTAATTTAGATTAAACTTTGCATGTTTCAGACTATGACGTTTTTCATCAGCAAAATTGTGGACTATGTTATACAAGGTAGATATCTAGCTTAAAAAAAGGAGGTTTATAGTCCGAAACACTCTATAAAGTGTACTCTAAATTACCAAGACCCATTTTACACAATTTCAATTTCCATTTTATGATTTTACATACTGATGGTACATTAGAATCATTTTTTTTCCCTTTCTGATAAAATGAGAGCCATAAATTTGTTCTGAGAAAATTATATACGGACCAAATGTTTTAAAAATCCATGTTCTAGTTTGGGTCTATTTTTGGTTAGTTCTAAGAGATACACTAGTGACGATGTGAATCCTATTGTTAGTACCTCAAAGCTCTTAAGAGTCAACAGTTGAAGCAGATATGAGTACCGTAACCACACAAATTTATTTTTCTTTGCCAATTTGGAGACCCACTTTATTTGTGGGCATTTATTCACTCTACTTATCATAACAGCCAAACATTCTGTAGACAATCTTCCAATACAGTGTAGGTACTGAAGTATCAACTTGCATTCTAAGGTACAGTAGAGGAATCACATCTCCTCAATTGTTTTGTTTTTTTTTAAGCACACTACTTGGTAACAGCTGTGTCAAATATGATCGGTAAACTAATGAAAAAATTTCGCCACACAAAGGCAGAGTCCTAAGAGTTAATAAATACTCAGCTACCCTACTGCTAAGGTAAGGGTTAATTTTCATTTGAAAACAAATTAGCATCATTTACATTTTCCTGTTGATTACTGAATTAGCTTTCATTAAGAACACACTTAAGTTCTAATAATCACTGAACCAAGCTCACTTAATTTTATGTTCACAGACTTAAATAAACTTGTGTCTCTGACCTAGTCCAACATCTAAAATTCAAATGGAAAATGGTCTTGTCTTTCCTCCCTCCCATCTCCCCATTTCTCTCCCCCATCCTCAGCACCTCAGTTTTGCTTTCCTTTCCCCTTCTGCGTTTATAACCTTCCACTACTTCATTGCATACATTAACTTACATCAATGTGTGGCAGGGTGAAAAGCACAGGATCAGTCAGGTATACTCGGCTGGACTCTTTATTGATTGAAACTGAAATGACGTGAGAATTCACTGCAATGGTGCTATTACGACCAATAAAGTCAGCACCCAGTTTAATGGTTGCATTTTCTGTACTAAGGAACTGTCCCAGACTCCGGTAAATGATGAACACCAACTTTGCAAGCCCTAGGAAGGTAAAAATAGTCATATGATTTACAAAAAAACATGCTTATTAATAACTAGGACAAAATAAGAATAAAATGATAACGTCCTAAGGCACTGTTTTAAATATGCTTTTAAATGGTAAGCTTTTTTTGTTTTATAAATAATCAAATACATTTTAGGATTAATAGGTTTTTCAACAACAACAACAACAACAAAAACTGGCAATTTTTAAAAGACTTCCATCTTACCGTTCCTGCTGTTCTGTTTGACGGTATTTGCAGAGAGTTGGATTGAGCTGCCTGCTCCTTTGATGCCCAGAGGAAATTTAAAGTCTTGGATCTGTCCTTCTGTACTGAGTACGGCAACTTCCAGGACTGGATGAGGCAAAACATAAAGCAGGGAAAAGGAGGATTCTTTAAATTTAACTAAAGAGGCAAATGATAACTGTATGGAAACTACTGTTTTCTTTTTGTCTACTTAACAAAATTTTACTGTTAGGTTTCAACAAAAATCATGAACAAAAAAAATTACTCCAAATTATTTAAGAGTCATAAATATTCACTTCTCAAAACAATTTTGTATTGTCATTCTAACACCTTCTTCATATTTTATCTCTTTTGTCATGAACTAATACCAATCTGTTAGTCTATAAGTATGAACAGGGTATGAATAAATAGTATGTAACTTTCAAGGTTTTATATTTGAATCATGAAGCTAAACAAAAATATTTCAAACTCTTATTTTTTGGTTCTTTGTATCAAGTAACTTTTCAATGACCATTACTTGGCAGTGGTAAAACTAATATGAAGTACAAATCTGAACAGCTTTATGACATCTATTTCTATCTAGATCCATTTTAATATGAAAAAATTACACAGGTCAAGTTTGCAATAATACATCTTTTTTCTAATTTCTAAAAATAGCAAGCCCAGAAAAATATATTTATGATGAAATGTCATTATGTTAAAACTTCCCATTAATTCTCACTAGTAACCATCAATTTTTACATACTCAAATTGGGCAGACAAGAACCTACAGGCCAAACATGGTATGCCATTTGTTTTTGTAAATAAAGTTTTATTGGAACACAACCATGCTTAGTCATTTGTATATTGCCTATGACTTCCTTAGTGCTACAATGCCAGTTAAATATTTGCAAAAGAGACCACCATGGCTTGCAAAGCCAAAAATATATACTATCTGGACCTTCACAGAAAAAGTGTGACAACCACTGTAGTCTAAACCAAATTTCAAAAATTCAAACCAAGTATCAAAATTGAAAACCACCCAAGGAAAACAAGTCAATACAAAACATTGAGAACATCTACCTATCAACATGCCAATGCTAATTTCATTTCAAAAATATAATTAATAGTAACTACTGTCAATACAAATGTTTACCATCTATTGGGAATCCTGATACAGATTGCAATTATTGTACATCTACATTCAGATTTTAAAACGAATGGAAAAGTACATTGTTTATACAGGAGTTAACTATCTTGTATTAATAATCACAATATTAACATTTTATTGATGAAATCTAAGGAATTCTATAAAAAATTCATTAATTTCTGATATTGAAATTTTAAAAATAATACATATTCTTATGTATTCTTAAAAAAAGTTCAAAAAATACAGTCCATATATATTTTTTTGAATGTCACCCTCTCAATGTCTGTATCACTGCACAGCTATTCACCTACAATTCCCTTTTCCTTTTTACAAAAATGATCTCATACCATTGTACAGTAATTCTTGGACACTAATTTACTTTTTTATCTTCTGCAACTCTGTTTTGTAAAATACATCTATATTTAGCTGTAAATATAAAAATATAACACTCATAAACTTTTATAAGTAATTACACCACATGTCAAATCCCTGAAATACAAATTTCTAACAAGCATCATGTAACTGTTAGAATTCTATCAGTTGCAGAAACTGGTTGATAATTACTGATTCATGTTTGGAAAGATTAAGCAGATGGGATGAACTGTTCTCATATCGGACTCTGTATGTGGGGGCAGGGAGCAAAGGCAGGAAGAAGTTTGATGAAAGTAACTGATTCTTCCTCACACTGAAAGGAGCTATCATGAATCTTAAAACAGGACGGGGATGAAAAAGAAAATCCTTTGAGTTTTCATGAACCATCCCAAATATAGATATACATGTACAAAGAGTTAATTTCATTAAACAAATACTTATCAAACTTTAATTTCACTAAACAGAAATTTACTTATTAGAGTTTTAAAAGTAATGTTCATAGTAAAGAAAAAGTATGAATTTTTAAAAGGAGTAAGATCATGACTACAGATCTTAGTAAATATTTTAAGCTATTTAAGATAGTCTCATAACACAATGTAATAATGAACTTTATACCAACAAATAAATAAATTTATATCAATAAATTTTTAAAAGGCAATAGAAATTTTCCTAGAAAAATAAAACTGACTAAAATAAATTAAAAACTCTAATAGTTTATGACTATTAGAAAAACTTAATTGATAAATATATACTGAATTTTAAGTAAGATTTCTATTTTCTGTTTCAGAAAATAGAAAAAGATGTGTCCTAACTCCTCTCACAAAAAATTATAGGATACTTTCAGTCATTAAAATGATGCAGAAAATCTTTAATAAAATATACATATACTTTACAATATCCTGAACAAATTAATTACTAAATTAGGTTTTAAAAAGGCATATAGAAATTAATACATTAGAAAATATATTCCTGTAATTTGTCAAATACATTTTTTAAAAGTATTCACAGAGAGAATAAATTTCAACAACCATTTAATGTAAAAAAATCTTTACAAAACAATAGGAATTAAAGAAAAATTCCTTGACCAGATAAAAGTTTTCTTGTCAGATAAAGGCTAAACCTTTATCTATCCAAAACCTATATAACAAACTACAGTGTAAAACTCTAGAAGCATCCCTTTTAAAGTCAAAAAAATGATCTCTATCACAGGTTTTATTCAGCATTGTACTAGAGGACCTAGCTTAGCAATTCAAGAAAAGTAAATAAAAGGTATAAAGAAAAAAACAAGTATTATTCACAGTAAACACAATTAACTGCACAGTAATCATGAGGGACTCTAATGATAAACTATCAGAAGTACTAAGAATTTAGCAAGGCTGCTATGAGCAAAATCAATTGTGTTTCTATACACCAAACAACAAACAATTAGAATATGTAATTTTAAAAGTGATATTATTTATGTGATATTATTTATAATAAAAGCAATAAGTATAAGTTATCTAAGAATAAACCTAACATTTAAAAAGTGCAAAACACTAAAAATAGGGAAAATACATAACTTTATAAGAAGACCTAAGAAAAAATGAAGAAATACGTAATGGTCTGATTTGGAAGAATGCAACAGTTTAATCTGGCACCTCTTTCAAAATCAATCTACAAATTCAGTCCAATTCTAATCAAAAGTCCAAGATTTTTGTGTCTGGAACTTGACCCACTGATTTAAAAATTCATATACAAGAGACACCCCAAAAAGCAGCCAAAGCAGTTCCTGAAGGAGCAAGGTTGAAAGACTCAACAGACGCTAATATTATGAAAAAACCAAAGCAGCAAATAATAGATACTGCTAACATATAAGATATCATTTCAAATCATTAGGGAAAGAAATGGATTATGCACTAAACATATACAAAGAACTGGTTATTCATATGGGGGAAAAATCCAATTAGCTACCTCTCTCATATAATATCATAATTAAAAATAAATTTCAGACAGATTAAAGACATAACTGTAAAAAGGCAGAGGTTTACCATTTACAAGGAAAGCATAAGATCCTTATAAACTCAATGTAGAGAGAATTTTCCTAAGTAGGAGGCCAAAAGGAAAATATTTCTTAAACAAGATACCAAGAGTACCAATCCTAAAAGAATAGACTGATAAATTTGACTTATCATGTAAAACAACAGATTCCTTATAAAAAGATAAAAAAAGAAAGCCCAAACAGAATAAATGTCTGTAAACTATATAATCTTCACAGGATTAGTGTCCAGTATATATAGAAGTATAAAGAAAAAACTCAAACAGGAGAAAGTTGTGGACAACAAATTCATATGAGAGAAAACCAATATAGGTAATAAATCTGTTTAAAAAAAAACAAACATGAAGCAGTCAGTAAATTGCTTAATTTAAATTAAACAATAATGCAACCAATTCATTAAATCAACAAAATTTATGTCATTAATAAAGTGTCTGCAAAATTAGTCATGGTATTACTAGTGAAAAAGTAAATTGGTAAAAGTAGGTAGAGAACAATTTGGCAGTATTTAGTAAAGTTTAAGGTGGATACGCTCTACTGCTCAAAAACTCTATTTCTACGTGTGTGTGTGCACACACATGCACACACATGTCTGTGCGCATGTATGTCTAGAAAGGCACACATTGGAGGAAGAAGGCATACAAAAACTTTCATTACAGTTTTCCTTGTATTAGCAAAAAAGTGGAAGCCACTAAAATGTCTATCAGCAGTATAATAATCCTGGTGCATTCTTAGAAAAACAGATCAAATGAACTACAGATATGTATGTCAGCATATATAAATATAAAAAAATAAAATGGTAAGGGAAGATTATACAATTATGGTCACATGTGGTGGCTCATGCCTGTAATCCAAGCACTTTCATATCACCTGAGGTCAGGAGTTTAAGACTAGCCTGGCCAAAATGGTGAAACTTTATCTCTACTAAAAATACAAAAAAATTAGCCAGGCATAGTGACACACGCCTATAGTCTCAGCTACTTGGGAGTCTGAGGAAAGAGAATTGCTTGAATGCAGGAAGTGGAGGTTGCAGTGAGCCAAGACTGTGCCATTACACTCTAGACCGGATAAGAACAAAACTCCCTATCAAAAAAAAAAAAAAGAAAGAAAATTATACAATTACATTTATAGTGTGAAATTAATGTTAAAAACATGAAAAGTTTTCAATATATACACTTACAAAGCAAATTTTTAAAGCTCATTAATGCTAAATAATAAAGATTACAGCTACCTCCTTTCTGATCATATCAAATCCTGGGAACTTCCACAATATCTATTATTTTCTTTTTCCAAAAAATTCTGAAGCAAATATAGTAAAATACCAATATGTGGCTCAGCTGGGTAACTGGTCCACAGATGTTATGCTATCCTCTGTACTTCCTGTATGCTTGAAATTCTATCTGCCTTACTCAATAGATTTTCTGAACAGGAATATACTTGGTTCATTGGAGAACCATTCAGAGCCTCACTCAGCCAATACTGTAGACAGAATTTTAATATATTTCTCTTTCTTTGTTTCAAATTCCTCAGCAAGTAGTGGCTGTAGTAAGAGGAAAGAGGAACAAGTATGACCTCTGCTGGGAGATCTACACTTTTATGGGCAGGGGCTGCTCCATGAGCCTAGGTCCCAGAAGAAAAACAACATGGAGCAGAAATGAAGATGACAGGAAGCAGAGCCGAAGCCCAGACTCAACAGTTATGCAGCACAAAGGAGCAGTAAACCTTTGTTGTTGTAAGCAGCTGGGACTTTGGAGTTTTTGTTACCACAATCTAAGTAGGTCTAAAGTGATGATAAAAATCAAGCTGGCTACTCAGCTCATTGAAAAAATAAATAAGGCTGGGTGTGACAGTTCACACCTGTATCCCAGCACTTTGGGAGGCTAAGGTGGGTGTATCACCTGATCAAGAATTCAAGACCAGCCTGGCCATCATGGTGAAACCCTGTCTCTACTAAAAATATAAAAATTAGCAGGGCATCATGGCAGGCACCTGTAATCCCAGCCACTCAGAAGACTGAGGGAGGAGAATCACTTGAACCTGGGAGACGGAAGTTGCAGTGAGCTAAGATCATGCCACTGCACTCCAGCCTGGGAAACAGAGGAAGATTCTGTTCAAAGGCTCAAAAAAAGAAAAAAAACAGACAATAAATAAAAGGGAACTTTATAACAGATGGATCAGGCTGACAACATCTAAACCATGGAACCAATCTGAAAATCACAAGGAAATAAAACCAAAGATTATACGGTGTTGATATGATGCAATAGAAAGTTCTTGTTAAATCAGAAAACCAAAAAGTTAAACCTTGCATGATCATGCCTCTAGATCTAACCATCAGAATACCAGACAGAGTTAAATGATGTACTGTGGATGAAATAAGCCAAACCTAGAATGTGACACAGTCTATAGGACAAATCACCCACCTGATTTCCTCAAGAAAAATAAAAAACATTTAAAAACTATTTTTTTAACATGCAAGGAGACATAACTTTTAATTAAGAGATACTTGGCCAGGCACGGTGGCTCACACCTGTAATCCCAGCACTTTGGGAGACCAAGGCTGGCAGATCACTTGAGGTCAGGAGTGTGCGACCAGCCTGACCAACAAGGTGAAACCCCATCTCCACCTAAAATACAAAATTAGACGGGCGTGGTGGCAAGTGCCTGTAATCCCAGTTGCTCGGGAGGCTAAGGCAGGAGAATCACTTGAACCCAGGAGATGGAGGTTGCAATGAGCTGAGATTGCGCTACTGCACTCCAACCTGGGCAACAAGAGCCAACAACAGCCGAACTCCGTCTCAAAAAAAAAAAAAAAAAAAAAAAAAAAACTCAACTGATATATCTATCAGATTTATTACTTGGACTTGTATCCTGGTTTCAACCAAGTATTAATAAATTTATAAAAATTAAGAACATGTGAACATATTTTTGTTATCTATTGAAATTTTTTTTTTAAAGTGTGATAATGGTATTGTGGTTTTTTAAATAGTATGGAATACATACATATGAAGTTTCTTACAGTAATCATGATAGGATTTTGCAATTTGCTTTAAATAATACAACAGTGAGAGGAGTAAGTGGAACAGGATTACCCAGATGTTGCTAAAGCTCAGTAAGGGGAATTTTTAAATCAAAATTAAAAACTCCTGCTCTTCCCAAGATATAAAGAAAATAAAGCCACATACTGCAGGGAAAACATTCAGAATGCGTATATTTGACAAAAAAGACTTACATCAAAAATATATAAAGAATCTTTATAATTCATTTAATGAGTCAAACAACTCAATTAAAAATGGGCAAAGATATAAACAAACACTTCATAAAAAGATATTTGAATGGTCAATAAACACATGAAAAGCGGTTATCAGTAAAATGTTACTTAGTAATCACAGAAATGCAAAATAAATCCACAATGAGATGCCACTAAGAACCGCTAAAAATAAAATGACCGCCAATCCTAAATATTGGTGAGGATGTGGAGCAACTGGAATTCATATATGCTGTAGTTCAAGTTTAATATGGTACAACCACTTGGAAAAATGGCAGCCAAAAAGTTGAAAAAAATTCAAGTGTCAAACAAGTGAGTAGATACACAAATTGTGGTATATCTCTACAATGGACAATACTCAGCAATAAAAAGGATTAAACTATGGACACTACCATGTATATGGATAAATCTCAAAAATATTCCTCTGCATAAAAACAACAAGATCAAAAGAGTATTACATACTGTATAATTCCACTCAACTGAAGATCTAGAAAAAGCAGAACTAATCTACATGGACAGAAAGCACATCAGTGGTTTCTAATGTAAACACATTAGGGCTAGGGTCAGAAGAGACTGACTGGACAGGAGCATGAACAGCCCATTTGAGGTTACAGAAATTTCACCATGCTGATGATTATAAGGTTGTGTAATTGCTATACTCCATCAAACTATACACTTAAAACAGGTGCTCTTAGTGCATATTTGAAATTATACCTCCAAGTGTTCTGAATTTCACAATCAGATATAATAATAGATAAAATTATATCATTTTTATGGAGTCACATATTATAAGGGTAAATCAAAGTTTTAAGAATAAATCACTAAGGAGGGAAATCAAATTGTTTTAATAACCTAAGACATTACAGCCATGTCCTCAAGGGAGTGAGAACACAGAGAAATAACAGGCTATTTTAGTCCTCATGTCTGAAAAGAGAACAAGACAAGTCCTAGGAAAAAGGTGAATGTTTTCCTCATACTAAATCAGGGCCCTTCTCCCCCACGAAAAACAAAACAAAACTGTTTATACATTGGAAATAAAAAAGACATAACTATTATTATAACATGTAAAATGACTTTTTTTTTTTGAGACCAAGTCTCACTATTGTCACCCAGGCTGGAGTGCAATGGTGAGATCTTGGCTCACTGCAAGCTCCATCTCCCTGGTTCAGGTGATTCTCCTGCCTCAGCCTCCAGAATAGCTGAGATTACAGGCCACCACCACCACGCTCGGCTAATTTTCTGTATGTTTAGTAGAGACAGGGTTTTGCCATGTTGCGCAGGCTGGTCTTGAACTTCTGACCTCTGGTAATCTGCCTGCCTGGGCCTCCCAATTTTTTGTATTTTTAAGATGGGGTTTCACCATGTTGGCCAGGCTGGTTTCGAACTGCTGACCTCAGAGGTCTGTCTGCCTTAGCCTCCCAAAGTGCTGGGATTACAGGTGTGAGCCACTGCACCTAGCCATAAAATGATTTTCATATTGATAATTCTTGGGTAATCAACATTTAGACTAGTAAATGTCAGGCATTATTTTGGAGATGCCAGTCTCTCCATAAAAATGAAAAAAAAAAAACATGAAAAAAATCCTTTAGTTTTATTTACTTCTCATTTATTTTTTGAGATGGAGTCTCACTCTATCATCCAGGGTGGAATTCAGTGGTATGAGCTCAGCTCACTGCAACCTCTCCCTCTCTGGGCTCAGGTGATCCTCCCAAGCAGCTGGGATCACAGGCATGCGTCACCACGCCCTGCTATTCCTCTTTTTTTTTTTTTTTTTGGTATTTTTTTTGTAAAGTTGGGGTTTCACCATGTTGTCCAGGCTGGGCCTTAAACTCCTAAGCTCAAGCAATGTGCCCCCCCTCAGCCTCCCAAAGTGTTAGGATTATATGCATGAGCCACTGTGCCCAGCAAAAAAAAATAATCCTGTAGAACTCTGAAAAACATAGGTACTAGGAAAAATGTATTCCTGGACATTTATTTGTTTAGAATATATCTCAAACTTGGATAAAAATATCTTCGATCTATAACCACAGTGTGCTCTAAATATGTAAGGCTGATGGGAGCATAGATGTGAACCTGGTCCATCAAATTTTCTTGCACAATTGAAGAGGCAGGAGAAGGAAATTTTAGAGTTTTTTAAAAATAATTTTTAGACTATTTAGAAAACAAATTGATGCCATAATATGCCACTTCAGTAATTACTGATTTTCTATTCCCAAATATCAAAGTAAAAAAAAAAATTATTTAAAAAATACTTCATTTCTGTTTAAAAATTCACTTATGTAAAATAAATTTAAGGTTTTGAATTCAAATATAGGTGTGTCAATTTGATTTATGTCCATTTCTTCTATATATTCCTTTGTTCTGCGTTTTTGATTTAAAGTCCCATGACTTAGGCAGGCACAGTAAGGCATAATTAGGCATTAAGACATGGCATCCCAGATAGCAAGTCTTCATTCAGTATCTGCTGCCCTAATGAAGTTAGCACTCCTTCTGGCAGAAGAAGAGTCTGGACCCAGTTCTTTCACATTTATGCTTGGGAAGCTTTTTACTTCACTAAGGTATACTGTTAACTTCATCTGAATTTAACCTCACTGAATAATTAACAATTCTAAACTGTTCAAACCTAAACTAATAAAATTTTGCTATATATCTTTCAAATATTTTTCACAAGTGAATTTCTGCCTCTCAGTGGTAGCATCTAAATTCAAAATTATGCTTCAAAACTATCAGTAGCCATTCTGCAATCTATGAAGCACGGATGTTTTGCATTGTGGAAAATGTAGTTCAGCGACCACATTTTCGACCTGAAGGCAGTTATGTTTAATATAAACATTTGACTCAATTTCTGTGTGCTAAAATATCTGACTGAGAGAATACATTCCATAAAGTAATTTAAATTCATTAGGAACATATTATATAAAATGGTAAAGCATTTGCCACAGTTTCATAGCAAGCACTTTCATTACTTAAAAAAATCTACATTTTGGTATTAAGCATTCTTACACTTTTTTGTTAATGATTTTTCAACTGGAAAAAACACACACACATAAAACCAACTTGTAAAACATAGAGCTTGGCTTTTGCATTCATTTTAGAAAGTGTGATCAATAATTTCTCTTGCTAACAGACAAAAATAATTTGACAAAAAGAAGTATGGCACTGAGAAACAACAGATTCAGAATGGAAACATCATCCTCTCAGATATGTACATTCTAAATCAAAGTTAAACTTGACAGTAGATTCACTTACCAATATTTTCTGTGGGCATTGAGACCCTTGTTGGTTCTAAAAGATTGTCAGCTAGGACAAAAGCTCCTTCTTCCAATGTATCGAGTAACATTGTTGCAGTATGTGCTTGTTCAGAAGAATTCATATGTTTCCATGATTCCAAAGCTTCAGGTCTCAGAAGGTTGTCCACTGTGTCAACAATTGCCTGTATCCATTAGGAAACTATCATTAGGTTTGACTTCTTTTAGAATGAAAGTGATTTTCAGTCGCTGACAAGTGACAACTATAATATTTATCTATCATGATTTACTCTTCCCCTCAAGATGCAAGAACACCTAGACAACATATATCTGGTCAACTGAAAATATACCTGGACCGTTTTAAAACAGGACTAGCTGAAGATTAACAGACTGCTATTTGATTATAAAGAGTAAGTGTAGAAAGGTGGGTTGTTTCTATTTATTTAATCACACCTCAAGTGTTGACAGTTGACAACCACCTGTGTCAGCTCTTAATCTGAGACATTACTCCTAAAGGTAGAGTCAAAACTACTAAAGTAGTCCTATTTATAATCACAAGACTTGAATATTCTAAACCAAAAATACTAATGTCTTTGGCACAGACTAACATGTATGCTTGAAAATTAAACTATATTATTTTTTGGAATCTGAACTAAAATAGTAACCAAAATTATTCCTTATAGACATTGTCTACTTATTATCATTTGTAAAAAAAAAAAAAAAGCCAAGGTAGTAATAAAGTTCATAAATTATCTGTGAACATTTTCACTCTTCCAATTCTCTGTTCAGCTAAAAAAAAAAAAACACTTGAGCATATACTTCAATTCATCAACAATGATCTGCTTTTAAAGGGATAAAGAAAAGAATCAAAATTAAAGTCTATTGATAAGTTGACAAAAACAGGAAAGTAGAATAAAATCTTCATAAACATCCAAGTTGTAAATATTCACATATATAGGTTTATATTTATTGCTACACAAAATAACAGTAAATAAAATACAACTCAGTTAATCAACTGAAGGCAGGCTCTTACACTAGTATGTTCTGTACCTACACCCTCGCTATGCATTCGAAAGCTGAAACACTAAGTTTATTTACTCTATTCCATTCA
The DNA here is from genome assembly GCA_036589455.1 of Ateles fusciceps. NCBI lineage: Eukaryota > Metazoa > Chordata > Mammalia > Primates > Atelidae > Ateles > Ateles fusciceps. The sequence continues at coordinate 3,826,693 of JAZHEH010002780.1, forward strand.
CCCAGTCATAATGTGTCATTAGGCCCATAAACACATAGGTTTGATCTATTGGTAATCACTGAAGAAAAAGAACACACATTGTACAAAAACAACAACAATAAAAATTGCTAGTGTGAGGTACTATATGAATGGGGGAAAAGCCGTTTGAGGCTACTGTCCGAGTAAGATTAATTAGCTTAATCCATCTTAATATCCTAGTCCTGTCTGCCTTGTGAGCCACCACGACCATCCTGGCAGGTGGAAGATACTTCCAAGTGGTGTTAAAGGCTTTTTTTTCTCCCTTTAACAGGAGATAGAATAGTCAAAATGCTCACACTGATACTGCTGCAGCCATTAACTAGAGTGGAATAGAAATTGGTCTGCAGAGGCCAGATTCATTAGTCACCAAGAAATACAGACTGGAGCCTCTCTTTAATCGAAGTTACAAATGAATCCTCTGTCACAAAGTGGGAACTTGCTTCATTTGCATAGTGTAAGTCAGCTTCTGATTTGTAATTTAAAGAGTTTTATTAGTCTTATCTGAACAGAGAAGCTCATTTGAAACATACTGAAAATGACACTGGTCAGAAATTAAGGTCATGCGGAAATTTACTCCATATACACATAACTTGCTGATGGCATGCTTTTATTAATTTGAAACACTCCTTATTTATGACTATTCGTACTTGTCTAGTGGGATCAAAATGATCATTAGCCTAATCATATTCCTGAAGTAGTCTCTTCCTGCCAAAGGACAAAAAAATGCTGTTCTTTTCCCACTGAGATGTATGTCCTGGGCAACATACCAATTATTACATTTCATACATTAATATCTTAAAAGTGAACTGATCATTGAAGTTTAAAAAATTCTGTAAACTTCAGCAGTTATTTCTTTGCCCCTATTAAACAAGCTAAAAGGGGACTTTCAGAACAGTATTATCTAAAAACAGACTTTCCTACTACCTTTTCTTGTAAAGTTTTCAGGTTCAATAATGTCTAATACTAACCAGTGAGACACCATTTTTTTCTAGACTTTGCCAACCAAAATTAGTGAAGTCATGGCTTTTTAATAATCTCTAGTCTAAGAAACTACAAAAGTTCTTTTGTTTTGTTGTCACAATATATGGATTCGTTCTTCAAGGTTTGATTTACCACGGTTATGGTCCCCTGAAGAATAAGGTTAGAAAATAACTATCTCTGCAAAAGGAACTTCTAAAATTCACAGAAGAAAACAAAATGTAATTTGGTGTTATTATTTTGATCTATCACACAGAACTAGTACGGCATAATTCCACTGTTAGTCTCAGCATGTTTCCTATTACTTGGATAGACCAGGGAGAAAACCTGGCTGGAGTGGACAGGGATTGTGAGCTGAACAGTGGCTTTCTGTTCCTATTAGCTTGATAAAAACCAGAATATATCATATACAGACATCACAGTCAAATTATTTATATTTCATTTCTAGTAACCCATCCCTGTATCAACCTGATTCTAGAAATGACTCCTAAAAATTTCAGAACAAAGGCTATTTGAGTATACCACAAAGAAAGCAGTGACTTTTTCATGCACATACATTATGACTATACAGTCTTTGATATGATAAACTGCCAAGAATATATCATAGCTGTTTTACTCAAGTTGTTTTTTAATCCACAGAGATGACAACAGGAAACAAAGAGACTATATAATTACTTTCCAATTAAGAGGATATTTCATTAAAATTCATGTACTTTTGGATGAATGGAAAAACAGCAAAAATTATCAAAAGTAAATTATTTGCTTATTCTGAGAGTCATATACCTGTGAAAAGCCAACATTTGTACAGCTGATATGGGGCACATTATATAATTATCAAAGACTGAAATACATTGGATCATGCAGCAAGATGATAAAGCGTGGCAGGTAGCTGAAGAAGGGGAGAAAGCAGGGTGACAGCACAGGAGAGATACCTTAAGGTAAGCCCTGCATGTCTTCTCTCGTTTTTGGAGCTTTTAAGTAAAAGAAAAGAAAATCAGAGGTTAGATTTTTATCTGCTGAAAATGAGGAAAGAAGAAATCCTCAAAAGTTAAGCTGGTGTTCCAGAGCCCAGAGTTTATATGCAGTAGTACTCTGGAGTCTGAGTCTGCACTGACTACCAAAAACTGCTTATTTACAGTTTCTTACTATATTATATAAGCAGACTAATCCAAAATATGTTGACAAAAAGAGAAAATATATACTGCAGGAAAAAAAGTCAATTTTTTTAACCAGGTAGAACCACATTAGGCATACATTTTGGGTTCCTATGAACTAATGTAAACACTTATAGTGTGGTGAAAAGTAGCAATCAAACTTTTGTCAGGAAAAATTAATGGCACTGATACAATATATTCCTGGAGAGGGCAACTTGTCCTTCTTCCGAAAGCTGCGGGCTAATAGTCCTATATGAGTCACAATTTTGCTGCAACTATAAGAGTTCCATATATTAGCATACGAAGTATATATCAACTGTATAACATATAATCTCTCCAAGTGCAGATAATACGTTATATAAAGTGACAGTACTGACCACAATCAGATGGATAAATTTTGCCACCAACTAAGATCTCTCTCAGGTAATTAACATCATTTACACTTTTTTGGGAGGGCAGGGCACACTGCTCCTTTCTCAACTGTAATTTTTCCTTGGAAAATGAATCAAATTAGAAATTTTTCTTCTAGGTATATGTCTGGGAGCCAGAGATTTGGCTCTTAACTGCTATAAGAGCTGCCGTACCAAGTGTTTAATTCAAAAATAACAAAAGAGTTCTCCCTACCTTGTTATAACTCCGTCCAGCTGAATCTTTTTCACTAGGTTTCAGTTCCTGCAGCTGTGCATCAAGAATGTCCACCAACTGCTCCATCAATCTCACTGAAGAACTTACATCCCCAGCAAACACTGGCCCTTTGGTATGTTTAGCCAGTTCATTGGCAAGACTAGCAGCATTTTCTCCACTTCTGATCTGAAATGACAATTTGTATTATCTCAGTTAAATTTTCTGTTCTGTTTACGGCTTCTCTTTGAGTATCTTTATTGTGGTGAAAAGATTATTTGCAAATGTCAAATTCTTCAACTAACTGAGACCGATAACTTTCCCTTCATCTTGGAAGATTCTAGGCTCTTAGATCAAACACAGACACACAAAATTCGGAATCAGACATTTAAAAGAAACAAAAAAAAAAATCCTTTCTAAAAATTTTCAGCCAGTTCTCTAATTTCAGTGCAACCATTTAAAACTGTTATTTTAAAGTCTTATTTATTCCAATGATCCAGAATTTAAATCAGTATGTAATCAGCGTGATACTGAGGGTTATTATCTAATGTTTATTCATCAAAAAGGTAGATGGAGTTTAATAAAATGGCACTGCATTACACTATAATATTAAAGTAGTTTACTCATTCTACCATAATCATGTGTGGTATAAACATCTGCTTGCATTCTGTGGATTCAGTTGCAAACTTAATGATATTTGATTTAATAGCCCAGTGCAGTCTGTCTTATGAACATCAAAAGAAAGAGAACTAAGTATGAATGAAATTAACAAGTATGTACTCACTAAAAAGCTTAATATAGAGAACAGCATACCCCCAAATATATGTAACTTTCAATAAACAGTTTACAGACGAAACTATGCATGACTTTTGTTTTATACTAAACAAAGAGCAATAAAGCTGGTTTTAACGCACAAAGCTAAATTATTTATGTTAGAAGTTAAAAGTCCTAAATCACCAATGTGTCATGTTAAAAGGTTCCAACCAACCTTCTGAGCCAGCTGATTCACCCAGTGTGAAGTACAGTTGCTCAGATCGGGGCCCTTAGGGTTCCATGTTCCAGTAGAAACCATGCAGAGATATGAGGCAGTTCCTGCAACAGATGTAGAAAACAATAGTGAAATTGAAACCATTTTTCTGTACACATTCGGGAAATCAGCTATGATGATCCTGCTCTGCGTGTTAAATTTTGAATAAACTCTAATGCAAGTATTTGCCAGTAACTGACAAAAAGGTATAATGCAGATTATAAATGGTAAATATGAAGTCAGCATAGAAATATCATACATTTACAGCAAACAAACAAAAAGCCCTTCATTTTCTTGGGACCCATCCAAAGTGATGCTTATAATGAGAAAGGCAGCTGTGAGGAAGACTCACTAGAGTCCTGGGGCAAAAATCTCAGGCCTGACCTAGGTCTCTGAAAGGAAGAGGTAATTTATAGTGCCTGATCTTAAATGACTTTTACAGTTCAAAAAACGTTGTCCATAGATGTTATATTACCAAAGCATAAAAATAAAGTTAGCTACTGTAAACATCTCTTTCCTTGAATAAAATCAGTGTAATTCAGAACCTACTACTAAATTGAAAAATGTATGCATGGTATTTTATAGAAAATACCTCTTGTTCCCTTGGGGCATGGTCGTTCAACCATCATTCCCCTTTGTGTCTGAGGCCACTTTATCCCCCTGGAGTCTAACGCTTCACAGAATCTCTCTGGCAGGGGAAAAATATTTGTTACAGGTGGAATTTTGGTTGTAGAAACTGCTGGAGGTGGTTTTGTCCCTTTGCTTCCTTCCTGTGATCCAGCTACAGTTGTGCTCATGGGGCCTTTCTGTGAAGTAGTGCTTGTGGTTGATACTGTGGTTTTGAACAGCTCAGCTGAAGAAGTTATTGTCACAGCTGTGGTAGGCACTATGGAAAAAAGATGAGTATATTAATCTCAAACACACACTTACACTCACATACAGGCATGCACACCCACACACACACAAAACCCTACCCATCCGTCTGCCCCCAAACCAAGCAAATGACAATTACTGACAATACTGTTCGAGAGTGAGGAAGAATAAATCTTTTCATCTGTTCCAATTTATTCATACTAATAGCTAAGAGAAGGTAGGTCGTTTAGGCTTTACTATAGCTTTTGCTGTAGGACTCTTAGGTTTACTTCTCAATGAAATATGTGATAGTATGGTTTAAGTATAATTTCATCACATACTGTTTAACAGAAAATGCGGGACAGTTTAATTTAGAAAAATTCTATTATATAAACACACCTTCTATAAGCAATCAAATTCAAAGCATTAACAAAACTGTGACGAGTATATATAATTAGGACGACAAAAAAATTTAAAGTCACCCACTTTACATATTCTAGAAAATAAATACTGTGACATCTTTCCACCCAGCAGCCGTTCTTGCCTGAGCATGATCAGCATGCCTGATTAGATTCAAACAGAAGATAAGATTGGCATGCTTACGCTGACTTAGCAAGGAAACACCTCAGGCTTCGGCATGGTTACTTTGGGATAGGTAGGTTCAAAGAAGCAGCTAGTTCCAGTCAGACGTGGAATCTCTTACCAAGAAAAAGAATTAGATCAAATCATGCCTAATCAAAACCAACACTTTGTATCTTAGTGACCCTTAACAGAGAAAATAAAAGAACTATCGTTACAGATTTAAAAGCAGAAATTTTTAAAGGTTATTTTTGCCTTCCAATGTTACTATCAAACTGTTAAATCCAGCAGGTTTAACAAATCATGGAATTCAATGTTTCCTCCATTAATTACCACTGAATTAATTTAAACAACAACAAAAATCTGTCAGTAAAAATTTAATACTACCACTTAAAAACTGTTAGAGGAAATCACACGAAAGTTGTATCAACATTTACAGATTATTGGCTCTTAAAATCTTACATATATGATGCCTTAAATTTAAATTACTAGAGCACAGCAAACGAAAAATAGCTATTTTTTCAAATCATCTTATAAAAATATCAACTTACTTCACACTTTATCTATACATGGGAATAAGCTAGAAAATTAGAATTTATTAGAAAACAAGTCTATATTATCACTGATATGTTTACTATTTTAAGCTCTGGTCTGTTAATCTTTGTTTATATAATTCTGACACTATTGAGAGTATACCACAAAAAAGTAGTGTGACATGTTTCTAGTTCTTTATAGTTACAAACTTCTTGTTATCAGTAAGTACACTATACACGTTTTACTCCTTTCCCCCCCTCTATGTCAAGAGAAACTTCTAAAGCATGTGTTTTATTTCCAGGGCATAATTTATTGACCATATGAGAGATGCCTACGTACATTAGTCAAACATCATGCCTAGCCAGCTGCTGCAGAAACCTATTCAAACCTGTCTATCTTTTCTGTAAAGCACTTGCTTGACATCTTGTTAAACCTCTGTAATTTTCTTTTGATTACAATGCAGCCAGGCTTTCAGTGCTTTCTCAATTAACATTTGTCAAAAGCATCACAATCTTTTGCAGAAGTGTCAAATGACTGCTGCTGAATCAAGTCTTAAAGGGGAGTTGGGAATCAGAACAAAAAAGAGAAGAGGGCAGAGCAAAATGGTTGAGTGCTACACTATCTGATATATCCCTTGACACTATACTAATTAGTACATATTTAATCACTGAAATATGTATTAATACTACAATTAGTGATTTGTTAGTTAACCATTAGTCAAGATTCATAATAACCGAGTCAAGGTAGACAATAAAAGAACCTCAGTTAAATGTGCAAACTTTCATGCAACATTCTACAGCCATGTTTCCACTGTTTTTTTTATAATTTATTTTTTATAATTTATTTTTTATATCTTTTTCACCTTTTGATCACCAAAATAGTTTAAAGGGAATCAACTTATTCTTCACAGGTAAATCAGTGAAATATTGGGATATCATGAAAATAAGCATGATCATAAAGCTTAAGGGACAAAACTAAACCTTTTAGAGGGACAAATATAATTTCTGGGATTTTAAAAGGTTTAAGTTTTGTAACACTAAAAGAAAAGCAACTTTTTTCTCATGTGAAAACAAGAAATGAAGATCTATTTCTAAAAACTATTATTTATTTCGACAGGTGGAAATGGTCCCAACAGGGCATCTGTTAATGATAAAAACTTATTTTGATTTAGCATTTACGTGCCAGGTGCTATGCCAATCACCATTCATGGATCATCAGATCATCTTATTTAATCCTTACCACAACTCCTTGAAGTGGGCACAATAATTATCTTCCTTTTACAGATAAGGAAACTGAACCATGAAGTTAAGTAATTCAAGGTCACTTTCCCATACTCTTAAATGCTCCTAGTTAAAGATTATTACAGAGTCTAGAAAAATATGGCATCCAACAAGGAACCGTGCAGTTTGCAAGGAACATTTAACTGACATGGTGTTCTGTGTAAATCTCTAAAAGAATAAAAATTTGGAAAGAAAATATAAGACTACAATCACAAACAATGAGAAGTTCCATAATGAAACATGGCAAAAGGTTGAAAACTCAAGAATATCCTATAAATAATAACAGAAAACATAACTCACAATAGAATTATAACTCTAATCCAAACCCTTTTTTATAGAGCTCTATTTATCCTGATGCCATACCATGCATTCAGATTAGCTGACTTAGGATTCTGTCTACCATTTATCAGTTGAGTACAAACACCTAAGAAATGATGCTAATAAACATACTTAATAGGTACACATGAAGATTTTAGCTAACACATACAGAATGGTTCAATTTACTCTTATTATGTACTAAGAACTTGCTATTTATTACCAGGGTTTTCCTCCATGAAAGGGTTTGAAGACAACAGCCATTTATGCTAAGGGTAATATTCCCCTCACTGAGGTCCAAGAACTCACTCTCACCCACTGTTCATGAAATGAACTCTAGAGTGAGTCTGTAGCTTGGTAAAGCAAACATGAGCACCTATTAAACTTGCCCCTGTTCACTGTCTAAAAGCACTGATCCTCTTTTATAGAACATTCTTTACCAGTGAAAAGGTATCTCGAAAAGTATGTATTCTATGCTATATATAAACAAAACTGGCTCCTCTTGCTGAAAAATTTTTCCTGGTATTACAGAAGTGTACCACCTAATTAATTAGTCTAAGACAAATGTTGAGGAACTGCCAAAACCCAAGTAAAAACGCATAATTTTCTTTATAACATCTGGGATATCAAATGTGCAGACAGGTTAAGTAAATCTAAAGCAATCCAGATTAAGAAATGGAAAAGAGTTAAAACAGGACTGGAAAGGATTTTTCCTAAGGCCATTCCAGAGAGGGAGAAGGTGAAAGAGGAAAACCAGACCTTGTTTAGGGGAGTGGAGCAAATGAACTACGCAGGGATCACATAAAGCTCAAAATTCACCAAAAAAGATCAGGGCACAAAAATATTATGCGTGTGCTTTTAGGAATGAAAAGCCTTGGATTTATAAATGGGAAAAAGTATTGAAGCTAATATACTATTAAAAAGTCCACAATGAAAAATAATATGGATAATAAAAAAACAAATGTATAATTTTACAGCACAATTTATGCCTTGGCCATATGCATGATAGCAAATCCAGCACGTAAGACTTGAACTACGAATTTCAGCAAAATAAGTCAATCACTGCTTTAAGACAGGCAAAGACCTCATTTCTCTGATTGTACTGTTTTATCAGTTTCCTGGATCTTGTTTCTGGAAAGCTGACAGTGGCATACTGGTTTGACCTAAATTTGTGGGCCAGAATAGTTCTGCAAGGCCCCACGTACATGCATATAGGTAGCACACATCTTGGATGAGAGAGATGGGAGTCTCTAAAAGCATAATATAAATTACAAGGAGAGACAGAGAATGAATATGGGTCAAATAGCAGTGAGAGAAATTTAGGTCAGATAATACTTTTTATCACCAAGGGCTGAACAAAGCTTGGTCAATATGAATTTTCATGTTTTTGGAATATTTAATGGCTATTTTAGATGACAAAACATAGTTGTAGAAAGATACAGTTGCTACATATGCTGAAGCTTTTCATTTTCAAGGCTGTTAACTGCTCTTTTCCAAAAGCATCTAAACTATCAAAGACTTTTCTTCTGAAATGGATCGAATTATTTACTAGAATATATGACACATATACGATGACATTACTATCTTCGTATTCACTGAAGTACTTTGTGACAAGTAGATGGGTCATGTTTTCATTTGTTGAACTGAATTATACTCAATTTTATTCACAGTTCTTCAGGTTGTTGCCTGATTATGAATTTGCAATTTTTAAAGAATTTTTTTTTTCTGATGACAAAAAATTTACTGCTACCCAAGGCAAATCTAACAACTGTCAGACTAACACAGGTTACAAAAAGGTTAACATAAAGATCAATAAAATTTTAGCCAATGTCAATACAAGCTTGTCAATGTCTTAAGTTTGCCTTTTGACAAACCTATAGGATAAAGAAGCAGTATTGTAGTAGTGGCTTTTGGAAAAACAATTGAAATAGATGAAATAAACCAAATTGCTGGCCTCATGAGCAAAAATAGGTATACATTTTTAAATAAATGATTCCAAGATACTATCAATAGAGCAGGGCAACACAGTAGGCATATATGCCCCTAAAAAAGATTTCATTGTTACAAATTTAACAGTGAACATTACTGCTACAACTATAAGTCAAAAAATATAAACATAACCTGATTTAGGGAAAAGGGGCTGCACACTAAGTCAATGCATCATTATTGTCACTATTAGTTATTAAAAAACTCACATATTTTGGTATTCTACAATTATTCAAATTAGAAATTCAATGACAAAAAGCTGTAACTTCTGCTTTTGAGGTCCTGACCCATATGACAATATTTAAAACTGGTTAACAGCATATCTTAAAGTATGTGTGGGTATGTGTTTGTTGTGAACATATTTAAGTGTGTGTACTTGCACTGCTTTAATAGAAGAAAAAATACAATAATCTGCCCCACCATATGGAACATATTAATCACTCCAAATAACTTTCTAGTTCCTAAAATTCTGAAATAATGCAGTAATTTGAAAATTAACTCAGCAAATTAGGATATTAATTCAGATCTTAAACACACATTGATCAAATAGAAGACTTATAAACAGCGCAAGCTCTATAACATGTTAACTAACTTACTTACTTCTTTCCTTCCTTCCTTCCCTCCTTCCCTCCCTCCCTCCCTCTTTCTCTCTTTCTTTCTTTCTTTCCAGAGTCTCGCTCTGTCACCCAGGCTGACTATAGTGCTGCAATCTCGAGATCACTGCAACCTCTGCCTCCTGGGTTCAAGCAATTCTCCTGCCTCTGCCTCCTGAGTAGCTGAGATTAGAGGCATGCACCACCACACCTAGCTACTTTTTATATTTTTAGTAGAGATGGCATTTCACCATGTTAGTCAGGCTGGTCTCGAACTCCTGACTTGTGATCCGCCTGTCTTGGCCTCCCAAAGTGCTCAGATTACAGGCATGAGCTACTGTGCCCAGCCCAAGTTATTCTTTCATCATGAGTATGAGATAATCTTGTTTTAATGAAGTATCATTTATCATCAAAAATTATTTCCCACAAAATTGAACTCACTTAATAAACCAAAGTATATTTCCAAAAAGCATTACTTTCTAAACTAATGATCCTCCATAAAGAGAACACAAATCACACAATGCCAGCATATCTGTCATCAGAAGTCATCACTGAGGATCATTTAGAGCTTAGTCCATGTGACCGTTAAAGTCACAGAAATACTGACTTAAAACTGTCACTAACTTATTACAAAATAAAAACATGTAATTTTACATGATAATGTAGAAAAATATTGGATGGCTCCCTCTCCTACTCAGAGAACAGACACCAAATGTCAGAACGCATACACCTGGCATTGTACATCAAGCCTAGCCATTATTCTGGAACTTCCTAACACAGGTTTCCTTTAACCACTGCTGCCGAGAAGTTAAAAGGTCGCACATAGATTGTAATCAATTCAGAAGTCAAGTAAGGGAAAACAAACAACAACAACAAAAATTACTGACAGGTGTCTGGTTGGTATTGTATTTTTAGCAATGAAAAACTAAACTGACCAATAATGCCACAATTTCTTGAAGCCAACATTAAAATGAAGAAATTCAGAAAAAGAACCAAAATAAGGCAAAAATATACCATAACATTGTCCTTTGTGGTTTAACAAGAAAGAGGAAGAAAATAGAAAAAAAAAATTAAGAAGTCTTTTAAAAAGTGCTATTTACAAAATGACGTAAGTATTAGCAAATAAACATTCTTACCTTGGGCAGGATCTGGTGGACCAAACTCCAGAGAATACCGTAAAATGAAGTTATTGTTCCACACGTAAAGTTGGTTATCTCTTGGATTGTAATCCACTGCAGCAATATACTGATACTGGTTGGGGAAGGGAACATCTACATATTCTCCTCGGTTTAATCGGGTATTGTAAATGTAATCAATTGCATTCTTGCCTGTTTCACTTTCATTGTCTTGATAAACTGACCTAACCACATAGAGGACTCCGCAAATCATAAAAGCATTTGACGCAGCACGTTTGTCGTATACCGTCTCCCACGTTGCTTCAAATCGAAGAGTGTATGGATTCAGCTGGCTAATAACTATCATTCCATTGTTCTGTTCAGTGGCATAAATGACCCATAAGCCATTTTCATCGACTGCTAAGTCGATATGAGTCTTTCCTCCCCATCTGTATGGTGAGGTATCATGGTAGTTGGCATAGTTAATTATGGCCTCGCCACTCTTAATTCTAGTCCTCAAGTCAAATTTCACAATATTCCTCGTTCTTTCTTTGTTAAAGAAGACAGCACCATCATATACCACAAATCCAGTACCATCTACTCGATTTGGAAGTTTATATGTTGTTGTTTGGCGACTATTTTGAAAATCTTCTAAAGAAGCATATTCTATTAAAGTATCAGTACGATAGGGAGTCCAGGGCATGAAATAAATTTTATCTGCAGCCTGAAGAGGGTCCTTGCACCAAGCACCCGCCTTTTGTTCAGCTTCATATATACATGGTGAGTCCACAATTGCTTTCAAGGTCCCAGGGCACACAAAAACTAACAGTTACAGAGAAAAGACAAAAATTAAGCCAAGTTAAAAAATTACACAGGCAAACACATTTCAGTGATCACAAATCAAAAGGGAAAAATTCGTATTATTAGCATTCAATTTTACCAAAATTTATACTTAATACAAGCATTACCCTCCTTTTCTAAAAAGTTAGCAAAATCAGTGTACCAGGGTACAAAGTAAGTGGAGTTTGTTTTCACTAATAAAAGCCTAAGTTTAAGATCATTCATAATTGGTCTGACAATTTAAATTTCTGCTGTGTTTTCAACTTATAATTTGTCAACCTATGTTTTAAAAGTTTGAGCTGTATACAACAGTGTGTATTTTATTTTATTCCAAACATTATACCCTTCAACCCCCTACCCCACCAACAGGCCCCCAAAAGCAAGACCATGAAATAAGGCAAATAAAATAGAAAACCCAGTGTGAAGGCTTATTTAGAACTTTTACATAAGTTAGACTGAAAAGAAAGGTGCTTCAATTTGAGGAACATAAATATTCGGAAAATGCAATTAGGAGCAAAGAAAAGTAAATACAAGAAAAGACGTGATGAAACAATCAGGAGACCCTGTAACCATGGCATGCTATGGAGAGGGTTCTGGAAGCCAGGCAAGATGACACTTTAATTATAAGAAAATATCCAAGGGTGTCAGAAAAAGAGATAAAGGGTAAAAAAGAAACAGAGAAAGGGCAGCTCCCCCTCGCCGACTTCAGAATTTTTAACCCATCGCCAGATTTAGCAGTCATACAATTTCATTGTAAACAGTTGACTTCCTTATGAGGTGGCATTTATGAGGTCCTGCTGATTATTTTAATACAGGAGTGTTGTGGGGGAGAGGGGGAGGAGGTTAACATCCATAAGGCACATAACAGGGAGCTGGGGTTCAGACTGTATACGTTATTTACCTTTTTGCTCCACTTCTATTTTAAGCATCGGAAGAAAAATAAAAAAGGTGCAAGGAAAAAAGAAGAAAGATTAAAATAAATTGACTATTAGTCTAAGACTGAATTCGTAACAGATGCTAAATATAGGAAGAATAAGAGCTGTACTACTTTGGATAAAGAGAAACACACAACAGGAAAACCTAGCAAGAGAAAGATTCTAAAGTTACATAAAAGAACATGGATCAATCATTTTAGGAGATTAAGGAGGCAATACAAAAACGTTGGCATGTTGCTTCACTTAGTGTACCTGAATAAATAATGAAATTCTTCACTAATGGCAAGGTACTAGTGAATACCTTCACTAAAGGCAAGGTACACATACTCTTGCCTTCACAAAGTCACTCAGCATTCTTAGCAAGTTTTACTTTCTATATGTATGCTATAGACATAAATGCATGCATAGGTACATCATCCCCATTTATCTTACATGAACTGAATTATTAAACTAACATTAGATAAGCATAACAATAGAAAGATACATTTATAAAAATCACAATTTTGGAGTTTAGATCAAATGTAATTCTGATGTGGTTACATGTTTTTCAAAGATATTTACTAAGAAAAAACCAGTAATTATGCATCCCAGTATATGTTTCAATAGTTTTTCCATTATTTTCTACTTCTAGATAAATCAATTTTAACCATTAAAAAAGCCTCCTTTTTAGGAATATACAAATCTCCCCCAATTATCAGGAGAGATTTTGAAGAGTGGCATAAGGTATTACCTTTCATCCCCACTAAGAATTAGTATATTTACTTAGTTATGTTTACATATATATTTTAAATTCTTATTAAATTTTCTATATTATATATCTCAAACTTGTAATACTAAGTCTATTAAAAAAATAAGCAAAATACATACAAGGGAAAAGCAAGCACAGTAGGCAAGGAGAAAAAGGAAGAAAGAATTATGGTTAGCTTATTATGACAATTCTACCATCATCAATTTACACAGAAAGCAAGCTAGCATGCAACAACAATCATACCAAGCATTCAAAGCAAATACCTTGACTCCACAGACCTTATAAAAAGTAAATGCTTTCATAAAACAAACCTGATTAGTAGAGTTACATAAGGAGAAAAAAAAAAAACAATTCCTACAGTTTCAATAAATGGATTATGCAGTTAGGAACAGTGCTACATAAGATCCTTGTTGGTAAATAGTATTCTAATAATTACAAACCGTAAAATACCAGTTTACATTGTATATAGGTTTGAAGTATGTTGCCTGAATCTCATAAAATGACCAGACTGATGTCTTTTTTTCCCTTTTCTATTGTTAAAATGCATTAGGATGTGCTAATACTGCATTTCCAAAATGTATTCAGACACTGTAGTACACATTTTATTAAGATCTTAGTTTGCTTAATTTTTAAAAGTTACAATAATTCATCAAGATTAAATGTTGACCTTCTGAAACACCTATGGGAAAAACATCACAAGAACATTTCTGCCATAGGAATGGCATACAACTTTCCATATTAAGCTATGACTTTCCCCAACCAACTTGGTCTATGTAACCACTTTTCAGGAAACATACTTGATCTATAATGTGTAATTCTGACTACATCTGATAAATAGAAGAAATTCAATTTTTACTGTCTTGAAAACAACACTGTTTCACAAATCACTAGTCCTAAAATTACTCCTCAGCGAAGAGCAATATTATACCTGCTTAGAATCAATAATGGAAGGGTGTGGTGAGAAAATGAGGATAAGAGACATCATTAGCGTTGTGACTACTCAAACTACATTTATATACAGTGGTATGCTTTTTTCCCTAAGGAAAGGGTAATTTTACTGAAATAAATATAAAGAATGGAAATGCTGGGCACGGTGGCTCATGCCTGTAATCCCAGCACTTTGGGAGGCTGAGGCAGGCGGATCAAAAGGTCAGTAGTTTGAGATCAGCCTGACCAACATGGTGAAACCCTGTCTCTACTTAAAAATACAAAAATTCGCTGGGTGTGTTGGTGCACACCTGTAGTCCCAGCTACTTGGGAGGCTGAGGCAGGAGAACTGCTTGAACCAGGGAGGTGGAGGTTGCGGTGCGTCGAGAGCATGCCATTGCACTCTAGCCTGGGCAACAGAGCGAGACTCTGTCTCAAAAAAAAAAAAAAAAAGAATGGAAATAATACATTTTAAAATGTTTATTTAAAAAAGAACTTAAGTTCAATAAAAGATGTAGAAAGTATATTTTGTTTTTTTTCATTGAAAATGGCTAAATTTTATCATTTGATAAACTAAAATGACAATGTAGTTACTGAACAGAATATCAAAGTCTTTTTTTGAGATTTAATATCACATGTTAAAAGAAAATAAATATAAATTGTATATTGTATATAAATTGTATATTGTATATAATTTATAATTCTGTTGAAAAGTAACAGTCAAAAGTAAAGATTAAAAATATTATAAACCTTTGATGATTAATGAATCATATAAGAAAAATATGGCTATTTAAAACAAAAAGTCCCTACATTATGATTTTTATGATAATCAAAAGGACAGATATCTGTGAAACCAGCCAAAATTCTATCAATAGAAAAATACAAAAATACAATAAAATTTATAAAATCAGCTTTCTCTATCACATGCCAAATATCTACTGCAACTTGTCGTAAGCGACTGTATGAATTAATAACAATACACTTACTTTCCTATAGGCAAAACGCACAAATACATGACCCACCAACATCAGTGGAGGACCAACACAAGACAAGAAACTGACCCAAACTAACTATACAGCCTACATACTCTGTTTGTGAAGTGACACACTATTTCATTGAATAATCTTACCTGTTTATTCATTAATAATGATTTAATCAATAGTAATGGCTATTTTTCTTATTAAATAAAATGTGTATATATTATATTTACAATGATAATTTGAAATAAAAGGTATAAAAATGAAAACTAACTCCTGCCTGTAGGATGCAAAGTTCCAATCTGATTAATATCCTTTATCCGCCAAGATCTTTATGACTCCTCTCAAATATAAATATATGCAATTCCTAACAGTCTGGCAGTGATAATGGATACTCTGTATACACACACTTTTGACATGGACATTAACTGGGCAAGTACAAGCATCACATATAATACGTGTGCCTGTTTATAAACACACTAAAGCAAACAAAGTAACAGCATTTCTAATGTTCTATGTTGAGCAAATTTCTTTTAAAATTGTCAGAAGTCATGAAAACTTTCTGAAATTGTTTTATAATAGGACTTAACGGTTTGGAATATATAAGATCCTGGAGAATTTACTGTGGATAGAAATTGGTATAAAGCCAAGTGCTAATAAATACGTAATAAATTATCTGATGGCAACAATTTTTATCAACTATGTAACGTGTAAAAGAGGTATGCAAATATTACAAAATACAAAAACACTAATAAATCAAGGATAAAGTGAAAGCTAAAGGCTTAAAATAAAAGCAAGTATAAAGAATAAATACAATGGACAGAGGCACAAAGAAATAAAAGGTGAGGAAAACAGGAAAAAGAGATAAGAAAAGACACTGTCCTACATATTATTAGAACAATCTAAAAAGACTCTTTGCATTGTATTTTAATATTAGTTGCAATTTTTAGTGTGTCACTACTGTAGAGTATATAGGAATTATAATTACTTTTATTCTTTAGCAAGGAGCGATTAAAAAAAAAAAAGCCATAGACTTATTTCTGCCTCGTGCAAACATCTAGAAAGGTAACAGCAAATTAATTACTAATTTTTTTAATTAGAGAAAAACTAAAAAGAACAAATAAATACTTCTCTTGAGTATAGCTATTTGCAAGTTTAGCACACAATGTACAATACTTCTGGAGAACTGAAAAAGTAAAATTTTGCAAGTTAGACGTTCCAGAAGATATCCACATTTTCCTTTCTTAAACAGCGCAAGAAATAACTTAAGAGTCTGAAAATAATATTTGCTTAACACTGTTCATGGTCTATAGACTAGGTTACAGGAACTGGCTCCAGAAAGATACAATTCTTGGCAGCTCTGACTGATTCCACTGTTTAGGAATGGATGCTGTATTTCTTCTCTAATTTGAGGACAGAAACCATGCTAAATTCAAGTGAAAGTGACTTTATGGAACAAAATTCTGGTTAAGTCAAAAGAATGCAATGTTCCTCTAGTGGCACAGGAGAATGATTACATAAGCCACCAACACTACACAGGAGAAATGATATAAAGATCAGTGTATTCAGTAGGCTTCCCATCCTACAAATGGTATAGAAAATACTGAAAACATAAAAAGCATCCATTTCACAGTAACACAGGAACACAGAGCAGGGATGAAAAGATAATCTGTGTTTGGCCTTTAACTGATAACATGAAAAAGCCAATTTGTCAAAACTGTGTCAGAGAAAAGATGGAGAGTACCTTCACAGCATGTGTCAGAATGTATTACTACCGTATCGGACACAGCAGATCTATAAGAATTTGGCCCTTTGGTTTTAGAAATATTGATAGTTTGAACATATAAATCTGTCAGAACTAATGACCTAGCTTTTGAGGTTCTGGAAAGAGCAATTTCATTATTTGGCATATCCTTTTTTCAAAGGAGGAAAGTGTACAGAAACTGTCTCAAATCAGTAAGATTGCTGATAAAAAACATGTAATTCAAATGCCTATGAACTAACATGACTAAATGATATCTCTATCTCTTCTATAATTTAAAAAGCAAAGACGAGAATACTATCGAACTAGATTATAAAAATCAGGTAATATTCAAACTTTAAAGTTCTCTAAAATGGTAAGATTTTTAAAATTGAAAGTATAGAATACAATTTTGAAGGATGAATCCTGAGATTAGAAGGAAAACTATACAAAATTTGACTACTGGCTGAAGCCTACCTCTAAAATTTTCAATTGAATTTTAAATATTTCTCTGTAGGATCTTAAAAATGATGCTACAAAATTAAAAATGGAGACATGTGCAAGGTTATGTTATATCTAACTATTTCATTTAGCATTTAAGATTTCATCACTGAATCCAGGAAAGAAATGCTCCCTTAAAGACAATAGAACAAAAAGTAAAGCACTTGCCTCAGTTACTGCAATGGTAGCTTTTACCCGGCACTAAAGTTACTACAACAGCAGGTAGCCATTCGAGTAGCTCACAGTTAAAACTGAAGTCAATTCCTTCTTTAGAAAACTGTGAGCCAAACCAATTTGTCAGCAACTGGTATCGGGCAAAAGTACAGATTTCTATCAGCCGTATTGAATAGCTAATTCAAGTTTGTTTTCTGGAAAAACACTAGCCTTAAAAGCCAAACACTTAAGAACACAGACAGACACTTGGCCAGCATCACACTATGGCTTCCTTCCACACTTCATGAGGCTAATTGGAGGCCCAAGTCTGTTAGTGCTCTGCATGCATAATGGTTTTGTAGGCCATAAACATATGCTTCTTTCACGTGTAGTCTTTCAGCATCAATGACTAATGCTGGGGAAAGTGAAAAATATATATATACTGCATACTTACTGTAAGGGACACATTCATATTGGACTTCAAGGTATTTGTATGTTCCAGGACATGGATCAGGAAACACATCTGACCCAGTAACTACTATACACTGTGTTCGATTGTTGCACCTGGAAAACAAAATGAATCAAACTTGTGTAACATAATGTGATTATTTTACTTAAATATAACATAGAAATTTTTCACATTTTCTTCAAGCAACTGGAAACATAAAACAAAAATTCAAATTATGTTAAGTTACCCTATATTATTAAATACTTTGTAGGAGTTTTATTTTCTTTATGCTGTAATACATTGGTATCACAGGTCACACTAAATTTTAACTTGAAGTAAAGAGAAAATGGCCAACATTTTCCTATTATTCTATTATATATTTTAAGTTTAATTTTTGACATATTCAACATGAATTGAACAAAACAACACAACGATAAATATCTTACCAGGATATTAGATACCATACCTAAGAATTAAAATTACAATTTTTAAAAATGGCCCTATAACTAAACAAAAACATAAGAGTCAAAACCTAATTTCTCAGCATGAAGTTTTTGACAACACAAAACAAACGAGGAGTCAGGAATTTAATTTTATCCTCTAAATCCAGTTGGGTGTGAAGTTCTCTAATGCACATACTTTCTGTACCCTTGATTACCAGACACCAAACTAGTAAAGCTCACCTTATATGCTATGGTCCACATAAATGATAAAAAGCATTTGAAGGATTTAGAAAAATGCTTGGCACATGTAATGTCTAAGCATTACTGTTACTATTTCTAATCATAGATCAATGTGTTTATATAATGAATGAGATGACTATGTACCTTGGTTCTATACCAGTACTCCCTAAAATATAATATTAGAAATAATGTTGCACTAACATGATGCCTAGAATGTTCTACTTATTGTTACATGGAATTATTTTCTTATTTTTGCATTATCATTAATTCACCAAAAATATTAATAATAGATTAGAATTCCAGATAAGATGACACATGAGTTCTATGAATTTGTCCAAAAGGTCTTTTCATAAGCTTTGTAATGGCAAGAACTATTTCTTTTATAATTTGATTTGACTACAACCTAATGAATAAAATGTTTTCTGGGTTTTTATTGTGTTTTCTGATAGCCATATACATTAAGAAGGCAAAGCAAGCAGAACAAGAACATTATAACAACATTTATTTAACAGTTGGAATGCCACATATTCTATAGTGAATAAATTAACTGAACTATAAAAAAAGCAGTATAAAGATTTTGAAAAAGCATCCCAGTTTCTAGCACAACTAACTAAAGGGCAGTAGACGGTGAGTCATGTTAAAGATGGGTAGGAAGAGTCATATACTTTGGTGCGATTTCAACTCAAAACTAGAATGATTTCTCTTTGAAGAGCAGCAAAGCTTGAAAACTTCTACAGGATTAAGTAGGTAAATTTTATAATTCGAAGTATATGACAATGAACTTCAAACAAGACTTAAATATTAAATAAATTATAAATAACTTTTATCATGATTACTTTATAATACAGGATAGCATTAATTTTTTTTAGAAATATACAATATACTGTAATTTTCAAGAACATAAATAATGTAAATGGTATAGTATCTCAGTCTTCTGTAACATGTTTTCCTGTCATTATTCTGTATTTCTCTTAATCTGGTTCACTCATCTGAAAAAATCTGTGGCTGGGCACTGTGACTCACGCCTGTAATTCCAGCACTTTGGGAGGCCGAGGCAGGCGGATCATAAGGTCAGGAGTTTGATACCAGCCTGGCCAATATGGTGAAACCATGTCTCTGCTAAAAATACAAAAATTAGCTGGGTATGGTGGTGGGCGCCTGCAATCCCAGCTACTCGGGAGGCTGAGGCAGGAGAATTGCTTGAACCCAGGAGGCAGAGGCTGCAGTGAGCCAAGATTGTTCCACTGCACTCCAGCCTGGTGACAGAGGGAGGGAGGGAGGGAGGGAGGGAGAGAGGGAGAGAGAGAGAGAGGGAGGGAGGGAGGGAGGGAGGGAGGGAGGGAAGGAATTTGCCAGTGGTTCACCATTTAGTGTAAATGAATTATTTTAACATGAATCACAGAACCTATTTTACATCCTAAAATTCAAGGCAAGAGGTAGGTTTATGGTTTCTCAATAGGTCAATAATATTTCCAACTAAGAAATATAATTCTTATGTTTCATTTTTCTTCTTAAACTTTTGCAGCAACAAGACAGTTCACTGCTTTTTTAGTTTCTTGATCTGCCAGAAATCCTAAATCACTAACTTGGTCCCATTAAAAACAAAAGTCCTTCATTTCCTTCTTTGTATTTACTCATTCCTACAGGGATCTTTTTATCACACCCTCACACCTCTCAGAAATGAAGAAAGTGGTTAGATATCCCTTTCAGATACGCCCACAGTATACATTTTATAACTACTCAACCAAACTCTGTTAGGTTGTAAATCCCCACAAATAATTCCTCTTGCAAGTGAACTCTTCATTTAGTTTATCACCCTTCCCTTCTCACAAAAGGCTCCTCTCTCACATTAACATACTAGCAACCCATGGGAGAGAGAGGGGATTGTACTCAAAGTGGAAATGAACCAAGAATATGAAAGACTTTGTTATCAAGGTGAGGAAGAAAGTAACTCAAAAGACTTAGTAATTTATATATATCATTTTTCAAATATAAAGAATACATTGAAAATTGCCCAGTTTTTTTCCACCAGAAGTAACTGGATGAATGAATATAACTAGTACAGGGTTAGAAATCTTTTATTGCCTATTTCTCAGTGTCATGGTATGTTCTGCAGGAAGCATATAAGCATTCTGGCTTCCATCACTTTTGTTTGAAAGAGGACCAACACTATAACAAAAAATAATTGTCCATATTTACTCTTTTTCCAAACAACTTTGCAACAGTCTTCTGACCAAATACAGGTTCAAATTCATGTCAAATCAATTACGATTATTTATACAAACCACGTAACTTTTATTGATTTAAATAATCACATTACACAAAGCATGCACTTTAAGACAGCAAAACGAGTTAATTCTACAACGATAATATCTTAAGAAAAACTGATTTAATGAAGCTCCTGCACTAAAATTATTAAAAATTCTAGAATTCATGGCCTCCCAAAATATCAAAAATGTTCAATTTAAATCTGAAAATTTCATGTTAACACACACACACACACACACACACACACACACACACACACACACACAGAGATATCAGAAGTACAAGAATTAATCTTGAGAGAAATGGAAAATTTAGGGCTAAAACAGTTAAGGGTCAGAAGAAGAGAAACCCACCTGTAAAAAGCTAAGAAAATTAGAGCTTTGCATGCCACTATCTTGATTCAGGGAAATCAATCTAAGATTTTAGAGGCCCATATCACAGAAATAAAAACACAGACATTTGTATTACTTTATAAATAATGCAAGCAGCACTAAGTTTGCAAATAGAGAGTGAGGAGATAAGAAAGACACTGGCAAATACCCAATGTGAGCTATTAATACTAAGAAAAATCTGAAAATTCCTTAATAATATGCTGTTTGTACGATTATAAAACTCTAAATTTGTTATCATTTAAAAATATCCAGAAAGAAAGCAATTACTTATCCATAGAAGCAAAGTAATTCCTGCCAAGAGCTCAGTTTCAAGTTCTCATACTAATGAAAGTGAAAAGGTAGAGTTAAGCCAAGAAAGAGAAAGTGTTTAGTCGTTTGTATTCTCAGTAGTGGGCATAGTTCCTGGCATGCCTTTCTCCCTCTTCCTCTACAGAAAAGGATTTCTTTACCAATAAAGGTATCGTTGTTTTAACAATCAAAATATCAGTATATTTTGGTAATACCAGGTGGGTTTATTATGTTAATAACCTAAAATTTTCTTACACGTTAAGCAAAAAAAATGGGTATGAATGGGAACAAGGCAGAAGAGAAAAACTAGTTTAATAAGTAGACCTTTTGCTCTATGAAACTTAGTGAAATACAAGTGAAATAGAAAACAAGTGATGAGTACAATTTACGCAAGAAGTATAACAGAGTTTACAATGTTGATATGTCTTTTTGCTAATTCTAAGTGTAGAATATCAAGTTTTAGTTGCTCCGATTTTGAGCAAGCTGTCTAGTTGTTCATCAATTCCTAACATGGAGAATCTAAATAAGTACAATATCTGAGTACATGTATACATCACATATTAACCAATTTTTTAACAGATAAGAAGTATAATGTTTTGATAAAAATTCGCTAGCTAATAAAACACAAAAATTGGAAACAAAGCTTTTAAGAATCAGTAAAAATATACTATGTTCTACAGAAGTATGTCATTAAAAACAACAGAAAAATATGACCTACTGTAATCATTGGAAATTTTTCTATATTCAACCTTTGACTTGTTTATATATTCAAATAAATTTTAATAAAGTGGCTCAACTCTAGGAAGGTAAATATAGTTGTTTTTAGAGAGAACTCAGAGGCATAAGCAGTCCTTGCACATAATGTCTAAACAATTTCTGGGCTGGGTGCTATTGTTCATGCTTATAATTACAGCACTTTGGGAGGCAGAAACAAAGGCAGGAGGATCTCTTGAGCCCAGGAGTTTCAGACCAGCCTGGGTAACATGGCAAAACCCCATCTCTATAAAAAGTTTTAAAAAATTAGCTGGGTATGGTGGTATGTACCAGTAGTTCCAGCTATTTGGGGGAGACTGAGGTGGGAGGATTGTACCACTGAAGCATAGCTCAGGTGACATAGTGAGACCCTGTCTCAAAAACAAAAACAAGAAACAAAACAAAACAAAGAAATTTCCAGGGTATAATTCATGATTAAATACTAAGTAGAAAATAAACATAAAAATCATTTTTAATATTTTTCTAGTCACATTTCCAAAAGTTTCAAATTTGACATATAAAGACAAAGATTTAATCATTATTTCACATCACTGGGCCAAAAACGCAAAAAATACTGCCTATATATAATTTCTGGTTGCAACTTTCTGACTACCATTTTAAAGACCTTTCGTACTATTCTAAACTATATAGAGTACAACACTCAACCAGAGAATTCCAAATATAACTAAAATAAACCCAATGACAAAACCTTTTACTATTATGAAGTTCAAATATCAGAATAAAAGTATTATTTCTGACATTAAAATTCATAAAACGTATTCATAAAACCTGTCAACCACAACAAAGAACATCCCGACTTGCTTTATAGGTCATAAACTAGTTTAAATGAGACAAAACACTAAATTTTGTTTGTTGTTTGTTTTTTTGAGACAAAGTCTCGCTCTGTCACCCAGGCTGGAGTGCAGTGGCACGATCTTGGCTCACTGCAACCTCCAGCTCCTGGGTTCAAGCAATTCTCCTGCCTCAGCCTCCTGAGTAGCTGGGACTACAGGCATGCACCACCATGCCTGGCTAACTTTTGTACTTTTTTGTTTTTTTTTAGAAGAGATGGGGTTTCACTATGTTGGGGAGGCTGGTTTCGAACTCCTAACCTCAGGTGATCCACCGGCCTCAGACTCCCAAAGTGCTGGAATTACAGGTGTGAGCCACCGCATCTGGCACAAAACACTAAATTTTAAACATAATTTAAAAATTCATCCCTGTAGTCTTTCTACCCTACACGTTTGAGGGTGAAGGGATCAATGGTTCAATTCTGGAATTAAGCCAAATATTCATCTGTAAAAGCTTAAGTATAAAAAATAATTTTGGAGATTAGTAGTTTATTAATTTACTTCCTACCAATATATCTGCTGATTACAAAAATTAGGGTAAGTATTTAAAGTTGGTGATACTGCCCAGGCTTGTGCATAATATGTAAAAGAAGAAATTTCAAAAAAGATTTTAAGAAATATCTAATGCATAACTTGACCATCACAATTTGCAACTGGCAAGAAGTTGAAAGTATTACAAAACAGTATGTTTTATCTTCCAGATGAAACAATGATCTCAGGTCTCAATATTAACTTTTAAGGCATCCACAGTATTTTTTGAAATTAAGATAAATGTTCTCAAAAACTGTGCAAAGGATGAAAAGGCACTTTATAAAAGTGTATTATCATTAATTTACATACCAATATATGGAAATTACCTAAAAGTATCGTGCACAGATTAGCAGCAGTATTTTCAAGAAAGATTATATCTTTATTTTTGAGACATAGTACCTCATTACTAATGAAATATTAATGAAAACAAACTATTAATATGTTCCCTTTCCTTAATCTTTTAAAACTGTAAGTGAAAGAGAGTACAATGCACACATGATTTATTATACTCTCAGAATAAATTGTATCAAAAAACAATATATTATACTGTTTATATCTGTTCAAAAGCAAAATCATTTGCTAACTGGGAAGATTAGTGTTGAAAAGTAGAAGCTTTAGAATCAGAAAAAATTGGTAAGTTGCAGCTCGCCTGCTTACTTAATTTTGAGTCAATAAGCAATGTATTAAACCTTTCAATCTTAGCTTTATCATCTGTAAAACCTAAAACCTACTATCTTCTTTAGAAGTTTGTTAAAGTTAAATGGGATAGTGCAGGTAACTCTCTGTGTAATACCTGGATAACAAACATCAAGAAATATAAATTACTACCATCACCAAAAACACCAATAATAACAATGTCCCTTATGTAAGATGGACAGATTTGCAAATCTTAAAGGAGAACATCTTTTACTCTTCCACAGTAGCCCCTGTACTGTGCATACTCTTTCCTCTGTACAGCTTTAAAAACAGGCTGAATTATTCATGCAAATTTGTTTCCATTCCAACTCTAATTTTGAATTTTACAATGCCCAACAAACTGCTTTTACTCTTCTTTTGATTATCTTATGCTCATTATTACATTTTACCAAGTGCAAAGTATGGAGATGAGATTCCATGTGTAATCCATTGTGAGAGGTGTTTTAATCAATAGTCTTGTTCTGCTGATTAAGCAGGGGCTTCTGTTTTGGCAAGATAACATTAGTTCTCCAGTCATGCTCCAAAAACCATTGGGAATCTTCAGCAGATCATTAGATATGCTACAATAAAGCTTTGGTGCATTTTCTTTTCTTCCTTAAATTACTTCTTCGCTGTCCCACCGTTCCCCTTCACCAATGGCACTGCATTATTACTGCAGCTCCCCTGAAACTTCCACTAGAGCTATGTCTCCAGGCCATAGCATGCCATTTTCAATTGAAGCTTCTTCTTGAAAATATAAATTAAGAAAATTTCATTATCCCCTGCCAGGGGCCATTATTCACAGTTCTAAAGAAGATTAAAAATGCAAAATCTACCGCCTTGAACAAATATTCCAGCATTCAACAGAAAAGCTCGGTATATCATGACAGAAACTAAAAAACTAAAGTTTGTTTAAATCTGAAATTATACAATTATCAATTAAATTATGAATTATACAATTATCAATTAGTTCAATCCTTTATTGAGTCTGTATGTTCGATGAAGATTGCTTCATTAATTTCTATCTTTTAGTGGCTGTTTATTTGTTAAACTTCAATTACAAAATACTAGCAATGATAGGACTTTTTTTTTTCCTGAGTTAACTTTCTATCTCAGTTAAAAGTGCTCACTTTTTGGAGAAATCAATACTTTCAAGGTACCAAGTTATCATGTAATGATACTCCTTTTCATAGCACCAAGTATAAACAGAACATACAGAGGAATTTCTGGAAGGGCTTAAACCATATCCTTAGGTAAACTGTGCACTCTAAATGAACAGATTATCTACAGATGAATTATTGCAATACGAATCAGTTCTTTAATTAATGGAATAGGAATTACATTCATTCTTGAGCCTCAATTACTAAATAAAAATAAATTATATGTTAAGTAAATTACATTCTGTTCAGGTACACAAGTTTTAAAAATTTAGAAACTACAAGAAAGTGGGAGTTTGAGAGAAAAGAATAAAAGAAAAAAGAAGCTCCCAACTTATAAATTCTTATTGGAAATGTTTATATGCCTACCACATATAAACACATAAAAATTTGGTGTTTTTAAAAGAATGAAATAATGATTAATGATTACCTGGCTATTTCTGCATAGAAAATAAACACCAAACATCCAATTTTGCCTCAATCAGCAGTACCTGATTCTCAAAGAATTCTGTTAATTTGGATATAGTTTTGTATCATGAATGCCAATAGTAAACCCTTATGAAATAGATTACCTATTTAAAAGGAAGGGGGGGATAAATTCTCCGTATACACTAGCAAATTCCAAATGACCTAGTACTCTAGGCACTGTCTTTTTAAGTCCAAATTTATAACAAAATTTTATACACACAGCATATAACTTTAGAATATAAATAGGCAGGCACCAATGCAAATAGATTTGCTCAGGCAAAATAAGTGAATGGAGAGGGAATACAAAGAGTTATGTTTCAATATACAAGGTTTCAAACATCCTCACAGATGCAAGAGGGAAATAAAGTTGAATGTTAAACCTTTTCGAAAAGTTTTTTTATTTTATAATGAAATGCTCTTTTCTCATCTAAATTTTTATTCTATACAACTAGGGAAAGTGGGTCTTGCTTTCTTTAAATATTTATTAATGATGATTTGTGAGCTTAACTAATTGCTAGGTAAACATAACATTAGGAAGCTAAATGGTGTGTAATTAATGTGGAAAAGAGTGTTCTGTAACAATGTTCCCATTTGTCACATAGCTATTTCTCATTATTTATTTAATAATACATGTAGTCTAGATTTCTAACCAGCATATAGAATTTAATTCTATAGGCATGTTAGGATATTCTACAATTTGTATTATACAATATTGTGTTATTTAAAGTATTTTGAAATCATTACTGAAACAAAGTTAGTTTCAGAATCTCTAGCACAATATGCATGAATACTGGTACACCTACAGATAAATAATTTGGGAAAAATAAATAAAATTTTTATTACATTCAATTTCCTACTTATTAGTGTTTTTAAAAGTTTTAAATATAGTCCTGATTTTTAAAAAATTGCAACTGTGATTAAATCCTTGAAATTGCACTTATAAAAATTATTTTTAAATTCTATTTATTAAAATCATAATCATAAGCAAAAATGTAAAATGTTTTTCTGTACTTTCAATGTGTAAACATAAATCTATTTGACTGAAAAGGAGTACAGTGTATAAGTGAAATAGAAAGCCCTCACTCCCCCAAGTAAAAATCAAGTAACTGGTGGCAAGTAAACAAAAGCTTCACAGTAAAATCCTATGGATAATCAATTGTAGGAGGTTGTCATGCTATTTTTCAGATGATGAAAACAAAATAACATCTTTCCATCATCTTTATGTCTGAGTAAAGCATACGCCAGAATTTATAAACACAAAGCATGTACACTCTAATATTTAGTTCATTTACAACTTAGAAACTCCAAAGATTTCCTCAGAAAATACCACATTAATTACTAAAATAAGCATTTTGAAATGGCAATGCCGATTTTCTAAAAACTACATTCTATGTTTTCGAAATCTTTGAGATTCCTTGCAGTTTTTACTGGACCTTGGGGTCAGTTTAATGCAAATTAGGCTTGACTCACTCAGAGCCTTATTAATCCAGTACAAAATCTCTTGTTTGCAGAAATGCACATTCAATATAAATGTGCTTGCTTTTATTAGCAAAATAAGAAGTATTTATTTACAAAGCATGCCACTGAGACTGTTTCATTCACAGGGTCATCACGTCTAACTACTTAATGAAAGGAATAAGAAAATTTAAGTGGGAATAAAAACAATAAAATTTTGAAATACTTAAAAAAAATTGCTTCTGTGTCCAAATTTTCAAAGCCTTCACTTTTAATAATGCAAAAAATATTACAACCTGTATCAATTAAGAGCAATTATTTATAAAAATGTTAACCTACTGCAGTTTGCACTTGCAGAAACTATCACATTTTTAACAAGGGAAATGGGAAATCGCTATGGGATGCCCTAGTTAGATTAAATTAGCAAGAAACTTGTTACCAGACTATATAAAAGACACAGTGTAATAAGACATGACCTTGCAGAGCCTTGGAGCCAATCTGTGATGTTTTTCCTTCCTATAACCCTTGCTAATTATCTGCAAAGTTACAGACCCTTTTGTCGTGGGTTATTTTTCTTCAAATTGTGAAGGGGATTTTGGTTTCTAAATATTTAATTAGTCTTGTTATGATATGAGAATTGTACATGCCAAGCATTTCGATTTTCATACTCTATTCTTTCTAATTATTCTCAGATTTAGATTGGTCATCCCAAATCCTTTCCGTTTGTAATTATTTACTTCTTAAAGATCATTCAGTGAAGAAATATTTTCACCCTTATGGCTCTTCTTTTCCACAAATGGCTTTTCTGGTCCGTTAATTACCTGCTCAGAGGATTAGAGTTTGAAATAATGCAAAAGAACCTGCAACTAAAAGGAGTTTTAGAGGGCAAAACTGAGTAAACTAGATTTGTGTTGTTGCTATTTTAAATTCACCTTAAAGATTACTCCCTTGGTTTGGATATCATTTTGAAAAGAAGAAAATTATGCCATAAAGATTTTTTTTTCTGACTCCTGAGATGTTTGATGAGATGTCATTTAGTCAGTATTATAAATCTCTGAATATAAAACAAATGATTTTCTATTCTAATTGATAGCTAATATAATTTCCACTTTTACAGACCTCACTTTGATTATAGCACGGCAACAAATGCTGACAGAACTTCCTATACAAATCAAACTGAAAGCACAGAAATAAAATCATAAGACTTTTGAAGTGTGGCTTTAAAAAAATGCATCTTTGTCAAAGTATTTGACTCAGAAACATTTCCCATTTTTTATTAAAAAGACTATGTTCTGTAAGTTCTTAAGTTTTGTTTCTGGTTTTTTTAAATCAAGAGGCAATAAAGCACTACTATTCATTATACAAAATGAATTTTGGATCTTTCCCAGCTTTCATGTTCACATGCTGCATTTCTTCACCAAACCTAATTTTCAGCTAAATAAACATTTCTAATTATTATTTTAATTTTAAAGTAGTTTTTGTTCCTCTTACAACTTCTAAAATACTTTGGCAGTAAAATATTTGATGTCATTTATGAACAAACTCATGGGATATCTTGCATTAGAAGGGAGTGAAAAATAATAAGCAGGCAATACCTGAACAATATGAATTGAATTAATAAGTTAATTAATAAATAAAAGGGCAAGGGATTAATAAAAGGGCATTAATAAAAAGGAATTAATAAAAGGGCAAGGGAAATATATAGTTCATGTTTCTCCAAAGGTTCAACAAAGTGAAAACTCTTATTCTAAAAACAAAGTGCTATGTAATTATTCAGAAAGCCATGAATCTTTTTCTATTAAGTATCGAATTTCAAATTTGATCTGTATTTCCTTATGTCCTTCGTTCCCACACAGAAGGAATTTATTACCATCTACTCATTGAGCATCTACCCTCATGGTCAAATTATATCCCAACTCCCCCTCATGATTTTCATACCAGTATTCTGTTCTAATAAAGGATCCTTCTCCCTTAATTAAAAAAACATTATTAGCAAGTATGTGCTTAATAACAAATATGAGCATAAATTATGCATCATCATCAAATACAGTAGTATCAAATTAGTATCAAATTCTGGCAACAAAATTTCTTTACCATGAAAAATTTTACTTAAAAAATGAACAAAAAACCTACTTAATTGAATGGATTAGAAATAGAAGTGGAGACAGTTCTGGAATTATAGTAGTGAAATTCTGCTCCAAACCCCTGAAAAATCTCTTTGCTCTCTCCTCCCATATACCTCACTCACCCGTCAACCTGAGGGTTTTTCCAAGATTCCAGTTTAAAAATCACTGATCTAATTCTTCATTAATACAGATAAGATATACTAAGGCCAGAGAATCTGATTGACTTACCAACACCACAGGCTAGAGGAATCACTGTATCCGAAAGATCTTTCTCTCTCCTATACTATCTATATACTATCTACTCCATAAGCATGGCTCAGATACTTGTCTCTACAAAAATCATCCTGAGGCAACCTTTTCTATGTAGACTTTTAGAATCTTGATATCTACGTAATTTAAAACAGCTAGCACACTAGCAAATACTTCTGAACTGAGTTCTCACATAAATGACTATGTGCACTTCCTGAACTATCTCTTCCTTAACAAGAAGATCCATTTGAAGGACCGTTAAGTCCTCGAGGTAGAAAACTATCAGAGCTTAGGATACTATGCTTCTAGTCTGAGGAACTGCTATTTTTCAACTCCCAGTGGTGCCCACACCGCAATCCTAAAAACGGTATCTCCCTGTTATGTACTTAAGGGAGACACACACATACGCAGGAAGCACTAGCCACGTAAGTGGTACAGAGAAAGCCAATATGAACGATGCTGGCCAAACAGGATTATATTCCCTGACTACCCTAACCTGAAGTAGTCGTCTCCTCCTTTCCTTTTATATAGAGCAGCAGCTCTATATAATTAATTTGGAAATTAATCACTTTCTGCTTTATGGCATCTCTTTTATGTTTTGCATTTTAGTTGCTGCTAAACTCACTAATTATTTTCCATGTCTAGAATTACACGGTAAGCTTCTTATGTCCTTGTTTATGTTATTTCCCAAACACTCCAAGAGTGGTGGGTACTACTGTATTGGGCCTCATACAGTGATTTTAGTTGTGTCTAGGACTGTAGTTTCACCTTTCTGTTCTATGCCACGCTTCTTTTCAATCTATCTCAATGCCAAGTCTTGTTTATGGCATGAAGTACTCAATTTAAATACCTTCTAAGTTGGAATTCTCAATCTTCTGTATTTTACTGAAGGGTTTTTCATCAAAGAAACAATTCAAAATGTCTTGAGATATATAACAGTTGTCATTTCTTTAATAAAAACTACAGAAATTTTGTGTAGATGTTTAACAAACTATAAGATGAGATTAAAAAAAAAACAATTAATGACCAAAAGCTAGAGACACAGACTCTTAGGATACACTCTGAGCAGTGGAGAAGTATGGAAAGCCAAAAACAACCCTTAGCACCTGTCACCTGAATATAAACAATCAAATTTAGCAGACTTTTAAAGAGATGGCTACTTCGTGGTTCATACGCTCTCAGATTAATGGAGTCTCACCTAACTGATAAATATACGACAAATTTCACTGGCTTACTTCTGATAAATCTGAACTAATCTTTAATCATGACAAAATATTCATAATCTAATCCTTTTATCAAATTGACTACCACTGCAGGAGTCTCATGTGTTTGCACAATTAAAAACCCCATGTTAGCTGTATATAATAAGGCATTACATTTTATGCAAATCCTTTTCTATTGAAATAAGTGCCAAGCTGACAGCAGGAAGTAGCTGATAAGAAAGCAACAAGGCATTGCTGATGGCATTCTTGATAACTGAACACGAACTCGTAAGCATTCGGTCTACAGCCTATTACCCAACGAGTTCTTTCTAAAAAGCACAGATCAAGGGGAAGGGTGTCCTTTTGCTGCATCTCAGTCACAAAAGTTAAGAAATTATCTTTAAAAAGATAAATAGAAACATAAATAGATAGAGCAATTAGTCACAGGTAGATAGGAAGAAGGAGGAAAGGAAGAAAGGGAGGGAGGGGGAAACATAATTTTATTTTTTGTTTACTATAGAGATGGGGTCTCACTATTTTGGTCCAGCTGGTCTCAAACTCCTGGCCTCAAGCATTTTCCTGCCTCTGCCTCCCAATGTCCTGGGACTATGGGCATGAGACACTGAGCCCAGTCAGGTAACTTTTTATTCATCTGTAATCCTGGTTTTAGAAAAATTGGTAGAAGACATCATGTGTTGTTACATATGTTACATAATGTAATCTACACTACATCCTAAGTGTAGAAATACCTGTAATTTTGGAAACATAGCAATACCATAAATATGCCATGTTTGAGTAATATATATACAGATAAAAATTAACAAGTGAATATGAAACTGTATATTACTAGTCCTTCCTGTATTTAACTCCTTATTATTTCAAAGTTAATATTAAGGACTCAACCCCTAGTGCTATTTTCCATGCTGACATTATAGAGTTAAAAATAATGTTTAAAATATGATATTTTGTAGGACTATTTTCATAATTTTTGAGATATATATAAAGATCACAATCTTTGAAAGATCCTTTCCTCCTTAGCTTAAGTGAAAGAAGAGAATTCACTCACAATGCCTGAAAGGAGGAAGAAAGCTGAAGAAGATGCTGCATGTTACAGAGAGTATGAAAGAAAGGGGAGAGAAGCTGAGTAGCTCCCTTACAGACCTCCTCAGTATTCCATGAGCATACAGTACTTTTTGCCTTCTCAGGCCATAACTTACCACTTTCTCTTCTCCACCAGTTTTTGGAAGCTTTCTATACTGTAAGGGAGATTTGGTATCACAGTTATTTTCTGTACATTTTCTCCTCTTCTTTACCAGATGACAGAGCCTTTGAGGGGTTAGTCACTGTTTCAAGTCTCTGAATCATATGCAGTGCAAACACTCTACCTTACTCTAAAATGTATTAACTCCATAAACATCAGCCTGTACTCTAACAAATATTTTAATATATTCTTACTTGTTGTTCATAAATACCGTTAGAGTGTTTGGCACATTTGCTTGTATATCATAGAACTCAGTAATCATTTGCAGCACAGATCAATTAATGAAAGACAAGATATCATTTTCAGAAGTCAAGCATGGTTCCATAACAATGTGATATAAACCAAATTAAAACGTACCTGATTTATAGTTTACATAAGCAGTTTGTACAAGTTTTTAAAAGTGACAACGAAAGCAAAAAGCCTCTATTCCCAATACTCCTATCCTGAATTTGCTTCATATCAGTAACTTGTCTGAAAGGCTCAATTCATCAAAATCTATAAAATGTTAGACTCAAGCGCTTTAACTATCACTAACACCATGTGTAGGCTTGGAAGTGGAAGGCCACGTGCCATGAAGCAGCAAATGCTGTGCTCTTCTGAAAGCTAACATGCACTCTTATGCCACAAATATAAACAGAGTAAGCACACTAAATAATGAATGACTAGAAAAACAGCTTTATCACTGTAGTTTAAAGGATAATACACATTATCCTATTGTATGCAACAAAATCTATTAAGCAATTTTAAGATTTTTTACGTGTTTTGCTAATATATTAATTTCAAAGACTGAGGTGGCATGTTGTATAGTTACAGAGTTTTAGAATTTTTTTTATTTGCAAAAAGTATTATAATACTTAAAGTAGTATACTCATATATAACATAACATATTCTATATAAGGAATCATGGTCAACTTCTTAAGCATATCTGATATGACATTATTAAGAAAAAGAAATACTAAAAGAACTTGCCGCTGCTCTTATCTTTGACCCTTAAACTTTTCCATTTCAGCAACCTCATTAATGTCAAAATGCCATTAGAATGTCTGCCCACTTTTAAATCTCTACAGCCAAGGCCAGGCAAAATCTTTTGGGTTCCATCAGAAGCATTTTCTTTTTGTATTCAGTTAAAAAGCTTAATAGAGCCACAAAGGTCAAAATATTACTTTTATTGAAGAAAAAGGATGACAAGACAAACTTTGAGTGCAAAAAGCCATTTTTAGACCTGAATTGGGCTTTTTTTGGTTGTTTTTTCCTTTAAAACTTTTAGTTTTTATACTTAGTAACTAGATTCCCGTAATGTATATAGCCAGTATTCTTAAATGTAATGTTAGTACTTTTCTTTGGTTGGGTAACATGGAAAGTACAATCTGAGGCAGAGATTTCTAAGAGGCTTATTGGGAATGCTCTTAGAACTATCAGTGAAGCCACGACAGATGCAGGGTTGGGGAGAGTGAGAGGCTGAACTCCAATGCAGTTGCAACAAAAGCCCAGCAAATTCCTCAGGGAGGGAGCTTTGGAGTTGGGAGAGACCTTCAGAGATGTCCCTGAAATGAAGCAAAAGATGAGGAGGCCAATCCTTTGTACTCTGGCATTCATTGGGATTCATTGGGGGCTGCCTCTGGGGAGAAGGGTTTAAAATCCCTTCAGGCCATGACAGTTCCTGCGGAGGGACTCAGCTGTGAGCCCATCAGCAGGGAAGTCTCTTGACAGCTGGGGGAAAGAGTGCCTGATCCTGAAAGACAAATCTGAGAGGCACATCACAACACCCACTATAACAGTAATGGTAAAGACTCCTATGAATTGTTTTCAAAGACAGTTCCTTTAATACTACTTCTCATTTTCACGGTTTTTATTCTATTTTATCTTCTTGTACACACTGACATGTCAATCCTGTTTACTAAGCGATATTCAATGGGTTTCCTATAGAGCAATGAACCTTAACAGGCAGCTTTTAATTGGCCCATATAGGAAACCGCATTACTATTAATTCCACAGCTACAGCATAAAATAAAAAAACCATTGCTTCTCAAACTCTACAGCAATTAGACCTCTGGGCTATTTGGCTAACTCTGCTTCATGATACCCAATGCAGTTAATTATATTTTTTGATGTTAATAGTCTCTGTCAGTCTCAAGCATAACTTCGCTTTGATGAATATTTAAATTATATTTGAATAAAAAATAATCTTGGTTACATTTTATATTCAGTAATCATCACAGCTTAATAAAGGTCTACTCATCAAGGGTTGAAACAAATGGCAAGACATATATAAGTTCCCTAAATCAACTTATTAGATAATATATTTGTTATGACCACTATCTCTCTATCTCACATACCTATCTATGTACATTTTTAAAGGTGCAGTCTCATTCACACACCTCACAATTAGATTTCAAAAGTTACTTAAATATTCTTTTTAGTTATATATATGGAATTCTATTAATTAATAATAATAACATTTTAGGATGTCATAAGATAATCAAATGTATGACAAAATTACCAAATTATTAAATATCATTAAATAATCAGTATATATTCTCTTCCTGTGCCATTTTTCTAAGTTCCAAGAGTAATACCAGAAAAAAAAAATGTCATTTACTAAAAGATTTTTTTTGATTATAGATCTAACAAAAACACCATTACTAAGGAAAAGTAACTTAAATAATAGTTTTCTCCTCATAAAGGGTGTAATGAGAGTTGAAAGTGAGGGAAACTTCCAAAAATAAGGAAGAGAAGAAGAGGGAGGAGAGAATAAAAGCAAAGTATATTGGTGAAATTTCTTTAAAATCTGTCTATTCCTCCATTTAGTTTTGTCCATATTATAGGAGGATTTTAAGCCAAGCATTTATTTAACATAAACTGTGAAAATGGGTTATTCTAGCTCAAGTCTTTTACTGAAAAAATACATGAATGTTTTAGCTTATGCATTTTATTAATGCCCCTTAATAAATGAATTTGTTTAATTTGTAATCTTTCAGTCTCTCTTCTCCCAAATCCTAAATCTCTGAAATACAAAGATATCTAAAGATACAATGAAATGTCCTGAAATGCACATATCAATCTATAAATGTCCAGTGGAATGCTATCCCAATTTCCTGAAACTATTACCTGATAAATAAAAAAGGGAGAGGCAAGTTTTCTAGGGTCTAAAGCTTGTAAAATTTAGGGGTCCTTCTATAGAAAACAAAATAGAAAAATTACACATAGAAAATTACATACCAAAATGAATGGTTATTTAGGAAAAAAAAAAATCTCAAGAAATAAATTTGTAACAGCCAGCAAGAACCACAACCGACAAAATCCAGAAAACTAAAATAACATTTTAATTAATTGCCTGACATTCTTTTCTAATACTTCAATTTTTTTAGCAACATAGTCTGTGACTCTCTTCATGTAATAATTTCATAGTTTACTTTCTATAATGTTGCTTTTCCTGTGAACAGCTGATCCAATTTTGTTTTTTACTACTGATGGTTGTGATGCATAAAACATGCACCCACACTGCCACAAGAGCTCCTGCTTGCTACACTGCTCCAGCCTATGCCTTACAAACACTGGCATTCTGATCAATTCTACTTGATATTATACTTACCAGAGGAAAGCATAGTACATTTGTAATTTTAAGTACTACACTTGACATGTGTTCTGTGTACTTTACATACTCCACCAAGAATATGGAGGAGAAAATTTCTCTTTGAATTAGGTATCTATGAAAACCAAATGTCCATTATTGTTACATATATGCAATGAATGAAAGAATTTTCCATAGACTAACTTCTGGCTTCATATGCTACAAACATCAATTCTCTTCCACTACCCACATATCTTACGTGTCATAGGAAATTTTTAAATTTAAATTTAAAATTTAAATTGCAGTATCACATCTGGCTTTGCACATTTATGTCACGATCAGGAAGGAAATGGTCATGATCAGGAAGGAAATACAATGAATGACAGAAGTATTTCTGGAGACCATTTCTTCACCAGAATAGATAGCAGCAACTAAACTGTAAACAAGTGTCTACAAACCATGTAAAAATAACTCCACTAAACCTCGACTGAATTTAACACCAACTGAACCTCGACTTAACTGCATCTCTAAATGCGCCTGGCTATTCCTAAACCACCGTAAATGAGAGGAAGTCTAATGGAAAAGTCAGAGAACAAAATAAAAGCCTTTAAAGATTGTGTTTAAATACTGTATTTCTGCAAATTTTTACCAAAAAAGTTCAAATGCCTTGGAAGAGACCTGTGCAAGTGAAGGGCTACGATGATTTAAGATTCATTACCTTCATGGGTTTACCATGAATCTATGTTTAGAGACAGAGTAAGATTTCCACAAATTACAGGTGAGTTCAATAACAGTAATAGATCTGTGGTCTGAAAAAACAAACAGAAAGACCACTTGAAATAATCTCAAGCCAACTTAAATAGAGCAACTCTCATTTCAGACGCTTTCTTAAAGCCATAAGTAATTGTATATAGGTTCTAAAACTGTGTTTTTCTTGGTCTTCACATATGATATGTGAACAAATTTTGAGAGAACTGTGATGTGTTAGTTGCACAATATAATTGACTTATTTACACAAAATTTAAATGTGTTAAAGACCACAAAATCATTTACTTCTAATCTTTCATAATGAGATTTTTCCTTGTAACATCCCAAAGAGATGTATTACCTCTAAAACTAGTAGTGGAGTAATAAACAGCACTGAAAAAAAAAATCTAGTTACATTGCTCTAATACACTTAAAGAAAATAGAAAGCAAAGACAAAAGAATGGGTCTTTAAAATATGCAAGGCAGGGCCAGGCACACTGGCTCACGCCTGTAATCCCAACACTTTGGGAGGCTGAGGCAGGCGGATCACAAGGTGAGGAGTTCGAGACAAGCCTGGCCAAGATGATGAAACCCATCTCTACTAAAAAAAAAAAAATATATATATATATATATATATGCAGAAAAAAGTGTATTAATAAAACGCCATTAAAAGCCTAATTACTCACAATTATTCTCTTTAATGTACAAAGTAGATACTGGTGTTTTTTTGTTGCTGCTGTTACTATTATAGTTTGGTATGCAATTTCAGTATATGATCTATGGAAAATTAATAGGGTCATAATAAATGACAGTTTAAGATCTTTTAAGTAATTTAATATCAAATTTTCTTGCCAGGAGTGGTGGCTCATGCTTGTAATTCCAGCACTTAAGGAGGTAGAAGCAGGAGGATAGCTTGAGCTCAGGAGTTCAAGATCTGCCTGGTCAATACAGTTAGACACTATTTCTCACAAAAAGAAAAAAAGACATATACATACATATATATTTTTCTCTCTCCATTCAACAAAATTAGTCAATACAGCATATTATGAATAGTACTGACTCATCATTGCTATCCTGCTTCTAAAATACGGATTTGGGGTAAACCAATGAGTAAGATATTGACTAGAGATGGGCATTTTATTTACTTAGAAATCTCCTTAAAATGTACAAGAATTAATTAGAATGGAAAAGTCTCAATTTTGCACCAAATTATGTTTGCTATTATTTGTTAAGCATTAAATTAAAATATTAAATAATAAAATGTTTCAGTGACATTACTCCAAAGCTTTAATAAACACATGTATTATTTTCCTGGTAATAAAAACGCCAATAAAAAATTTTACAGCATACTAAAAACAATTCCAAACAATTCTTTTTTTAACAGGTAGTAAACATGCATTATATTACATATCAGTAGCATTTGTCTATGAGTTTTGGTGGCAAAAGAAAAAAACAGAAGAAAAATGCCAAATTCCAGCAAAAATAGTGACTTTGCCTTGATTTGAAACTTTAAAATTTCATTTGTATTCTTTGCAACTGTGACTATCTATTCTTATTATCTGTTCAAAGTATAACTTTTTTAAAAAGATGCTTGTAAGCAAAATCATTATTCTATTAGTATGACGTCAACAAGCAGATCCATACTGAAAAGAAATCTTACTTAGGAACAACAAAGTAAAGTCCTTGAATGGGTATCTGAAAACAGTCTTAAGAAAGCAGATCTAGTGGTTACTCATTCAGATAAATGTGTACTAGTAAAATGCCACCACAAACCTAATTACTCACAATAATTTTCCTTAGACAGTAAGTAAATAAATTTAACACTTGATTGTTTAGTACATTTCAGAGATATCAAACACAGTTTTGTCAATTAACTTGTTTAAATGTCACACTTTGTAAACAGAAACCAATGTTTTAGTGTACAGCAAGAAATGTTCTAGGTGAGTGAAAAACTGTAAGGTATATGATGATATAGGCACCACAGAAATACCATTGTCATCCCATTTATAAAAGTCACCTTTCAAATGAGAATGGTGGAATACATAATCCCTAAGGCTATGAAAAGCACTATAAAAAGATCATTATGATCATATTGAAATGTACAGGTCAAATGAAATGTTTGTGCTCATCTCCATTGATTTGGATCATATTTCTTCATCTCTCCGCTTTGGTTTCAAAAATAAAGATAACCTCTCAAAATAAAAAACTGAGGCAAAATCACCAAAGTTGAAATGAGATACGGCTTTGCTTTCAAAAACTAATTTCCCTTATCCAGCCTATATCTGTTAAAAAATAAAACAAAATTCAAACTTTTAAAGTATCTTTCAAGCTTCCGAATTTCACTGCATAATCCTTAGGGAATACTTAAGACCACTAATGTAACGTCCTTAGGAAAAAATTAGTTTCCTCAACCAATGGACATAATATAAAGGATAAAAACCCCTTAAATTAATGGGAAGTACCAGTGAAAAGGAGCCAATTCACACTTGTATTTCTCAGTCTTCAACACCTAGTAGAATTGTTCTACTAATTTTCATAGTAAAAGGAGAAGCAGAGCAGGGCCTGGTGGCTCACACCTGTAATCCTAGCATTTGGGAGGCTGAGGTAGGCAGATCCCTTGGGTCCAGAAGTTTGAGACCAGCCTGGGCAACATGGCAGAAACCTTGTCTGTATAAAAATTTTTCAGAACTTAGCTGGGTGTGGTGGCACGCATCTGTAGGACCACCTACTTGGGAGGCTGAGGTGGGAGTATCATTTGAGCCCTGGAGGTTGGGGCTGCAGTGAGCAGAGACTCTACTCCAGCCTGGGTTATAGAGTAAGATCCTGTCTCAAATTATTATTATTTTTTTTAAAAAAAAGAGAGAAATAGAGGATCCTATAGGGCAGAATTTTTTAAGTGACCTTATTTCTCTCTTTTCCACATTTGATAAGCAGGATCATAAAAGACATTTAGGTAATTTGTCTTCTAAAGCATTTTATAATTTATTAGTCTTTCTTGCACACTAAATATGAATGTTTAATATAGTTCATATTTATTACAGCCAATAGTCTCCCCTTCCTATGAGTACTTTGCTTTAAATGTCCATCAGTAAGTGACATGCAAAGTGTATGTCCAATTAGGTAAACCAATGAGAGCTTTAATGGTTATTTACTACTGTACTAAAGTTCAAGAATCTATACTAGCAATCTCTCAAAGCCCTGACCACAGAGATGTGCTTGCGATACCAGTTAGCTGCCTTGAAACAACTAGGCCAAGAATCAGAGAATTAGGGGAAATCCATCAACTAACAAAAAATAACCTAAGTAGACTGCATAGATATGACAGGTTAGGAACATCTGAGTAACTTAATTTTCCCTGTATGTATTTCATCCTAATGGACAAGTGGTGGATAAACCTGACACAATAAGTAGATAAAAGCACTTGGGATAAATAACATAAGGGTAAGAAGGCAGTTGCTGAGAAGTGGCAGGCTTAGATCCTATGAGAATGAAAGAGTGTACTGAATGAATATGCTAAGCAAGAGTAACCCTAACTAGTAAGTATTCATAATAATGCAGGAATAAAACATACAAACCCCGAATATTATGAAACAACATATGAGGTGATACAAGACATATTGTGCTAATTTTGCCCTTTGAAAAATGCCATTAATGATGAAGAAATATGAAGATTTTAGAAGGATTATAGTTTATTGTTACCTATAATAGAAATCAGAAAACAAATATTAATTAAATAAAAACACCTTTCATATAGCTCTGACTTGGATACAAAGCCTCTTTATGAAGAATGGATGGCCAATATAAAAAGTTGAGAGGATTTTATGTCAAGGAGAGTACATACAAACTGAAATCCATAATCATGAAGTCTGCCAGAGTATACTGGCAGAACTGTGACTGTATTTAAATGAATTTTGTTGATTAAATTCTGAGAGACTTCCAATAGTCAACACTTCTCATGGTAAAGGTGTATGTGTGTGTGTCTGTGTGTATGTGCACATTAAGTATCTCCTTTGTTTAAATATTTTATATAAAATTAGTATCAGTATATTTGAAAATAACAGACACATTAAAAGTCTAGATAGCAGAATTGAACTTCAAAGTTATTTAGGAATACATTTTCATGCCAGTAAGATATTAATGAATGAGGTTCCAGGTACAGGTGATTCAAGGTTTCAGCCCCTGTGAAAAGTAATCCAACTTTTTTTTCTAAAGGCTCGCAAAGTAAAAAGAATAACAAACTGGCACTGCTTCCCAAGAAGATTTTTTTAAAAGCAAGGAGAATATACATGTAGCTATGTGAACAAGTGTACCAACTATAATGACAGCCAATTCCCCAAGTGTAATTAAAGAGAATTAGAATATTATGAGCCTCAAGCTCCTCTGTAGCTCTAACAATCTGGTATTCAATAACTCTCTTAAAATAGAACTCATGGCCTATAAACTCTCACATCCCCTAGAGCAAGTCCCTATTTATATACCTTGCCTGGTGACAAGACTGAGAGGTGTAATGGTGGAGTGTAAGATCATTCTGCTTATTCCAGACTAAGGCATACATTGTCCTTTCCATGTAGTCTTACTTCTAACTCAATGTGGAAGTATGCACTCAATTTTCCAGTCTCATTCTGCATCCACTGTAATGTAAACAACCACATAACAGAGTAACACACATACATACACAACACCACATTCCTTCAAACTCTCTGGCACACAAGAAATTGTCACCACTCCCTGTGCTCTTAAGTTTAAAGAGTACAATAAAGGATAATTATTATACTTTGATATAATAGGTTAGAATATTGAAAAGTTTAGGGAAATTCAAGGATAGAAAAGTTATTGAATGGGGTATAGAAAGAAAATAGATTATTCTGGTGCCTACATATTAGAGCTGACTTCCATTATCCCAACCTTTCAGAAAACATTGAGCTTTGAAATCAGCTTTGTTGCTTATATAGCTTAAGCTAATTAAACTATACCTAAAGTTCTAAAGCTAGATTGTTTTTTCCTTTCTCACAGAATAAAAATCCCAGAAGTTTATCCCTACTTTACAAATTCAGATCTTATATTTATTCACCATCTGGTTCCATGTGACCAGAGTACTACTGTCTAATTCCTACTGGTCTATATAAGGTAAGGCTAACTGCTAGTTTTTGATTTTTATCTTGAAACTCTCCTATTTTGAAAATCCTAACACGTTCTTTTATTTGAGCTGTCAAAATAGAATAAAAATCTTCAACGTCATCAAGAAAATTAATGTATCTCTTTTGTACTTTGCTACTGGCTTCTAAGACATCAATTCTCCCATGTCTGTTCCATTTTTTCATGGCAACTTTACCTCTGCTCCTTCAATGCAGGTGTTGCTAGCAGATTTTGCGTGCTCAAATTACATAATCTCTGTGGGTAAAACCATTTATTCACCTGCAACTATTCAACTTTATGTTTACATTTGTTTCTCCTTTACATTCTTTGTTGACTACTCTTGTAAGTACCAAACCTGTATAAACAACGGCTTGCTGAACTATTTATTTACATGCCACCCAGGTCTAAAATAAACTTCAAGGGATTTAAATGGATAGTATAATAACCAAAAATATGCTGAATTTTACTTAATAAGAAACATAGGCTGGGTATGGTGGCTCACGCCTGTAATACTAACACTTTGGGAAGCTGAGGTGGGCAGATCACTTGAGGCCAAGCGTTCAAGACCAGCTAGAATAATATGGTGAAACCTCATCTCTACTGAAAATAAAAAATTAGTCAGGCATGGTGGTGTGTGCCTATAATCCCAGCTACTCTGGGGGCTGAGGCAGGAGAATTGCTTGAACCCAGGATGCAGAGGTTCCAGTGAGCAGAGACCGTGCCACTGCACTCTAGCCTGGTCAAGAGAGTGAGACCTTGTCTCAAAAAAAAAAAAAAAGAAACAAAACATAATGTAAGTATGCTATGAGGTTCTAGTCAGGTGGTACCTTTAATTGTGCTTAAGAAATTTTTTTTGGGGTAAAAGCTTTAAAGGAGCCAGGCTAGTTCCACAAGTCTAGGGCATACATAACCTTACTTTCCCTGGGCATTTTCAATCCTTTCCACCCCCAAAAAAAGGGAG
Source organism: Ateles fusciceps (assembly GCA_036589455.1). Classification (NCBI taxonomy): domain Eukaryota; kingdom Metazoa; phylum Chordata; class Mammalia; order Primates; family Atelidae; genus Ateles; species Ateles fusciceps. Next base: position 3,869,789 of record JAZHEH010002780.1, read on the forward strand.
GCGGGGGGGGGGGGTTTCTATATTGTACAAAATGTACCTTTCTACAAGCGGGACTGATGCACATATTTTCACCATCTTCTTTACAGAGCATGTATTACGTTTCGTACCTCTTTGTATTTACAAAGGTACACTCATATGTCTATGATGGTATGAATTACTTTGTACAAAACATAACTATGCATGTGATCCTCAAATTTAATACTGAAGATAAACCAGTAAATATTTACATAAGTACTTTCAGATCTGTAGTCCAAAGTGCTAAAAACTTGAGGTCATACATGTAAATCATCATCTGATGATTTACATGTTATCATCACTGATAACAATGAGCAGGTTTTTAGAGTGAAAAAAGGTATAATTTGGGAAGTGGATCTTCAGGTATAGTCTAGCATATCACTTTAAGACACCTACTAGTTTGTACACAAGTGCTGCAAAGAGACAACACTATTAGCAAAATCCTAATTTACTTGTTAATGGAATACTCAAAGTAATAGTATAATGTGTTTTTTTGGTTTGTTAATGAATTCAAAGTGTTATAAATACTGTTTTGAAAATTTTTAAGTTTTCCCCACCCCAACAATTTTCTTTAAAAAGTACTAAATGGTTAGTTTTCCATAAAATATTAAAACAAATATCATTTCAAGAAAGCATTTCATTTCTCACTTTTTAGGATGAGCTGCTCAGAATACTTAAGTATATCATAATCAGCTGCTACTAGAGCCAAAGTTTCACACCTTTAAATGAACAGGAAATAGAAAATGGAGAGTAAATACAATACTTTTACCATGTCCACAGCCTGAATTAAAAGTGTATTTGTTTACTTGATTCTCATCTGCTGAAGAGTTAACAGTGGAAGAAAGGGGGTGAAAAACAACAGGAAAGAGGGGCAAAATATGATGCAAACATATCTTAATGGTACTGAAATGTCTATGCCCACCTCTATCATTACATGTAAAAAAGGGGGGCTTTCAAATCTAATGGAAAAATTCTAACGTTTTAATGTGAGCGTTCCAAAGAGAAACTTTTCTACATAAAGAAATAAACATGTCTTTCACTACAAGACTATCACATTTTTTGAGGAATATAAAATGGAAAAATCTGCTAAACTATTAGGGTTTGTTATTCAGCATATTCAATAATTATTCACACTATCTTAAATATAGAAAAATTCTAATTAAGATGCCAGGAGTACCACAATCCAAACAAACAAAAAAAAAAGATGCCAAGAGGTGTTCTGTGTCTAATACAAGAAAAATGATATTAATTTTCAGCAGTTTTCTGTATTATATTTATATGTGGGAAGGCAACAGTTAAGAGATATCATTTATACAGCTTTAAAGCAAACACATTATTTTCAAAACATAAAATTAACTAATGATATATTATCTACTTTCTGTAATTAACAAACAAGCTCAGTGAAAATTGCTCAAATTTTTGAAGCCTTAAAAAACAAGATTATATTTCAAATATTATTCTTGCTTTTTATTTTATGTTTATATAACACAAAAAGATATGTATTACATATTTCTTCTGATACATCAACCTGTATTAAAATGATTTGCATATTTGAAAGTTGATGAAAATATAAAGTGTAGAAATCAACATTAGTAGGTAAAAACCCAACTCAGTTTAATAAATAGGCTGAGACGTGGCCTATTCCATTTGCTTTGGAATAACTCCAGTATTTTTCTAACTTGGATACAACAGTTCAAATGGGATATTAACACATGAATATTTACCTTTGAGTCATAATTTTGAAGGCATCGGGGGAGGTAGCAGTCTGTATTCTCCATCTGAAATGGGTCAGCATCACAAATCTTGTCATCCGTCCGACCATAGTTAGCGCTCTCAATCATGATGACATCACTGCCCGGGCATCGCAGATCAATAGAATAACCTTCACAGGATAATTCTCGTCTCACCAGCCCAAATGGTAAAGCTGCTCTGCTGAAGCCTTAAAATAAAATAAAAAAAGAAAATTAAACTGTAACTCATTTTTAAGATAACATTTAGTAAAGCATTTTCAAGTAATATGATTCAGGTCTACATTCAAGAGATGTTATAAACTCAGGCATTTATTAAATAATTTTTTGGTTCTCTACATCAGAAAATTATTTTTATACATCTTTATTTGGACTCTTCATCTTTATAAAATACCCTAACAAATTACTTTCTGTATAATCAGAAACTAAATGGCTTTTTAGTAATTCCAAATAATAATGACAAATTTAATCATAGACTTTATATACAGTGACAAGTTTTACAAACAGAAAATATAACTACTAATCAAGAAACAATTTTCATTTGTGCAATGGAATGAAAGCTCTACTATCCACTGACTTTACTTTCTTATTTAATGTATACATATTAATTGCTGCTGTTTTGTCTTAAAATACCTTCATCTTAGCAATTTTTCTCCACAATAATTAATACACTACAGTAAGAAACTTATGCCACAATAACTTACTTCCATTTAAATACATTTTATTTAAAACTGACACTGAAAGGAATCAGCAGAGGACATTCAAAGGAGCCAGCACTGCTCCCATCCAATTCAACAAATTCAAAGACTGGAAAAGTACAAAATTCTCTACGATCATTTACGTCATCTACAAAATTGAGATGAAACATTTGTGACATTACTTTTCCTACCTGTGTAATTCTAAAACAAAATAATGTCCACAAAAATGCTTAAAGTACATAAACAAAAATTTATGTATGTTACATCAGGTATAGAGTGTAGACAAACACTGTTCATAGGTGCTCTAAAAAAGATTCCTGAATGAAATAATTCGAATTTTAAGTTTAAATTAGTTTTCAACCAGTCGTCCCATAAGGTACTAACAGAGCATAGGGCAAAGAGAAAAAGCAAGGAAAGTCAAGAACAGCCAAGAACTACGTGTGAGAAGGACATCCTTGCTGTCCTGGTGGGCTACCATCGGGTTAGCCCTGATAGCAAAACCTCCTACACTGTTTTAACTTTTTCAGGTCTCTGGCCTACCACCATCTGTAGCATTCATATTATAAAAAACAAGCAACACATTCAGTATTTTTCTTATCATTTTCATCATTCTGTATTACATGCATTATTATAACTGTTCCAAGTTATAAACTTCCGAGAAGAGCTGGGCTGTGCACAGGTCAATCCAATGCCAGTCCTTGTTCCCTTTATCTTTCTTGTACAATGTTTCTCACTAATTCAGTAAAATAAAAAGTCAGCTGGTTAAATACAATACTCTCTTAGATGTAAATATATTCTTCCAAAGCAGTATGGGGTGACACACTGGTATGATTTTAAAAAGCAACAATTCTCAAACCTGGCTAAACTCTCAGTTCTTTAGAGAAAAACTAAAGGTGTAACTGGACTGAAAGGGAAGAAAAGAATACTTAAATTTGGAACTCAGAAACCTTCGGGAGATTGCAGCAAACCCCAACCTTGGTAGGTTTTCACTAAAAAGGGTTGTAGTATGTGGAGACTACTGTAGTATGTGGAGAGGTGCACTGCTAATGAAGAAGGGATACAGAAATAGAGCTAGGTAAATGTGAAGACAAATGGTTAAGAGGTCAAACTCCCAAAAGATATTTCTTCCCCAACAAGTTCATTAAACTTTTCTGTGTATACACAGACACACACACACACACACACACACACACACACACAGCTTTTTTCTCCAACTCCTGACCTTGTACTGTACTGCCTCTACAAATAATTCAGATTAAACTAGTATTAACATGTTTGTTTTAATAGAAACTATTTTTATGGCTTCAGAAGCTGATACATTTCTGTGGCAAAAGCTACATGAAAATTCAAACAAATGACATCAAACAAAATTTTGAAATGCAACGTATTTTAAACACAGAGGCAATTTGCAATTATAATTCTATAATAAAACAGAATAAATCATATTATTAGAAAATGCTAGGAATATTAGAACACACTATTAAAAGACTGGCTTAGAGCCATAACTCACAATTCTTATTATTTTGTCAAAAACATAGAACTGATTATGAAGCACTGTGGTTTTTAAAAAGAGGCCTCTAATTTTTGTTGTTGTTTGTTTGCAGGATTATAGTTATTGTTCTAAGTGAATTTTCCTCTGCTTTTAAAACCTATTTGGGAATTTGCAGTGTCTTACTGTTTTGATAATTCAGGGAGAGGAGTTTTAAAGCTTTAGTCACAGTCATCCAAAACTGTACAGTAAGGCCAGGCGCTGTGGCTCACGCCTATAATCCTAGCCCTTTGGGAGGCCAAGGCAGGCAGATCACCTAATGTCAGGGATTCAGGACCAGCCTGTCTAACATGGTGAAACCCCATCTCTACTAAAAATACAAAATTAGCGGGGCATGGTGGTGCACACGTGTAATCCCAGTTACTCAGGAGGCTGAGGCAGGAGAAATACTTGAACCTGGGAGACGGAGGTTGCAGTGAGCCAAGATTGCAACATTGTACTCCAGCTTGGGCAAAAAGAGCCAAACTCCCATCTCAGAAAAAAAAAAAAAAAAGTACAGTAAGGAATAACAAAGTGAAGATCAATACACTTTAATAATTTAGTAGATTGCCAATACAAAATATACTGGAGAAAAAATATCATGGTACTTGCTATCATTTGAATATGGCTTGTTCCCAACAAACTCAAATAGAGGCTCAGTCCCCAGTGTGGCCGTGTTGGGAGGTCACGCCTTCAACAGGTGATCCGGTCTTTATCTTAGATAAAGACTTTCTTCCCTCCCCACCCCCAACGAGACGGAGTCTTGCTCTGTCATCCAGGGTAGAGTACAATAGCACAATCTCGGCTCGCTGCAACCTCTGCCTCCCAGATTCAAGCAATTCACCTGCCTCAGCCTCCCAAGTACCTGGGATTACAGGCACACACCACCACACCTGTCTAATTTTTGTATTCTTAGTAGAGACGAACTTTCACTATGTTGGCCAGGCTGGTCTCAAATTGTTGACCTCATGATCCATCCACACTGGCCTCCCAAAGTTCTGGACCAGCGTGCCCGGTCCTAAAGTCTTAATCTTTTAAGACTGGGTTAGTTCTCATAGGAATGAATTAGTTTTATGCTTGCACTTGTCCTTCTACTTTTCAACCATTCTAAGAAGTAGCATGAGGCTCTTACCAGATGTGGCTGCCCACCTTGAATCCCAGAACAATAAGCTAAATAAAACTCTTTCCTTTATAAATTACCTAGTCTGAGTATTTTGTTACAGCAATGGAAATTGCACTAAGAGTTCTTAGTAGTGAATAAGGCTTTATTTAATGCTACGATGTCTTTTGTTTTAAATCATAAATGTTCTTTTCTAAATTATTTCTCTTACCTGTTTCAATTAAACTATATATATGCAGATATATACATGACACTATGCATATTCATTTATATATATATATATATATACCTCTACCCTGCTAGACTGTAATAAGGTTCTTAGTTATAACCCCAATACCTACAATAGCACATGATACATAATTCCAATAAATGTGGAACCAAATTGTTGAATTAAACTAGTGATTAGCATAATATAAATTGCAATGTGCTTTCCTTTGTTATGTCTATTTCCTTTGGTAGTGAAAACAAATGGCGACCATTAAAAACAAGGCAAACTACTTATCATCAATGAAAATTATCTGCCATCTCCCCAAAAAAGTAAAAATTATTTAAATTCTGTCAATTTATTATTTTCTGTGTATCGCTGGAGTTGTCACAAGACCAATGCGTTACATATTTATACATTTCTCTTTTTCTAAACTCTTGTGTTTCCAACCAAAATATATAGATATATTCATTAAAAAACAAGAGAGAAATAAGTATTACAATAGCTAACATTTGCAAAGCAATTACTATATGCTTGCACTGGCTTAAATGCTTTATATACGTCACTTTTATGTTCAACAACATAAAAAATAAACAATGGAATAGTTGCTGTTATAATACCAATTTTATAGAGTATAAAACTAAGGTATCAAATAGTAGTAAATTTGGGGTCTCCATCTTACCACAACTGAGATTCTAACTCATGTAGGGAGCTTAGACTCCAGAGCCCTTCTCTGATCAACTCTGACTACTCAAGCCATTTTGCTAATAACAAGATTTATTTTTTAGGAAGTAAGAATAAATAGAAGGTTCTTCTTCAAAGCTTTCCTCTTAGTTCATTACGAATAAATAACAGTTTCTTCAAAGGTTAATTTACTTTAAAGCTTTTGCTAATAATCTTAAAATAGCTGTTAGTCATAATAAAGAAATAAGTGTATCCTGTGTTCTTAGTTCTTACACTTTAACCTAGATATTTGCCCTGACATTCCTGGACAAGCCCAGGCGATTCTTAGGTCATAGCTTATTCCCTTTCCTTATTTGGAAATGTAACTGCTTCTCTAAGCACTACTCAAGTTACTTCCTCTTTTCCTTTGTTCTCCTCTGCATTTACCTCTTTAGGAAAGTTTTAAGTTGTTAGCCAACCAGGTGAAGTCTAGACTGTGAGGTCCAGTTCCAGCCAATGGAATCAGGACACAGCAGTAGGGTGGATGCATTAGATATAAATGGCCCTGCCTCCTTTGTTCAATGTCCTGTCATGGCAAGATAGCTAACAGGAGCACCCTTTCTGCAGAAAGTAAAGTTGCTTTGCTGAGAAAAATTAAATTTATATTGGAGTGCTACTTCTTTTGCAGCACCAAAAATTTACATATAACATATTTCGTAAGTTTTCATACAATCTGAAAATCACCAAGAATATTAGTAAATTTGACAGGAAATAATTATTGTAAAGATTCACAAAACTATATGAATAGTAGTGAAAATCATATTTGTAGAAATGTAAACATGTGTACCATAAATATAAGGAGAGCAAAAACTATACTGTAGGTACACAAGGAAAGAGCACTGACCACTGAAGTATGAGTATTGGGTCAGCCTTATGACTTTGGGCAAGTTATTTTACTTCTCTGGGTTTTAATTTCCTTTTCTGAAGAAGTAAATTCATTTCAAAGTCCTATAAAATTTCCCCAATCTGTAAAAGACTAAAAAGACAAGCTCCTTTTAATCGAGTATATATGCTATTCTAACATTTTCAAGTGATCAATTATTAATAAATGACTTGCTCTATTTTCTTAAAATATAATGACACTGTTAACATGGATGTGCACAGCATGTACTGCGCACTGTCAAAAGTCCATGTGATGAACCAGGCAGGGTTTGCACTAATCACAGGAAAACATCTTCCTAGGTTAACCAGTTTAATCAATGACTTAGTGGAAAAGAGAAAATAAATAAACACAATCAAACTATGGAAAAGTTCTCTAGTTGTGGCCATTATGGGAACGGGTGTTCAGACATGCCTCATTATAGTTGACTTCCATTGGATTTCTGGCACAGCTGACTATCATTAACGTTAAAACAGAGACCTTAAGAGTGACAGAACCGCCTCTTTAAGTCTGATAAGAAATGTTTACAATCTATTCTTTCTGATATCTGCTACTTAGAGGTTTAATCTGCATAATAAGAACCCTGGTCTCCACAACCTCATTCTTTTTTTTTTCGAGACAGAGTCTTGCTCTGTCACCAGGTGCCAGGCTAGAGCGCAGTGGCACAATCTTGGCTCACTGCAACCTCCGCCTCCCGGGTTCAAGCAATTCTCCTGCTTCAGCCTCCCGAGTAGCTGGGACTACAGGTGCGTGCCAGCACGCCCAGCTAATTTTTGTATTTTTTAGTAGAGAGGGGGTTTCACCATGTTGGCCAGGATGGTTTTGATCTCTTGACCTTGTGATCCACCCGCCTCAGCCTCCCAAAGTGCTGGGATTACAGATGCACAACCCCATTCTTAATCCAGACACTTCCTTCTATTGTTTCACGTCTTTATTAATAGATAAACTCTTTCAACCAATTGCCAATCGGAAAATGTTTGAATTCACCTATTACGTGGAATCCTACCCTCCACCCTTTGGGTTGTCTTCCTTTTCTAAAGGGACTCAATTAACATCATACATGTATTGATTTTTGACTTACGTCTCCCTAAAATGCATAAAACCAAGCTGTAGCCCAACCGCCTTGGGCACATACTGTCAGGAGTTCCTGAGGCTGTGTCACGGGTATGTCCTTAATCTTGGCAAAATAACTGATTGGTAAAAAAAAAAAAAAGCTTATGTAAATTTTTAAGAAAAATATAAATTGTTGTGCCTTCTTTGGTCATTTCACAATATTTTCCTGAAAACTTCAAGGAATATAGCTCAACCTCTTCCACCAACAATGCACTTCAAAGGAAGTTTGAAAAATCTTTAATAAAATTATTGCAATTAGTATCATTTTTAAAATTCAGCATTTTCACTAAATAAATCTTATAAAAGACATAAAAACCTATTTCTGAAAACATTTATTTATATCATATTAATGATCTAGAATACTGACTCACAGGAAGAAATCATCATGCATGGCTGTCATTTCTTAAATTTTTCTTTCTTTGTATGAAAATAATTTCCAAATGCTTTAAATTGGCTAAAAATAGAGAGAGAGAGAGAAGAGAGAGAGAGAGAGTGTGTGTGTTGTGTATATATTTAAATGATTTGTCAAGTTTACACAATTGATTCCCAAGCATGATTACATTAGAGTCACCTAGTAAACTTTTTATAAAGACAGATATTGAAGCTCTATTCCAGACCTACTGAATCACAATCTCTGGGTCAAATAAAGCCACACTATCTGCATTTGTAAAACAAAATGTTAATTTACTTACAGCACACTGGTATTGAGGGACTGTGTTAAGGAAAATTGCCTGTGTTTCGAAGGCAGGAATTTCCCAGTGCTATACCTCCATCTACGCCCCCATCTGGGGACCAGAGGGGTTTCAAATGTAAAGTTCTTTGTCTGACTTTCCCTTGTGTCCATAGGTAGAAATTCGAGGTGAACTCCTTTGTTTAAAAAGCTCGTGAAAAGCTCTGGGAGGAAGGGGCTCTAGTTACGGACCTAGCAGTCAATCCAGTATCAAAGTCAAAGATCAATCACTCCAGCGGAAGTTTGAAAGAACGCCTCACTGAAGAAGAACATGAATGGGGCAGGAATAACTCCCAGGTTAAAATTCCCCTGCCCCTTACCTATGCAGATATACCCTTCGGATTCCCCTCCCACGGCAATGTGGGAGCTCTCTCTCTCTTCGCTGCCTAATAAATTGCCTTCTGCTAAACTCTTTGGGTCTGATATTTAGTGAACAGTAAGCTCACTGTGCTGCCAGGGCCTTTTCACCATTCCTGGGGCAAGCTGAGCCCGAGAACCTGGACACACCTGGTTACATCTTTGGCAAGCATGGGGAGGGAGCTGAGCCCATCCTCCCACCACCCGGTTACAGTATAACAACTAAGATGTGCAAAGAATGTCTCTAAGGCCTTTTAATAATAGTTTTTATTTCTCTGTGAGACTACATATTTGTTGTCATTGTCATCATATTTCCTCTTAATTCTCCAAGATAGTTTTATTTTAATTTTGAACATATTTATAATAGCGGCTTTAAAATCTCTATATGCTAAATCTATCATCTGGATTCACATCAGAGGCAATCTCTATTGTATGGGTCAACTTTTCTGTCTCTTTATATATCTTACATCTTATAAATTTTTTGTTGTTGCAAACTATACATTTTAAATAATATACCATTAGCAACTCTGGATTCAGATTCCTTTCCCCTGAAAATTGCTGCTGTGGTGGTTTCTTTTTAGTATCTTGATGGTATTTAATGTGCAGAATCTGTGCCCACAGTGTGTGGCTGCATATGTCTTTGCTCACTGTTTCATTTTAATTCATTTGAATTCTTATTTTTATTCTTTAGCCTCGGCTCCTAGAGGTCACCTCTGTCTGCATGGCTTAGTGGTCAGCTAATGACTGGGCAGAGAGACTTTGCACAAAAACCATGGGGCCATAATTAGGTCTCCACTCTTTGCTGATGTGAGTGTATGTTAGAAAGGGTGTTGAAAGTCCAAGCAGTTTACAAGTCAGCCTCAGTTATTTACTTTCTGCCAAGTCCTCTCATGTCTCCTCTGTACCTGTGTTTAGCTTCCCAGTTGGTTAAGAAGGCACAGAAAGTTGATGGCTTCTTCATTTCTAAGATTTCCCTGTTATGTTTCAGACTGGTTTTCCAGTCATCCCAACTGGAACTACAACCAAAGGATAACAGAGCCAGGTTTTCCCCCATTTCTTTTTTCCTACAGTGTTTACTACTTTCATTGACAACACTACTGGGCATGAGTTTCCACCCTCTACTCCAAGTCAAGTCAGTTCTTCCTGGCAGTAACGTCACTGGTTTTGAAGGCCAATCTTGCCCCAGTGTCACCTGCACAATGACATAGTCAAGGAGTAAGGATGGAGGGACTGCGGGGGATAAGGGAGAGCCCCATGCTAGAAGGCTTTAATCTTGTCTACTGTTCATAACAAAAGTTCTAGTAGATTTTCATACATAATGTTTCCCCATTTGTTATTTGGCTTTGGTTACTTTCCAGTGCACAAAATGGTTGTTGTTGACAATCTTAATTTTACACTTGTTTTAGAGGGAATTTGCCACCCTCAGAAGCTCCTTTAAGGACTTGACAGATATTTATATTTCCTGATTATGAATCCTCAAAACAATCATACAAGATAAGTAATCTTATCATCATTTTACAGAGGAGGAAGTTGAGGCAGAGAAAGATGAAGTTTTCTATAGTCACATATCCAATAAAAATTAAATTAAGACTTCAAACCCAGAAAGTGAGCTCCTGGGTTCATGTTCTTAAATGTTACTTTAATGCCTCTCCAAATGATGATGGCCATCAGTAGCAGATTTGGAGACAGAGTTGTAAAGGACATAGTTATGGTATGCTGGCTGCTACTAGTCTTGGGGAAAGGAAAAGAACAGGAAAGGAAACTGCATGTGATGGTCAAGTATTCAGGGAAAGGGCTCAGTCAACATAATCAACATAAGGAAATTCCCAAATTAAAGCCTTTTAACCTCACTATTACTATGATATTCATTCCAAGCCATATTTTCAATCTATTTCTATTTCAACAACAACAAAAAAATAAGCATCCTAACCAGCAAAATGTAATCCAATCCATCTTGCAACCCTGACAATCAAAGAAAGAACTGGTGGGAGGCCCTGTGAGCAAAAAATCAATATTGCAGCTTTGTGCTGTGCAAATGTGAATACCGCCAAATAGCGGTGCTTAGAGTAAAACGAACTGTTTTGCTCCATTTTCTCCTCTCTGAACAAATGATTTTGAAAAGACAGTTTTTCCCCCCAAGCTATAAAATGTCAAGCAATAACTCTCTGTGCTTTAGGCTAGTGATTGGAATAAATACCTCCCGGTAACAGGTGCAGCGACTTAGGACTGAAATCTTTCACATTCAGGGGTAACTCCTAATAAACAGACGCACTGCTACCGGATGGGAATTTGTAAGACTGGAATTGAAATTCTATCACTGAATTTTGCATCATTTATAAGCATTTCTGCAAGAAAATACGCTCCTCTGACAACAAATAGTACACTTTGCTGTGATAAACTTCAAGTACTTGATGAACATTTGCTTTTCTAACAAAGTCTCCATTCACTCTGTTCCTTAAACATTTCTGTAAAATTATACATTTCCATAAAAGTGTTCTTACTAGGCTGTACTATAAAATCTTGAACTTTTCTGGTACTGTTCTCCTTAATTACTTTGAACTAGATACTGTCATGTTTGCTACTGCTCATGCTGTCTGAGGGTCCCAGGAAGCACCATGCTTTTTGATTATCAGGAACCTCTATGAGAGTGAGGCTGTGACTCTAAGCCGTACTGAAACATTAACTCAGCCATAGTCTATTTCCAGTGCTGGCATATGAAATCTCTGAATTATTCCTGTTTATATATGTTAGCAAAATTTCTTCCTAAAATGGAAATGAGGAAAATACTTCAGGAGAAGGGGACATGATTTCAACCAGGTTGAAGTGAAATTTAGGAGCATCCAGAGAGCTTATTTCAATTTCATCTTAACTAAGATGAAAATAAGTTAAAAGTAAACCTAAAAGATAAATTGTCACTGATAGTCCAACTTTTTCACTCATCTCTGCATATTCATGGAGCCAACTAAGCAGAATTTTTAAAATTAAGGATGCATAATAAAGTTTTTTTATACCAGAAGGCAGAAAATGTTAAAAATCTATTTCATGTGAATTTGTAGACGATCCCTGTTTTAATTATTTAATTAGATCCACTTTAGAAATGCCTTTATCAATCAAATCCTAAAACATCAACATTTGTGTTTATTAATATATAATTCTTTTCACCTGTCTGTATTATGTAACAAGCCTAAACTACTACATGTGGAAAGTAAAAAACACCTACCTACTTTCACCTTTGAACTTGTTTTTATGCCAATAATACAGAAAATAAAAGAATGCAATGTCATTTTCCAGAATGAGCACACTGGCCTAGAGAATGTTGCAATTTGTATGTAAGTGGGGTTAGCATGAAACACCCAATAAATGCTTACAGAGATATGAAATTGTTGCAAAAGAAAGTGTTCCAACAACTTACAATCATGTAACTACACAATTATCAACTCAGTCTAAGTGATATGTCTTAGCTTCAGGTGTCATTTTGGTTTAGAAGCTGTTTTTCTGTCTGCTTTTGAAAGAGGGTCTCACTCTGTTGCCGGGCTGGAGTGCAGGGGTACGATCATAGTTCACTGCAGCCCCAAACTTCTAGGGTCAAGCCTGTGGGCTCGAAATTAGCCTCTTCCCCACCCCTGAGTGGCGAGGACAGCAGGCTCATGCCTCTATGCCCAGCTAAATAAGCTGTTGATTATTTTGGAAATATTTTAAATTATGAAGTACTTCAAAAAAATCTTTTTCTAAAAGAATGTTTACAGTTTATTTGAAATCTCACCAAAATTTTCTAACAAATAGATGCATAATGAAAACACATATTTAAATCCAATTACGTAAGCTACAAGGTAAAAATTTTCAACTTGGGGATTTGCTAAGAGTCACAAAATTCTAAACACTGTGGATGCTCTAAGGTAAAAATATACTTTTAGAAAACCATTAGCTGATAGTTTCAAATACTTCTACTTCTGAAAAGCCTCTGGACATTTCAAAAAGAAAGTACACATTATGAGTCAAAAATACTGTGGGGTTAAATTCCTTACTATAATGAAATTAATTTATCCTACCTAAAAACTTCTTAATTATCTACCACTAATTAATAATTCATAAGTACCATGAAAACATATTTCAGTTATAAAATACTATGTCTAATACTTAACTTAAAAAAATTCCTAATAAGCATGTCTATTAATAGTAATATAGGCCACAAAGAGATGCTATTAGTCTCAGTATATAGCTACAACTTCTAAGTTCACAAAGGCAGAATACTTTTATTCTGATGTACTTTTTTAAAAAAGTGATTTTCACACTAAGCTTCAGTATTACCCAATTACTCAGTGCCTGTTTAAACTATCTCCTCTGCACAGGATACTCCACTCATTTTTCTATTAAGACACAATTACTCTTCAAATCTCAGTTCAAGACACCCCTGACAATAGGGAATGAAGAACCTGAGTATAGATTTGGGCCATTTGTTTTGTTTCTTTCCATTACATCTACTGAGTACCTACTATGTGCCTAACACTCTTCTAAACACTTGGGATACAAGCAACAAAAATAACAATAATCCCTGTTCCTGAGCAACAAACATAGGGGATGAGACCTCGACCTCCTTCAGGACAAGTGTCATCTATCCAGTTCACTACTATAATGTAAAACGTAGTAAAGGATCAGTTTACAGTGTGCTTTATAGAGTGACAAAGATGTTAAACAAATGGATATATGAATGAATGAACAATTATGAGCTCTTCCATCAGAGCAGCTAACACATTCTAAGGGTCTCTGTACTTATATTCCTTCCTTACTGGACTACAAGCTTTTCAACAGAAAGTGAATATTATTTATTCAGGGACACAGACGTTTTGTTTTTACTTTATGCTTTATTTACTACTATAATTATTTATGTACCAGAAGATGTTAAACATACTCAAGAACATAAAAGTTGTTTAAGAGAAAAAAAAAACACGTTTTATCTTTTATGTATATATGAAAGTTTAAAGTTTATAAATTTAAGAGATGAACATCATCAGAAAATGTTTTTTAAAAATCTAAATCTCAAGTGATAAAGAATATAAACCTGACAAAGATGACGTCTTCATCAGAGTCCCCTAATCAGTGGGACTTAACTATGAAAATATGCTCTTAAATGATTGATTACCTGCTAAAGTTCAAAATCATCCCAGAGTTGTTTTTTTTTTCTTAACCCTTCTCTTTTTTACAGGGAAATAATAGAAAACACTGTTTACAATTATTTTTTATAAGTAGTTAAAAACAGTTTAACATCAAGAAGTTACTACCAAAAATGTAGTATCTCAAGTCATTTGCATTGTTCTAGCAAATTAAAATTCTTAAGTAATTTTGTATAATGTATTCACTGTCAACAAAGAAACTAGCAAATAATTACAGAATAAGTAACTAAATGACAATTTCATCATCTCTTCGGTATAATTTATTTCCAACTGTACATTATTTAATATAATCTATCTTATAATTTTTACTACCCTTTTATTATTAAAAATTTCATTAATTCACTCCCACAGCCATCCAGCCTGAGTATGTATTTATTCTTTAAAGTAATTAAATAAGAAGCAAAAACGCAGAAATGGGCCATCTGTTCCCATATCCAGTAACTCACACCAACCTTGCTAGCTAAAGGATTCCACTCCTTTTTTGTCACTAATGCTAAAACTCATTAGGGTGAAGACTTCATTTAAAGTATTTCCCAGGCAGGTCTTCCAGATCAAAGAGAGCAAAACTTTGGATTTTAAGTCTCTTTGTTAATACCTTGTTGTATTTAAACATAAACACTTTAAAAAGGCACATTTAGGCCTGGCTCAGTGGCTCATGCCTATAATCCCAGCACTTTGGGAGGCAGAGGCGGGTGGATCACCTGAGGTCAGGAATTTGAGACCAGCTTGGCCAGCATGGTGAAACTTCATCTCTACTAAAAATACAAAAAAATTACCCAGGCCTGGTGGTAGGTGCCTGTAACCCCAGTTACTCAGGAGGCAGAGGCAGAACAATCGCTTGAACCCAGGACGTGGAGGTTTCAGTGAGCCGAGATTGCACTCCAGCCTGGGCAAAACTCCATCTCTCCCCAGAAAAAAAAAAAAAAAAAAGTACAGTTACATGGATTAATCACAAGTGACCACAATGTAGATGAATGAAAGATTTCCCTATCAATAACTTTTATTAGACAATAAACTCTGAAGGTATAAAGTTACCTGTGTAACAACAGCTTCCTTCTCAAAGGTTTCTAAAAGGGAGCTAATTAATACCAACTCTAGAACTTATTTGGGTTAACAACATTGAAACTACACTGAAACCACCCCACTCATTTCTCTGAATCCCCCAAGAGGAATCCAAAGGTAACCACATACAATTAGTACTGATTCAAGCAAGTCTTAGAAAGGAAAGACACTATATCCCCATATGTGTTCCTATGAGGTATTTATTTCTCACTTCAAGAAAGATTAACACAGACTGAAACTAGTAGCACCTCTTGACTTTTCACACATTGTTAGCCATGATAACAATTCAATCACTTAAAAATCAGCCATGTAATTTCTGACCCACTGAAGAACGCCGAGACGTCATGTCTTTTTTTCCACATACTTTTAAAAAAAGTTTCCCTAAAACCTCAAAAGGTTGTAAATTAGGCCTTTTCTTTTTCTGAACACACTAATTCTATTGATAATAACAGAAATGCTTTTCTGCTGGAGTAACAAGGAATTTTCCAATAGGTTTCTAGAGGAAACAAACAAACAAAAAACACTGAAATAATTTTTCATCTCAAAAAATAACTTATACGATCAAAGTTGATTTTTTAAATTTCTATTTTTTCCTGTAAACAATACTTCATATTTGATTCTCAATTATGGTACAAACATGAAACTTCTGAAATATACTGTCACTACTAACACACAGACTTTTAAGTCTCACAAACAGATGTAAAGATAAATTTGCAAAAGATATATAGAGCTTGTGGAAACAACTAATCAAAAGTGGATAATATGATGTATACAAAACAAACAAAAATACTCTAGTAAATGCATAACTAGTGTGCTATTACTTTTCTCAGTGAATGCTCTTGGACCAATCAAAAACTGTAAAATAGAAGAATAAATAAAATGCAGTAAGGAACCCACTCTGTGAACTCTACCTCAAAACACAATGGATGCAAACTCAAAATAATAAAAACCACCAGCAAACAGAAAACAGCACTTATTTCTCGCTTCATTCATTATGTATCTGTGCCCTTAACACATTCTAATTCCTCCATTAGACAATGCTGGAATAAGCAAAAGAAACTAACAACCCACAAGTTGGAAGCAACTTCACCACCTCCAGAAACTACAGAAAGCCCATCCAGTTGTAAAAGCCCTTCCTGAAAAAAAGAGATGACTTATAGAAGTAGTCTATTAACTGTGATAATAGACTACTGTGATAATAGAGTTGGACAGAAAGCAATTCCCAAAAATGGTATGAAGGTTATAAAATCGTTCCTTAAATGACAGTGTAACGACTTTGATTTCGTGGTTGGTTTCAGTGTTATCATTTTTGTGTTTTGCTGTTGAGGTTTGTTCAATTTTTAATGAAATGAGGTTTTAAAGAACACAAACTTATTCTCAAATCTTGTCAACATAACATTCAGGGAAAAGGGCAAGGAGGGAGTTTAATTTAACATTGTAAAGTTACAAAATGTTACCTTAAAAAAGAAATAATACAGGCTGGGCCAGGTGGCTCACATCTGTAATCCCAGCACTTTGGGAAGCCGAAGCAGGCAGATCACAAGGTCAGGAGTTTGAGACCAGCCTGGTCAACACAGTGAAACCCTATCTCTACTAAAAATACAAAAATTACCCAGGCGTGGTGGCAGGTGCCTGTAATCCCAGCTACTTGGGAGGCTGAGGCAGGAGAATCGCTTGAACTCAGGAGGCAGAGGTTGCAGCGAGCCAAGACTGTGCCACTGCATTCTAGCCTGGACGACAGAGCAAAACTCTGTCTCAAAAAAAAAAAAAAAAAAAGTAATACTACCTTTCTGCAGAGTTAAAATTACATCCTTTCTTGTATTTAACTGCAAGCTGATCATCAAGGGAACTAAGAAACAGCACGGTAGCAGATCCAATGGTATAGGCCCTGCCCCTACACACTACAGCCCATTGTAGTCTTTCATACTTGTTCCCTACAGGTACCAACAGTGCAGAGGAAACAGAGCAGTTCCAACTTCTGGATACACAGATTCTGAAAAATTATAAGAAGCTGCAGGAAAAAAAGGCTCATAGGAACCCTGCTTGAGAGGCACTGTTGCTATGCCCTGGTGCACTACACTCTAATGCCCCTTCCTTGGTACTTTTAAATGTTTACTTCCCCTTACAACCTCAAATACTTTTAATTTCATCCTTATAAAGCTGAATGTTACCAGATAAAAAGTTCCTGCACTATTCAAGGAAAAAAGAAAAATAGAAGAAAGGATTGATAAAAGACAAAAACAAGCAAAACTTCTTATCAGAAAATGAGAGTAAGTGTAGGTGAATCTGATTTATAATGACAGGCACGTTTTAGAAAATTACATTTCCCAAATCTGTGCAGCATCGCGACTAAGAACTATGTAGAAGCAGGAACTCATCTAATTCATGGCAGTATGCACTGTGCCCATCTCCATTCCTGGCACAGAAGATATAACGATGAACACATGAAAGGAATACAAGCATTGAAAAATAGATAAGGTTTTGAATTCTAGTTTTGCCATTTACTAAACTTGGCAAAATTTTAACAAGTTTCTTTACAAATGAACTTCAGTTTTGTGATATTAATTTATATTTAATACTATTATAAATACTCAAATGTTTTACAAATGGAATTCAAATCTGGTATACCAGATACCCATAACAGTCCCTTCTACATAAGGGTTGGACTACTAGTTTTTCCATGGTCCATTTAATTTTTGTTTTGTTTTGTTTTGTTTTGAGATGGAGTCTCGCTCTGTCTCCACGCTGGGGTGCAGTGGGCACAATCTCAGCTCACTACAACCTCCAACTCCCTGGTTTAAGGGATTCTCCTGCTTCAGCCTCTCAAGTAGCCGGGAAAACAGGCACATGCCACCACGCCCAGCTAATTTTTGTATTTTTAGTAAAGACAGGGTTTCACCATGTTGACTAGGATGGTCTCACTCTCCTGACCTCATGATCCACCTGCCCTGGCCTCCCAAAGTGCTGGGATTACAGGCGTGAGCCACCACGCCCGGCTCATTTACATTTTTTTAATGTTTAAACAAAATCAAAAGAACAATATGTCATGACATAAAATATGTATGAAATTTAAATATGTGTCAAGTACTATAATCTAAATATTGTCAATAAATGGATATTCATTTCTCTCATTATATAAAAAATCTATACAACACCCTCAAATTTGGCCTTTTGGCCTCCAAAGTCTAAAATATTTACCATCTAGCCATTTATAGAGGACAGTAGCTGACCACTATTCCAACTGGTTTGGACAAAATCAGTAAATAGACTACAGCCTCCTCTTGTCAATTAATGTTTTGATATTTAACAGAAACAGATTAAAGACAGTAAAACATGATTCTTGTGGCTTATCACAGTGCTACTGAAATAAGAAAGAACACAATCTTAGAATAAATTCTCTGCTTAAGAAAATCCTAAAGAGGGGTGTGGTGGGTGGGGACATAATTAGGTCAATAACTACATTTTTTAAATGCTCCCTTTCAGTATTGTTTCACCCTAAGATATTAATTTAATTTGTACAGATCTTATCGAGATTAAACTACTTAAATCTTAAGTGTTTAATTCTAAAATGGGTAACTATTTTATAGCAAAAAATAACTTTGGACAAGGAGTTAACTGACCTGGCCTGGAATTCTTGTTCTATCCCTTAAAGAGCTCTGTGACATTGGATAAATCACTTCAAACATCAGCCTCCAGTTTTTTCATTTGAAAAGTAGGCATGATATTAAATTAATTCACATTAGTACAAAGATTGATTAATATAAAAATGTGTCTTAATCTAAAAGCATTACCCTAATAGAAACTGAAATTCATCATAAATTAAAACAACTCTAAAATAACCCACCCACTCCGCCACATACACATACTTACTAGCCACACTTAAGTATGTTCTGCAAAAGATTAAGTTCTAGTTACAAAAGACCTCGAAACATGAATGGGTTAGCTCTCAGTGTTGGAATAACAATAATAATAACAAGAAAATATGTGTAAATCTGATCTCAAAATAGCAATAAATTCTGATTCATGAAATAAAAGCCAAATCTACCTCAAACTGAAGTATTCTATATTGAAAAGCCACATAGGGGACCAAAAAAAAAAAAAAATCAACTGTTTAAACAAGTAATTCAAGGTTAAATACTATACATAAAAGTG
Organism: Ateles fusciceps; assembly: GCA_036589455.1. Classification (NCBI taxonomy): domain Eukaryota; kingdom Metazoa; phylum Chordata; class Mammalia; order Primates; family Atelidae; genus Ateles; species Ateles fusciceps. The sequence continues at coordinate 3,889,291 of JAZHEH010002780.1, forward strand.
CTTACAAATCAAGAGTATCAATTTCAAAGTAGATACTAAATGGAAAGGGAAAAATATTAATTTTAATATTTAAATGGTGACATTTTCTCCTATCAAATTTCCAAGGATGTGTTTGTATGGCTATTGTAAAACAGACAGCATCATATATTTCTGAAATTATGGAGTGGTACAGTCTTCCTGAAAAAAAATCCCATTTGCAATAACAACACATTCTTTTTTTTTTTTTTTTTTTTTTGAGACAAAGTCTCACTCCGTCACCAGGCGCCAGGCTGGAGTGCAGTGGCACGACCTCAGCTCACTGCAACCTCCGCCGACCGGGTTCAAGCAATTCTCTTGCCTCAGCCTCCCAAGTAGCTGGGACTACAGGTGCGTACCACCACGCCCAGCTAATTTTTTTGTATTTTTAGTAGAGATGGGGTTTCACCATGTTGACCAGGATGGTCTCGATCTCTTGACCTCGTGATCCGACCACCTCGGCCTCCCAAAGTGCTGGGATTAGAGGCGTGAGCCACTGCGCCCAGCCAAGAACAACACATTCTAACAAGAACAAAAAAAAACTTGACAAAGATTTGGATAAAATTTATTAATAAAAGTGTTGAAACAAACTAAAGGCCCATAGTAAAGTAGTAGTTTCAAACTATATTGACAAAATGGAATATGATGCAACTCTAAAAAACAATATTACAATATTAAATATGACAAATACAGTAAATATAAATATTGCAAATAATACTCTATTAATATTTTGTGAGTTGGGAATGGATTCCCAGAAAAGCATGTAAAAGAATTAAAAATTGTACTTCTATATACATGCATTGGGGAAAAATAAAACAAAAACAAGAAATGGAAACCCTTTTTGGAGTAACAGTGACCAGTTCATCTAAACCAATGAGGCTCAGTAATAAGTGAACTAATGAAGATGGCTGCCAGCCCTGAGGTACCAAGAAACAGGACTTGGATTAAGGCGAGTAGATGAACAAAAAGGTACTTGGCCCAGGAGGGTAACAGAAATTCTGTCCCTTTGTGGGAACAATCTAAAAATATACAATTTCTCGCCCTGATAACCAAAGAGAAGATATTGAGGTTTCTATAATCTTACTGGTTCAGAGCTACCAGCCTGCAGACCTAGGTGAACATAGAGATCGGACGGTTTTTCAAAAACTGCATGTATTTCTGCACCCTACACCACAGTTCCCCTTATCACAGCTGAGATACATTTCCCCCTGGGTGATGTGTGCCCCAACACATTCATTCTATAAGGAGTATCTGCTTGAGCAAATACTGCATATGTTTTTCCTAACCCCCACCTCTCTCAACTGATAATTTCCTTTTTGCTGTTTGTTCCAAATTCTCCCCCACCCCCAACTTAGTCCAAGTTTCTTCCCAGTATGTCCCATGGCTGGCTCTTGGCTGTTGTGTTAACCTTGATATGCTGAAAGGTGGACCGATGAATTATTTTTCTGAAAACAAGTTTTCTATTTTAAAAAAAACAAAAAAAAAAAACAAATGGTAACTGTGGCACCAAAGTGCTAGTAGAAAATTCCAAAATTAATTTTTATATGATTTATTTGAATAACAAAGTTAATCTGTTTACACTACGGAATTGATTCTTAAATATTCACTATATAAAATCTGGTATGTGAATTCCTGTCTTTGTAGCATTTCTCACAGTATTCTCCCCACTTAGAATGCCCTTCTATCTGCTCTGCTTCTGGGATCAAGAGCTCCTGCCTTTTAAAGCCTCCCCTAAGAGAAGACACAGCATAAACTATTATGAAACTACCAAAAGATGTAATTCAGAGACAGGACGACAAGTTTAGTGTTTGTATAAATTATGTGTGTAAAACTAAATCACACTAACAAATGTTAAGTTTTTCAAAGAAAAGTAATTTATTGTCAGAGATGAGGATCATTAAAGCAGAGGAGACTGAGATGACCCACACATATAACCCTTGTTCACTGAGTCTTGATGAAAAGGCAAAGAGAAGGGTCGGTACAATTGTATGTTTCAGATTTAACATAATTCCTAAGGGCCCCAGGATTTTTGAAATGGTAAATGAATACTAGCTTCAACTTAAAATTCACCAGCTGCATTAGTCCCTAACAAGACAGTCTGTCCTTTGAAACTCTGAAGCCAGACACTGACTTCCCTCCAGGTATGAAGAGTCCTAGATGGCACCTTCTTCCAACAGAAGGCTGTTTTGTCTACATTTAAAATTTATTGTTTAGTGTAGCCACCTCCCTCGATAATCTTAGCTAGATCTTCTGAATAACTTGCTGCAGCTTCCATATCAGCACTTGCCTTCACCTCCCACTTTTATGTTATGGAGAAGATGGCTTCTTTCCTTCAGCCCCATGAGCTAACCTCTATTGACTGTAAACTTTCCTCTACATCTTCCTCACCTCTCAGGCTTCATAGAATTTGAAGAGAGTTGGGGCCTTCCTCGGATTAGGCTTTGCTAAAGGGAATGTTGGGACTGGTTTCATCTTCTCTCCAGACCACTAAAACTTTTTCCACATCAGCAACAAAAGATGTTTCACTTTCTTATCACCTGTGTGTTCACTGAAGTAGCACTTTTAATTTCCTTCAAGAACTCTTTCTTTGCATTCACAACTTGGCTAACTGGCGTAACACTCCGAGATTTGGGCCTATCCAAGCTTTCGATATGCCTTCCTCACTAAGCTTAGTCATTTCTAGCTTTAGATTTAATATGAAGAAAATGTGCAACTTTTCATTTCACTTGAACATTTATAGGTCATTGTAGGGTTATTAATTCGATAATTTCAAAATTTTTGTGCCTCAGGGAATAGGGGAGGGCTGATGAAAGGGGGAGATACGAGAGACGGGGGAAGGGTCAGTTGAGGAGCAGTCAGAAAATATAACATTCCTTAAGTTCATCGTCTGAAGGGCACGATTCATCGCACTCCAATTACAATAATACACATCAAACAGTTACAATAATATCCAAGATCACTGATCACAGATCACCATAACAAATATAATAATAGAAAGCTTAAAATATTGTGAGAATTAACAAAATGTGACACAGACACATGAAGTGAGCACATCCTGTTGGAAAAATGGTGCCAACAGACTTGTGGGAAACAGAGTTTCCACAAATCTTCAATTTGAAAAAAATGCAGTATCTACAAAGCACAGTAAAACAAGGTATTACTATATGCCGGACTCATTTAAGTCTTTCAACGTTTCACATATTACTTGGGCATTTTTCAAAGGTATTGAGAGCTGCTCCAGGATTTTTCCAAAATACTAAAATGAAACTTAATTTGTATGTTGTATGAGCACTGTAAAGCTAGCTAATATATTTTACTATTTATCAAATAGAGGAGTTTCTATGTTTATAGCTACCCTTCTGAAATTCTTGTGACTTACTGTCTCCATACCTTGAACTTTTCTCTACTTCAGTTCAACAATCACATTACTTACTACTTTCATCCTTCTAAAAGGAGAGCTAATCCTAGCAGGTTGAATGGGTTTGACAGCTTTCCTTGGTCTTTAAGATAAATTCCAAATGCCTAAGTATGGCATAGAAAGCCTCTTAACTTTCTAGCCACACCCAAAGTACCCAGACTCTTTCCCTGAATTCTCTATCCCAAATGAATGAAATCACACTCATCTTTAAAGAATATTAGTCATGGTATTTTCTGGGTCTGACAATCAGAACTAATCATTTGTTTTATATGCTCTCAGAGATTTTGTGCAGGCCTAAATTATCCCATGTAGCAATTAAGAATAATTACAATTTATATAGGTATTAGTCTCTCAGAGTATCAAGTCTTACACCTTTCTCCTTTTTTTTTTCCCAAAATGCATCTGCATGTGACAAATTGTATTTGAATAACATAATGATATAACGCTACTTAAGGAAGAGCTAAATGTTTAAAATTTCACTTGGGAATGTTGAAATTTGAAGAGATTTTTAGGATCATGCAGCCCAGTGTTTCTTTTTATGTATTTTTACTACATTCCTTAAGTATGACATGTTATATCAAAATATTGTACCCTTATTATATGAACATATACTTAATAGAAATTTCATGAAAAAATACTCATTATATAAACTGCACTCTGATATTTGCTATTCTCTTTAAGTGATGACTGTAACCCACTAAATACTATGCTTACGAATTAATAATGAGTTGTAAATCACAATTTGAAAAGCCCTGATCTAGTTTAAACTTTTGAATTAAAAAACTGCAACCAAGGACAGTTATATGGATTCTTCAAGTTTCTTAAATTAGTTAATGTTAGGCACTATATTATAAGACACTGATCAAACTACCTGGGTAGCTGTTCTGCACATTCTCAGTACATTTTGTATATTTTATCAATTGGTTCAGTAAGAAATTTGAAGTTTCAAGTGACACTCAAAGGTCTCTTCTCACCAAAGTATAATTATTCTCAAATCACATTTCAGTTATAAATTTACTTACAATAGTGCATATTAAACATATAACAAAATATATGAGGAATGTCTATCTTTAGCTAATTACACCAGGGGGCACTTTTTAGTATCTCTAGACTTCGGCCTAAGTGCATCTTTCTGAGAAAGTGTGTCACATTCCTGGAATTTCAGAGCTATGGTCTTTTAATCCATTACCAGTTTTCTATCAAGGGATTACACTCTTGTTTTTCTTACATTAATTATATATAGAATCCTCAGGCAGATATTCTGACAGAAAGAATGTAAACGAGCTAAGCAGACACTATTTTAATTTAAAAGAGTATATGAAAACACTCTATTTTAAATAGAAATCCAATAAAGGTTTAAAATTATTTTTATTTGAAAGGTTTTGTTTAAATAAAAACCACAGGTTGAAAAGATTACCATATTTGACTATTAATGTTGAATAAGTAATCAACTTAGAGTTACATCTGCAAAGGTAAAAAGCATTTCAGCAATATTTGGGAAGAAAAAACTTAAAATACAAAATTACCTAATGGTTAACTCACTCTAAGAAGCCAAACTTTTTGCTTTCTGGCAAAGAATTATCTGATTACAATCAAATTTTTAAAATTATAATTTGGGCACTATAAAAGGTGTACTGGCCGGGCATGGTGCCTCATTCCTGTAATCCCAGCACTCTGGAAGGCCAAGGTGGGTGGATCATAAGGTCAGGAGATCGAGACCATCCTGGCCAACATGGTGAAACCCCGTCTCTACAAAAATACAAAAAATTAGTGAGGTGTGGTTGTGTGTGCCTGTAGTCCCAGCTACTTGAGAGGCTGAGGCAGGAGAATCACTTGAACCCGGGAGGCAGAGATTGCAGAGAGCCAAGATTGTGCCACTGCACTCTAGCCTCTTGACAGAGTGAGACTGCATCTCAAAAAAATGTTCCATCATGTAAGTAACTGCAAAGAAGTAACGTGTATTTTGTATCTAAAATGATATACTGAAATGCAAATCAGTTATACATTATTTAAAGCTGCTTTCAACAAAAAAAGTAAAATTCACTTGTTACAACCACGCTGCTTTGAAGATACCCAGGGGGTCATTGTTACTAAGCTATTAGTGAGTACTGACCACCAACGCCCAATATAAGATCCAGTTAATTTCAGATAACTGTCATCTAAGTGACCTGTCTAAATGTTCACAAAACTAAATGTTAAGCCTAATTCATCACGGTTCTGGAGTAACGTCAGTTTGAGATTGTTTCAGTATACACATAAACAACAGTAACAGTGTGCTCAAATTTTGAATAGACAGACTTCATGGAAATCTCAACTTTTAATTAAATCATAGAATGAGGTTTTTAAGTAGTAAATAATAAATCGCAATGAATCCTCAATCTGGTTGTCAAGGTAACTACTTTGCCTCTGCCATAATTGCTGTGATCCCCATCTTGCCCTTTGACACCAAGCCTTATCATGCATTCTGCTTAGAGACTGAGAAAGTAGCTTTTCTATTCCTCTCAGGCAATCATGTAACATGCATTGAGCTTGACTGAACAGGGCCATGCAATGATACAAATGCTGACTTCAAGGCCTTTCCTTTTTCTATCTACAAGCGGTAATTAACTAAGTAAGCAGTAGTATATTCTTGTCAAATCCTAGATAAGAAATGGAACCAAGGTGCTTTGGCGGCCTTAGTAGCAGTGTTTATGGCAAGTTTTTACCCCCTAATTTATTAATTTATCATCAGAAGACTTGTGAACCAGGAATTGCTAATGTCTAAAGTTAAACATTATTTTTTTTTAATTCCTCTGAAAATAGAGATAAAACATCAAGTTAAAAGAGTCATACATAAAATAAACACAAATATTTACACTAATATGTTAGTTAACATTTATAAATCAAATATTGTAAGTAACAGTAAAGACACTGCCAAATAGATGTTAACAGCTCAAAATAGTTTTCCTTCATTTTCCCCTCCTTACTTCTATTTATTTATATTGATCATTTTTCAAATAATAATTATAAAATAAAATCAAATAAGTTGGCAGTTTTCTGTCTCTAATTACATACACTGTTTCCACTGCTTTATATTAATCGCTTTTATTTCCTTAACTAATCCATTAAAAACACGTGTTTTCCAATATAATTCTTTGCTTTATGTTATTTTGGAACACTCTTTTACAGCTCACTCAATTATAAATTTATCTCTATTCACTTCAACTACTATAGAAAATAAGCAATATTACCATAAAGTTTTAATTCTATCAGTCTATATAAAAAAATCAAAATTATCTCCTTCATCAGCAGAAAAGGCCATGATTCTATATATTGACTCTTTCCGTTTATTTACTTAAACTCAGTATGGGGTCACATTAATATCAGGTTTCTCTAGAGCTTGTCACTTATCTAGCATATTTATAAGCCTGTTTCCCCATCTACACAGAAAACAGCCCTGATTGTGTCATAGGAGTTTCTGAATGTTACATGAAAGAACAGATACACAGTGTTTTGCTCTGTTCAATATATGTTTAGTCAGAAACCATTCAATACCATTTTTGCTTTCAACATCATTAGCAATTTCCCATTTTCAATTTAAAAATAAAATACCAGACAGGAAATTGTACCATTTTGGAATTACAGAGCACAACGTTTGGCAGAAGTTTAGTTTAAAAAACTCAACAATATCTTTTAGGAAACTATTCAGTCAACATATAATCCCAGGCAGAAAAAAAGTAGCAAGATTCTTTAAAAATCATTCACTAGCATAAGTTCTTCTCATGGGTTGGGCAAAAAGAAAGGCAGTTTGGGATGGATGCAGTGGCTAATGCCTATAATCCCAGTACTTTTGGATTACAAAGTTTGAGCTCAGGAGTTCCAGACTAGCCTGGGTAACAAACATGGCAAAACTCAATGTCTACAAAAAATACAAAAATTAACTGGCAGTCGTGGCATGTGCCTATAGTCCAGGCTATTCTGGAGGCTGAGACAGGAGGATCACTTGAGCCCAGGTGATCAAGGCTGAAGAGAGCCAAGCCACTGCACTCTAGCCTGGATGACAAAGTAAGACCCATATCAAAAAAAAAAAAAGAAGAAAAAAGACAGTTTCATATAAAAACAAAGGCATATTTATTCTTAAAAATCCACAACACTTGAGTGTAAAAAAAAACTGGCAACTAAGGACTTTTTATCTTAATATTTGCAGCATGTCACCATTATGGCTACAATTCTGATCTCAAAAATACCATGTATCTTAACTTTTAAAACTGATAAAGGAAGACAATAATAATTATAAAAATTCAGATAGATTGTTAGAAACAGAAAAAGAATACAGTTGAACTAATACCAGGAATACAAGGATATAAAACGAAAGTTCAGTGCAGTATCCGAAAAAAATCTCATGTTATCAATTTATTGCTTAAATATCTTTCCCCCCATTTTTATCTTATTTTAAATAAATGGATTCACTTATATTCTCTTTAGAATTAGTAACCACAAAGTATCTTGGAAATAGGAGGAGTATTAAGAGGAAAACAGGAGGAAGATTTTCTTCAAAAATCTACATCAAAGCAATAGTCAAAGCTTCATTATTCATGCAAGTAGATGTGAGAAGAACATGATCACAAATGTTCCTACTGCCCTGTGTTAATTTGACGTTTACACTGAATGCTAATATCTGATTTTCTTGGCTCAAACAATAATAAAGTATTTTTTGTAGCACATTAATGCTCAAGTAGTGTTAGAATGTTATACTTTTTTTAAAAAAATTATCTGCTTACGTTCTGCCATATAAAATACACAATACTGAAAATAAACTGCATTACTTCTCAGACTAAAGAAACATACCCCCATAAAATCCTTTCTCTACCAATGAAACAAACCACACCTTAACTGGGGAAGTTAATTATATGCTTGGGTTTCACAAACCAACTGCTGTTGCCAGCTGCATTCTAAGTAAGAGTAAATAGAGACAGTTTGAGCTGTCAACAAAAGACATAATTAAGTAGGAAAAATGCTGTCAATAAAACATAGCTACATTTAAAACTTAACAAAACAAATAGGGCCAACCAGATTTGGAATGTATTGTATAGGCAATTCGTTCTTAATCACTAAGTAATAGTGTTAAGTAAAAATAATCTAGAAGGGCTAAGGTCTTCAAACATATATGTGGCAAAATAAAATTTTGTTCAAATAGAGGTTAAAAGAGATTACATAGGCTTTCTCAATTAGGGTTCCACAAGAAAATAAACCCCTACATAAAATTATTTGAGGGCTATTTTCCCAATTCTGTTGAATTCTAGAAGCATTAGAGAAATTATTCATTATAAACAATGAATGTGTTAGGTCTTAATTATCTACCAGAACTAGTTGAGAGGGGACTGTGGAGCATCTTATGAACTATGCAAACAGACTGCATATTTTTCATTTTAAAACATGTCATGGATACAAAAGGCATTCCACCTGTCCCTCGGAGTTATCTTCTAACCATAATGTTAATGCAAATGTTTTTCAAACTGCTTTCACATTTACTGTGCCATTATCCATCTAAACAGCTCTGGTTATCGGGACACAGTTTGCAGAAAGCAGATTTTCTACCATTTAAAAAAAGATTTTTTACTCTAGTTTTTAAGATAAAATTAACTTTTACTCTGATGAATACCAAAAGATCCTAACTACATGGGACATTTTAATTATTAGTAGTATACTTGGCATAAACTAAATTCTTCAATAGGTCTGCTAGAAAGCACTATTTCTTATAGTAGAAAGCAGTAAATTCTGCAAACTTCAAAGGATTAAGAAGGGGAAAAAAAACACATCTGTAGCAGCAAGCTGATTTTTTAATGTTTAACCAACTTTCACATTTCTAATTGGAACATATTATGAATCATCATTTCGCTATGTCCACATTTTTCTTCAGATACTTAAAATCAAAAAACAAATTATATAAATTCTATATAACCTATAGACTTTTGTAGTACATTGATCTTGGCATACCAGGAAGAAGAGAGGCCCATTAAAAAAGGTAGACTCGGGATAAAAGGGAGGCTGGTATGTGATCTCTAGTAATTTTCACACTCAGTGAAAGGAAATGGAGAAAAGGAAAAAAACAAATTAATCCAGTATTCACTGAGCACCACTTAGGTGCTCTAGCACATTTTTAGTAAGATTTGGGGAAAGACTAAACAGAAGATTGTCTTCACCTTGTATAGTCTGAGGTCTATAAGGGAAGCAAAGAAACAGATGAAACATCACCAATCCATAAAAGGAAGGATATGTAAGTAAATATTCAATTATGTGGTACAGACTGTAAGTGGTGTAGGAACTAAAAGTAAAGCAAGACTAATGAGAACTGGAGCTGTAAAATATATTACGAAGGAAGGGAGATCTCACCCTGGCAGGATGAGCAGAAAGAGCAGGGGCAGGTTTCTTTCTTTTTTCAGTACTATTTGTAACAACTTGGAAATAAAAGTAATTTGATTACCTAATTTCAAACATAAACATGGGATTAATATTTGAAGTACTCAGGAAATAAAGCCTTACCAAAAATATGTATACAAAAAGTTTTAGCAATCATTTTGAGTCCTAGATCTATCAATTCCCCTACCATTTCAAAACAATATATAATTTCACATTTCAGCATATAAACCTGTTTATCCTATATAATGCAATATGAGTATACTGGCATTTCAAACAAATATAGGAAGAAATGGGGTGGGATGAGTGGTATCACCACAATGTTTAAGACAAATATTCTACTTCACTGGGTAAAGTAGGGATTTGAGAGGGAAGGACAAAAAGATATTGATAGAGGCAGGAGACAGCCAAATGCCTAGGCAGATAGGGAAGGGTCCTGCAACAACCTCCAACCCACCAAGGCCACTGTGCACAGGGGGCTTTGCCTAAACATGCCTGTGGTGAAAAATTCTGTCCCTTAACACATGTGGAGTAAGGAACATAAATCAGTGAGGAGTGGTTCAGACTGAGGGCTCGCATGTGCACTGGAAGAATGGGAGTGGGGCAGAAATTCACACCTTATACAAATAGAGAACCCAGCCCCACCGGCAGATATAGAAGCCCTTGTATTCAACTGTAAAGGGAGAAGCAGCAACCTAGTTTCAGGACCCCACTCTTTGCTGAGAGCTTTCCTTTCGCTTAATAAAATCTACTCCACTCACTCTTCAAGTGTCCGCACGCTGACTTCTTCCTGGTACTGAGACAAGAACCTGGACTTTGTTGAGCTAAGGAGGAAACTATCCTGCATCAGTGTCTTAAAATTGCTTTCTAAGAAAAACTCTCAGTTAAGAAAGAACTTAAGGTTGACTTAATTTTTCATCTCTATACAAATTAGAAGAGGTTGTCTCATGTATTTTACTGTTAAGACAAGGAACATCCAACTATTTGAGAAATAACTCCCCAGACAGATGGAGCATCTGAGGCAAATAATGTACTAGAATGCATTCCAACAAGGGCTCGTATAAGAATAATTCAAATGATCACTCTGAAAAACGCAACACAGCAGGATATCACTTTAGATACAGTGAGGTAATCAGAAGAATTATAATTTCCATTGTTCAGATGAGGATCCAAAATACAACTTACTTATTGAGGATCCAAAATACAACGTATTTATTTATTTAGAGACAAAGTCTCACTCTGTTGCCCAGACTGGAGCAAGATCTTGGCTCACTGCAACCTCCACCTCCCAGATTCAAGTTATTCTCATGCCTCAGCCACCTAAGTAGCCATAATTACAGGTGTGTGCCACAACGTCTGGCTAATTTTTGGAATTTTAATAAAGATAGGGTTTTACCACGTTGGCCAGGCTGATCTCAAAACTCCTGGCCTCAGGTGATCAGTCTGCCTCCACCTCCCAAAGTGCTAGAATTACAGGTGTGAGCCACTCCGCCAAGCCCAAAATACAACATATTTAAATGACTTGTTTTAGTTCACAGTGCTAGTCATTAGGAGGAATGCAAATCGAATTCAGATATTTTGTATTTTAGTTTCTATTATCACTTGATTTTTTCAGCAGAAGAATAAAGAATATTAGAAAGAACAGTCATTATAAGAACTTCCTTCTTTCTCATTATAAATCTACCTGACTCAGGCAAATGCATTAAGTTTTTTTTTTTTTTTTTTATTCTGAGTTAAGTAATTAATCACCAACCAAATAGCTGAACACTTTAAAAGAGGACTTAAGAGTTATCTAGGCCAACTTGCTAATGTTCTAGTTGGGGAAATTATCTAAGTGACTGCCCAAAGATGCACAGCAATTCAGTGGCAGAGAAAAGTCAAAACAAATAATTTAAACTGCGATGATTCTAGTTCTTCAAACACTACTTCTAAGTATTCTTATTTTTTTTTCCTGAGCTTGCTCACTAATTACTCTGTGCTTTAAGCATACTTCAGTTTCTCCAGTTTATTTTCCAATCATGCAGGCTCCAAATCTACTCATTCACATGTTGCCTTTCTAAATGTACAATGCTACTTCAATCTGGTCTTAGAATTAAAACAATTCAATAGTCTCTAATCTTTTTATCAGAGTTACAGATCATTCATCAAAGGGGTAAAAGAAAGAAGATACATTATTTTCATATTTGGTTTTCATTCCATTGTTTGCTAGGCCAACATATTTAAGAATATATTCAAGGTACTTTTTTAATGTTTTGGGGGAGGTATCTTCTTTCAGATGATACATGTTTTAAAACAAACACTAACTTCTGATATGAACTAATTAAAGTAGAACCCAAAATTCTACCATAGCACATAATTCATGTCTTTTTAAAAAAGAAATCTTCCTAGTACGTTCAAGAAAAGAGTATAAACCATAATACTGCATTTATTTCTTATTTCCCATGATACCATTTATTTACTGTAGCTTTTAGCCTTTTATGTGACATTGAGCCATTTTACAGTTACAAAATAGTTTAAAAGAATGACCTGTTAATTTGAAAGGGACACATTCATTACAACATCTCTCTCTGGCTCTATAATATTTGAATTTCTTCTCCGAAGACAAACCAGTTGGAAAGTGACCATCTGCTAGTGTGTTAGTATTATTTGGGCAAAGTAATGAATAAATGTCCTCCTTTGCAGTAAAAAGAAGACGATTAAATGAAAAGAAATCCAGGGTAAAAAAACTGAAACAAGCAGATTGATTCAGTGCCACATAAAAATGCATTTTTCATTAATTATTTACAACTCAAACAACAGAATAATTTTAAAACATGCATTGATAGTATACATAAATCTTCTGAAATCTATTTTTTACACTCACCCAAGAAATACATTACAAAGTAAATTAAAAATGAAACTTTCTATCAATTCTTCTAATTTCTTCAACATCTATTCAAACATAGGCTGCCATCATCATAAATACCTTCCAAACATGTAATTTCAAAAATGTAAACACAGTAACTTAAATTTCTCAGGTTGCTATTTTCATATATTTTGAAACATTTTCCAAATATAAATTCCATCCACATTCAATGAGTTGAGAGATTTATTTACCAATAAATGATTACAAGAATGTCAAATCAATTAATAAACAGATATCTGATCTTTATTATGGGTAATTTCTCTGCATGTATAATGTGGATCCTATAGTAAGTACGTAAGCTGGATACCTAATGAGAAACTCCTTCATGTTAGGTATGTTAAGAGAAAAGAGCAAAGCATGCCACTGAAATAGTCTTCTTGTGCCTGAGGGAAGTGCTTTGAACATAAGAGATTTGCATATTTGGAAAGCTATGGCTTCCCTGAATCTCTTGGAAAGCTTACCAAATGAGACTAAAACATCCCCCATGAAACTGTAGTCCAATTTTTAAGAGCAGAAACTATAAATGCTTATTCATTACAACTGCACAGTATTCTACTATAGCAAACAAATGGAAAATTATGGATTTTTATAATAAACATTCCCAGACAGTTTTTTTAAAATCTGTAAACATGATTTACAGAGATTTTTCTTTCTTTCAAATAAGATTAAACTGTCTATGTCAAGCCTGACTTATGATTAACACCTGGTAAACATTTTAAACAGATTTAATTGCTATTAAGCAGATAAGTCACACTCAGTAACTTCTAAGGGTAAGGTATCCATATAACCACCTATAAATGGCAGTAGCTTGATTTCTTTTAAGGTCTATCTGTAACTTGCTTTCCCAAAAATACCAAGTGTTTTTATTTTTATTTTTGAACAACACAAGAGTCTTAAAGCAAACAACCACCAAAAAAAAAAAAAAAAGCCATGTATTGTTCCTGGGTTTAGTTTCAGTAAAATGTGGCTCTAAATATAAATGTGATACAGCCTACATAATTAAATATTCCTGGTTCATTTAGGTCAAACTAGGATTTTGTGTTGTTCTTGGAGTATCTGCAGAACTCCAACTATACACACATTAAAATACTGAAATAATTACTGGATCTTTCCATTATTTAACACTGATGGAGCATCTGACTATGTGTATATGTGTGTGTGTATATATATATATATATATATATATATATATATCTCAAGCAAGATTCTGAGTACTTTCTGAATAGTATTATAACTCCTTTAATCTTCCTAACAGTAATATTTTAATCCTCATTTTAAAGATATGTAAAACGAAGCACAGAGAGGGTAAGTGGCCCAAGGTCATGACTAGAAGAGCTATGATTCACTTATTCACTCTAGCTCTAGATTATGCTCACAGCACTATGTTATGCCACTTTAGTCATGTCAATTGCAGCAATAAATTTTAATGCACAGAGATGAAGACAAATACTCTTAAGTGGAAAAGTCAATCCTGAGAAACAGATAACTACTTTTTGCCACCATGAAGTGAGAATATTTATTAAAACAAAACGTTGTTAATTCATGGGCACTTTAATACAAAACTATTAAAAAGGATGGCCAGGGAGGCCGGAATAGGAGTTAAGACTCAATATTGCAGAATGAGCAATTGGGCAGGAGTGTAATCCTAGCACTTTGGGAGGCAAGAGGCAGGTGGATCACGAGGTCAAGAGATGAAGACCATCCTGGCCAACATGGTGAAACTCCATCTCCACAAAAAATACAAAAAACATTAGCTGGGAGTAGTGGCACGCATGTGTAGTTCCAGCTACTCAGGAGGCTGAGGCAGGAGAATCCCTTAAACCCAGGAGGTGGAGGTTGCAGGGAGCCAAGATTGCACTACTGCACTCCAGCCTGGTGACTGAGTGAAAACAGTCTCAAAAAAAAGAAAAAAAAAATAGAGCACTCAGAGAATCCTGGCTCAGGGAAGGAATCTGGTCTACTTTGAATTCCACTAAATTAGAAAACAGAGGTTGTTGATAAACCTCAACCACAGTCCACAGCTTGGAAACTAGGGATAAAAGTTTTTGAAGCTGAACTTCCACAAGTAGATTTAGCTGTGTAAAAGCTAAAGGTAGGGACTAACAATAAATGTCAAGGGATCTTAATAATTTTTCTCCAGTCTGAGGATTTGAGTTACCCGGATTCTGTCACTAAATTACTACTTTACACTGAATGAAAACATCAAGTCTTGAACTACTCTGAATCTGATCCCTCCAGCCACAAATTAGGGTGTTGGAGTATTAGCTTCAGAAAGTCCTTTTTAACTTATACAAGTC
Organism: Ateles fusciceps; assembly: GCA_036589455.1. Taxonomy (NCBI): domain Eukaryota; kingdom Metazoa; phylum Chordata; class Mammalia; order Primates; family Atelidae; genus Ateles; species Ateles fusciceps. Next base: position 3,904,322 of record JAZHEH010002780.1, read on the forward strand.
TTTAACTTAAGTCACTCAAGTTAAACAAGTACTTATTGATAGGCGGGTAACTCTCTTGCTAATACATGAAAAGCTCTGTTAAGCACAAATCAGGGATTTCTCTAGTGGTCTGAAATGATTTAATAGAATCAAAAGAAAAAGTAATTTTATAGCACATATGAATGAGTGTAAAAGGTCACACATTGCCTAGTATTAATAGGTTTATAGGAAATTAAACTACTGCAGATTACAATGTAAAGATATACTGTAAAAACAAACGTTGGGATTCTTAAATATTTCATTAGTATATATACAATTATGATAAATATAAGTAATAAAAGATATTAACGTACAAGTATCTGCTTCCAAAAATATTTCAGAACACATTCAAAGCATCTAATAAAATATACCTTAATTCCACTTTTGACCAGGCATCAAAAACTCTACATTTTTAATATAGTTATTTCATATGAAGTCTTATGTGGAAAGCACTGATTATTTAACTCTTTAAAAAATATTCTAAAAATCAGCTCAAATATGGTAACTTTGGTAAAATGTCAACTTTTTACAATATCTTAATCATTCATTGAAAAACAAAAACATAATAATTCTCAAGGTCTAGACTCAAAGAAATAGACATGCTTTACAAGCACTGTTTATATAGTACTCTCTTTTATGCACTTTAAAAAGTTGAACTACCATAGCAAATGAATAATTGATTTATAGGGGAAAAGGTTCAAGTGAAGGACATAGTATTAACTGTGCATTAGAGAAACAGGGTAGAAGAAAATGTATCTCTCCATAACATTTTGAAAGCAATATTACAAAAATGCAAATGCCAGATATAGGTGATGCTCTCCATTTCACAGCACCTAAGTCACACAATTAACCCTAAGCCCTCTCCAAAAACAATAACAAAATGGCAGACTACATATCAAGCTACAAACAAAAAGCAAGTGTTTTTCCATTACAGACATATAAGAAGAGTGCTATCCTCAACTCGTATTTTAAAGACTAAGATTTAACTGTTGTTCCAGATTTATACAAGTACATCAAGAATCTAGTCACAACATGGTGTAATATTAAATAGATTCAAATGCATCATAGTTAAAAATCCTATGTAACAATCAACAATGCTGTTAACAATCCAATAGAACCTAACATACTCATAATGTTTCTGTCACTCAAAAGCATTGTAAAGCTTCTTTAATCAAATTTTGCTTCCTAAATTCTGTATTTTGTTAAATGACAGAAACAGATCTTTATTTTCCCATACATTTTTCATCCCAAACCCATACAAATAACTAGACCAGCCACTCAGTTTTCAACCCAACACTACAAGACAAGTATTATTAGGGAAGTGGGCCGGCAGTTGTTCACTCTGTCTGTCATATCCCTTTAATGCAACTCTGATTCGCCTTTGTTCTGACAGTAGCAAACAGCTGCTTATAAATGAGCCACCATCACTGGGCTGCCTCCCATTATTCTACACTTTTGTTTGACAAGGTCACTTGCTGCAGGGATTTGGGGAAAAAAGAGTGTGTGGCCTATAGAATTAGGAGTTTAAGACATAGGCAACCCAGCCATTTTTCTTCTGGTAGCATGAGCAAATCATAACTTAAAAAGGTAGGGCGTGGTGGCTCATGCCTGTAATCCTAGCACTTTAGGAGGCTGAGGCGGGTGAATCATTTCAGGCCAAGAGTTCGAGACCAGCCTGGCCAACATGGTGAGACCCCATCTCTACTAAAAATGCAAAAATTGGCCAGGAGTGGTGGCGTGTGCCTGTAATCACAGCTACTCAGGAGGCTGAGGCAGAAGAATCACTTGAACCCGGGAGGCACAGGCTGCAGTGAGCTGAGATGATGCCACTGTACTGTAGCCTGGGGTACAGAGCAAGACTCAATCTCAAAGGTGGGGGGGAGGGGCAGGGCAGGGAAGAAGAGGGGGTAGGGGAGGAAGGGAGGAAGGGGAGAGGGGAGGGGAGGGAGGGAGGAAGGGGAGGAGGGAGGAAGGGAGGGAGGGAGGAAGGGATTCAGATCAGCAAGTGGAGAAACATTTCAGAAAAACTCCAGGATATAATCTTTCAGCTTTAGGGTTTTAAGTTTCAATAACAATTTAATTTGAAACTAATTTTATTAAGAGGAAAAGAGGCAGGTATCTAGGATCAAAAATTTCATGATTCCATCTGATGTTGGTTGTTACTTTTAATAAATTTTATATAATATATAAATTAATCTGAAACTTATTGGTAAAACGATTAATCAATACTCCACCAATGCTCCAAAAGGTACAACTAACACTATAAAATGAGGCTTCCCTTTAATTTTCAGTTTGACCTATGATCTTCAGAAGGGCTTAAAGCTACAATACGACAATTTCATACAATTAAGTTATTTCCAAAGGGAGCCAAAGTTACCAAGCTGAAATGGCAAGTTTTCAATGCCATGCAATAATGTGAAGAGGGCATGTTGGAGTAGCTACCCATCCAAAATAAATCATTATTTTGTGGATTTTAAAGTTTATGAACGGGAAAAGATCTAAAAAACTCTTTACACATTTTAAGGATAAAACTCCCTAAACATGACATAGAAATCTGGAGTTAAATAGTTATTGACCAGTATTTATCACTACTCCATCTTTTTTACCTATACATATAATTAGAGAGCTTTGTACATTTTTCATCTTGATATGCAACCATCAGAAGGAGTATGAGTCAACAGTAAGTTTCAATACTTTATTAATGCTTAACTAAAATAAAACAAATTCTTTTCAGCAACTTGGGTACTTTGGATGTGTTCACTGGTAAGAATTAGATATTTCCACATGAGGGGTGGGACTAAAAAATCAAGTGATTACACCTTAATTATCCTCATTCTCTATTCAAACGTTATGACAATATTCATAGAATATACTATCCAAGTTTTCAAATAATTTCCAGCCTCCCATCATCTAATATGGTCAGCAAATTTTATCAGTTCTTGTCTCATGGGAAGGAATTTCAGTTCTAAAACTGTTCTGATTACCTTAGCTCGGCTGATGTTATATACCTTGTAAGGGCTACTCCATTTTCGGTAATTCTTAGCCTTACGCTCTGATCTATCATTTATAATGTTCAAGTAAAATGGGTTTTCTACATTTCAATCAGAATTACCTCTTTACTGTCAAAGCACGTTTACAAAGTACCAAATTTAGAGACATAAAGAAATAAGTTGTGTAACTAAATTATATTCAAATTTTCCAGTGCTAACAAGTATTCACATAGTAAAAAAAAAAAATAAAAAGAGGCTAATGGCAATCTTTATGACAGCCTTTACTTTCACACAAAGATTTGAACACTCTAGTAGTTCACTATATTAAGAGTATAGGACAGAAGATTTTCAGTTTCATTTATATTTAAAAGCAGAGAAATCACCAAAACTCACGTACATCTCTTCATTTTCCTTACAATATGTTAACAGCAGGTGGTCTACACCATCTTGGAAATATGTAGGTGGCTTAAAATGCCTTTACATGTCAAGAGCCTGAATTAAAAATAAACTTTAGCTTTAACTTCATTTTCATTTAAATCTATACTCTATATACTGATTTTATACTAAAAATTTGCTCATTTTAATCCATGTTCTTCAAAGAGTTAAGCATTAAGCTGAGATAGCTGAAAAAAATAAGCTAGTAAGAAATTATAAGTGCTTCTGATATTCATATTTAACTTACTTTTGTATATGATCAACTTTTTAGCTTTATACTGATGAACACTAAAAGACATTAATGCCATTACAATAGGAAAATCACGATTATATGGTTTATATACTACCCCTTAAAAATCCAGAAAAATATCTATGTAGATATGTAAGCTAAGTGTCCTCCACTGGCAATGACTTTTTAGAAATAATGATATAAAATAATTAAAATAATTTGCAAGGGCATATGCCTCCTCCTACTTAGTCTGATATGTGAGTATTTCAACAGCCAAAATGAAACACGAAAGCCTAATCAGCACCAACACAACACTCGATTAAATCTCTCTGGTTATCAGAGAGATTAATTTGTCTAGTGACAAATTAATACTTAAAATCAATGAGAAATGAGGTAAGACCTATTGAAATATGTGAATTGAAAAGTATAGTTTATTTTTCATCTTCCATCCACAATGTAGTCACTTATGCTTACCATTTCACTAGACAATAAAAACACTGTCTTCAAAAAAAGGAGAAAGATTAACATTTACTAACTCTTTAGTTAAAAAGTACAAAGTTTTCAAAAAGCAGTTTTATACAAATAATACCAACCACTATAAACACTACAATTTTCATGAGCAGAAAAATAGAGAACCATGAAAAATAAATGTTTTTGATTGTTTTAAGTATGCTAACGTGTAAATGAATAAAATAAGGTGAAGTTCATTTTTATTTCAACAGTATTAACACCAATAAAAAACAAAAGCTTGATTGTCTGCAAAAAATAATTTCATTAGGACTAGCTGTTCTGACAACTTAAAATGTAGTTTATATTCCTGTATCTTGAAAATAACTTCCTAGGCCTATCATTTTTAACTATGCCAAAACTAGATTATCATTATGGATATTACCTAAAATGTGAAGTTTTGATGTGAAACTACATCTACCTTGGTTTTATTTTAAAACTGATCCTTGCAGTTTTAGGTGTGATCTTATTAAGTCTCATATTCTGTTCCTATATATCAAAATGCTTTAAGAAAGAATCAACAGGACATATTTAGTTTTGGTTTTACAGCACTTAAATGCATAAATGAAAGAGGATCACTGGTCATCCTTGATATCGGGACTCAGTGTAGATCTGTGAAATAAAACTTAAGCAATCCAAGTATTTCAATTTATATAATTAGGAGCAAATAAAAGGTGTTTTGTTTTGTTTGCAAATCTATTTCAACAAGTGTTAGATTATCAAAAAATTGTAATAAAATAATGACATTTTATTCTCCTTTTGTAAAAACTCTCACGAAAATGTGTAAAAAGTTTTATGTGCAGATACATACACTAATATGTACCAACTTAACCTGAATAACTGGTTGCAACAAGCTGTCTTTATTTCCACACAAATCTCATGAGTGTTATTTTTGTTGTTTCATAAGGAAAATGTGCATTTCCCACTTTTTAAATTTTGACATGATATATATAGCACACTCCTGTTTAAGATGCACGGCCATTAAAGATATTTTACAATGTAGATCAAATAACTAACAAGTTCTCATAAAGAGACCTGAACACTGAAGTGAATGCAAAGGAATTCAAAATTACACTTGACCTGACTGAAGACTCAACTTAATTTTAAAAATTTAATTATTTAACATATGTAAACAAAGTATGTCTCTGAACACATAATGTATATTATTCAAAGTCACAAATTATATGTTTTTTATAACATACATCTAATTAACAGTTTTGATGATCAATATGACTGACATTCACCCTTCATTTTTACAACAGTGAGAAACTGGAATAATTTATAAACTGTGAAGAGACTAAAGTATTCAAACTATACATATATATTAGTACTTTCCTATCATGATGTTTTTATGTGTCTACTTAGTTATGTTTACCATGGCTAGAAGTCATTATTCATGGTGATCTAATACTAACAGGTGGCCAATATTAAGTGGATTTCTTGAAGAAAGGAACAGCAAGATTACAGCCTCTGTTAAGAAAACAAACAGATCTGTGTATCTTTATACTGTAGTTTAAAGTAATGTAGCAAGGGTCTTCCAATCTCTTTTTTTTTTAAGCGTGTTTTCTAAAATCAGGACTTCGATCAGGTAATAGGTCTGAATTTTTATATTCTTGACAGTCTTTGAAAATAGCTAAAAAGAAAACTTTGAAAAGAAAAAAAAAAAGACCTCAAAAAAGACCCAAGTGATTTATAACTATACCTTAACAATGATTTGGTCCTCTTCTATCTCAGTCAACAATATCAACATTCATCCAGGTTGCACAAGCCAGAAACCAAGAGTAAGTAATCCCTGACATCATTTCTCCCATCTCCAAGTCTGGCTCATTTCAATGTTTCAAGTATCTCTCCAAACTATTTCCTTTACATTATCTCTACTGTAGTGAGATAACCCACATATTGATCGTATATTCTACTGTTCTCACAACATCCTTTCAAATCCCCTGCATACTTTATATGCAGTATGAAGATCCACATTACACATTCCAATGCATCTTTAGTTACTAAATACAGAGAGTACCCTACCTACTTGAGAGGGCTGAGTAAAACAAAAGTAGTATTCCTGCCCAGATGGAGCCAACATTCTAGTGCAAATAACAGGGACCTTTCCCCCCCAAAAAGGTGTAAAATAGATAAACAGGTTCAAGCTGGTAATGAGTGCTAATAAAGAAGCAAAGTTACCAGAGTGTTGTAGGTATGAATGTAGTAGGGGACATGGGTGTTTTAATTGGGCAGGTAGCTTCTCTGAGATAGGAAAAATTAAGTATCATTCTAAAAAAGAAGTAATCCTAAGAAAAGGAGGAGACAATGATCCTAAGCAACGAAACTATAGATGTATAAACACATTGAGACATTTAGAGGAACTAAAATAAGACCAGTATGGCCGACACCAGGAGAACCTACCAAAGGGTGGCTCCACGGCAAGCTGGAGAGAGGATCCAGGGCCAAGCTACTTAGAGCTGTGTACCTACTGAGGCCACTGAGGGTTTCTGATAGGAAAAGGGATCCAATTTGTATTTCACAAAGTTCACTTTGCTAAGCTATGAGGAATAAATGGAAAAGGAGAGGGACAAGGACGAAGGTAGCCACCACACAAAGCAACCACCTTTGTAGAACATATTCTATTTGTAATTTAATTAATGCATGTCTTCCCCCACATCTTAACTAAGTTCCATGAAGGTAAGAACTTGGGGTAGTTTTGTTTCAACAATCTTAGCACTGCCTACTACAATGCCTAGCGTATAGCAATGGCAAAGATTAATATTAACAACAAAACCTCTTCAATGTAAAAGGAAAAAGTAATTTTTATCACACACACACACACACACACACACACACACAGCCCTACCCAAAGTGGAGCTTTTTTTTAAGTGGATTACAAGGGTATAATAATTTGTGTCTATATTAGCCTATGTATTTATTTGGTAAAGTTGCCTAGCTTTTGTCAGATTCTCCAAAGAGTCCATAAGCACCAAAGTTTTAAGAACAACTAACACTGTAAGGTAGAGTAATTATAAGATATAAAGAGATAATAATCTAAAATAGAACAGAAAATGAAATAAAATCTAAGTTCTTCATAAATGGATAAATTAACTCCTGATTATTCACTCCAATACAGAACAAATATGAATTAAAAGTTTTTTGCATATTACTTATTCTTGACTTTGCAATTAAGTATTCGGTTTTCCTTTATAACTTTATTTCATTTAGGTACTTAGCATTAGCAATTCCATGTAAACAAAAGTAGTTCACAATCACCTTTTTAAAAAATCTCATTTGTAGATAAGAATTAACCTACAGATAATCATATTATTTTACACAGTAATTTAACTAAATAGAAATATACAACTCATTCATCAGCTTCAATATTGTTTTTTCTCTCACGTATCAGTAGAGCTGCCTCCTAACTTCTGACTTTCTGATACAAATCTGAAAAGAGCCACATGGCACAGGCACATGAACACATAGCAAGGGCAGTCAGAACACTCCAGGGAAGAAGTTTGGTTTGTTTTTACAGACACCCAAAACAGCACTCCTCTTTTCCCATGAAGTTCAATAACAATGCTACCTTCTTCAACAATATATAGCAAAGCACTTTATATACAGGGTTTTTTGGTTGTAATTTTGGGAAAGTAGACATTTCAAAACACTAAGATTTTAGTAATCAAACACTCATCATAAAAGTAATTTATTACCCAAAGTCAGTAAGATGACTAAGAACATTAGTAAGGATTTTTTATACTACCCAGTTTTTAAAGTAACCATTATTTTAAATAACAAAGGTCCCAAATTCTTTTGTCTAGAAACATAATGCAATTTTTACAACTGTACAATTTATTTGTAATCACAGATAATTTATATTCTAGTAATGAAGCACTTACTTGCCACTTTAAATTCTGTACTTTGAGCTCATCCATACTTTATGTTTGTTAAGAGTCACCTAAGATTCCTATGTATGTTATGGGCAAGATCCATAAAGTATCTATTTTATGCACACACCCCAAGAAATTCCCACACATCCCAAATATCAGAGATTAGTTTCTTTGGGGTAAGATTTACAACAAAGTTAATAACTGAATCATGAAGATATGCTTGCAGAAATGAATCCTGTATGAATAATGAAAGATTATCTTGCATTCTGCAAGATACAAGATTACAAATATCATCTCAGTAAAATATGATTTCAGTAAGAATTTCCAGTAATTTTCAGGGAGATTTATATATAACTTATTTCTTTAAAATAACTTTTGCCTCTCACAGTAACAACTCAAATTTAAAACTGAAGGTAAAATTGTAATTACTTCTTTTAAACATTCTTTGAGGAAATAGTACTTATCTCTATGTACGTAAAAGGACACAAGAATATATAAAAAGTTGTATTCAACCATTGAAACAACAGCTACTAACTATACTAATATATGCCAAGTACTACTCCGTGAAATAAAACTTTGAACAAAAAGGAAAATGACAGGTCCCCAACCTTATAGAGTTTATGGTGGGAGAGACATAAAAATAAAGTATTTACACAGGCACTAAGAATGTTAAGAAGAAAATAAACAGCATTATGTAATTTAAAGGTGCTTTCCATAAAATAGCTATGAAAAGCCTCTCCGGGATTGACATTAATTAGAAACAAAACGTAAAGGATGTGAAAAAGTCAGTGATGTGACAAGCCAAGGAATGAGTTCCAGAGGCAAGAAAAGTGTAACATGTTTTAGAAAGAGAAAGAAGGAAAGAGCATGAAATGTTATTTCTTTCCTGTTCTGCTAAGAACAACAAGGCTTAACAGTATAAACCGTGGACTTGAGAAAGGAAGGTTGGATGTTAAACTCGCCTCTACTAACTTAACAGTTATATGATCTTGGGAAGTAACTTACCAGAACATTTTTAGCCCCCTTTTTCAAATATATTTAATGGACAAAATAAGATCCCTATTTTATGACTGTTGGCACAAAATATTTTAATCAGACAAAAAATGCTCGATTCCTCTCCTTCTTCCAAAACTGCCGTCACTTTTACCTTTCTTAACTTAAAAGATATAAATTGTTTTCTCTTTAAATTTCACAATCATGTAGAACATTTTTAAGAAAATATTTCCAACAAAATTTTCAATGCTGCTTAAAATGACCAAGTTTTCATGGAAAACTGTGATGTAAGCCCTCTCCTTCGCTTCCATTTAAGGTGATGAACTGTCTCCCTGGGAGCTCTGTTCTCCTTGTCTGCAGGGCATGTAGCAAAAGTTACTAACAAAGGCCACTTCACTCCCTGGGTATCTCTCAGGAGAAATGTACCATTGGCTCAAAACTAGTAATAAAAAAGTAGAAAATTAAATTAAGAATTAGACACAATTTTTCTTTCTAGAACAGGTAGCTCCTCATGTACGGTGGTTAAGAGGGCATTTTTTAAAATCCTAAATGATCATCTTTAAAGTAGAATTCATGTGAACATTCCATATCAGAAAATAAAAGTGACAAAAATAGCTTCAATGTAGTGAAAACTGCTAAAATACCTCCAGTTCTATTATTTCACATTTATCTTTTTATCAGTAGGAGTCTGACTGGAGATTTCAGACATGGCTGTCACTCACTAACTCTCAATAAAGAAAATGTTGGCCAGTGTCACAACTAGCTTTGTCAACGGTAAGAACGACATTAAATTTTAGAAAAGCACAATAATTAAAGTTTACAGCTTTGGAAATGTAGAAGAAAGTTGGAAAACAATGGAGCACTTTTGCTAACTTAGTATTTCTACAAGAGTAAAGACTTTGTTTAGAGTGAATAGAGAAAAAGGGTAGTGACATCAATATATATAGACAATCTGCTACCTATAAAGTGGTATACTGGGAGCCATAAGTATTTTTATGTTTGTTTTTTGGGGTCTTTTTGAGACAGTCTTGCTCTATTACCCAGGCTGGAGTGCAGTGGTGGGATCCTGGCTCACTCCAGCCTTCACACTGCAGGCTCAAAGGATTCTCCCTCCTCAGCTTCCTAAGTAGCTGAGATTACAGGCACCCACCACTATACCTAGCTAATTTTTGTATTTTATTTTTTTAGTAGAGATGGGGTTTTGCTATGTTGGCCAGGCTTGTCTTGAACTTCTGACCTCAGGTTATCTGCCCACCTCAGCCTCCGAAAATGCTGGGATACAGGTGGGAGCCACCGTGCCGGGCTTTGTAACTTTTAGAACTAAAGTAAAATAGAGAAATCAAATCCAAGGAGGTGGGAAAATCCCATTTTCCAACTTCATTGTAAATATATTTATGGTAATTAAAACTTTCATATTAACAGATATAAATAAAGCTATCAAACTGAATAGAAACAATGCAATAATCACTTATTATTTTTTTTTTTTAAATTTACCCTTAATATGCCGTTGGTCAATTCATTCTCTGGTGCAATATTCTGCACATGTCAATAACAGCTATTTGGGGGTGGGAGAAGGATTGTTATAGACATGGTCTCAATGTTGTAGAAATTACATTCAATTTTTTTCTAAATCAGAAATAAGTCTTCACTATATATATACGTATTTGCCAAATGATATGGCTGACTTCAGACACATGACTTGGCACTTAATTCCCCATACAAAGAAAACTTCACACTTGACAATTCTGAGGCTCACACTGAGTCTCTTATAATAGACGGATATACAGAATTAAGCTTTGAAATATATTGAAACTTACTACTTGGGAACACTTATTACTGTTGCCATATGATTGTTGGCCCATACCAACGCTAAATATATCCATAATGAAGTATAAAATTTAAACACCTGAAATGCTAAAAATTTAACATGGTTTTCATAATTTTAGTGTCCATAAAAAAAAAAAAAACACTAAACTCTTGCATTTTTAGCTCTTCCTCCACAATAGGTTACTACTTAATATCAGAAAATTGTAATTATATTTAATGTTCCAATAAACACTTAAAATTGGTGAAAAATAAAATATCTGCCTCTCTTCAGATTAATTCAATTCTTGGTACTAAGGAATCATTAAGAGTCTGGGGTGCTGTAACACTTGTGACGCATAATTCAGTAAGTATGGGTTAAACGTATTGACTTTAATCTCTTTCTGCAGCTAAATGTGTACAAATCAATTATCTATCTTTGAGTGTAAGAAAACATCCTCTTTTATTCTGTAGCTGGCTCTCAATATATGATTCACCTGGTTTCTTGGGCTCACCCCTTAATTGGCCCTAAAACACGTAACTCTCACTTTATACTAAATCAAATTAACAGCAAGATCCTAAAGTTTCCCATCATCTGCCATCTTTTCATCAGCTCACTACAACCCACTTTCAGAATAATCTTAAGAATAATCACAGGAGGGAGACACTGCCATTTAAGGCAAAGAGTCCTCAAATTAGGAGGGGAAGGATAGTGGTACAAAGGGATTGCCAACCAGGATTTTAGAGCTTTTTTTTCAGTTTCTGAAAAAGGATCCTTTCTGGGACCATCATAAAGCCTTAGGTTCCTTGAGCAATATTATGCAATATTTAGGAGGCAATGGGGAAATGCCATAACCAAGCAACCAAGTCCCATCAATGGTTGTGGTTTAGGTACCTCAAAAGCGTTCAACACAATAATGAAGACCAACCTGAGCTGTCTGTTGCCCACCCTCAATTCATATAAGACAAGGCCCAAAGCGAGAAGGCAACCAATCCTGCAAAGATCAATAGCCTGGAAACCAAACAACCAGATTTCTAATTCCTGTCTGACACCAGCTAGCACCAGCTATTAGTAACAAACAAACCATCTAACTTCACTGCACATTAAACTCCCATAAAAATTTTTAAAGCCCTTGCCTTTAAAAATGTCTATACAAAATATTCCCTTGAAAAAGTATCAACACAATGCCAAAAATCATATTCTCAACCTTCCAATGTTTGCTCATTTTTCTTCGTGACTTAGTACTTAGAAACCAGTATCACACTTATGTATTTGGTTTTATGGGGAATTGTTTTCCCAAAACACATTTTGGTTTTGAAAAACCTTTTCATTTTTACAATAGAATGAATAGGGTAGGAATCATTCACTTATTCACTCCTCCAACAGTTATTATCTCCTCTGTATCACACGCTTTTCACTGCATAGGAGACACTGGTAGACGCAAAAGTGATAGGTGAACTTGCTTGGTAAAAGAATAAAAGTACTACAAAAAACCCAATATTATTCTTCTTTCCCTAGAGTTTAGAAAATACAAATCCAGCAACAACAAAAAATGAGCTTACTCATGTTCTATTAACATAGTCATCTGCTGGGAAATTCATTTATTCAGCAAATATTTATTCATTAAAAACTATTTGTTGTGCTTGGCACTTACTTTCCTGAGGTCTGGGAATATGTAGCGGCAAAAAACATGGTACCTGCTCCTGTTAAGATATAATAAGCCTGGCCTGGGCACAGTGGCTCACGCCTGTAATCCCAGCACTTTGGGAGGCCGAGGCGGGTGGATCACGAGCTCAAGAGATCGAGACCATCCTGGCCAACACGGTGAAACCCCTGTCTCTACTAAAAATACAAAAATTAGCTGGGCGTGGTGGCGCGCACCTGTAGTCCCAGCTACTCGGGAGGCCGAGGCAGGAGAATTGCTTGAACCTGGGAGGTGGAGGTTGCAGTGAGCTGAGATCACGCCACTGCACTCCAGCCTGCCGCCTGGCAACAGAGCAAGACTGTCTCAAAAAAAAAAAAAAAAAAAAAAACAAAAAAAACAAAGATATAATAAGGCTACGTAAGACTATCTTGAATCAAGATCTATTTGTTATCTTAATATCAGATATAAAAACAGAGCTATCAGCTAAATGAAAAGAGTATTTACCCAGTAATTGTCAGAGTTGATGGGGCTAAAATTTATAGGCCACAAATTAAAAGGGTAGCAAGAGCTACCCCCTAAAAGGGGTTGGCTCATTATGAATCAGTTGTGATTTTTTTTGTTTGTTTCTTTTTCTGGGAAATTTACTCATAATGTAAAAACAGTATGTCAATCTATCCTTTAAAATTATCTATTTTCGAAACTTAAGAAGTTTTTTGTTTCATCCATCTTAGTCTCTCTTTTGAAAATTCCTTAGTAACTAATATAATATTAGGTGTCCACACTATAATCTGGCATTATACCATCTCTTTTCCCTTACATTACAAATTTTGCTAGTTTTAACTTCAGCAAGCGAAACAAAATTCCAGAGTAAATGTAATATTTCTTTTATTATAAAGTACCTTCTGCTGTATTCTATAATGACAAAAAACAGACTGATGTAATTAAGAAAAAAACTAATTATAAATTCTTTTGTAACAAAATAACACATAATGAAAACTATTTAAGGACTAAACCAAGCACATTCACGTGGCTTTTTCCTTTTTATTCTTTTGAGATGGAGTCTTGTTCTGTTACCCAGGCTGGAGTGAAGTGGTGAAACCTCAGCTCACTTACAGCCTCTACCTCCCAGGTTCAAGTGATTCTCCTGCCCAGCCTCCCAATTCGCTGGGATAACAGGCAAGTGCCACCACATGGGGCTAGTTTTTGTATTTTTTAGTAGAGACGAGGTTTCACCACGTTGGCCAGGCTGGTCTTGAATTCCTAACCTCAAGTGATCCATCTGCCTCAGCCTCCCAATCTCGGCTGGGATTACAGGCGTGAGCCACCATGCCAGGTCCATGTGTTTGCTGATAAAGAATAGCATTAAATGTTAAAAGACATTTTAGAATTGATACTGATAGAATCAACAAAATATAAATTTCTCTTAGTACAACACTGCACGGTAACATCTTTAGTGAAACATATGGAACATACAGAACCAGCCATGACATTCTGACATCTATCATAAAGTGCTAGATGAATTTCTTAAATTGACTTAACATTACTGAAATCATTAAAACCTTTGTAAAACTAGCTATGATAAAATACTCTGCTACTTTATCATCCTATTGAAATGTCAGTGAGGATGGACACAGTGGCTCTCACGCCTGTAATCCCAGCACTTTGGGATGCCCAGGCAGGCGGATCACCTGAGGTCAGGAGTTTGAGACCAGCCTGGTATCAAGTGGTGAAACCCTGTCTCCACTAAAAATACAAAAATTAGCCGGGTGTGGTGGCTGGCGCCTGTAATCCCAGCTACTAGGGAGGCTGGGGCAGGAGAATCGCTTGAACCCAGGAGGTGGAGGTTACAGAGAGCCAAGATCTCACCATTACACTCCAGCCTGGGTGACAAGAGCAAAACTCCGTCTCAAAAAAATAAATAAACAAATAAGGCAGCGAAATATGCACATAGCCTAAATTAATAAGGACATGTAAAAAAAAAATTATCAAAATACGCCAAAGTTATACAATTGCATAACTGCATACTTAAGAACAATCACCTATCACATGCTGAAAGTAGTTTCATAAGACAAAATGCAAAATAGTAAAGAATAAAAAGAAAACTAAAGGCAAGGAAAATGTTAAAGTTACAAGCAAACATTCTCCTCTAGTAAACTTTATTTCACAGCTTAAAGTCAGCACAGATGTTGGCCCCCTTCCAAAATAATTTCTTAATTTTTAAGATAAGGGAAATTGAACCAGAGAAAATAACTAATTAGACCCAGAGGCAGACTCAGAGAATCCAAAATCCCAAATCTTGGATTTCTAAAAATTTTGTTTCCTCAAAGTACTTTTTGTGTCAGGGGGTATTTTTCCAATGAGCAGAGATTTAAGTGACTGAACTCATACATTCTATGATTATAAAATTTGCTAGCGATAGTGCATATTTAAGACTTTAATGTACACTTAAAAAAGACTTGAGGCCAGGTGCAGTGGCTCACTCTGTTAGAATCCCAGCACTTTGGGAGGCCAAGGCAGGAGGATCACCTGAGGCCAGGAATTCAAGACAAGCTTGGGCAATACAGAAAAACCCTGTCTCTACAAAAATAAATAAGTGAATAAATAAAATAAAAATAAAGGTTTTTTTAAAAAAAAAGACTTCAAAGGAATTACCTGTTACTTAGTCTTTAAAATACAGAAAACCAGTCAAGTGTTTTTTATGAAACATTCCAAGAAAATGTTAGTTTCTGGATGTAAGGATTTCTAATAATTTTTAATTTTCTTTCTAATTTTCTATGATGTCTGAATTTGCTTGGAATTTAATAAAGTCCTTAAAAATACTTTAAATTTAAAAAGCCTCATAAAAAATTAAAGTCTAAATGACCAATAATGATTATTAATTAAATAACGTTAAAAATTTTATTTCAGGGCCAAGCACAGTGGCACATGCCTGTAATCCCAGCACTTTGGGAGGCCAAGTTCAGGATTTTGAGATTTTGAGCCCAGCCTGGACAACATGGCAAGACCCTGTCTCTACAAAAAATACAAAAATTAGCCAGGCACGGTGGTGCACACATGTAGCCCCAGCTATTCAGGAGGCTGAGGTGAAAGGACTGCTCAAGCCGAGGAGGAGGAGGTTGCAGTGAACAGAGATCACGCCACTGCACACCAGCCTGGGCCACAGAGCAAGACGCTGTCTCAAAAAAAAAAAAAAAAAAAAAAAAGAAAAGAAAAGAGAAAGAAAGAAAAGAAAAAAGTTTTATTCTATGGTCATTTTACTCATATGAGAATTTCTAATGTAGAAGTAGAAGAGCAACACACACTACAATATTCAAATATTCAACACTCAAAAAATACTACACAATAAGAGATAAAATTAATAGCACTGAATTGATACAATATTTAAACAACACTTTCTTTTCAAATAAATATATTTATACAAAATGTCAGAACTGAAGTGGCAAATGTTTTAAAATAATCTGATGCTCAAATTATTAAAATGTAAAACTCAGTGACAAAAATTTCCTTTACCATCTTAAACTGTCCATTTTTTTCAGTCTTTAATAGCAGCATGTTAATCTTTCTACTTACCAAAATAATTTGAATGTTCAAATATAATTACTTATATTCTAAAAAATTTCATAGAGGTATATACCAAAATTATATTTACTCAGTCAACACTCAGTTAACACGCCATAACATAAACATTTCCATAGTAGGCTGAAAATAAACCTCAGCCAATAGAAAATAAGCACTCTAAATTACAAATGGCACATTTTATATTATATCCGGGAACAAATGGTAAATATGTCTACGTTTTATTTCATGTGTCTTTTATGTTTACATTTTGCAAATGATTTTTTTTTAGGACCTTAATACTTGCCATCATTTTTACGGTGTGCTAAATTTGCAGTCCTTGATGTTATTCAACCTCAATTCTGATACTTTAAGAAATAACACCAAGTCAAATACTGACCCTGTGTAGTCTGTTGAAGCTGAATGTCTAAAGAGGTAAAGATGTGTCATGTTTAGAATGACAGCAAAGATAGGGACAAGAAATACACTCTCTTAAGTCTTGGTTCTAAACATTTTTATATCACCTTTGTTCTTGCCCTAAGAGGAATTTTACAGGATCAGTAAAATGATATTCATTGTCCTTGGTTTCAGTTCTTCACACCACCAACTACCAAAAAAGTTGTATTTAGTAAAAACTGCATAAACGTAGCATTTACTGAATGAAATAACAAATGACTTCATGAATAAATCAAATCAAGGAATAGTAGTACTGTGGGCTCAGTTATTAATTCTGTGTCCTATGTGTTATTGGGTCTGGCTTTCCACATTTTGACATGTCATTTACAGAATTTCAAATTTTATGTATGTAGCCGCAATCTAAATCAACACTGCCAGTATCCCCAAAAGAATAATACTGACTTTCAGTGGCCAGAACTAACTGCTTACACCTCAGAGTTCTGGAGATTGTACAATATTTAACTGTTATCCTCCCTGATTTCTTGTTTTATCTCCACTGGTCCCAATGTAGTCATTTTTAAGTTTTCCTATTTCCCTAATCCCAACTAACCATGAATTTTAATTTCCCATTTGAGATAAAATATATTCCCATACATTTTCAAGGGCCATTCTACAATATCAATATAAAAATAAAGATTTGGTTGATAGCAGTAAGGGTAAAGAAGATTAACTGCTGTATAAATAAGATAAAAATTCCAAGATGGTTATATTAATGGTATACACAAGCCAATGATATTCTCTCCAAAAATGTCACAAAACAGATTTTTTAAAATTTCTTCATGTATCCAGTAATTTATTTAATGCTGTCATATACCAAGAACTCCTCAGAAATTTAAAATAAAAATAGTGCTATATTCAAATTACATATTTATGGATCAGGAACAAAATCCTTTCTACATAGAAGCTGTCAATGGATGTTGATTTGAGAGAAGCTGGTATATGAAAGTTGCCACCAAAAAGAACCATCTGTGGGCTGATAAAGGCTTTTCTACTGAGGTGTCTACGCAATGCCAAAATATCTAGTAACGAAATTATTATAGTTAAGTAAGCTGTCTGGCACCAGAGACAAAAGCATATGTGGAACAGAACAGCTTCCACTTTCTCAGTTGGCTCTCTGCAATAGACCTAGCTCAAGTGTAAACAGTGCTTACACATTTATAAACCTTTAAAGTCATTTCCTTTTTACATATATATGCATTGCTAAAATTATGCATGATTAAACCAGATACCACACTACATACATCTAGAAATATCCCAAATCTAAAAATACAAATGGATTTTCATTATTATGTAAATATAAAGCATCATGAATTCTGCTGTGCCAGACATACCCGGAAATGAATGAATCTCATCACTACATTATTGAGTTAACCCTGCCTAAGTCACCTAACTGTGCATAAATTTCCTCCAATACAAAAGTAACAAAACAACATACACTTCACAGAGCTGTTGGAAGCATTATCCAGGACAATGAATAAAAAGCACCTGGTAGAGTGATTAATATCCAGTAAGGGACTGACAAGGGCAGTCATTTGTTTTTAGATTTAAATTAAAAGTACAAAATAAGATACTAAAATCTAGTTATCTATATGTATCTATAATAAAGTTTCCCAAACTTTACTCATATTTATTATTTAATGATTAAACATGTTTATTACTTAATGATCAAAGCAAGCCTCACATTAAATGCTTGTTATAAATCATGGAACATTAAGGCCCTAAATTTTTTTTCGTTCTGTAATTAAGTATGCCCCACAAATAAGCATGGCTAAGTTTCGGCATAGTACTAATATTAATTGTATTGTTAATGGTACTAACTTCGTTAAACTAGGCTCACAAATTAGCCATCAAAACCATTTATATTGTGTTTCTTATCTTGGTGAATTCATGATCCACCTTGACTCCTGACATTCATCACTCACCAGACCTAGATATATTTAATAAATCACCATTTCTGCTGGTGCTCAGTTCATTCTAACTTAAATGATCTGCTGATAGGCACTGCTAAAGGGGCAAAGCCAGCCTGACCAGGACATCCTACCAGCAATCAGAAACAGCTGATTGAAAAAGACATGGTTCTTTGACTCAAGGGCAATCAGTCCATGATCCTGAGAGCAGTGTAGGCTGTGGCTTCATACAAAAAGAAGCAGCCCATGCGTTTCTCTTGTTCTCAAGAATTTGAACTGGGAAACATGAAGCAATTCCAGAGTTAAGAGAAACAGCTGCAGCTGGCAGGGTGGCACAAGACTGGGTGAAGTACACCAGATATCCTAAAACAAAACAGCAATGGGGGGGAAAACTAAAAAGGCTGAGCTGAGGAAAGAACCAGCTAGTTATCAGGCAGAAGCAGGTAGATACAAAGGGAATCCATGGGCCAAATAACTAAGCAAGTAAACAGAGTCCCAGAAACACCTGCTGCTTCAGATTATGGATCTGTGCTAGATATGACCAGTTTCCACACCATCTTTCAAACTCCACAAGGACCAGCTAGGGCAATATGACTTCCCCTGGACGCCTGGAATAAAGTTCAGTTCACTTTATCCCTAAATATCCATTAGCTTTTGTCCCTTACCACCAACAAACTTGAATAAATCACCCTTTCCCTCATCAGTGATTTTCCAAATTGCCTCACTTCTACTCTGAATGTGATTTCTGAAATTTCAACAATTCATTCCTTTTATCTACTCTCACCCAATTTTTTTTCTAGTCTCTTATTCTTTCTTGCTTGGATTACCCCAATAATCTTATTTAAGAAAAAGGGCACAAATGGGCAGACCACAGGTTGAATACAGCTCAAAGGTGCATTTCATTTGCCCCCCTCAGTTTCTGTTTGAATTAGTTGCCAATATTTCAAAATATGGGGATATAACATTTAAATCCAATGACTGACTTTTCTTGGGGGAAAAAAATCAGCTCGATTGACAACATATTCATATTGAAAAAGTATCAAAACTTCCTGCTGGCAAGTAAAAAAATATAAAAAGGTAAAAAAGAAGGTATCAAAATACTGATAAAATAATCACCTGAAACTGAATAGCACCTGCCTATTTTGTTTTACTTTTTTGTTTTTGTTTTTTGTGGGGTTTTCTTCTTTGGAGAAAGGGTCTTGCTGCTGTGCAGCCCAGGCTAAGTGCAATGGTACAATCAAGGCTCACTACAGCCTTGAACTACTAAGCTCAAGTGATCCTCCCACCTTAGCCTCCTGAGTAGTTGGGACCATGAGTGCATGCCACTATGCCTGGTTAACTTTTTAAATTTTCTGTAGACACAGGTCTTGTCTATGTTACCCAGGCTGATTGTTAACTCCTGGCCTCAAGTGATCCTCCCACCTCGGTCTCCCAAAGTGCTAGGATTATGGGCATGAGCCACTGCACCTGGCCTTCTGCCTGCTTTAGACAAGCGTGCACTTTCCAGTTTTGTATCAATTTTTTTTTTTTTTTTTGAGACAGAGTCTCACTCTGTTGCCCAGGCTGGAGTGCATTGGCACAATCTTGGCTCACTGCAACCTCCGCCTCCCAGATTCAAGCAATGCTTTGCCTCAGCCTCCCAGTAGCTGGGATTATAGGCGCCCACCACTACGCCTGGCTAACTTTTGTATTTTTAGTAGAGATGGAGTTTCACCAATTTGGCCAAGCTGGTCTTGAACTCCTGACCTTGTGGTCCACCCGCCTCAGCCTCCCAAAGTGCTGGAATTACAGGCATGAGCCACCGTACCCGACCCAGTTTTGTATGATTTCTTTATATCCTGCCTACTTCAATTGTTTATGTTAATTCCCTGCTCCCACAGAACTTGTTCAATATTCTCACTGCCTTCAATAGTCAACCCCATCCAGCCTAAAGAAATACTTCTAGAATAAAACTCTATAATCACCTTTGAAAATTTTCAATTATCATCTCACCTACATGATAAAATTCTAACTCTTCCACATGAGTAGTCTGGCTCCAACTTCATCCAGAGCTATCTTTTGCCACTCCTCACTTTCTGCACACATTGACCTATTTGCAATTCACCCCATCTCTTAGTGGCAATATTTTTGCAAACTCTACACTCTCTCCTGGAGTTCAGGAGAACTCTTCTCAATTGGTCACCTCTTGCTCATTCAGGTATGTCTGCTATTTGAGTTTCAGCTGAGTATGCCATCTATGCAGCTCTCTCTGGGTTCCCCTTTAGGTGTCATAAGGAACCACCATTATTGTTAAGTTCCTTAAAGACAATACCCATACCTAGCACACTGCATAGTCTGGGTACATGGCAAATGTTCAACAATCACTGATAAATAAATGTTTAAACATTTCATTTCTCAGCATCAACAGTTCTAAAATACAGGAATTTTCCAATTTTATAATAAATAAGAAAACCCAAATTAAATAACTTGAGTAAATTCACATCGCTGGTAAGTAAAAGAGTCAGAATTGGAACCACTGGATGTTACACCAAAACTTTCTGCCTTTGAGTATATTATACTTTCTGACTTTCCCATGAGATACTCGTATGAACGTAATTTCACTATAGGAAATGTCAGTGAAAGAAAACAGAGACCAAGTCAATACAAATGACTACAATGCCTAATCCTAAATCAAAGCCGACAGGATAATTCCTGTGGTTGAGCAGTATCCCTGAAATTTGAGTGGCTGTAGAAATGCCACGACAACTTTCAGAGTCCAAGGGAAACTATAAAACATTTTCATAAAATCTTCATTTTGAGCACTTAGTATTTATCTTGCCATAATGCAAAGATGATTAGAAAACAAACAGAAAGTTCAACCTATAATGGAAAATTTACTAAGAAAATTCACTGCTCATAGAATAGGCAAACGGCAGACCATAAACTCTTTTCAAAATATATTTATGACAAAAAAAATGATTAACAGAACTAATTAAAGGATAATTCTGTAATCCAACTCATTAAATTTCAAGAAAAGTTATAAATGCTTCAATTAGAGCATCCTGCTCAAATACTGCTTTAATCTGAGCAGTACTTAGTAACATCTTGTGATATAAATTTATAAAACATAAAATTCTAAATTTTGTTCTCATTCATAGTATTATGAATTTCTTCAAAGAAAAGACAGAAAAATAAAAACTTTATGTTATAGTGAACCTTTTCAGTAAAACCACAAAGACTGAAGAAGCAAAAAAAATCTTCAGTATTTCTTTATTAAGACTTGATTTGCTTTCATTTTTTACAGTCTTGGAAAATTTCACTGCTCATTCACATAGGTTGCAAATCATAAAGTTTTTAAGAGATTTAAAGATAAAACCTAATAAAATGTTCCAGTTTTCTTAAAAACACCAACTTCCACATTTTTGCCCTCACCAGGATCTCTGAGCCAACAAACTACTGACAAGTGTCATTCTCAGGACATTAGGGAGTAAAACCCTTGAAAGCAATCATCTTTTTCACACAGATGGATATAGGTGTTCTCAGTGTTCTATATAGCATCCTCTTGCCACCTAAGCACCTGCAGTCTTACATTGTCCTGCTAGGCATTCGTAAAAACACCTGGGCAAGCTGTTTACTAAAAAAAAACTAGACATTGGAAGAGATGAAGGATAATTAGCAAATAAAACTATTCCTGGCACTCTCTCGACATCAGTGGAGAACTAAGCTCCAAGCCAGCACCTGGTGAAGGGAACTGCTAGATGTGATAATTCCAATTTACACATTCAGCACAACATTCTGTCTGCCTGTCAATTTGAAACAGTTTCCTATTCAGTGGTAACAGATACCCGAAAAGAATGCAGTGTCAAAATGCTGACATGAATTTTTTATGCACCAACTAGACCCTCTCCTCTGGACCAGCTGCATCTGCCTCTTCATTCTTGGAATGAACTGACAGTTCAGTTCTTTTTTCTGCTATACCAAAAAATGTTGA
Source organism: Ateles fusciceps (assembly GCA_036589455.1). Taxonomy (NCBI): domain Eukaryota; kingdom Metazoa; phylum Chordata; class Mammalia; order Primates; family Atelidae; genus Ateles; species Ateles fusciceps. Next base: position 3,926,703 of record JAZHEH010002780.1, read on the forward strand.
TTTTTACAGGTTAAGTTTCAAGTATCAGATCTTCATACAGAATAAATACCAATAAAATTTTTCTTAAGCACAGTTAAAAAATAATTTAATGAAGCTAAAAAATTCATTGTGTTGGTGTATCTTTATTTACATAGTACAGAACTTCTCAGCTGTCAAAACCATGAAAGTATGTATTTCTAATAAACATAGAATTTACTAATTTTTTTTCTAAGTTGACAGGGAGGATGAGAACAGAAATAAGCCAGAAAGGCATACAGCTCGAGACAGCATAGTACATTTACAAATGCTAAATAAAAAGGAAAAGAAATTTTTACTCCAATTCATGGAGGTTCATTTCCTTCAAGTCTTTTCACATTTTCATTTCATAATGATCACACTTTGAAGAAGTATTATAAAAGCACAGTTAAGTCAATGTTGTATCAGGGGAGAATTTTCTTACTCTCTTCATTATTAAATGACAAATATAGCAACTATGGTTACAGAATATGGCTTTTTGTTAATTTTTTTCCCACATATACACCAGATTAGATTCATAAATATCTCTTCCCATAAGAAGTTACATCTTTCTCTTACCAGGTGGTTACCTGGAAGATTATAAATTTGTTCTAATGTGGAAGCAACACTCCTCTTCTATTTGCCTTATGAAACAGTAATACATTCTTTTCAGTTACTTTCAGTGGTGCCAAACTTTCATTTTTAAAGTGGAATGACTTTCTAAAATAAATGTAAACCATTAAGGAATAAAGCTTGACAAGATAATGCTTTCATTTGAGAGATACCACTATTGTTTTAAAACGAGGTGATAATGAACTATTAGATGTTAGGATTAGAAACTAGCACTTCTGAAACCTCAAATCCATGCTGAACATGTCAATGAAAAATTCTTAAGTTTTCTGAGCAAACATTTTAGTTACAAAGTACTTGAGGCTATTCTAGAATAGGTCATGGTTGTACAGATTATAATAATTTTTTAATTCGCCATTCTAAGTCAGATGCTTTCCTCTTCAAAATTAATAATATAAAAAATACATCCTATAGTTGTACTGTGTCTTTACCTCAATTTCTACTAAATATAGAATTGGCTAATTTTTTTTCTAAATTAGACACAGAAGGTAAATCATAAATTCATTTGCAAATGTAAACAGAAAACAAGAAATTCTGACTGCCAGCATACACAAACACACACAAATTTAAGTAGCATTTTATGACAGTTTCCCCCAAAAAGCTATGAATTTTAATATGATAAGCTATAAATATGTTAACATAAAGTAGGAACAAAAAGAGCCGAAAGTCATTAAGAACCAAAAAAGTAACATATTTTCAGGTGTGATGTATAAATCTATATATCACTGTAATAAAATACATCACTGCCCATTATGAAGACAAAATTTCTTCCTTATATTTAAGCTAAAATCACAGAAAATGATTTTCTAGTTAGTAAAGAATTCACAAGACAAGATCACAAGAATTTTCTAAATGAGTGGAGATATTCATTACTCATCATTTTTAACTGATGCCTTCATAAATCTTCTACAACATATTCTCAAACCATAGAAAGCAAATGGCAATATTAGCTGGGTTCATCAATGGATTTTAAGAAGGAAGCTCCATATTTAGGGAAGAGAAGCCAACGTTAGCTGACTTAAGTGTAGGTTATTACCATCCAGGTAATTTAAACAACTACTAACGTCTCATAATAAGGACTGAGGCTTCAGTCAGTAACTAGGGTTTGCTATAATTAAGTTTTAAAATATACTTTAAGTATACTTAGCTGTTAATCCTAAGGACTGTATTCCTGCAACATAGCTCTATCTATGCTACCTATAAATTGCTCTGACCAATAAAAATGTATTTTAAATGTATTTTCTCAGTCACATTAGTCATATTTCCAGTGTTCAATAACCACTTGTGTCTTACTGTATTGGACTGTGCTGTGCTGCTATATAAATTCAGAGGATTTCTGTTTAGGTAAGAAAAAGCCTCCTAAAGGTTACTAGCTTTCAAAAAGTATACTAAAGAACAAAAAGGAACTGAACAGGTGGAAGAGTGAATTTACTGGCATTGTTTTCAAGGAAGAGTTACATAGCTTGGTTGGTGCTATGGGAGAAAAACCTCACTTTTTGAGGTCTGTGAACTTTATGCCATGCCTTTTAAGATTTTGTTTCACTTAGTGAAAAATGGGTCGTAGAATTGACTAGATTAAATGAATAATGAAAATATCAAATATGAAAGACAATGACTCACATGTTGTAGATATTCAAAAACCGAAAGAAGGGGTAAGAAAGGAGGAGGAGAAAAACAGGACAAAGAGAACTTAAAGCAGTACTAAGACAAGATACACAACAGAGCTGCTGCCTCTTAACTTAATTCACTAGAATAGACTGGTATTAGACAGGTATAAGACTCTAATAAAATGTTATGGTTAAGCCTCAAAATGATCTATGGATGCTGGCAAACGCTTTTTTAATATTGTGCTCCAGCACCTAGATTAGTAAGAACGAAAGTACCATCTACCAGTAACAAGTATTTAAGTATAAAGTAACTTTCATTCTGGTACAAGTGTTTAAAATCAATGTGGCTGTTTGTAGTGGGGGAGGAGTATTTCAGCAGGACGAGTCAAATACTGAGTCTGTCTACTGACTATAGCACAGTGTCAACCATATTGTGTCCTTGTACTTCTTGGTATATAGCATTTCAAAGTGTTCAACTCAAATGTATTCCAAAATACAGAATTAAAGAGGTACTAGTCATTCATATTATTTATTTGTATTTCTCTTCTAAATCTATGTATTTAAAGGTGTCAAACTGTGTATCAGAGTTTATAAAGCAAATAAACATTACTTAGGCAGGTGTCCATCCACTGTGACAATCTGTCCACACCTTTAAAGTCTTACTCCTTTACCAAACATGCAATCTTAAGGCATTTTTATATACTTATCAGTATTACAAGAAAGTCAGTCGTCCTAAAAGACCAAAATATTATTTAAAATCAAATTCAGATTCATCTTTTTGGGACAAAATTACTAGAAACATTTGTTTGGACCTTGTCTGAAGGGTTTCAATTTTACATCATTCCATTTTAACGTGTCTAATCAGTTGAACAAAAGTACTTTATGTCAAATGATTCTTTTAGTTGCCTTAGCTACAAATCCCTGCAGGATACTATAATTGAAATCTACTCACGTAAGTTAGGAATAATTAGGGCCCCAAATTAAACCAAACACAAAGTTAATTCAAATAGTCGGCTGCTGTCATTTAAATGGTTACAGGGTTTTATTGTTGCTTAACATTTCTGAATGCTTTTAAATATACTTTGTTCTTCTAGTCTGTATTTAGTATTTCGGCACAAATAGAAATGGGATTAAGAAGCAAAGATTCACCAGCCTTTCAAATGGACTCACACCTACATCCAGTCTTTTGTCACTGAAGGTTTTCCACTCAATCAGTGCTATCAGTCAATTAACAACTCTGTTGAAAGAATGGAGTGACAGCTCTCAAAGGCAAGCTTTCTGGTAAATAAAGCAAGATCACAGAATCTACAGTGAGTGCCATTAATACAACAAAAGTAGGAGCTTTTGAAAGCTAACAGGGATGGTTTCTATTTGCTTAACTCTAAAACAAAGCAAAGGATTAAGCGAGCTTCCTGTTGTAAGCAAACAAAAGGGAAAAGATAATGTCCAAAACACATACCTGAAGGATGGGCTCAGGAGGCGCATGCCTTTTAACTATTTTAATGATGACTGATAATCAGTGTGAATTGATAACTAAATATAGTAAGAGTTACAATTCTTGTTATAATTGTTACAGGTTTTCAGTGTTCTGATAGTTAATGGTTCTCAGCAATAGCTGGTAACTTCAAAGATAAATTGTGCTTTTTAAAAAATATATGCTTATGGCTGTAAACTTTTGAAGATTATTTCAAAGTTGGGAATGTTAGTATGATTGGTCCTCCTGTACTATACACAATTTTCACTAAAAGACAAAGTAAATCTTAACATAGTTTTTCATCTAAAATGGTAATAAACATTAAGAAAATTCTGACATAAATTAGCTCTTTTGATAATTAGCATTCAGTTATGCAATGTTCAGCAATATAAAGTACAGTTTAAATATTCTTGAGTAACAGCCTCATGAGATAGGAAAATATATTAATGATCTGAAGCTAAATATAAAGTTCTACAGAAAGAAAACTGGACTGGCAGTTAAGCAGAGCTTGACAAAGAATCTGTAGGCCTTAGTTTCTTCTTCTGTAAAATGAAAAATTCTACACTGCTAAATTCCTTAATTCCACCAAAAAAATCAAAATAAAAATACTTTGACCTCTCAGGTACCTATATAGAACTCTATTATTAAAAATTTGCTACTAACTTACTTTTGAGAGGTTTAAAAGGCTGAAGAGTCTGATAAACTTCATGAAGAAATAAGTTTACTTTATAATTGATTTTATCATAAAATTAAAACAAATCATATCAGCACCCTATCTTTGCCTCTGAAAGAAAAGGGAAAAGCGGATTGTGTCCACTAACAAAAAGAAAGAAGAAAATCTACAAAGTGAAAAACTCACTAGATAACCTTAGGCAGATAAAATATGTCTAGCCATTTTTAATGACCAGTTAACAATCAAGTACTTCCATCCTATACTCTTGATGCTCATAAGTCGAGGAATCAATACTTAAGTGGAAACAACAATTGTTAGTTGTTTAAATATGTTGACTTTGAAAAATTAGTGTAATAAAAATAAACTTTTTCTAAATAAAACATACACTTTACATTACATGATTTTATACTGTTACTTTAAATAATAAAACATTTGTATTAAAATGCTATTAAAAACACTGTTTCTGTGTATGATAGAGTGCAAAGTAGGACAGATCAACAGGGAATAGAGGGAAATATTAGGGAGAAAGGGTCAGGCTGCACTGTTGCTCAGGGATTTTTCAAAGCAACTCACCAGATAAAAGGTCAATAGACAGCATATAAAATAGGATTGGAAGTGCAACAAAATATAAAAATGTTCAGTAAAGTTTCAAGGTAGCTTAGTTCCTTTTTTAATAAAATGAGTTATACAACTGAAAGTGATATTATTTCTATATTTCAACTATGGTTGTTTGGGTTTAAACAAACCTTGATTTTTAACAGTGGAAGTCACTGTCACGTAAAATCTCATTTTCTAGACTCAATATTTTAATAACCAAAACTCCATAATACAGATGTCCTCTCACAGACCAACAACCTCAGCATCACCTGGGAGCTTATTAGAAATGCGGAAGGCCCATCCCAGATTACTGAGGCAAGAATCTACATTTTAACAAGATTTCTGAGTGATTTATATGCACATTAAGTTTTGAGGGGCATTGTTCTAGATAAATAAGATGTTTAAAATCCAGCATGACCTCCATCATCTTTCTAGGGCAGCTGTACACATCTCTTCCTGAGTCTTTTTCCTCTCTCTGGATCCTAATACACATTCTCTCCTTTCCTAAATGAGCCTTCCTGCCAGTGCAATCAGTTTCATTTCCCTTCCTTCCACCGGGAGACAAATTCAGGTATTCAACAAATCTACTAAAAGCAACCAAACAAGAAAACTGTAAAAAGAATACTTTGTTTAAACCAGGAAATACACTTAACCTACAGCACCTGTCTCCTTCACTTTACTTACCAACTTTTTAAAAAGCCTGTCAACATCGCCTCATCACAGCATTCTACCATATAAAAGTGGCCTCTTAAAATCCAACAGGCTTTCTACTGTAATGTGTAACTAATGGAAGAAGTCTCTGACTTGTATTAACATACCATATTGCCTCTAACCAAAGCCTGAACTTAATACAGGCATATCTATCACCTGGCTTAGATTTTAGTACTATGAAGAGAAAAAGAAGAATCAGTAAGGGAAGAGAGAACTAATTAATGATTAATACACACAGACAAACACACACCAATTAGATACAAATAGATGGGTACAAGAATAGTAAAACACACCCTGTAAATATGCAACAAAATGAGAACTGTACTTGGATCCCTTTTTAGATTAAATCCCTGTACAAAAGAAAACTAAGCTTCATATGAATCCCTCCCTTTTTTTCCAGGAAATTCTGTTTCTTGAAACACCAAAATTCCTAAAATTCAGAACTTCATCTTCATGGTGGGATATTTTAATCACTACAGTCATGTTTTAGCTTCTCTCTGCTGTTTAACAACATAAAAACTCTTAAAAATAAACTTTATTAAATATGAGACAAAAATCATTTAAGTAGAGAGAGAGCACTGATATTAGAATAAGAGCAGTGACATTTTCATTCACAGTTCAATCTGTACAGATATAAACAGTGTTTTATTTCTATTGTTTTTACTTTCTTTTTGTGTTTTCAACCATCATCCAGCATCTATTTTTAATTTGGCTACGTTCCAACTTCAACTACTTTGTTGGTTAAAATTTAATTCTTACCAGTTCGTTTAACATTCGTTCACTTCATTTTAAATTAACTGACCAAAGACCTTAGATCTCACCTTATAAAAACGTTAATTCCCAATGAATTAAAAATTTAAATAAAAACATTTAAGAGCTACAGGGAAATACAAGTGAATAAATATTTAACTGAGATCAAGATATGCATTTTTAAGCATAAAAATAATGAAAGATCTCAGAAAAGAAAATAACTATACAACAAAAAGGGAAGAAAAAAAGGGTGCAATAATGCAAATATAACAATATCTTGACAATTGTTAAATCTGCAATTAGTGTTATACTACAAATCTCTCTCTTCTGTTTGAAGATTTCATCAAAAATTTAAACAATGTAAATTAAACTAAAAGGCAAACAAATAGGTTTTCATAATAAAAATGACAAAAGGGGATTCTCATCAATAAATTGTAAAAAAAAATAATAAAAAAGTATTAGCAATATAAACAGAAAAGTTAGCAAAAGCAATTAACAGAAAATTCATATCAAAATGACAACTGACCAAGAAATAAATCTACAAAAAATGTTTTTGTCCTTAGAAGTATCCCCCAAATTACAAATTTAATTTTTAACAGATCCCCTTTTCTACAGATAAAAGTGTTAATTCTTTTTAAAATTTAAAATCAATGCTGGTAAAGTACATGGATTTACATACTGGTTATGAATGTGTGCACATAGGATTAACCCTTCAAAAAAGCCAGTTTGGAAGATGTCTATATCTCCGGTATAATTATCGGAATTCTAGAATTCTAGCCTCAGGAAATAATCAGTTGTGAAGGAAAAAATATATATTTAGATATGTATTTTACTTATATTTGAAAGAAATTAAGTACAAATGGCTGGCAAGTAGAAAAGGAGGATTAAAAAATTTGTATGATTAAATAAATCACGATGCAGCTGTTAACATTCATTATCTAAATATATAATGGCAAAGTAATACTGTTTCTGATAATTAAAAGTGAAAAATATAAATATGAGTATACGCAGATGAATAACCTAATTTTGTTTTTATACATAATTTGGCTTTATCCATAAGAAGTACGTGTATAAGGTGGAAAAACAGAAAGGAAATGTGCTGTGGCACAACAAAGTCATAGAATTATGAACCTTTTGAAAGTTTTACCTGAATTTTTTTAATTTTCTCTTTCCTCATGAAGATGTATTACATTCAAAATCAGAAGGAAAAAAAACACTTTTAAGAAAAATAAGCCCTCAAAGCAAGAATTATGGCAGACATGAAAGTCAAACTCAGGAGAGTCCGGACCATGCTGATCAGAAGAGATTATAAATGTTGTTTCTGCTTCCTGAAGTGCTGATACGTTATTCCCTTCTCAGCTTTACATTTTAGCCAAGAGATCCCAAGGCTGGGACTAGGTATTCTCCTGGAATCACTTCTGTCAAGTTGACAAAAGGAGTTCAGGAACAGGGTTGAAAGATGCCATGAGATACTCACTAATCCACATTGATGTCTAATATGTGTAGCCTACATGGCTGTCATATGTCATTCTTTGTCTTGCAGAGGAGGGGAAAAGAAAGAGTACCATGGGGTACCAAGCATATGTTTTAGTAAGACACTCCCTTAGTAATATGGCAGATAAATCAGTTTTTTGAGACACAGCAGGTTCTACAATAGTCTTCAGATGTGTTCAATCCCTTGTATTATCTTATTCTCTATTATCACAAGCCGTATTAAAAAATTAAAAAGCGTATTAATTCAAAAGATGAAGAGCTTCATCAATGGTGAAATTAGTGAGTAATGAGAAATTAAGAGAATTACAGTTCCACAAAATTAAGGTGCTCTAAATGCCTCCTATGCTTTTAATTAAGCTACCTGTAACATACTATCGATTCTTTCAATGTGTAACGGCAACTGTGTAAATGCCTAATACGCATGTAAAATCAGTATTTCTAAAATTTACTCTAGTATGGAAGAGCTAATAACCTCTTCCCTTTTAGTAAATTATTATTTAATAACAAATTTATTTATTAAATATTTGATATGGTCTTTTCTGTCAGAAAATGGAAGCTTACAGGAATTAAACAGCCACACAATGTTTTTGAGGTCTGCTGGGTGACTGCTGTGAACGGCATACATATGTGAAACACTTTTCCACCAACAATAGACCTATCGGTGAATCCACACAAATTGTGGGTAAACAAACTTTTTCCATGAATAAAGAGAGGCAAAAGAGGATGGAATCAAGAAGAAAGTACAAGGAAAAGTGGAAAGGAAAAAAAAATCAACAATCAAGCACTTGAACTTTATCTTCATTTATGAAACATGGCATATTCTGACACTAAATATTGGTACTGAAGATGACCAAAGTATAATTCAAATTAACTTCTGAAAAGATGCCAGTGTGTCCTATTAAGCTTAATTTTATTTTTTGGCAATTTTGAGTGACATCTGAAACATAATTACCTTCATCTTGAATGCTGATAGTGATACTATAATAATTTGATTTTTGCAAGAGAAGAAACAACATCATAAAATGTGTAAAGGCATAAAGATTTATATTTTTAAAATTGAATTATCACTACCTATGGAGAAGAAAGCTGCTGCAATCAAATTACAATATACTCATGAAACAAAATAAATATCTAAAGTGTCCTAAGAGCAATGCAGCTATTTTCTTAAGGAGTAAAATCACGTTGGTCTAAAGTAAAAACATAAAATAATTTTTTGGCCGGACACAGTACCTCACGCCTGTAATCCCAGCACTTTGGGAGGCCGAGGCAGGCAGATCACAAGGTCAGGAGTTCGAGACCAGCCTGGCCAATACGGTGAAACCCCATCTTTACTAAAAATACAAAAATTAGCCGGGCGTGGTGTGAGACACCTATATTCCCAGCTACTTGGGAGTCTGAGGCAGGAGAATCGCTTGAACCCGGGAGGCAGAGGTTGCAGTGAGCTGATATCACACCACTGCACTCCAGTCTGAGTGATAGAGCAAAACTCCATCTCAAATAAAAATTTTAAAAAAGAATAATTTTTTAAAAATGTATTGCTTTAGATGGATGTTAATTTACATTACTTGTGAATTTAAAAAATAAAGTTAACATTTGCTATGCAGCAAGCACAGATATACAATTCCTATTAATTTAATGGGAGTTGTGATTCCCATTAGGTTTACAGCAAATCCCCAAGTACCTTGCTAAAATTTACCTCCTAGACTTCAACAAATCAAATATACTGATGTGAACAAAACTAATCAATTGTTAGACTGGGAAATCTGAAGTCCCCACAGTAAGTCAATTCAGTGTTATCATAGCAATGGCCATGTAGTTATTCTCAACAAGAACCAAACAAAGAGTATTATAGTGAAAAGAGACAAACTGAAGGAAGAGTTTTAAGAGCTCTACTAAACAGAGCATTTATCCCTAACAGGAAAAATATGTTTTTTCCAATTTGGTGTAAATTTTTCAGAATTTTTTTCTGAGTACACTGCTGAAAAGAGAAAAAAAAATCCCTTCTGAAGACTAAAATTATTCTCAAGAAGCCTAATCAGAGGAATAAAGAACACTCTGCAAAGATATAGACACTAACTCCCAAGAAACAACTGGTTACTAACTTCTGAATGAATCATAACCAATAAATTCATCATTTTTTCCAAAAATACTTTTGAAAAAGTTGTACCATGTCTACACCCATGCACCCCTACCCTCACCACAACCACCCCTACACACATACAATATGCAGTGGCTCTTAAAAGTGTGATGCTGAGCAACACCATCAGCATCACCCTGCAATTTGTCGGAAATGCTAACTAATGCTTCGGCCCCATCCCACATCTTCCAGGTGATTCTGCTGCACCTGAAGTTTGAGAACCACTGCAATACTTTATTCCATATGCATGCTGTTCTCTCTCCTTAGATTATTTTTTTCCTTCATCATCATGCTCACCACTGCCTTTATCTAGCTTACTCAGCTTATACGGACACAAAGCTCACGTATCATCACTTCCAGCTGCGAGAATTTCCTGACATACATCCAACCATCCAACTACTGCTCATCCCCAATGCTTCTGTGAATATCATTATTATGGCACTTATCACACTCTTATTACAACTGCTCATTGTCCTTTCCCTCATTATACAGACTATGAACCTATTCAAAGATTTATTCTGTTTATGTGCCTGCTATGGATTGAGTGCTTACTATAAACCAGGCATTGTTTAGGCACTTGAAGACATCAATGAACAACAACAAAATATCCCTGCCCTTGTGAAGCTGGCATACTCTGTGTGTGTGTGTGTGTGTCTGTGTGTGTGTGTGTGTGTGTACATGCACATATATACAAGTATGTGTATATATGTACAGATTTTGTTATACGTGTGCGTAAATCAAAGAATGAAGGGAAAACAGAGGAATGAATACAGTAATCTGAATTATTTTAATCTTTCTTAAATTAAACCTTGGAGAATAAAGTTACTAATCCTTCTACCAAATTCAGACTATTCTAAAGGAAATACCTACATGCTAGAAACAGTTTTCACTATTTCATATTTAACGCCTAAGTCTGCCTTTTTTTCTTCTACCCAAATGGGAAAAAGACCCTACAGAAACATATTTTTTTTGAGACAGAGTTTCACTCTTGTTGCCCAGGCTGGAGTACAATGGTGTGATCTTGGCTCACCGCAACCTCCACTTCCCGGGTTCAAGCAATTCTTCTGCCTCAGCCTCCCAAGTAGCTGGGATTACAGGCATGTCCCACCACCCCCAGCTAATTTTGTATTTTTAGTAGAGACAGGGTTTATCCATGTTGGTCAGACTAGTCTGGAACTCCCGACCTCAGGTGATCCTCTGGCCTTGGCCTCCCAAAGTGCTGGGATTACAGGCATGAGCCACTGCACACAGCCCCAGACATGTATTTTTCAGACATAACATTAACTCAAGTCATTCTAAAAATGTACTTAGGGAACTTAAAAGCAGAGTGAAAACTGGCAAGAAACTATTTCTACAACTGTTATTATATTTTCTTGATTTATATAAACTAAATATACATAAAGCTGTTTCTCGCATATCTCACATTTGTATCTGGTGTAACATTTTTCTTTGAGGTAAGGATAACCAAAAACGTAATTTGAGGTAACTAAGTAAAATTTTGACTAATAAAATCTAATTACATATTCACTGCATAAAGAATTCAGTCTGAAATCCACATTACCAATTTTGCTGAAGAAGTACCATTATTTGTAACTTGTCACTTGAGCAAGACTTCGTATGTCTGACTTACACTTGCCAAGGCTCCATTATATAGCATAATTTAATTATCTAGGACACAGAAATTCAATTTAGTTTCTACTTACTGACTATGCTTATAAAAATTGGCCAAAAGAATCAAAGCATACCAGTCTCTCAACAAACCAGAATTTTAAAGAGTTTGAGATTGGTTCTTTAGAAATAAAATCAATTATAAGAAAAATTTACAAAATATTTTGAAAGTTTGGTTTGTATAAAATCATTTTTATTTGGAAATTCTAAATATAATGTTCAAAAATACCCTGTAGGAAAGCCTTAAAGAATATATAAAATATTAATCCTATTTTAAAGAAACAGGTAAATTTTAATGGGTAAGACTTGATTCTTACAGAAACAGGTAAATTTTAATAGGTAAGACGTGATTCAAGATAGAGATAGGCAGATAAAACAATTAAACCTTTGTATAATTAGCTTTTACCATGTTAAAACTTTAAAAATTCTTAGTGATTTGCTCTTTTATTTGTATACAAAATACGACATTTACAATGTTTGCCTGAACACAGAGTAAGTCCTTATGAATTTGGAAATGTACGTCTCATTATATACAGATGTAAAGCAAATCCAAAATTATGTGAAGCCTTTAAAATCACATATCAAGGTAAAATACAACTGTAAACAGGAGGGAAAAAAAGGTCTAAAAAGAAAGGCATAGCCCACGGCTATTCTACTATATACATGCTTGTTTTTTAAACAAAATCTTAATTAGTTGCCATTACTTAAAAATCCTAATGTTTGGTTTCTACTGAAAGTCAGAAAAACTGGAAAAACCAAGCAAACTACTGGAATGGTAATCACAGGTCCTCAAGGCACCAACAGGTATTTAAGGTTTCAATCCCTGCACAAGACCATGAGCTTCTCAAGAGTAAGAACTGTGCTTTCACGCATGTTTATAGCAGCACAATTCGTAATTGCAAAATTGTGGAACCAACCCAAATGTCCATCAATCGTGTGTGCATGTATATACATGTATATATACACGCACATGTATATATGGACTACTACTGAGCCATGCAAAGGAGTGAATTAACAGCATTTGCAATGACCTGGGTAAGACTAGAGACTATTACTCTAAGTGAAGTAACTCAGGAATGGAAAACCAAACATCCCATGTTCTCACTGACATGTTGGTTCTAAGGTATGAGGACACAAAGGCATAAGAATGATACAATGAACTTTGGGGACTTGGGGGAGAAGAGTGGGAGGGGGCAAGGAATAAAAGACAACATATACGGTAGTGTTTACTGCTCGGGTAATGGCTCCACCAAGATCCCACAAATCACCACTGAAAAACTTACTCATGTAACCAAATACTACCTGTCCCCCAATAACTTACAGAAAAATAAAAAATAAAACAAAAAAAGAACTGTCTTGTGCATTATTTTTTCCTCGTGTATTTTTGAATCCTAAGCACGCAGCTCAATTTAATCACTCAGTAATCGAGGAAAGAGGGAAGAAACCACCTAGGAAAACTTACTTGAGTTTATCTGCAAGAACCTAGGAAATGGTACAAAAAGAACTAATCTCTATAAGATGTTAAAAGGTTACAATCACGTAAGGGCCCAGAAAAAACACAATGGCTGAATGATTAAATTTATATACGCCTTCCTATGACTTCTTACCTAACGTTGATTGGCTTTCTCTACAGGTATTCACAGAGTATTACCTGCTTTCTGACAATAAAGGACTATCATGTCATGTAAAACTCTCTAGGAGAAACCCATGCGATGCTGGATCAATGTTCCAACAGTGTGTATTAACTGTGTATACTCTTACAATTAGCCATATGGGTTCATCCCAGGTTCTTTTCACCTGTAGGAGGGACGTGCTTCAGAAGCAATACCCCCTGGACTGGATGCGCCAAAAATGAAATTTCTCCTAAGAACAGATATGAATACTGACCTGATAGATGACACCGAAAATAAAGCTGCAGTATCTCATGAAAAAAGTCTCTGTTTGCTACCCTCCCCACTGAGTTAAGCTACTGTGCAAGCAAAGTGGTCTCTAACTTGATTGGAAATTTTTTCATTATGTGGACTAATGAGCCATTGGCCCACACCTGGAATCTTTTTTAAATGTATAAAAGCATTCAAACATAACAGCAGGAATTCAGTTAGGTTTTTTTTTTCCCAAAAACGAGATGCAAAATAATCAGACTACACACAAGATTTTCACAACAATCCAAGCTGGAAATTTGTATTATTAAACACAATTCCTGTTCACTGTTTATCACTATCTTATTATTCATTCAGACATATTACATATCATGTTAGATATGATGTATCTTCAACTCTAAAGCAAAGAGCAATGTCATCTGAAAATAAAATATTAACCCAAAGATTGTAACTTCCAAGTGTGACTTAAATCGAAGTGAACACTATTTACTTTCTGAATACAGAAATTCTTATTTTGGTTATTTCTAAATTGGTTATTTAAATTATATTACATTATATCAATATATTGAATGTAGACGGCTGGAGAGACAAGGAGAACATGATAAAATATAACTTTGGAACAAGCAATTCAAGTAAAATTCAGCAAAATTAAAATGTGAACATTTTGAAGCTTATCACAAAGACAGCAGAATAATACGCTTCTATTAGTTGACAGAATGCCCCTTCTCCATCTATCATTTTAATAATAGGTACAAATGAGATCACTTAAAAGTACATATAAAATCAATTTTTAAATTCTTAAACATTTTTTCAAGAATATTTAATAGGAATTTTTTTAAAATCCATTATATTTTACATGCATTTCTCAGAGATTTTATACCCTTCACAAATTTTACAAGATTAATACATTTTCATGCCAATAACTGCCACCATCAACTAGCTATAAAATTTATACATCTTAGCTCCATAATAACTTCTAGCCTGCTCTAAAAAACACCTGGATGTGTATTGTTTTCATATGGAAAGAATATTTAAGACTAAGAAAACAATGGATACCAGAAATCTATATAGTAGTTAATAAATGATGGTTCCAATTATTTCATTAGGCTTCAAAAGTATATTTACTTTTTAAAAATCAGGTTTGAATTGAAAACTACACTCATTACTATTTCTAGATTTAAAAAATTTTTAATGCAATAGTGCTTAACAAAAATTCCACATCTATTTTTAAGTACAAGGAAATAGTTTCTACAAATTTAACATTATAATAAAGATTATATATATACACGTGCATAAATGTAGCTAAAGATATAGACAACATAAAAAAATGAACTATTATTAAAAAGCAAGTTTTTGTAAAAGACTAAAAATTTTAATTTAGGAGTTTTAGAATTATGCCCACACTTAAGCAAATGTAACTAAAGATGAAAGAGTTTCCACAAAATATCTTCCATTTTACTAAAATAAATATAGTGAATAAATGTTAAATGTATACCAAAACAGAGCTTTCATTTAGTTCCCTCAGAATTATTTAGAATGGTTATATTTCACAAATGTATGTAAAATATAAATTCATATATCTAGCACCTTCTATACCGTATCTGTGTAATCAAAAGAACTCAACCACCTAATAAGGAATTCAATATTCAGAAAATCATTTTAACACCTATTTTTAAAATAATAAACGAATATTCTAGCTACTTCCATATAAAGAAGATTGTATAGCTCAAGTTCTCCTGGATTTAAAAAACAAAATTTAAGTTGGATCTTACCTTCTGTATTCGGTAAGAAGCTGATTATAATGATAAACCACAGACTTCGCATTCTGCAACCAGAAGACACCATTATTGATCCCTTTAAATATTTTCTTTGTATTCCTTAATGAATCTAGTTATAAATGCCCAGCTTCATCAAAACCAGCAGTCTGCATCATTGATCTTCATATCTGAAAAACAAACAAATCCATCACTTACTCTATGGTCTTTCTACATCACACACAAAAAAATGCAGAAATGACAATTATCTCTCTCTGTTCCTCCCTCCCTCTCCTAAGTATAAAACATATTTTGATTCTATATCCTATATGGAAGCTGCTCCTATATACTGGATATCTGAAGCTTACATTCTGAAAACAGTCAAAGCCCATAAAGTGTTGACTGCCTTTTTGACAGTCAAATTGCCAAAATTTGTACACAGCAAAATAATTCTGTATACAAAGGGATTCTGAAAATGCCACATTCCTAAACACCAAATTGGACTGTTATTTCCCTTACTGCTAAGTATTCATAGCCCTTACGGATCTAGTTCTCCAAACTGGAGAATGTACAAAAACTTCAGGAGTGTGACTTAGTGTTTCTCAGCTCCTAAGATCACATGAGATCAGGTCATTTGCTGGGTTCTGTCCAAGTGTTTTACTTCTTTCTAGGGTTGTGTGAAGAATCACAGCAAACATTGGGCTTATAATACACATAAAATGAAAGCATTTCCCGAATATATGTCCAGCCTCCTGATTTAGCCTCTGAGGGAAAAGAAATTACAAGCTTTGGCCAGGTGTGGTGGCTCATGCCTGTAATCCCAGCACTTTGGGAGGCCGAAGCAGGTGGATCACCTGAGGTCAGGAGTTCGAGACCAGCCTGGCAACATGGTGAAACTCCATCTCTACTAAAAATACGAAATTAGCCAGGCATGGTGGCACACACCTGTGATCCTAGCTGCTTGGGAGGCTGAGGCAGGAGAATCGCTTGAACCCTGGAGGCAGAGGTTGCAGTGAGCCAAGATCACACCATTGCACTCCAGCCTGGGCAACGAGAGCGAAACTCCATCTCAAAAAAAAAAAAAAAAAAAGAAAGAAAGAAAGAAATTACAAACTTTTCTGTTAAAGGAACATCTTACAGTTCTCTTCATGTTTGTTTCCTATTATTTTCTTCTAAGTAATACTCTTACCAAGTTTTCTCCAGTCATCCTTACCCTGCTGCAATGCAACTAAAAAGTTTTATAAAGTGCAGCAGTGAGGAAACTCTTCCCCTCCCTTTCTTAAGTTGTGTGTATAACTCAATAAAACAAACTCATTACATCATTTTGATGCTGTCACTAAAGCATGGAGAAAATTTAGAAAACAAAATTTTCCTGGTAACTTGAGTTCTTGCACATTATCTGACCTACTGTGCATTTACTACATGCTTCATGTAGCATATCATATGAGATGCTATTAGCAATACACTGCATTCTACTATCAGTTCATTATAATGCAACCTAAATAGAAAAGCAGGCAGATGTTAAATGGTTTGAAACACTTATTGTCTATAAAGGTACTATCTTGCTTTACTAAGAATACAACAAAAATAATATAAGAAATTAATCTGAAATCATTCAGGCCCATAATTTCAGAGGTGTAAATGCTTTCCTAAAGATCCCTTTATGACCCAGCATTAGCCCGAGTTTTAGCTCTCTCTGAAAGCACTGAAGACATGGGGGAGGGGGAGTATTACGCCATTTAAGAACACACCTCAGATGCTTATCTGTCCAAAGAAAAAAACATACACAACAAAAGAAAACACAAACTTCCTCAAAAAGAAGAATAATGTATCAAAAATTAGTTTGATGGAAACATATGGCACAGATCTCTGCAAAACTAGCTGGCTGGCTCTGTACATTTTTCACTCTGAGCTCCCACAGACTATTCAAAAGTAGCCAAAACCAAAAGTGAACCTGTAGTTTACAACTGCTATAGCAATGCTGCTGCCTTAAAACTGAAAGTTATTCTATATAAAGCATTTTAAAAAGTCAGATAATCTCATGGCTTGTCACATGTCAAAGGCCATCAATGAACAATTTCTTATATCCATACAGTCTGTTCGATGATCTGATCAAGCAATCGGAATAATTTAAATGTGTAGATGAAGGGCATTACTGCTACAAGTAAAATTAAGTCAGCCTTTGGACCGCTCTGGATTTCAAGCAAAGAATTTTTACTGTCCAAGTTTTTGTTGTAATAATGGGTACTTTGATTTCAATGAGCTAGTGCCGACAGGCAGCCTCCCCCACATGCTCAACTCTTGCACACGTTTCCACTTTCTTAAAGTGATCCAAGATCAGTCTGTCTTCAGTCATCCGCTATTTAAAAGAGCCCTTGTTTGTGGGAAGAAAGAGGAAGGAAGAAATCAGGGACTGATGACTGCCTTGTAGGAAACAGCTGCCAAGATAGGAAAACCTCTGTTAGTGAAGGAAAAAAGGAGGAGGAAACCACATAATCAAGACCTCTATTGTGGTCTTTGGCCAGGACAGAATACCTCATGAAAAATTTTATATACTAAAAATTAAGTGTATTCTTAAGGTTTGAGAATGTGAAACACAATTTCAAAAGTATACACCATTCAATTATGAGACAGTGTAAGTGATTGTTTCTGATAAATAGAAACAGATTCTAGAACATATAAAATCACAGCTTCTTTTATTAAAATAAAGCTTAAGTCAATCTGCCTGTGCAATGAATAAGTGAAAAGAATATCAAATTTATTTTTATCATTCTACAAACTGTGCCCAATCACTTTTACCTCAAATAAAATTATTTCCAAAAGCCCAAGCATTACGTGCAATTTGGAAACTAAGTCAAAAGATTTTACTGCTGTGATCCAAGTTTTAAACAACCTTCCATTAAACAAATGTTAATGAAAACTGAAATACCTAACAAACCACAATCAGCTAAGAATAGAACAAATAAATAATCAACTATGATGAAACTAATCCCAAGGAGAGATTCCTTCTGAATCATACTAGAGCCAAAGGACACTCACTGGCATAGATATAGCTAATACTTGTCCTTCAAATTCTGTAACTTTGCTCAATAACAGCATTTCACAAAGCAAACCAGAAACAAGTAACAAAACCAGAAAATGGCTGTTAAATTTCCTTTCAACAAACACAAGATTAAATGATTTCCACATTAAAAACCTCCTTTCGGTTTTTTAAAAATCTTTTCCAAGAACATCAAAGAGCTGAGGATGAAGTGGGGGGAGGAACTGGGAGTGTAGAAAAGTACTGTATGATGAAGCTCCTGGTAATGCTTGCTATGTAACAGTTCATTTCTTAGTAAAAACAGACACTGCATATTTCTACTTAAACTATAAATGACTATGACTTTCAAAAATCCAAACCACTTCTAACATACAACCCAATCCCACCTCTGCTTTTTCCTTATCCTTCAAATAAGATTCAAACAATTTTTTCCTAATCTTGTTCCTATAAACCACAACTCACTGTCTACCAAATCTGTCATGATTTTTTTTTAGATCTAAGTATCCTATTACTCCGTCATGTAAAAAGTCAATTAATGCATCATTACTACCAAACCTTCCAAAGCTCAACAGTTACTTCCAGGAATATGCTTCAGCCGTGTATATCCCAACAGCCCTCAAGATCTTATACGCTACTTGCAATGTACAGTCAGCTGTAGTCTTTCAGACAGTAACCTGCTTACATTTATTAGCTGCATTAAATGTCCAGTGCCTAAAACTGCCAGCAAATTTAAAAGGACAACACCACTAACTAATTTTAAGTCACATATTTGCGTTACATTACAAGGAAATCACATCTAGGCTTACTATGTGATGAGACTTATTTAGCAAATATAGAAAAAATAAAATGTTTACTGATAAACATCAGTGAAAGAAATAGAGTATAACACGTTTCCAATTAATGAGGGCAAAAGAAAATTAAACTACTATTTTCTAAAACTGGTTAACTGATGTTGATATTCTACTAGGAACAAAGCCACCATAAGGATTGCTATCTAAAGCTTTATTTTTGATTTATACTCATGGACAGTAAACTACTGCAAACACTGAATATTAAGTGCAAAACAATTATAAGCACAAAGAGAAAAGAGAAAGAAAGAGCATGAAAACTACCAAAGTCACCCATCCTTGTTATGCACTAATGCTGTGTAAAATGAAACATTAATGTTTTGGGTAAGCCTAAATTGTATACACTAAATATATGTCAACTCTAAATGAAAACTGAAGTTAGCTTTACAAAACCAGTCTCTGATCTTATTTGCATTATAAAATCATAATCATTATGAGACAGAATTTACTAACAAAAGCTGTTTTCTATATTTTACGAAAACAAACACAAAAAAAGTATGATATAACCCAACTCTGCCTTTTCATTTTCTATGCAAAGGCTTATAAAATAAAAAATAAATTACAGTTTTATTTCACTTTAGCTGAATCTCGATCGGGTTATTCACTTTTCAGAAATATTTTACGTGTAATCTTTACAGACTAGATTTCCCCTTCTTGACATAGAGAAAACATCATTACCCCTGGGAGTTTTCCTTCAGTAAGTCAGCTAAATATAAACTCTTGCTATGGCTAATCAGAAAGCCTTTCTTAGAAGCTTCAGACATTCAGCATTCTTTGGGGCTTGAGTTGATTTTCTTTCCTTCACAAGGATAGGGTTGGGGCTCACAATGCTAATAGAGATTTTAAAACCACATGGCCAACCACTAGTCACCACCCTTTTTCTCCATCTTCTTTCTGCAGGCACTGCTAGCAAGTCTAGAGGACTTTAATTAAACTATTTATACAAAAGTCTCCTTAATATTCATCATTGGTCTTACCCTTTATTAAAATTTCTTCGTTGTGAAGGAATAAAGTATCCTATGAGAGGGCTTAGAGGAGGAGCAGAAAGAAGAGTTCAGAAATGCTCCTAGTAAATTTCATTTGCTATATGCTCTAATATCTAGGAGTCAAGCTGGGCATGCAAAAGAGGCTTGTAACTGTGGACACTTAGAGATGCAGTCCAGGCAATCTGACATTCTTTTCATCAAAATCTGTCCAGTTGAAATAACAAATAGCTATAATTTTCAAACTAATGTAGAGGACATTTTATAACTAAACATAAACTTGCAAATGAAGTTTCAAAAGACAAGAAAAATGAAGCTAGATGCCCAGTTCAAAATATTACCTTACACACATAAAAAGTTGACACTTTCCCCACCAAAAAATACATATATATATATATATAAATCCACTTGTTTAAGATACTTTGTATTTATTGCTAGAAAAAAAATTATATCTACCACATAAAAGTTAGCTTTTTCCCCATTTGGGGGAAAGGAAAAAGTTATTTTTAAATGGCAGTCCTCTCCAATTTTAAAAAACACTGTATTGCTTCTGTTCTTTTCTTTTCTTTTTTTTTGGAGCGGGTAGGGACAGAGTCTTGCAACCTCCGCCTCCTGGGTTCAAGCAGTTCTCCTGCCCCTCCGCCTCATGGGTTCAAGCAGTTCTCCTGCCTCAGCCTCCTGAGCAGCTGGGATTACAGGCGTGCACCACCACGCCTGGATGATTTTTTGTGCATTTTTAGTAGAGACGGGGTTTCACCATGTTGGTCAGGTTGGTCTCAAACTCCTGCCTTAGACCTCCCAAAGTGCTGGGATTACAGGCATAAGCCACCATGCCTGGCCTGAACTTTCTAATTTAGAGTCCTCATGCAATTTTTTTTGAGCTGAATACAAATCACAAGTACTATGATTAGAAACATTTCCTGAGTGCCTACTATGTCTGAAATACTGTATCAGATACATTATCACGAATCCTTACCAAAAAAGCAAGATCAACATTATAAAGGTCAGAAATCTGAGGCTTAGAGAGGTAAAATAACTCTACCGAAATTACTCAGCTAGTAAGTAGCACAGTTCAGATTCCAATCAAGGCTAACTAGAAAGCCATTCTTTCTACTATTTACCAAATTATTCCTTCAACAAATATTTGCTGAGCACCTATTATTTGTTATGTACTCAGGAAAACAAGAAACAAAATTCCTCATCCACAGGGAGATTACACTGTAGTTTAAAAATGACTCGTCCTAATAAAAAGCTGTAATTGCCTTGCACATATTTAGGCTCCCAAAAAATTACAGCTAAACTAGATAGATAAACTGAACAGTGTGCTTACTCTTTCATGTAATTTTCCCAGCACCCTTGAGAAATATGTATTATCTCCATTTTATTTTAAAAGCAGAAAACTTTACCTACTAAAGGACAGTAAGCAAATAGAAGGGCTGAGGAAGAAGCCCATGTTCTAAAATCACTACTGTCACTAATTTTATTTTACTATCTTTTCCTTTAGAATAAAAAAGGGTATACAGAACAAAGTCACTTTGAGATATGAAAGTGAGGAAATACCAAAAGCATAATGAGTTGATTTTCAAAATGTTTACATGAGCAAAACTAACACCCCTTAGGTAATAATAGATAAATATTAATTTAATTTTTAGTATTTCCAGTTCAGCTATCTTAATTTTACTCATTTATATTACTCAAGTGCCTATATTATATGGTATAAATTAACTAATTACTCTAAATTGATAAATCTTATCAACCAAACTACTAGAGAAGTTGCTTATAGTAAGTCAAAAAATAAATATATAAATATTTCCTCCAATATAACTAGCAATGCCTCTTTAGTCATGGAACAAATGTTAACATCTACAAGATTATGGACTAGTCATCATTCGGCAAGTATAAAAGAAAAAAATTTGATGTGGCTCACTCATAAGATGGAATCTTATGTTTGGCTCACTGCACTGGATCATTTGTTCATAAATCACCATTACTAGCCACTCCCTGAATTCAAATTCCCTCTTGGTCTATATATATAACCACTAAATGAAATAATAATGACCCAGGATCTGTCATGTATTAGATCATCAATATCACCATCAGAGGTTTCTTAGAGGTAATGAGGTAATCTGAGTAAAACATGTCAAATGATCTTAAAAATAAAAACGAAAAATTGGCTGGGTGTGGTGGCTCATGCATTATCCCAGCACTTTGGGAGGCCAATGTGGGTGGATCACCTGAGGTCAGGAGTTTGAGACCAGCCTGGCCAACGTGGAGAAACCCCATCTCTACTAAAATACAAAAATTAGCCAGATGTGGTGGTGGGTGCCTATAATCCCAGCTACTCAGGAGACTGCTGAGGCAGGAAAATTGCTTGAACCTGGGAGGTGGAGGTTGCAGTGAGCTGAGATCACGCCACTGCACTCCAGCCTGGGTGACAGAGCGAGACTCCAGCTCAAAAAAAAAAAAAAAAAACACACACACAAATATATGAAAAATTAACTATAAAGAATACATAGTAAGAAGCTAAGAAAGTTTTTTAAAGTATAGCATACTGCCTTTGTAATCAATAAATGATACAATTCATTTGCAAACTATGTCAATGTAGTGTTATCTAAACTTACATCTCTCGCTTTTAACATAAAGTACATTCCATTAGCACTATAATTTTATATATATCCATTCAAGTCAATGAATATCTACTGTGTACTACTTCCTACACATTTTTTATTAATATCCAGTGCTAAAATGAGTGTTATTCGTTAATTTTTTTTTACCTTACACATTAATTGGTCCTGTGTTAGGTTCTAAAGGTATTATAAAACATTGATATATAGCTGCCACCTTCAAGAAATTAATACTCTTCTGAGAATTAAATACTTAAGAAAATGACCAAGATCCAAAATTTGCATTAAATAATAATAACTAAACCTCCCAAAACTTAACGGTAATAAATGTGATGAGAAGAGAAGTAACAGCAGTTTCTGGATCTGCATTTCCTTGAGACATGTACCTAAATCAACCAGTCATCTTAATGAAGAGGGCAAGATGCAGATCAAGAGCACACTATAGAATCGCGGCTCAACCTGCCCCTACGAGGACTGAGATAATTAATTCACAAGCATATAGGTCTCAAGTTCAGCAACTATACAAGGGTAGGAAGAGATTATAAATCTGTGATTCCATCATTTTCCAATTTTCCCAATGATAAATTTATGGTCCTGATTCTACCTCAAGTAATATTAAGGAAGATATCTGGGGGCTTCTGAAATATGTTTAACTAAGGACTTGCCTCTTCTATCAATGTAAGTCTTGGCAATTATTCTAATTCATATCTTAAAAAGAAGCAACTGTTTCAGAAAATGTTTCTGAAACCTACTTACAGATTATTACATTGGCAGGCATTAGATACCCGAGACATTTAGCTCAAATATTTCATACTCTACCTTCCTGGGAAAACTACAGATAATCCAATTTCAAAACGACACCAGGGATTTCTTCAAGAAAGAACAAGTTATTATGCCTTAGCTGGGGTTAGTCCCCATTACGCCGTATGTTCCATACCATTTATATCTATGTCTACAAGTAAAATCAAAATAAAAGGATTTTCTTGAGTTGTACAGAAAAGGAATATATCATTGTTTCTAAATATTAACTTAATTAACAGTATTAAAGATAAAGCTAGAGTCTAACTGAATGAACAGAACAGATTTTTTTGGCTTCCCATGTCGGCCTGATATTCTGTGTTTGGTGTAGCTGATTCCTCTAAGAATATTAGGAGATTTAGATGACAAGGTAAAAAGAATATTCATGGACATAACTATTAAGAAACAGTAACAGACTGAGTCATTTTGAATGGTTGTTAAGAATTAAATAATTAAAAACCAAAATGTCTTCCACTAAAAAATTAAAATTTATGTTTTAGTGCTTCTTAACTATTCAAACATGAAGTAGGAGAGGTATGTGATTTTTAGAAGAGCTTTTTCAACTTCAAAATATAATTTTATAACCTATTAAAATTTCAAATAACATTAAAGCAGTAATAAAGCAGTGATGTTTATTAAAAAAAGAAACATAGGTTATAAAAAGCAAAGAAAAATGACTATGAGATTGAATTACTTGCCAAGACTCCTTCACTGGTAACAGACTAATGTATTTTTGCAGTATTTTCATGGCTTTTAAAATGTTTCCAGGCAGAAAACTTTCAGGAAAAATATCACTGTTGCTATTCCACATATAAAGAAAAGCAAAAATCTGCTCAAAAGAGAAACTACCAATGATGATAAAAACTACTGAATCTTCAAATCTTTAGAGCTTAAAATTATCAATTATACTCCATTACATTTGTAAAGATTAGAACCAACATTTTATGTAGACTGATACTATAGATATCAGATCAGAAGTTAGATAACTTTCTATTGAGAACCAGACAGTAAATAATTTAGGCTTTAAGGGTGATACGGTCTGTGCCACAACTACACATGTCTGCCACTGCAGTGTGAAAGGTGCTACAAACAATGCATACCCAAATGACAATAGCTGTGAGCCAGTAAAATTTTACTTACAGAAGAGATGGCTACCCATCGTTTGCCAACCCGTTATAGATAAACAGTCCAAAGACCAAGATAATTGGATGCACTTCAGTCAAATAATGAACTAGTAACCATTCATGACTACCAAAATAATCAAATCAACTTTAGTTTATTACTTTAAGAAATTAATTTAAATGTTAATGTAAAGGTAAAGTAACCATACTAGAATGAGAAAAATAAAGTAACATTATCTACTGATCAAAACAAATTAGTGTTTCAGGCCAGGTGCAGTGGCTCACACCTGTAATCCCAGCACTTTGGGAGTCCAAGGCCAGTGGACTAGATGAGGTCAAGAGTTCGAGACCAGCCTGGACAACATGGTGGCACCCCATTTCTATTAAAAATGCAAAAATTAGCCAGGCATGGTGGCACCACCTGTAATCCCAGCTACCCTGGAGGTTGAGGCACAAGAATCGCTTGAACCAGGAAGGCTGAGGGTGCAGTGAGCCAAGATCACACCACTGCAATCCAGCCCCAATGATGAGAGACACCCTATCTCAAAAAAAAAAAAAAAAAAAAAAGTTAGTGTTTTAAGTGTGTCTGTAATGGAGCCATATGCACAGCTTAGAGTGTTTGGGGAGAAATTGTAGAAAAGAAAACAAAGGACATTACCACAGTAACTTATCTTACCTCTTTGTTTGGCATGTGAGTATATAAAACCAATCAAAACAGTAAGTAATGGGAGAATGAAAAGTAATGAGGTTTGCACAAAACCCCTGAGGTATTCTTACATTAGTATGACAGTTTCAAATAGCTGCTGGTGAAAGTGGCTTCAAACTCTTGAAATTTCTGTCACCATAGCTACTCACCCATATGAAATATTGGATATAACCCAGATCCACATTATATTCAACAAGAAAATACTAAATTCTAATTTGCTAAGTTTCTTATATAATGCTAAAAAGTTCTACAAGTCCAAAATCATCAACCTTATTCCAAATAATTATGAAGTCACAATAAATGCAAACATTTATTTGAAACATATTTTTAGGGCTTTCCAATTCCCTATATTTGGACTGCCTTCAATGAAAATACCTTGATGGCTATTATTACAGTAAATATTTTTATTTTTCATAAATCTACTGTTCCTTAAAATTTAAGTCAAACTATAGCATATTGTTCGTAAAAGTAACATTTGTAACCTACAATTAACAGGTATCACATTGAAATAAATCAAGGCTAAATTTCTCTATCAACATTATATATATAAGATAAAAGGGTGGAGAAGATTACAAATTTTTAATAAGAACATCATATTATGGTAGTAATAATCTAGGTGTTTTACTGGAAGTGAAGTGGATTACTGTAAATGAAATTTTAAGATGTCCTTTCCATTTTACAGATAACACGAAATGACTTTTTTTCATGTCCCTAGCGATAAGGATAAATTTGCCACACATTTAAATAGTGCCCTCACCCTTCCCACCTTGGCTCATGAATTAATAATTCAGTGACATTAATACAAGAAGATAAATGATACAAAGGTTAAGGCACACAGACCAACCATACACACATACTTCTTTTAGCACAGTTAATACTTCTCTGCCAAATTATAGCTAAAACTTTTTAACAGTTTTCAACAGCGTTTTTACAATCTAAGTTGCAGCTTATGCACACACACAATTTCACACAATTCAGGCTTAATAAATCTCCTGCTGGTACCAAACAATCATTCTAAGGGATTAAAGTGCAACATCTGTTAACATTAATAATGTTTTATATAGTCATATGTATTAAAGAAGACTCTACTCCATTATTAGTCTCCTGAAAAACCTTCTAGACCAATATACTAAGTTAGCATGAATTATACATATATCCTTCAATTGCTAACTTACAATAACAAAGAAATACATTAGTGTGAAATGGTAAAAGAAAAAAAATCACATCTACTATGAAATAACAGATTTTCTTTAAACCAAGCTTACTAAATATATACATGTACATGTGTGCATGGATGGATACACACACAGACAAATAAAATTAGCCCAGTGTTGAGTAGTTTTTAAAACCAAAAATCCTCTAGAGCATTATTCATCTTAAGTCTGGGGTAAAATATAGCTCTGTCAATACAAAAGGTACTTCATTTTGAAGTGGTACACATTCACTGTTCTATTGATTCCTACCCTGAAATATCTTAATCCTCTTCCCATTGCTTTCAATCCCTCCTTTCTAACATCTTTCTTTCTGAACATCTGCAAAAATCTCAAAGCTGACTTCTCACCCTCCCTCCATCCTGCCAGCCTCCAGTAATCTTCCTAATTTCACTCTAAACCGTAAAAATGTGTACAACTGGAACAAATTCTAAAAATAATTTTGTATGTAAGAACACACTTGGGCTTGTGATCTGACAAAGGTTGATCTAATAAATGTTTTTAAAATTTCTCCAAAAGTACATATATTATTTCACTCTAACTTAGCACAACAAATCTAGTTTTTTTTGTTTATTTTTTATTTTTTATTTTAGAGACAGGGTCTTGCTCTGTTGCTCAGCTAGAGTGCAGTGGCATGATCACAGCTCAATAGCTCATGATCATACCTCGAACTCTTAAACTCAAGCAATCCTCCCATATCAGCCTCCTGAGTGGGGACCACAGACATACCCATTACACCAAAATAATTTTTATTTATTTACGTATTTTTGATTTTTAGTATTTCATAGAAACAGGACCCTAAGTTGTCCAGGCTTGTCTTGAACTCCTGATCTCAAGTTATCCTCCTGCCTTGGCCTCCCAAACTGCTGGTATTACAGGCGTGAACCACTATGCCCAACCCTATTGCATCTATTTTAACAACAGGAAAATTGCAACTGGGGGCTGGAATCAAAGGGGAATGGTGACTGAAAATCTAAAAGACACAGAAAGAAAGAGAATTAGAAAGCTAAACTAGAAATAGAGCCCAAACAGATCAAACTTCAAAAATATTTAATTTAGCCCTCTGTTCCTGTCAAACTTACTTGCTCAGTATTTCTAAATATACCTCTGAAACTGACTTTTACTCAAGATTTTTTATTCACATAAAAAGTATCTCTTTCCTCTCCACCTAATAAACTTCAGAATAAACGATACAATTTAACAACCACCCGTGCCATAAAGTCAACCTTACTGCCTCAAACTGAAAAAAAAACTCTTCCTCTCTAGATTCTTACCGCCAGTACCTGTTACCATTTGTACAGTAGTTGCCATCGAGTTATCCTGAGTCCTCTTCAATTAAGTTTTTAAACTAGTTTTAAAATGTCTTTTGCAGCTAGGCACAGAGGCGCAGTGGTTCATGCCTGTAATCCCAGCACTTTGGGGGGCCAGGGCAGGAGGATGGCTTGAGCCCAGGAGTTCAAGTCCAGCCTGGGCAATAAAGTGACACCTCCACCTCTACAAAAAATTAAAAACTTAGCCAGGCACGATGGTATGTGCTGTAGCTCCAGCTACTCAGGAAGCTGAGGTGGAAGGATTGCCTGAACCCAGGAGTTCCAGGCTACAGTGAACTATAATCAGGCCACTGTACTCCAGCCTGGCCAACAGAGAGAAAGATCTTATCTGTAAACAAACAAAAAAAAGAAAAGAAAATGTGGTATACAGGCCAGGTGCTGTGGCTCACTCCTGTAATCCTAACACTTTGGGAGGCAGGTGGATAGGCTGAGCCCAGACGTTCGAGACCAGTCTGAGAAACATAGTAAAACCCTGACTCTACAAAAAAATACAAATATTAGCTTGGCTTGGTGGTACATGCTTGCAGACCCAGCTACCCAGGAGGCTGACTCCAGCCTGGGCAAGAGAGAGAAAGACCTTGCCTAGTCTTTTGTTGACATTTTCTTTTTGCATTTTATTTTTATTATACTTAAAAGTTGTGGGGTACATGTGCAGATCATGTAGGATTTGAAATTGTCTATGTTTATCTTGCTTCAACAAAAATCTCTTTAAACCAAACCTAAAACATTTCTTGGGTACATACTTTGTTCAAGGCACTGAGGCTGGCACTGCAAGCAATATAACGATTCAGAAATATAGAAATAACACAAGTGCACAAATAATGTCACAAATTTATTTAATGTAATTAAGAGAGTAAATGTTCCTTATGGAGGATGACTTTTGCTTATCATTTTAATTGTGATTTTGATGACTAGCATAATATCCTGGTGATTAATAAATACATCAAATATACTAACAAACTTTCTGGAAAATATTTAAATTTTTGACAGATTTCTTTTTGGCGAATATACCTAAACTTGAGAATGACCATCCTTTGTTTACTTCCTGGTTTTCTTTTTTAAATGTTATGTAATTCGCTTTTATGTTCTTGGGTCACAGAAGCTTACTCTCACTTCTATACTCTTCTTGGTAGAGTTATACCGTTCCTTCTGTCTGGAATCTCCTCTGCCACTAGTCTCTTGGCTAACTGCGATTCCTTTTCCAAGACTCAGTTTGGGTCCATCTGTTGACTATCTAACTGACTGCTTCTCTAAACCTCCACCACACATCAGGGTTATAGTGCCATTTCTGTCCACAGTACAGAGTGCTCATCTCTATCACAAAGTATCTGAAGTATGATTTTCAAAAGATGGTAAGCTAACTGAACACAGAACTCATGGCTTTCACGTCAGTGAGTGTTACCTTACCAGTGAGTATACCCATGCATAACACCTGGCAAAGAGCTAGCATATGATAAATGTTTTGACAATAAGAAACATAGGAGGGAGGGATGAATGGAGGAGGGAAGGAAGGAAGGAGGGAAGGAGGGAGGGAGGGAGGGAGACAGGGAGGCAGGGAGAGAGGGAACTGAATTATGGCAAGTAATATGAATAGTGGAAAGGATAAAGAAAAGTATTTGAAATTCAGAAACCCATGTGTGAAATAGAATTTTTTAAAACTGGAAACTTTCATCTTTGCTCGTTGGTGTAAGAAAGTTTAAATTTTTTAAAAAAACTGGAAACTAACTCAGAGACCTCCTAAATAGAGATTTTCAAGATTTTTCTCTATGCAGGACTATGTTTTAATTAAATTCTTAATTAAACATTAAAGAGTGACAATTTATAAGGCAGAAAACAAAATGACTACTTCTTCCAGAAGTTTATCACTGTGTGACATACATTACCTTATCATTTTCATCATCAAACCCCTCAAGAAAGTGTTTTTAAAACCAGTCTCCTCATTATAAAAATGAAGAAATAGAAAGGTCCATAATTACTGTGGAAACAAAACCTGCAACTCAGGCCCAAACTCCAGTGGAATAAATCCTCCATTAAGTTGTCTTTAAAATACTTAGGAATTTAATAGTATCTACAAAAACAATTTATAATAATTTCACACTTATTTCAAAATGTGAAATTAAATGAAACTATTCATACTAAATATACTTGATAGTTTTACTTTTAAATAAAAACTGGGTTAGCAAGTGTGGTGGCACAAGCCTACAGCCCTAGATACTCGAGAGAGTGAGGCAGGAGGGTAGCTTGGGCCTAGGAGTTTGAGGCTGCAGCGAGCTATGACCGTGCCACTGCACTACAGCCTAGATGACAGAGCAAGACTCCATATTAAAAAAAAAAGTAAAAATAAATAAAATTAAGAAAAATAAAACCCAGGGATCATAAAATGTACAAATTGGACATTTTCAAAGTACACTAAAAATATTAGACAATTTTTCTTACACAATTTTTTGACAAGGTAGCCTTCCACATCTACACATTTCCCTGGCAATATTTTGAACTTGAGAAAACACTGTTCCCATCAGCAATATCCTATTAACAGTGATTTTCTTCTTTTATCACCTTTCAAAACAAAGAATGTAACAATTTAAATCCACCTTTTTTTTTCTTCTCCAAAATTGCAAAACAGACAACAGCACTCCAGTTCAACAGCCAATTGTGCGCTCACTCACTCACCTCTGTATCAAAAACCAGTAAGTTCCACACTGGGAATTAAACTTCAGCCATACTTTGCAAAAAAAAAAAAGTATCTGGTACTGCCTATAATATACACAGCATTGTAGATTATTTCTTTTTAGTATTGCTGATTTACAGAGGCTACTGAAAAAACCTGGCAACTCTGAAATCCTAACTTTCCACCATTCCTCAGATCAGCATATGCAACTTAATGGACTTTACAAATCAAACAACACTGATAATAAATCTAAGCAACTCATTTACAGAAAGATAGATCTGAGTATTAACTGTGAAATTTAACATGCTTTAATAATTAGACTGTGTAAATAGTATAATATATATTTCTGTCCTAATTTGATAAGATGCACTTCTCATGTAATACTCCTCAAACTAAATACAAGAAATTGTTCTGGCATTTCACTAAATTAAAATCTTGAAACCCTACAGTTTGAATGTATAAATTTAATTTTATTTCCGCTTTAAACAACAGTTATTATTCAGTTTCATATAATGCAATTTATAGTCGTCTTCTGCTATGAATGCAAGAACACAATGATATTTTAATCAGATTTTAATATAAGTCAGCAGAAGACATTTTGGAAGGCAGAAAACCAGCGTCCCCCTCCCCACCCGCCAAAAAACTATCATTTCACCATTAAAAGATAAACATAATTCACCTGTAACATGTAATTATCCACTATCCCTGCATATCACAAAATGTCTCTAATGCTAAAAATTTGGGCCACCTTTGCTAAAAATTTATACAAAATATTAAATGCTATTGCTTCACTTAGGTTGCTAAGTAACTAGATGTTTACACAGCCTGTTAATAGTTTGACCATGGATTTCTTAAAAAATTGTCAAAACTTTCTCTACGTATTTTATCTTGTAAACATTAAAAATGTCTCTTTTAGGATGTCATATTTTTACAGTTTCCTTACTGGTTAAATAAAATTCACAACTACAGTATCAACAACCGTATTTAATTAACTTCCGTTTATTTCATGCTGATTACCTTATGCATAGCTATGTCTTCGGCATGACTGATCCTTTCATAAAAAAGAAGCAAGCCATCACACACCAGGACAGTTCTGACAAGGCTCCTCTACTGACTTCCTTTTAAAGCTGTTAATACATGGGCGGGTCCTAACGCTTCTGATGATTTGGGGGCAGGGATTTTAGGCCACGGAGAGCTATAAAAAAGATACCTACTTGGATGTTTTCTGTGTAGTTAGTTGATTAGGCGTCAGAATATAAAAGTAAAGCAAGGAAAAACTAGTAATCTTTTTTACATAATTGCCCAGTAAGAGTGTAAGCAAAAAGTATTGATTTCTTTTCATATACACAGGTCAACATCAACACTTCCTGCTTTCAATAACAGAACATCAATTTTGATTTAAAAAAAAAAAACAGCTCAATCACTGATTTATCATCTAGGCAGCAACAATAACAGAAAATTTTGTAATTAAAAAAATAGAAAATCTTGAGCAGTACTGAAAAAAAGAGACTCTTTCCCCCAAAAAAATGAGAGAAAAAAATCTGAAGAGTGAAAATGGATGCCAAAAGACATGGGCCACTTATTCAGATTTAACTTACATCAATAATGACAATAATAAGCATTTACTGAGAGCTTTCCATGTATGAAGCTTTATTAAGCACTGTAACTTCGTCATAAAAATTTTCTCTATTATATGGAAGCAACAATACTTTTGGATTAGGGCAGACAAATCAGTATTATAACACTTACAACTTTTATCATTCTTATATCCATGCAAGGAATCTATAGCTGGTTAGGTTCCAAAAAATTTACTGTGATCTTATCATCGATGATAACCATTTATTCAAAAAATATACTGAGAGCCTACTCTTAAGTTAATCACTGATGGATAGGTGCTGATAGATGCTTTGGGTTGTTGTTCAGGATTGTCACCCATAATTAACATGACACAAAGGATCAGCTATAAAACCTAAAAACTATTGCTGGGTATGAAGAGCTGAAAAGCTATTGGGGAAATGATTGTTACTCTTTTAAAGAACAAGATGAAGCAGGGAAATTTCCCCACGTACCAATAAAATAAATATATAATATTAGAAGTTCATGGTAACAAAAGAGAAAGCTGCAGTGAAGATAAATTGCAATAAATTTTTTTAAAACTTCAAGGAAATAGATTTCCCTAAGCTTTCTGAAAAGGTGCAGGCTGGTATCTAAGGAAACCAAAGAAGATCAAATTACTTGTTTAAAGAGCTGTTAAGAATGTTACTAAAATGGCCCTGAACAATGAAGAATATCTCAACAGGTCTAATAATGACAAAAGTATTCTTTAGCAAAATAAAGATGTCTAACCAAATTATAATAGCTGACTTTTATACAGTCTTGATTACCTAGTAGAAATCTCATCTAAAATACAAATAAACCAAAAACCTAGATCATGTAAGTATCACTTAAAACACATGCAGGTATATACTTGAAAACATTTTAAAACTTTTATAAGAAAGAAAAATTATTTTTTTTTTACAAATACCACATTTTAAAATATACGTATCAACTTAAAGCATCAATTTTCTCAGCAGCTGGTACTCTCTGGACTTTTAACGCATGCATCTCAAAGTATCATCAGAAAAATGGTCTCATTCCTTCTCCCTTCCTCTCAGGCAGGCTAATGGAATACACAGGACTAGGCTAGAACCTTGGTTCTAGGCTTTGATCTTAGTCCCTCCTCTACCTCACATTCCATCAAATGCCAAATTCTATCCCACCATTACAAAACTTCTCATATCTGTCTATTGCCATAGCCTCTCACCAAGGACTGTCGTCCACAGCGTCTAATTAAGTTTCTATTTACTTCATTAGTTCCCCAATCTAATTCACTGGCTACACCACCTTGAACGCCACCAAATAAGTATAACATGTTCTCAATTGAAAATACCAACATTTTATGGCCCACAAGAGAATCTTAACAGAGCAGGCTGTTTATAATCATGTACCAAACTAACATACCAGTTTCATCTCCTACTTTCTATGTACTTCACATTCCCCCTAAGGCACTGTATTTTTATCTTTGTTTTCCTGTGACTTTACAGCTGTACTTTTCTCCTCCTCAAAAAAGACCATAACCTGCAATCCTCCTCTGCCTTCAGTTCTAAATAAATGGGGTCTCCTTTTCCCTATCACTCATTTTGAATTTACTCTACCTACCCTATATTTTTACAACCTTCTTTCTGCACTTCATTTTGGCATATTATAGTATGTCTTTTATAAGAATTATCTGTGTAAATATCTATTTCTCTCATTAACCTAATGAGCATAGTCCTTACATAAAAGTATAGTTTTCCAGGCGTGGCCTTAATAAATGACTGTTGATCTAAACAAAATGAATAGAATTAAAGCCCAGAAGTAATGCTGAGGTAGATGTAATATGCTTATAAAGTAGAATCGTTCTTGGAAAGGATAAAATACAGTCAGCATTTCAAAATACAGCCTTTAAGACCAGTGCAAGCAAAGGCGTATTTTTGGTCTGGTAATTTTGGCAAACTCAGCACCAGAAGTTATGTCAAATTTTTAAAACCACATGTACTGCCACAATAACCTCTGTGGCACTGTAGGAAACCAAAAATAACATCTTGAATGTAAAATCCAAGACATTGTAAACACTGTATTATTAAAGTAAATACAAGCCCTTACCTGTAAGGAAATAGCTGCTCTGAACTACACAAGTATAACACACTTTAAGAGATAGTAACCACATATGAAATATCCGATTTTTCTAAGGATAATTTGATTGTGATTTTTATTTTAATAGGACTCTCAAAGGATTTTTTTTTTTCTCTTAAAGTCTGTTGCCCAGGATAGAGTGTAGTAGCAAGATTATAGCTCACTGCAGCCTCGTACTTCTGGGCTCAAGCAATTCTCCCACTTCAGCCTCCTGAGTGGCTGGGACTACAGGCACTACAGGTGTGCACCACCCCACTTGCTATTTTTTTTTGGTAGAAACGGGTCTTCTTGCTATGTTGCCCAGGCTGGTCTCAAACTTGTGGCCTCAAGTTATTCTACCGCTTTGTCCTCTAAAGCGCTGGAATTACAAGCATGAGATACTGTACCTGGCCAAAGAAATCACTCACATAGCAAGAATTCCCTAGTGCTGTGCATCTTAATAATATAATAAACTGGGAGTGAGAGGTAGATAAAGGTAAAGATTGAATCATTCTGGCTTTGTAGTATCTTGTGGCCTTGGGAAAACTATAAATGCACAACACAGAATGGTAATAAGGCTGCCAAAAATCAAGATTTACTCATTCAAATTTAACTCTATGATCTTTATTACACCCTACAAATAAAATGTTGACTAAAGGACTATTAGATTAATATAGTCCTGAATTCCAAGGACTGAAACATCCACCTTTCAGCTAAACAACCAAATACATCATTAGATATTTGCACTATATTTTTAAAGACCAAGACAAATTTATGATTTTTATACTCAGAATTGAAAACAATTTTCAATTTTTTTAAAAAACTGTATTATTTACATATACTAACCAAAAGCTGCACTGTTCTAGATTTATTACCAAATTCATGATCTGTTGTGCTGATGAAGACTCAATAAAACTCAAATTCATAGAAAGGAAGCTGACTACTAACGATAAGACTTAGCTTTCGATTTCCACTGAATTTTTATATTTTTCAATCTATTCATAAATCTTACCCCCTCCAAAAAAAAAATGGGATGGAAGACCCACCTTTAAAGCTGTTTCTATGCAATTATTTCAAAAAACTTTAACCAGAATTTGACATTTAAATTTTACCAATTTTTGATTATATGCTACAGTGATGAAAAATACTTGGACATACAGAATAGAAAAACAGACACTGGAGACTACAAAAGGTAGGAGGAGTGTGGGAGAAATGTGAGGGCCAAAAATTACTTAGCGGGTATAATGTTCGTATTTGGATGACATGTACACTACTATCAAATGCATGTAAAAAAATCTGTGCTTGTATCCCCTAAATATATTTTTTAGAAAAACAAAAGCCCCCCAGAATTAAGAATTAAACATTCATAAAAGACCATTAACAAAATAAAAGTGCTTGGCAATACTGAATACTGAAGTTTATTAAGTACTCGGTAAAGTATATGCAATAAAGTTTTATTTTCTAGGTTGCATAAAAGTAGGCAAGCATAAAAAGATCATTTGTATGTTATAATAAATGATAATCCAACAAAACAATTAAAACAATCTTTTAAAAGAGTTGAATAATGCCAAACATGAAGGTACAGTAAATATCTTTTTAACTATGGAGGGCTTAAATATACATTAAGCCACATGAAAACACTCCGAAGAACATCGCCATATAATAATTCCACATTAAATAAAAAAGCTATACATTGATACTAATTACTAAATGTATATCCTGGTTCTCTTCAGGAGGTCAAATAGTTTCACATGACGAGTAGTGAAAAATGTTTTTTAAAAAAGGAAAAGGACCTCAACCATCAATTCAGAAATTAATAATATCAAACTATTAAAACATCTGAAGAAAATATTCTATAAGAGGAAATATTAAAAGCATTGAAGCAATATGCAAAATACTGAAAAGGTCGTCTTAAGAACAGTGCAAAAATGTCTAGTAATATCATCAACTGTATAAACATCTGATAACATGAATTTTATACATACGTAAGAGATTATGGTGATTTATTCTTTATAAATAGATAAAATCGACTTTAATAAAATAAGCTAACAAATAAAAGCTATATTTTTGTTTATTTTCAATTAAAAGTTAACATTGTGGTGAATTAACTGCAACCTTGATATGCGCCTCTTGATTTTCACAGAATTAACAAGCAATAAAGAGAATGAGGCCATTAGTGTATGTAATCTATAAGATTCTCAATATTCTTAAAATACTTAAGTGATGATTATACTACAAGCTATTCAATTTAGTATTGTTCTAAGAGCTCACACTTATTCCCCAATTTTTTTAGAAATACTCTTAAACTTACTAAAAATCAATCCCAAATGTTTTTGAGAAATGCAACTCCAGAAAATGTGAATTCTAAGGTACTTATGCTTTGTTATTGGATGTTTAAATCATGTAATGTTAACTGAATAATCATTATAATCATTGTTTTAAATCTATTCTCATTTTAAGAAACCAATGACAGGTTTCCAGGCTAAAATGTCAGAGGACTTAGGTACTTCTTACTAGTAACACAGTACAAGAAAATTAGTAAAAAATAAAACACATAGGAGGTATGAGGGAGTGATTACAATATTAAAAGAGGTAAAGTATAAAAGTTATGTTTGAGCATCAAGATCATTATAATTTTAAGTCACCCTGTTTGTACAAATTGTCACCATAATTCCATAAGATATTTTAATTTTTAGCACTAATAATCCTAATAAGGACTCTGATGAGAATCAACCCTCAATTCTTACAGAGAATACAATGATAGAAAAGTGCTTTTGGAATGTATTCCTGAATATCTTACTGTTTTGTAGCTGTTATCTGAATCCCATACAGCAAAGAGATAAAGATTTTCTTGAGGTGAAATTCAAATACTTTCAAAAGTACAGGTTTTTTTGCATTAGCCAAAGCTATTGTGGACCACTAACTACTAAGAGATAACACAGCATGATGCCCTGTCAAATAGTAAAATGTTGGGCCAAGTCTTTGCCTTGAACATAGCTAACTTTTTAGTTAAGGCCTCTAACATGAGTATTAACAACTACCTTTCTCCTTTGACTTTATTTGGTCAAAATAACAGTGTCTTTTGAATCAACAATCTGATTTAAAGAGCACTAAAAACTAATAAATCTGTTAAACCGTGACATAAAAACTGTGATTAAATAATTTTAACTAATGGGATTTTTCCCTTCTTAAACATGCATCTCAAAAAAAGGTAGTTTTAGCTATCATATTCCTATTAAAATGTGTAACACACAAATATTAGAAACAAACTTACCCATGAGTAGAAAGCATCAGTATTTTTGTTCTGAATTTTAGGTATTTCCCTAGATGTTGTATTTATTTTTATATAAAAGTAATGCTATTGTGTTTAAATTTTTGAAGAAAATGTATGAAATTTTATAATTTTTTCTCATTTTAAAATAACAAATTTGATATTCTAAGATTTTAACATTTTCTCTTTAGTGTAGCTTTGTATTTGCAACATTATGTGAACACCACAAAATCTACTACATAAACTGTCGATAACAAAAAGTATTCTTTTCATACCTTTGATAGATTTCAATTTGAGAAAATCTATTAAATAGGCAAAAGAAATGCCTTTGAAACAGACAAAACGACATTAATATTGTTTATTTTTATTCCTAAAATAAAAATATTAATTTCTAAGTCCTGGGAATAACAAGGGCAATTTAAAATAATTTTTTGCAATACAGTTATTAAAAAATGCAGGCTTATAGTTTTGCATTCTAGCCTCTTCATATACTTATATATACATTTTCAAATCTTATTTAGGGTTTACCATATTCTTTGATAACTTCCATTTAAAATGCTTACCATGTTCAAATATTTGGCTCCCATTCTTTTAAAATTTATATTTAAAATATTATTTCAAATCTATCCTCAACACTTATTACTCTTACTTGGTGAACATTCTTCATAATTATTCTCTCCATTCATAATATAGCTAATTGTTTTAAAAACCAGTCTGCTCAAGCAGATGCAAGAACAACTAATACATACACGTTTATGCTTAAATAATAAATATACAAATGAGCAGAGAATGCTTTATCATAAATTCATATTCTTTTTTATAATAATTCAAGAACATTTGATAAAATTTTCTTTGATAATTTACCAAGAACACCGTGGTTACTTTAAACTGAAAAGCAGTTACCAATTAATTTCCTTGTCATAAACATCCCTAATAAAATATCAATAATACTTTTATGAGAACAATTAATTTATTTAACTTTTCAGTACAGTTTCTTTTCTATGAATTCAGATTTCACTATTCTAAAAATCACTTAGTCTACCTTCAAATTTAAGACAAAACAAGTAGAACTTACCCTAGCTGTGCCTTTCCAATAACCTCACAGAAGTTATGGACTCTGTGACAGTTACTGCACCTCACATAACCATTTTCCTGGAATGAATTCTCCAGTAACCTTTACCTCACTGTGAAGGGGGTTGCGATATTAGAGAGAAAAGGGTAATGAACTCTAACACCAGATCGCATTTTGCAGTGCCTATTAAAAACCAACTATGGTAAGAAGTATCTTTTTATCATATTATTTAAGAAAATGACATAAATTTGGCAGTAAAGGGTATCTATCAATAATTCTATGGAAAAGAAGCATTTGTATACTTTCGTAAAGCATACCATCTTAATCCTATTGAAACATAATTGCTGTTGCTAATATTCTTACCCCGTTATAAAAATGCTCTGCATAAATGTGGCACATACTTGTTAAGATAATACAGGGCCACGCTGAGAGAATAATACTTATACCAGTACCATAAATCTCTTTATTAAACAAGTTTCCTTACTTAGAGGATTATTCTATGTCACAGTAACGATCTGACTTTTCACATTAGTAAAGGTTAGCTACTAACATAATAAATCCAAAACAAGAAATTTCATTAAGAAACAAAGCTTTTTAAAATGCAAAATAAATATTTTTGTCGTATCATTACTTGATAAAATAAGAGAAATGAACTATTCCATCTCTTTCCAAAGATGTATAGTGGATAACCTTTCTGTTTTTTACCAACCAACAAGAAAATTCTGAAATAATGTTATTATACCAAAATGGAAAAATGAAAACACTAGAATTGATTTTTTAATAAGATTTAATGTAATATCCTATCATTAAATTTCCTGGCACAAATAAGCGTATGCAGGCAATATGAAAAATTCTGCTCAATAAAAAAAATCCAAATGCTCCTAAAAGCTCATCATCCTGCTTACCTAAACATCTGAATGAAAAACTCTCAAGTACTTCTAAGTATCTGGCTTACAATTCCTTAGAAATTCGGCTGGCACAGATTCATAAACAGAATTCAGGTTTCAATCAAGTACCAGTTATTTTGCCTGCA
The DNA here is from genome assembly GCA_036589455.1 of Ateles fusciceps. Classification (NCBI taxonomy): domain Eukaryota; kingdom Metazoa; phylum Chordata; class Mammalia; order Primates; family Atelidae; genus Ateles; species Ateles fusciceps. The sequence continues at coordinate 3,966,471 of JAZHEH010002780.1, forward strand.
TTCATTCTTTTTCCCAAATTGGTAAGCAGTTTTCTAAATCATGTAATAGTAGGTCCTTATTAGTAGTTACTGTGTTTTAGTGTCATTGCACTAATGTTCATTATTGCAAGTCAAAATCATTAATCCAAAGCGATCGTTTTGTGTTTAGAAAATCACATATGCAACTCAGATATCTAATTTGGTCTATTAATTAAATGTACAGAAATGTAACACACTGCAATATGTTTAGTTGTCATTTAATAGTATGTTACGTATCTGAAAAATTACCTGAAAAGCTGGGATCTCTCTTGTAATAACTACTATATATTTAAACAACAGACAGTTCTGTAGTCATTCTCTCTGAGCTTTAATCATAAATAAAAAATTAAAATCTCAAAATGGATCTGATAGCTTTATTGTATTTTAAGGTATTTTTAGCTGAAAATATAAAAAGGCACATTTGTAATCTGTGAATAAAGGAAATGATAAACACAAGGCATTTAGTACATTAAATTGTACTGTGGCTAATCTCAAAATGCCTTCATTTTTTCAAATAAAAATAAAAAATATTTTATGGTACTCAGAGACCAGAAAAAAAAAATTTAAATAAAATATAACTTTCAAAAGGAAACTGTCAATTTATATTGCTTTGATTATTTTATCACATATAAAAGCTCCCTCTGCAGGTAATAATAAGAGTTAACAAAAATATCTGAAACATATAGGCAGTTGCCTTACTAAAAATGCAGATCACCATTTTATAGAAATACTACTCTACTATCCAGCATTTTTCTCTCTTCCTTATCAATTACCTATTCAAAATAATTGCTCTTGAAAAGTTGTGGTTCAATATTATTATTCTTGTCCTCCACCCTAGTTAAGACAGCATCTTGAGTATGCAGGATACACAAGCTTTTCACAAAGTCACCTAAGAGCTACACATACAGTGCATTTCAAGGAAAAAGAAAACATTACCTTGCTTACACAGCACCAGCCTGAAATGATAGACCACCCACAAAAAAAGTTGCCCAGCCCACTTATCTGATTTATTTTCTGAACACCAAGTAAACAAGGGTAGCATCTTAAGACCAATTTGAAATGAAAAATAAAAGATCAATTTTAAATTAATGCAGTGATAACTATATTTCCTTCTTATTCTGAATAAATCTAAAATTTAGACCTGGAGAGTATTTATGTATGAAAAATCTATTTTCATTTCAATACAAAAAAAAAAAAGGAAAACTGATCTGGGTTGCAAAAAGCTGTTTACCCTTCTGTAATGTTTTCAGGATTTGTTTTAGATTTCTGTTTACACAATGTGCTCTTCTGTCATATTCCTTTCCACAAGTATACAGAGATATGATGTGATGCATCTCTGCCAAGAGAGCAAGAAACAGAAAGTTAAAAACTATCTAACTCTCGGGGGCAATGTGCTACAAAAAATGTGTTGCTGGAGAATGTTGATGCCCCTCTCCCTTAAAAATGTTTCCGTTCCATCATACATAACACCACCTTTATAACATGTAAATACTGACTGGAAATTTGAAGCAAAGCCAGTCTGACTCTTACCTAGAAATGAACTGACAGGCTTATAAAGAGTGATTTTTTTAAAACTAAGGTTCTTTTTGAACAAACGAAAATTATAAGATATGCTAAAACATACAGAAATATAATACTGATATCAGTTATATCTTTTCCTAATGAAACAAGGTAAGAGGAAAAGCAACAGCAAATCAGCAGTATCTTTTGTGGGGTTTTCTGCTTAAGAGAAAATAATCAAATTTTGTTTCATGTATATTTTTAGATATTCAGGTTGTAGATCTAGTTTAAAACCAGTAACAATATGAAAAGTCATTTCTGTGAAGGCTATAGGTATCATAGAACCTGCAGCAGAAAAAGCCAAGTGGGAGAATATTGCTATTATTCATCTATTGAGCTACCAAGAGGAAGCATCTAACATTCAAACATTATCTTCTTTGTGACAGACAGAACTCTGAAAGGTGCAAAAAAGTTAAAATGTCCTTAGTAAAAGTGGACCTATCTAGGACATTATTAATTTTAGTGTAATTTTTATTTGTTAACGCCTATGAGGCAAAGGGTTTTAGAATTATGCTCATTTCTTTAAAAATGTAAAGCAAGATATATAATAACTTCAGTACATGAATCTTCAGTGTATCTTCTGTCATTTAACACAGTAAGCCTTCATCAAACTAAGAAAATATGTACAATGACTAGGATATAAATGCATATGCATACAATGTTATCAAAATTAATGTTTCCCAAAATGTCTTAGACTTCAACCACAGGAAAGTCAGGAATTGTAAGAACTAAAATACACCATAAGCATCCTGACATTAAGAACACAAAGATGAGTGGAGAAAATGATACATAAGAAATGTGTTCTGTAATTTCTAATCAATAACCACAGTAACAAATACAATAAAATGGTAGGCTTTTAATGCAGAGGAATAAAATTTCGGTGTCGATGGTACCAGTTTAATAAAGGAGTAATAATTCCACGTAGAAATACTTTGCTTCAAAGTAAAGACACAGGGAAACTCATTTTCAACGTGATTATTTTTTATGTAAACTGAAGTTGAAAACTGATTAAGTAAATGTAGTCTACATAAAACAGAAATATTGTTATCAATTAAACACTTTATCTAAAATCTTGTAACTGTTTGCCCCTTATTATATAGAGAACTGCTGTCATAGTACTTATAATGTTAGGAATAAGTGATTAGAATTAGAACTTACTTTATAGAGAAAACAGAATTCTCTTTTGCTCGCACTATTTACTATCATCTTCAAGAGAAAGCATTAGTCAAAAGCAAGGTCACCTAGCCCACCCCAGCAGTCAAGTGCCATTTTTGACAGTAATTGAGGTTAGATTATTCTGTCATCTAAATCCAGAGCAGTAACTAGTTTGAGGTGTGGACTGATGTAAAAATACCTACAAAAGGAGGCAAAATGTGGATAGTAGAAGCATTTCTCAGTCCACAGGCAGGAGATAGATTTGACAGCAAAACAGATATTTATGTTATACCATTTTCAAAATCAGTTTAAAAAGGGGTATCTTAATCATATGTATTTTACATTTTAAACTTCCTAGTTTTTTGCCAGTAACTATCAACGTGTATTGATATACAAAGGAACAGAATGTAAATTGTGTGTTCATGTATGTACATACATGTGACCAAGAAAGGGGTTATGGAGTATTACCTAATAACTGAAAAGAGCAAAACAGCCCGTTTTTATTAGGAACCTCATGGTGCATCCTTCTTCACTAGTATGTGGCTTAAGATACTTGTTTTCATCCAGAAAAAAAGGATTGTGTATGATTTTGTTCTAACAAATTAATATGTGTTTGAATTGATGTTAAATCTAAAGTTAACCATCAACTTCTCCCATCTCTTATAGCCAAGAACTAATAGAAAACAAGAAATGAAGATAAAAATGAACTATCAGATAAAAAAAATTTTTTTTGAATGTTACTTAATGAATTTTAAAACAGAATTAAGACTTGGTCACATATTTCAGGAAGTTAACATCTGCTTAACCTGCCCAATTTTTAACCGTATATTTCTGGTTTTATCAGGGTACTATATCTATCCCAAAAAAAAGTCCTCCAAAGACTTTTCAGCCTTAAATAGGCTTCTTTTAAGACAACTAATTTCAACAGTGAAATTCAAAGATTAAGGTGTAATCCTTGTGTTTGAATTTTAATGATTATAATGTACTCCTCACAGATTGGAAAAAATCAATGACAAAACCAACAGGGGCTCCGTTTTGCTCAGCATACGTTTTCTTGTCAGGTCGTGATTAATGCTGTGCTCTGTAGAGGGAGACATTACATCCGGGCTAAAACAGACCTAAATTTTACCCTCAGGCAGAAATCTGATTTAAACATCTCTATTTAAAGTGACATTTGTCCTCCCCTTTCAACTGTTTTCCCCAGAAATTCCAGGAAGTTGACTTCATGACCTAAAAACAGCCGGGTGGCTTTGAGTAGCGGTTGTGCTTGTTCCTGCACTTCGGTAAATCTGGGGTGCCAGAATTAATCAAGGTGGTAATAAAACAGGTGCCCAGCTATCTGCTACAATGAATCCCATGCTACTTTATTGCTACCAGAATTTGGGATTTCGAATTCAATGTAACTCTACCATCACTATTAACAATTTCCAAAATGTATTTTGGTTACTGATAACCTATTTATATCTTATTATGGACTAGATTTCTTTTGATTCTTAAAATTACACCTGATATTTCACTAATCTAAAATACCAACTGATTACAAATCCAAGAAACATGGAAAAACAACTACTTAAAAACAAACCTCTAAAACAAATGAGAATATGCCAGTGGAAATAGTTTCTTGTATGTCTTGCAATAGCTTTCATAAAAACAAAACAAAAATGAAAAACAAAAAGAAAAAATTCTTTATCTAACAAAAGTCACCAAGTAAACAAATGTATGGATATTAAAACAGGCACCAATATCCTTACACTGTGAACATGGCAACTTTTGATATTATTAAGCAATGTAGACATGGCTGGCAAGTTCCTACAAACCAAAGTAATCCAATTTCTGTTGTTTTTCAACCTAAATTGATTTTTTTTCTTTAGCCGTTCTGGTAATTGAACAATTTATATAAGTGTGATGGGATTTTACTTACTACCACACAACATATAAAATCTTCTGTGAAGACAAACTATATTACTTCATAAAACTGCATTTTTTGTTGTAATTAAACAAATTGTATTTAAACTTGCTTTCTGCTTCCAAAACAATCAATAGTATTTTGCTATAAGCTGCACTTTACTTGCAGGTGTTAAGTGCTTGGTTCTTTTATTCAATCTACATTTTTTTATTTCAGATAATGTTTATTTGTCAAATATAAGAGGTTCTTTGTAAAAATAAATAAGCTTTTAAAAAATGCTGGATAAGAATATATCAAGAAGTTACCTACAAATTATTGCCTACTTAGTGCAGCAGATGTATGATCTCAGGAAAAAAAATTTAAGTATTTTTTATTATGATCTCCCTTTTCTTATGACACCCTGAGTCACATTAAACAAAAAACTACTTACATCAAAACATTAAGAAAATTTCTATACTTAGCATGCTTAACAAAATCTATACACTACACTCAAAATATCAACTTAAAGTCCTGAGTAAAATTCAGGGCTGACAGACCCTAGTTACTCCTTTAGAAGTTATCACACTATGTCAAGGACTACAATTCCCTAATTCCAGTAATTAACTATTCATCTCTGTGTTAAAGAAACTATTTCGTTAGCCTTCTTCTTAAAGCATTAAAAAATATAATCACTACCTGGCCAATCTTTGAGAGTATCTTAAGTAGCGAAAAGATTTTAGAGAATAGTCTCAATTTATTTTTGTGATAATATCAAGCCTAATTACAACAATCGGAATGATTAAACACTTTTCAATCTTCAATCAAGAATTATCTGAAGAGATGAATATTTGGGTGGGGCCATAGTATAATTAGTCTAATGTAACAGAGAAATAAACTAACCTGATTTTAATCTATTTTTTAAATAGAAATGTTTTAATCTTTCTTAAAAACAGCAACAAAACTTATCTATTTAGGTTATATTAACTAATATTTAACCCACAGGAACTGATATGACCAAAACATTCACAGAACTTCAACTCCTTTTCAGGTCTAGTAGCTAAACTTGCTATTAATGCTTTATCGAAATCTATCAATTTGCAAAGCTTTTAGCTAGGCATTTTTGCAAATAATCGGAGGAAGCATATTTTGTAATGATGCATTTTATTTGAAAAATTTATTACCTTGAAAATAACTGCACTTATTTTTTACATAAATCTTTTCTGCAGAAAAGCAGACAGATGTCCAATGTGCATCTCTCCCCTTCAAGATTCAAAATCAGACACGGTTAAATAGTAAGAGGCCAAAGTGCTACAGTCTTTGAAGAAACTTTTGTAAAAACAGCACCTTATGTGACACTAAATTCCTCCATTTCCAAAACTATCTTTCATTCCTAATCTAAGTAACCCTAATCTATGTTCTTAAATATCAGCACCGGGCTAGCGGTATGGATTCTTATTAAAATGAAAACAGATTTCTCTTAGGTAGGTACAAGTGTATTTAATCTGTATCTTAGAATGTATTGTAATGCTCTCTTCATTCCACCTACACCTGTCAATAAACTGTTATTTGAATATTTATTCACAAAAGTTAGGTCAAATAAATATTTTGATAGAAAATAAAGCAGTAACATTTTATTACTATGGTTTGCAGATTTCTGGTTACCTCTTGACCTTCATGACATCTCAATCTCAATTCACATAATTCTCATATTAAGTAAGATATTAAAACGCTACTTTAAATTTAATAAAACACAGAAAGCTTCAATAATGATCAAATAAAGATTAACCCTAAGTAAACCTTAGTTTTAAAGCTCTCTTCTAGCTCATTTCAAAAAAGGAAACACCCAGAAGCCTGGTGTTAATGTTTCTGCTGATTGTGAAAATTGCAGCAATAAAAACTCCAACTGCTTGTCTCAAATTAAGGCTTGTATTACTGCATGTGAGATCTGTATATTTATATTAGTTTTTATAACATTTGGAAGTTTTGTTGCCTGCTTTGATGTTAGTTCATTAATAAAGCAGAGAGTCAAAAACCTGGAAAAAATTATATTTACTGGAAATTCTCAAGTCAAAACTTGAAGTAATTCGTTTGTTCTACCACACATGCTTCAATATTCTGATTTCCCCAACTACCTGCTCCCAGAGCTATCTCCATTTCTAAATTCGTTTTCTGTTGCCAACACATAGTAACCCAGTGATTGAAAATGGCAGCTGAAGTGCTTCTACAACACATTAATTTTTCTCTAAGTAGTCCAATTTGGCATCTAAATGTTGAAAAATCTTCTTTTCACTGCATTTTGCACCTTTAGAGATTTACTGAATTCAAGATCACCCTCATAGAAAGTGAAGAGCAATGTTTTCAAGACAATTTTTAGATTATCACTAATAGCTCTAAAGGACAATGTGTTTTCTTTGTAACACTGCATTCAAAGCAGACTAGTTAACAGCAACTTAACTGCAATAATAGCAATTATATCAGTGTGGGCTTTTTTACCACTAAAGTACTTCCTAGACAAGTGAAGGGATCAGATAAATAAACTACCATAAAATAATTTCAGGGTAATGATATAACAATCTCAATGGCACTAAAAAAAACTAATCATAATCTGAAAAAAAAAAGTATCATCCTATTACACTTAAGCTAAATATGTTACAAAATTAATGATAGTTTTTCCCCCTCTGAAATTGTTATATTGGAATTCATTTTCACTATTAAAATAAAAGAAAGGAGTTTGAACATTAGTAAATGAAAAGTTATCAATTCATATTCAAAAGCAACCAACCATCTAAGGTAAAAGTATAAAAAATATGAGCTTACATTTCCAAAAAAAAAAAAAAAAAACTCCCCTGAAATTCATTTCCATCTTAGAACTAAGTTTTGTAAATTACTAAGTCAAATAAGTAAAACTAATTCTTCCCAAGAAATTGAAGGTAAAAGTTCCCCCTTGACCCGTCTGCACTTGATAACTAACCCAAATGACCCAAGTACTTGTTCTTTTTTTTTCCATTAATGGATACTGAGTTGTTAAAAGAAATTCAAAGAACATATCTCTCTGCAAACATAAAAAAGCAAGAATAAACTGTATTTTTTAAAATAAACCAACTGAATAGTAGAGTTTACTGTTTGACAAGATACAAAAATTTTGAAACAAAACAATATTCAAACAGAATTATCTCTATTTAAACAGAATTCACAAAAATTTGAGTCTTCACTTAAACTTTTCCAAGCTTAAACTTGCAATAGAAGTTTCGAAAAGTCCATTTGACGTTTTAATTTTCAACATCCTCCACTGACTTTTTCCCTATTAATTTAGCACTTAAAAAATAAAGTTTCCTATGTGTGCAAATGAGTCTTTTAATCACAAAATTTCTATTGTTTTAGAGACTAATTAAAAACTAATTAAACGCCTTTTTCATTTTACTAATAAAGTGTAGTTCCTAGAAAAGCATTAAGTTAGAAGGAAAGGCTTTCTTCACTCTCTCTTACACTGAAGGGACCCCAAAAAACAGGCAACAGTGACTATCATAAAACAAAAGGTCACTCTTTTTCTAGGAACAAACCATTTATCAATAGAAAATAATTGTCTTGCCATTTGCAAGGGCTCCACAGCAATAGACAATGTTTTTGGCTCACATAATTACAAAACAGTAAAAGTTCAGAAACACAGCCTGAATCCACCTCCCTATTTTTACCCTTTACAATTCTCATTGCCCTTTGGGCCTCCGCTTGGAAGCAAAAGGAAGACAGGCTGAAGTTTTCTCAATTGAGCTAAAGCTAAGAAACCTTTGATATGCTAATAGTCCCCTTCAAACGGTAAGAATTCACACTTGCATTAATTCAAACAATTTGTGCAGAATGATGTGAAATGGCACCTCTTTTAGAGGCAAGCAACAAAAGGAGAGAATCGGAACGTCTGAAGAAACTAAACAACAGAACATTTGTTCTGTAGTATTCTTTCTATTATGCATTAATTTATCGAAAGGGGAGGGAGAGACAACAAAAAGTTCCATAGCACACCTGGACAGAAGTAATTTTTCTGTTAAAGGGTTTCTCGAGCAGTAATTTTTCTGTTAAACCGTTAAAGGGTTTTACAGAGACACTAAATCTAAAGTTACAAAGTACTCTTTCTTAGGTCAAAACAGTCCCATCACAACTTGGAATGCTGCCACAGATGAGAACCAAAACTATTCTATTTTTCTGCTGTGGATGCATATTGTCTCTTTAGTGCCTTTCCTCTAAGGTTTGCCTAAGATCAAACCTGACTTAGCAAGGGACATCCCAACAGGTAATTATTTACCAAAGGATGTGACTTTCTTCGTTGTGCAACTTCGTTGAGCAGAGAGCAAATGCGGTGGGGCCCGTTCCAGACATAAATAGTGACAGGGAAATGAATGAATCAACTACGTCCGTTAAACCTATGCCTCTGGAAAGCGGAAGAGACGTGCACGTACTGAAAGAATGCAGAATAAAGTCAAAGAATTGGGGCGGGGTGGGGAAGAGACTGCCTTAGAACCTGGCCTTTGTAACGGGAACCATATGGTTGGTAGCTGCGGCTCAGACGCTCCCAGGCTGCTTGGAGAAGCTGCTGAGCAGCCTGACACCTTGCAAGAAACAGGAGGAAAACATTTCCTCAGTATGAATCTGAGACAACAGTTTGCATCAGGAAGAACGGAATGGGGGGGCGGAGGAAGAGAGAAAAGATGAGGGGGAGGAGCTCCTAAAAGGAGAAAGGCTAGGACGGATACCGCAGGACTTGTCCCTCTAACTATGCTTTGAGAGCACAGAGTGAACAGAAGATTTAAGAGAGAGAGAAAAAAAAGCCTCCACTCAGCGACACTTTAGCATTAAGTAAAGCTTCCAGCGATTTCCCTCACCCCAACCCCGCAGTTCGGCTAAAGGAAAAAACTTTATGGGTCCCAAGCGCCGAAGTCTCGCAGGCGTGCCTCCACACTGCTAGGGCGCTCCCAGGGTTTGGCTCGCCCTCGCCCTTCTGTCCGAGGGTCGCCCCAGCCAATCAAGGAACCCACGCCTGGGCAGCGCTGGGTCTCGCCTTCCCTCGCGCTCCTCCCACGGCTTTCTCCCACCGCCACTCCCCAATGGCACCCCCATCCCACAAGCCAAGTTCCCGAGGCTCCCTACCCCACAGCCACTCCAGCAGCACACACCCCGTAACCTCTCCCGCAAGCCCAACGCGGCCCGCTGCTGCCCTCTCACTGCGGGTCCCGGAGACTCTCTGCCCTCCCCGTGGCCCGCTGGGTCCCCGACCGCTGCACCCTCCTGCCCCACGAGGCCGCCCCGGCAGCGGCAGCCCCGCCGCCCCGAATCGCAGCCAGCCCCGGCGACGGCCCCGAGACATCTGGCTGGGCTTTGCTGTCATCCTCACCTCTCCACACCACCTAACCACCCACGCGAAGAAACAGCAACCCGCAAAAACTCGTCCAAGCCCTCCCCCACCGTCCACTTCCCCCGAACTCGCTCCCAGCCATTCAGCCTCCCCGCTCCACTTACAGCCCGGGACGGGTGGGCAAGCGGGCGGGGCGCTGGGGCGGCCCCCGGGCCCCAGCGCCCGGGCAGAGCAGCCCCGCCGAGGACGCGCTTCACACTCCTCCTCCCAGCCGGCCAGTGAAAGGACGGGCGGTACCTTCCGATCCCAAGCTTTTATGAAATTCAAAAATGCCTGGTAACGGGAGCCTCATCCTAACCCCCCCACTTCCAGCGCCCCGGGCAACTAGACTGAAGCCTGGAGAGCGTTACAATAGCTCCACGAGTAAAGGAGAAGCCGGCTGGACCCGACTGAGAGTTCTGCGGATCGATTTCCGAAGGGGAGGGGGGGCAGAGAAGGGGCGAGCAGCCCCAGCGAGCGCAGGTTTCCCCCTAGCCCGGCCGAACATAAACAAACAGCCGAGCCCACAAACCCGCGGCTCCCTCCCGCCTCCAGCATCCACCCCCGGACAGGAGGCGCAAAGCAAACAGGTCTCTGAAGCCAGGCACAGAGGCACATTGTTCGCTCCTGCGGCTCTTACCTCTGTCTGCGAACGCGCCCCGGGGGAGGGCCGTCTGGCGCGGGAGCCGCGAGGGACTGACGCAGAAGGCAGCGGCGACCCGGGCCCAGAGGGCGGCCGAGGTCGGCAGAGAGCGGGTCGCCGGCCGCCGAGTCCGCGCGGGAGGCAGCGCCGCGGCTCGGCGCGTCCTCCTGCTCGGCCGCCGCCGCCTCCAGCCGAGCAGCCAGAGCCGGGCGGCTCCTGGGGTTAAGTCAACATTTTCCCGTAGTTTCCCACACGCCGCTCCGCGAGAGAGGTCTTTCACACACACGCACACACCCCTAGACCGCACGCTCCCTTAGGAAAAAAAAAAAAATCGGGAATCAGAGCGAAAGGGGTGGTGGAGGCAAAAGCCTGACAGAGGTGCGCAGACTTGGGTGTCCCCTCGAACCGGCGGGCGGGCGGGCGCCGGCTGCGCGAGGCCAACTCAGTTTGTCAGGCGAAGCCCCTCAGCCCGCCGAGCGCCCGGCCGAACTGGCATCCCTCGCGCCGACCCTGCGGCCTGGGGCGGGAGGCGGCGGCGGCCCCTCCTCACATTTCGGAGCTCCCGGCCGGGGCTGAGCGGTGGCCGCTGCCCCACGCAAGGCTGGCGGCGCGGACTCGGGCTCCGGGAAGCAGGGAAGAGCCGGGGAAGAGCCACACCACGCAGAGCAGCGGAGGGGTGATGTCCCCCAACAATCTCAAGGAATTCTCCGGTAAGCTCCCGATTTCGCTCCAGCACCTCTGCGTGTGTGAGAGGAGAGAGTGAGACAGAGCGAGAGGGAGCGAGAGGGAGAGAGGGAGAGACGGGGGAATGCGAAGTCCTGACACAGACTCTCCGCGAGGTCTGAACTGGGAGTCACCTCCAGCCTCCTCCTCCTCCTTCCCCCAAATCCCCACCCCCCCCCCCCGCCCCAGTTGGGCTAATCATATAAACATACTAGCGTGTACCGCGGAAAAGGACAAATCTCTCCCTCCTGATTTTTCCAGTAAGGGGCTCGAGCAAACTCAAAAGAAGATTACAGGCAGCTAAGTACAAAACGTGGAGCAGATAATCTATAACTCATTGCCGCCCAATGGCCATTTTCCACTCCATTTGAGCAGCTGCAGCGGCCGTGCGCCCGAGCGGCGGGGAGGGGGGAGCCAAAGGAGACACTTACTGGCTCGAGCCGTTGGGACGGCGGTGGCGGTGGCCGAGCAGCCGCCCGAGGACCAGGCCGGCCCCGGCTCCGCCGGCGGGGCGGCCGCAGGGCTGTCCGGGCGGCGGCGGCGGCGGCGGCGGCAAGGGACGCGCGCGCACGGCCGTGGAACGCGCCCCGGAGGCGGCCTGCGCCAGCTCGCGTCCCTCCCCTTCTCTCTCCTCCCCGTCGGCTCGCGTTCCCCCCACCCCCAGATCCCCGGGCTCTGCCTCCAGCCCCCACCATCAACACATCCATTCAACCCCTACGCCGCAGCCCACCCCCCAAACTCCACTCACTGCGCGCTGGGTCCTCCGCGCGCTCCGCCGGCGCGCGCTCTCCATCCTGTCCACACACATTGCACTTTAAAAATATTTATTTTATTTCTGGAGCGGGGTGAAGGTTATTTGGGAGAGCGCCGCAAAGCGCGGCGCTCGGAGGCTGGGCGCAGTGGTCTGGCCGGCGGCTCGGGGGCCCCCTCCCCCTCTAGGCCCAGGAGCTTGCTCCCGGCCTGGACTTCGGAGAGGCGCCCCGGGATGCGTCTTTCACCCACCCCGTCTCCAGGTTTTCTCTTTCTCCACGCACCGAGCTGGAGGCCCCGAAACTTTTAGTTTCCGCAGCCCTCCTTTTGTGTAACTGCTTGGAGGAGAAAGAATGTCTGTTCGCTGCGGCTGCCTCGGTCCAGCTGCGGCGCGCGGGGGACTCTCCAGGGTTAATGCGTCTTTGATACCTGAGATTTCCGGCGCGCTCGTTAATGAAAGTTACATTTTTTTAAATTGCGATGATTTTTTTCTTTGTAGTTACGTAGAGCTAGCTAAACTTTGACTTTATTGACTGTATTTCACAAGAGCGTTTTGTTTGTTTTTGATTAAACTCACCAGGATAAGCAAAGGAAGGAAAGGAGACTACCAGGCTCTAGTTACTCTCAAGTGTAGTCACAGTGCTGTTAGGTCTGTTTCCCTCATTTCCTTACATTGAAACTGCCTTTGCTCTTGTCCTCTGAACACACTTCCTAGCCCCTCTCCGTTGGCAATGTCAGCAAACGGCCAGGCAGAGCCAACGATGGACCTGAGCTGAAAGGAACAGAGCACAACAGGGCGAATCACGCTGGAAAACGTTTAAAAGCCAGTTAAGTGTCCTGTGCACGCCAGAACATTCAAACATGGATTTTTTTTTTAATTACAAAATTTCTGAGCTAGAAGCAGCTATGTTTTCAGATGTATTTGTAAACCACTGATTCTACTAATGAATGCAACCATAAAGAAGCATATTTACCTCGGTTTTCAAGAAAATGATTCTCCAATATTTAAAACCTGAAAAATAGGATGAAACTTGAGCTTCTATGCTTTCAGAAACAATATGTACTTTTTGGTGCTGCAGGAATGTTGCAGGCATCATACTTCAGGAATGATTCCAAACAATGTTATTAATATGTCAACAGCAGATTGTTCAAAGACACGAAGATTCTAAATACCTATCAGTATTTTGTCAGAAAGCCAGATACGTGTAGTATTAAAGTAAATCCAATCCAACTACTGGTCAAGTTTGTTCTTGACATGTAGGAAATCATAAGTTAAATGTACACGTCTCCAAATAACTAGAACATGTTCTTTTTGTGGGTTCATTGTAATTCTCAGATTAAAAAAGAACCTTTGATAATCTAATTTCTTCTACCTGATGTATTGATGTTTTAATATTCTCACTATTTCAAAAGATAAAAGGAGCAACTCAGCGCATTGGTGCTTTAAACTACATACACACTTCCATCTGGAATTTCTTACATAACATAATTCAAATATTAACCATGCAGGATATAAACTAGTCTGGAAAAAGTACACTTATGCAGAGCTGGTGTGAAACCTTATAACGCACCTAAGTTTTTACATATGTCAAAATACATACATACAACAGATCTACCTAGGAAAATTAAATCAGGTACTTCAAGTAATTGAAAAGAAGGCAGAATTATCTAATTCTCAGACCTCAGAGGTAATTTTGTGATCTCCTTAGGAATGTAAAATTATTTCATTCAAGATTGCAAAACACAGTATGTCAAACTAATAGTAATTTGCATTTGCCAAAATATTTTAGCCCTTTCTTTTGTTCATCTTTAAAGGTTTTCACTCATCTGGGCACAATTCACAAGAAACCCCAATGAGTGCATGGATCAGTCTAATCCTATTTTCTTTTGGGAAACAAAACTTCGGCTGAAGTTTTTATTTAGTGAGCTTAGTAAGTAATCAATAGACATTTTTGCCTGAATTAAGCTGGCCATATGTTGGCTCATTTACTTATTTATTTAACTCTCTCAGAAATAATCTCTGGAAAAAACCATTATCTATCTGCAGCATATATTTGACATTCTTTGATGCTCAGGACATAAGTGAATCACTCGTCACTGTATTCTTAAAGAGACAACATCACAAAAAAAGGGGATGCTTGGAAGGGGGAAGAATTTATCAAAAGTGAATTGAAATTAAACGAAGTAGAAAAATGCCCCATACAAGTTGCAAATCTTATTTCAATAGGATATGTATTCTATAGACTTCAAAGGGTTCCACACTTTTTTCCTAAAAAATAATAGACTTGCTATATTTTAAAATTACATATAAGAATACTTGTGTAAGACAGTGTTTTAAATATTAAAGATTTTTAATTCTTTCTTTGTTCTTTAGAGGTAGTACTTCAACCTTCTTTGTATATCCACAAAGGAGAATTGAAATAGTGTTCAATTGTATTGATAGATTCAAGATTAAGCTGTTAGCCACAAACCTGCCATTACAAAGGAACTCTTCAAAGACCACACCTTAGAGTATATCCACATTTAGAAAACATAATTTACCTGGCATTCTATGACAATTCATAACAATACAGTTGTTATGGTAGAAAAAAATGAAATGAGAAGCTTAATAATATCTACAGATGTGTGCAAGTTAAGGAAGTTAAGGAGAGTTGGAGTATGTTATGCATTCCCTGCAATCCAATCAATTTAATTACTCAATCTATATTATTATTTAAGTAATGGCAAAATCATTGACTTATTCATAATAGTTGCTAATTGTTTTTTAAAATAAATTCTACAAAGGACAAAGGAAACACCCATTTCCATTTGTTTTATGTTAAATCAACATATAACCACTCATGGTGATTTCATTCAAAGAAAACAGAAGGAACTCATTAGCTTATGTGGTTGGAGAGATTGATGGGCTTCAAACATTTTAACCATACATGTTTTTTCCAACTGTTGAAACTCATGTTTTTAATTTAAGCAACCTTAAGAACCTAAAGATTGTTGTATTCAATGGGTTCATATATTTCTGATACAGAAATTATGCTAATTTTTAAACCAAGATTTACCATCTACATATCTTTGTTTAGAAGGAAGTGATCAGGCACTTGTTAAAGTATACATATGAATAACAGTAGTTTGAGTAACAAAGAATCTGAAATAGTATGAAAATAGACATAGGTACAGAATACTGTGATTTGTGTAAGCGAGTAGAATACAGTATCAGCTTCACTACCCTACTCTGGCAGACAGCTATAGCTAAGACATGTCTAGAAGGGTCAGGGTTGAAGGGGAGAGATACTGAGGCTTGAGTGTAGGCCAAAAACTGCCATTAAGTTTGAGCAACACAGTTATAGAAAACTATGAAGGAGGGAAGGTTGTATCTATTATGAGGAGCATATTTTTGCCTGTGATTAGAGTTTATGAAAGTTCTCAAAAGAAACAAAAAACATGTGGAATGACTTTCATTTCTAATTCAGAAATAGAATTAAAATTACCTAGATTATATCCTAAACCTAACTCAGTTCCATTTTCTTTATCATTACTTTTCAATGATGCTTGGTGCTGAAACCAGCTTTTCCAACTCTAGGAAATAAACTACATGAAAGCTCCAGAGCAGATCAGAGCAATGTATGAATGCCAGACTTAACTAGAACTTGTTGAAAGTTGCTAGCTTTGTTTTCCATTTTTGCTTTGCCATGCATGTAGGCTGAAAAGAAATCAAAACTCATTTTCCATAAGAGCAAAAACATATGAAAGCATTTGGCAAAGCCAGTAAGGTTTTAACTATTCTCCTGCTCTGTATGCTTAGCAAATTTTGTCCAAGAAAGCCAAACCCTATCCAAAATGTAGAGATGCAGTCTTCAAAAGTAATGACAGTTTAAAGTATAATATAAATATAATTAAGACATATTATATTTAATGGTGTTATTTAGAAGTATATAATCACATATATTATTAATACCTGTCATTTGGTAATTAATACTTTTAAAAAAAGCATCCACTAGTTCAACTGGTAGCATGACTTTTTCTGTGCACTACAAGTGTTAATATAAAAAGATTTAGGAAATTTTTATGTCATTACCATTATGATACTCAAAGTAAGCAAATTTAAAAAGATATTCCTCAAAATTATTGTTCCACTGAGTCTTAAACAACTCAAAGTTTTTCTTTCCCATAGATTGTTCCTATAACTCTCATTAATCTCTGCACCTTGAGGATTTTCTATAATTGGGTCTTATAGATCTTTTATCAATGCTTCTGTCAGAACACAAAGGGTAACCAAAAGAACACTCATTTTATACAAAGCTGTCTATAACTTCTAATTTGTTCATAAATACTCATAACCATGTTTTCTCATTAACAATGTGTGGTTTAAAAAAAACACCTCCTGATCCCCCTTTTAGTGCATATAAGCCTCCACCACTGTCAACAATGAAGATTAAATTTATTTAAACGTTCTTTAAAATTGTTGAAGGTAAGCTAAGAGTAATTTAAAATTACAATACTTTGAATGGGTAGTTTTTGATAAAGCATCATGTATTGCTTAGGTGCAGAACAAAAGCAAAGAGATGGTTAACAGTAGAAGGCAACTCTACTCTATGAAATCTAAATCCTTAAAGATAACCAAGTAGCAATTTCACAGAATAGTCCATATTGAATTTTTAGTGCCTCTGGGAATATGACTTTGATTACTCATGTCACATTTCACTATAGTATGGCAAAACTTGCAAAGACTTTTAAGAGTCAGGAAACAAACTCACAAATACTCTCTGCGTTTTAGAAAGTGAATCAGAGATACAATTCTATAACACTTCCAATGTTTTCATATTGTTTCAAGTGTGTATAATACTTACAATGTTTTTATATATTATGGTTTTCATAATTATACAGCATAAAATAATTATACTCTGTGATCCCTTAGTATTTTTAAACACAAAACTTATTTATTTATTTATGTATTTATCGAGACAGTGTCTCACTCCCGCCCCAGGAATGCCGTGGCACAGTCATGGCTCACTGCAGCACTGACCTCGTGGACTCAAGCAATCTTCCCACCTCAATCTCCCAAGTAGCTGGGACCACAAATGAGTGTCACCACACCTGGCTAATTTTTTTTATTTTTTCTAGAGACGGGGTCTCTCCATGTTGCCCAGGCTGGTCTTGAACTCCTGGATTCAAGCAACCCTCCCAAAGTGCTGAGATTACTGCCATGAGCCATCACTCCTGGACTTGTTTCATTTCTGAAAATATTTTATAGCATAAAATTGTATAACATGAGATGTTTGACTTTGATTTTGGTTGATCCTTCTGATCTATAAATTAGCTCTTACTAATATTTTTCATGATTTTGTTCTCTAATCAATATAACTATGATCTTTTACTCCAATTTGCTGCTTTATTTTTTAAAGAACTTTATTTGTCACGTATATTTTAGTAAAAATAAATATGCCTGAGCATCTGGAAAGTAGAACAGCAGTTTGCAAAGTAAAATACTGTGTTATAAACCTAATTCCCATCGACACAGTTTTTTAATAAAAGAATACAATAGTATAATTCAGGTTTCAACTTATTGAAACTCTTTACAATGCATTCTTAAGGTCACTATGAAATCAATCACTTAGATCCTAGACCAAACAATGATGTAATAGGCATATGCTTTTGTGATAGAAAAGAATCAGTTTCTTCCAAATTAGCATGCAAATTTAGAATCATATTAAAATGTCATTCATATCTCAAAGGAGTACTGAAAGGATTCAGTAATGATAAGGTTTTATTAAGTAATATTTAATGAAAATCCGGGGAAAAATTTGTTTTAGGTTAAAAATGCAAACAAATAACCTGTCCAGTCATTATAACATTAAAAACATGTTGCTAAACCATTACCTGGATAATATATTCTTTGAATGGTTTTATTTTAGTGATGGAAATGTATTTCACTGGACCATCCACACTGTTAGTCAATTGTCCTGGTTACCAAAATCACCTATCTACAACATAACTAAAGAGGCTTATTAGTACGTTAACAGTGCATTCTTCATTATGGGGGCAACTTTAGCTGTCCCGATAATGACACCAACTTAATTAGTACTATGTCCTTACTACCTGAATTAATGGCCGAAATTCAAACTATATATTTTTAATTGTTCAAACAATGTAGAATACACAGCAAGAAAAGCTAATTTCCTATTTATTATCTAATGACAATTGAAACACAATAATTCATTATAATACTGGGTTACTGCTATATGTGAGGTGACGTGTCAAGGAAGGAGGTCACGGATATAACATAAAAACAATTTTTATAGTTTGTTAAAATAAAATTAGAGAAAAGCAGAGTAAAAATGCTGGCTATGAAATGTTAATGTTTGAGGAACCCAAGAATGTGAATCATTTTCAAATGATCCAAATCCCAAGAAGACTATCATTTATCATTTAAAAATAAATTTGTGGGTAATCAAATAAAGAATCTGAAAAATATTTAAAAGAATGAATTTTGACATTTTCATATAATTATTCAATATTTACTTTCTCTCCAATGCCCTGTTGCAAAACAATTTTATGTATTTTATGTATAAATCAAAATATTTTATGCAAGTGTAGATTTGAGATGATAATGCTGGCCTATTTGCTTATATTGAATATTTCTGTACAGGAGGAAATCATGTAAGGTCAAAAATGGATACTAGATTGAATATTTAGAAAACTATCTTTCCTTAGGAATATTTACAGCTTATCAAAATTTGGAAGTAAAATATTATACCTTATATACTGAGGGAAGTCTGTCTTTGCCTGAATTTTTCAGTTAGTGAGAGAAGTGTTTAAATACTCTGTAGTTAGATTATTAACTTCAACAAAACTGAAACAGATGTGTGTCTTAATATGCCATTAAATTTATGATTTACATAGAACCCTTACATAGAGCTGAGCAGAGGCCAATGATTCTAATTTGCTCTAGATTTACAATAACCTGATCTGGTTTTTGTAAGTACTGAAACACTTTAAACAAAATTAGAAAGCGTTGTGTTTTGTGTGATTAAAGATGCAATTCCCTTTGGGGTAATGAGAAATGTTAGAGCATGTTTCTTTCTTTATGGATGTTTCTATTATAAACAAGAGTGCTATACATTATATATTTTTGTTACTGTGATTTCCTTGTTTTTAATTATAAAATCAATTGAATTTCAGTGGAGTCTAAAACTGAAACTATGCCAAAATTTAGCTGAAGAATGTGTAGTGAGCCTTATAAAAATCCTTAAAATTTTTCCCAGGGTCTTAAGGTCTTGTTATATAAATACTCGTTCACCATCATTTTCTAGAGCAAAACGTCTTCGATTAAGACCTATGTAGCAAAAAGACTTGAGTGCAGAATAAATTTTAAGCCTAGACGATGACATGAATAAAATTGTTCAGGACTAATGATTACTAGATTCATATAAATTACAAATAGAAAAAAAGGTCTATTTTCTCTCATTACACAAATGATAATATTTACAGCACCATTATTTAAACTTTCTCCTTTGCTTTGGTGAATTATAATACTTCAGCGGCTAAAAATAAAATCTATAAAAACACTTTATTTTAAATATTGTAAATACTATTTCCTTAAAAATCAGCCAGGAAATGTTGATATAAATATCAACATAAACATATGTGTATATGTTTATGTATATAGAAAATAAGCACATTAAAAAGTATTAATTCATTAAAAGTTTATCTCTCATGAAACCTTTATTAGCCCTTGAAGTCTTTGCCACTTCACATAAAATGATTTATCTTTTGAATAACAAGGTTCCATTAATCTGTTTGACAAAGGAATTTTAAAATCATTTAAATAATTTATTTGAATGAATTATTTAAATTCTGTAAAAAATATATATGCACATGTATATGTATATATCTGCGTCTATATATTTGTGTTCTGGCACAATATCACATAAAAAATACAAAATGGAATTCAGAATACATTGTCCTTGACATCACCGGTGTGACTTGGTGTTCTGCTGATGTGTTCTGTGATCACCCACTGTTTGCATAGGACCCCTGTTAGAAGGCCATTTGTGCTACATTTGGCACAACAGGGTGATTTAATGTCAGGAGAAACTTGCACATGATTTTCCATATTCATTTTTAATTTTGCATTCTCACTGAAATTGTAGGCTGACATGTGTTTCAAAATGTAAGGATAATAAAGGCAATTATTCAGCACTCATAGAAACCTGCTTTCCTCAATTCAGTGCTCTAGGTGCTGCAGGAAAATGGTAAACATACTCCCTCCACAGATAAATAAATCATCTGTGGAAACAAAGGAGAAATATGCACACAAAGGAAACAAGAATACACAAAACTATTTATAAGTTAATACACAAAACTAATTAGGACATAAGGATTTGTAGACTATGCTTAATATGCATGGCATTCTGAAATTTTAACTATATAGTATTTCTTCACAGATTATTACTTCACAAAATTTTCTCTCAAATAGATTTTATTCTTGTTCCTTTTTCCCGGAAAATGCATTTTTACTCAGAAAAATAATGAAAACTATGAATAATTTTCCAACTTTGGTGAGGTTATAGAATAAATTTATGACAAATTATCAATTTTATTTTTAAACCTTCAGCAAAATTAGCTTTCACTTAAGTATATCCTACACAGAACATAATAGGTAATATCGGTAGTATGTATCTATTGTTTTTACCTGCTCGTCTTTTTTTGTTTTCGTTTTTGTTTTTGTTTTTTTTGAGATGGAGTTTCACTCTTTCTCCTAGGCTGGAGTGAAGGTGGTGCGATCTTGGCTTACTGCAACCTTCACCTCCCGGATTCAAGCGATTCTACTGCCTGAGCCTCCTGAGTAGCTGGGATTACAGGCGAATGCCACCACGCCTGGCTAATGTTTGTATTTATAGTACAGACAGGGTTTCACTATGTTGGCCAGGCTGGTCCCAAACTCCTCAGGTGATCCTCCCACCTTGGCCTCCAGAAGTGCTAGGAATACAGGCATGAGCCACCGCACCCAGCCTTTTTTCGGTGGGGGGGAAAATTTCATCCAGTTTTTTTTTCATGTGTGCCACTGTTCCACTGCCCCATTATAGTAGGTTTGGTGGATTCATTCAGGTTTTATTTCAATTTTGTTACCCATCCTATCAACAAATTTCTTTTTTTTTTTTTTTTTTTTTTTTTTGAGACAGTCTCACTCTGTTGGCCAGGCTGAAGTGCAATGGTGCTATCTCAGTTCACTGCAACCTCTGCCTTCTAGGTTCAGCCTCCCAAATAGCTGGGCTTACAGGCATGCACCACCATACCTGGCTAATTTTTGTATTTTTTAGTAGAGATCGGGTTTCACCAAGTTGGCCAGGCTGGTCTTGAACTCCTAATCTTGTGATCTGCTCACCTCGGCCTCCCAAAGTGCTGGGATTACAGGCATGAGCCACCATGCCCAGTCCTATCAACAAATTTCTTTTAACCTTAATTTACTAGAGAGGACATAATTTCACACATAATAATATTTCAATCTATTTTTGTGGCATTTAGTAAACTTTGAGCCTCTAACTTTTTCAGTCCTCTCACTTTCATCCAACCATCCACAAACCCAGCTATAACACTCTGCCATTTTAAACTCATTACCCGCAATACTCAAACCTTGGGAGGCAGGGAAGAGAAGCTCTCAGCAATCTAATACAATTTTTCAAAATAGCTCATGAATCTTGGGGAGATAATGGTCTTTTAAAAGTTCCTATTTTTAAAAGATGCCTTAAATTTTAAATTTTAATTAAAAGAAAAAAAGAGACCTCAAACTCCTTTCTGGAACTTAGAATTTCCTCTTGAGAAGCATGGCCCTCCCTACTCACTTTCTTTTTTTTTTGGAGATGGGATCTTGCTGTGTCACTCAGGCTGGAGTGCAGTGGTGGTGTCATTTGGCTCACCATAACCTCCACCTCCCTGGGCTCAAGTGATCCTCCCACCTTGGCTTCCAAAAAGAAGCTGGAACCACAGGCATGTGCCACCAGGCCGGGTTAGTTTTTGTATTTTTGTTAGAGGCAGGGTTTTACCATGTTGCCTAGGCTGCCTACTCACATTTGTGTATCTAGAAATGGCTCCCAACTTTGTATGGCATAGGAAGTATTACACTATTCAGAATGGTATGCACCAATCATAGTGAGGTAATTTTGAAACACTTCACCTATTCTCAGAAGCTTTTTGAAGAACAGTGACCTTTTCAGCCTCTAGCTATAGTTGGCTGATGGAAAATATTTCTGGAATAAATGAGAGTTAGATTCCTATCATGATGAATACCATTGTAATATTTAGTTCAATATATTGTCCAAATTCTGCAGGACTGCTTTTGCTGATATGGATATTGCAAGTTGAATAACTTAGAAATCTTATACAAATGTACTCACCACATATAAACATACACACAAATTTCCATATTAATAAATTTTTTGTTAATTCACTGAAATATTTTTGTAGGCCATATGTAAACAAATTTTAGAAACTGCATAAATTAGTAATTACAAGGAAAAATTGAGTATTTTCCAGAATAACAATGTTTGTATGTGTGTGTTCTTTAAGTAAAAAGAAACAAAAATGTAGACAAATTGTCAAAGGAGTTTCTAGTACAATTAATTATCCTATTGAGTGAGTGTGTGTGTGTGTGTGTGTGTGTGTGCGCTTGTGTGGGTGCATTGGTTAGGTGGGAAATATCTCAAGGAAAGCAGGAAATAAAGCATCTGAATTCTTGAATTTAGAAAAGTTGAAATGTTGGCTGTCTATCACATTTTCCCTAGAACAGCTCTTCTCCCTTATACTTTTCCTGTCCCAACAACTTAGATAAAGATGTGTCCAGGGAACCTCAGAAATTATAATCAATGGGACTTACATACAACTTTTCAAGGGTTATGTTTCACACCCTGATACTTCGGTTTTATTCAAAGAAAAAACATCCTTGACAAATAATGCATTACGCTAAGAAGTACCATATTTCTACTGTAGTTCACTTATGACTCATTAAGTTGTCAAAGCCTGGAACTCTACCTCCAAGAATCAAAAAGGCTTTTTAACCAATTTTTCCCTGCTAGATTACCAGAAATTTTTTATTAATATTATCTTAATGAGTAAACTAACAGAAATGTCCAAAAAAGGAGATGTTTGGATTTTGGGCTGACATTTTTAATGCTGTTTCTTTTTGGTTACATTCTTGCTTTTAATAAAATCTTTCTAGCCGGGCGCGGTGGCTCACGCCTACAGTCCCAGCACCTTGGGAGGCCAAGGTGGGCGGATCACAAGGTCAGGCAATCGAGACCATCCTGGCCAACATGGTGAAACCCTGTCTGTACTAAAAGTACAAAAAAATTAGCTGGATGTGGTGGTGCATGCCTGTAATCCCAGCTACTCCAGAGGCTGAGGCGGAAGAATTGCTTGAACCCAGGAGGCGGAGATTGCGGTAAGCCGAGATCATGCCACTGCACTACAGCCTGGGTGACAGTGAGAGACTCCATCTCAAAAAAAAAGAGCCTTTTCAAAATGTGTTAGTACAGTATTTTACTATCTAAGAAAATTATACTGAATATCATTTCTTTGATGATGTGGAATTTTTCAGTGTTGAAGAATCATCAAAATGAACATTGATTTTCATAGAATGTATTACATATCACTGTATTTGTTGATTTACTTGTCTTCTTCCCCCACGTGACTGTAAGCTCCTTAGAATCTCTCTAAACTATATGCCCAGCTTTTAGCAAAGCATAAAATCAAGGTCTCAAACTGCTGTGGCCTGTATAAAATCTTGCCAACAAATGTAGTTTGTTTGCCCCATGCATGGTGGGTCACACTGTCTTTGGTTTTGTTTCGTTTTTTAATCAATCATCCATCAACTCTCAAAAATTAGATTTCCATAAAAATATAGATTTTCAACTTCTAAAGAAAATATGGAAACATCTGGCAACATTTGTCATACATTAGTTCATAGCAACATCCAGGAGGAAAGGCTTTACCTTCTAAACAAAACATGTCCTCTGTGTTAGTCTGCTTTGAATTCCTATAAAGGAATACCCAAAACTGGGTAATTTATTTAAAAAAAAAAAAAAAAAAGTGGTTTATTTGGCTCACGTTTCTGCAGATTATACAGGAAGCATGACGCTGGCATCTGCTGCTTCTGAGGTCCTCAGTAAGCTTACAATCATGGTAAAGGCAAAGGGGGAGCAGACTTGTCGCATAGAGAGAAACAGAACCAGAGAGAGAGGGGAGAGGTCCCTGACTCTTTTCAACAACCAGATCTTGCATGAACATACTACTATGGAGAGGAACCCAAGCCATATATGAAGGATTCTCCCCCTATGACCCAAACACCTCCCCACCAGGCTCCACCTCTAATACTGGGGACAACATTTCGACATGAGATTTGGAGGGGTCAAAAATCCAAACTATCACCCCCCTCTTACTATATTCTCTACCATTTCTTATTGCCTCCTCAAAACCAAGGCAAAGTATCTTGTGCCATGAATCACTCAATTTGTGTAAGGTATGTTTCATTTTAATGGTGGCATTAAAGGAAAGTGAAATGTATCTTCACCCATATTTCTATAATGTGGAAAATAGAAAGATAGATCAAGAGGACTATATTTTTCACCCAGCTGCCCTTCACCCATTATTTTTCTCCCTAGCCCCTATAAACATTTTAATGTTTGAGCTCTGGTGGTCAATAATTTTTATGTTGAGAACATGTGTGAATTATACTGTCAATATACATTATAAGACACGAAAAAATATGTTGAATAGTAGTAATAGTGCTTTACTTTGTTCAAAGGATTTGTGTATGTATTACCTCATTTGTGTTCTTACTTCATACATAGGTCATATTGAAATTATATTGCCCCTTTATTCATACTGATTAGCTTAGTCCATTCTCTATATTCACTCACCAGTTTTCTTTTTTCTCCCCACCTGTCACCACTTCCTACCACTCTTCTATTGTTTTATCTAAACCTTTTTTTTGATCTCGGATCACTGCAAACTCTGCCTCCCAGGTTCAAGCAATTCTCCTGCCTCAACCTCCCGAGTAGCTGGGATTACAGGTGTGCACCACTATGCCTGGCTAATTTTTGTATTTTCAGTAGAATCGGGGTTTCACAATGTTGTCCAAGCTGGTCTCAAACTCCTGACCTCAGGTGATCCACCCACCTCTGCCTCCTAAAGTGCTAGGATTACAGACATGAGCCACTGCGCC
Source organism: Ateles fusciceps (assembly GCA_036589455.1). Taxonomy (NCBI): domain Eukaryota; kingdom Metazoa; phylum Chordata; class Mammalia; order Primates; family Atelidae; genus Ateles; species Ateles fusciceps. The sequence continues at coordinate 3,991,804 of JAZHEH010002780.1, forward strand.
CATTCATTTTTATATGACATGTTCAGTTGTTTTCCCTGCATGGGAAGCTTTCTTGACAGAAACAAATAATAATTTTGATTATTTTTGTATTTCCTATTATCCCGTAACTATACTTCACCAAGAGATGACACATGAAAGAAATCAGACTGCATTAGTCCATTTTCACACTGTTAATAAAGACATACCCGAGACTGGGAATGAAAAGAGGTTGAATTAGACTTGCAATTCCACATGTCTGGGGAGGCCTCAGAATTATGGCAGGAGGCAAAAGACACTTCTTACATGGTGGTGGCAAGAAAAAATGAGGAAGATGCAAAAGCAGAAACCCCTGATAAAACCATCAGATCTCACTGGGTACAGTGACTCACACTGCACTTTGGGAGGCCAAGGTGGGTGGATCACGAGGTCAGGAGTTCGAGACCAGCCTGGCCAATATGGTGAAACCCCATCTCTACTAAAAATACAAAAAAAAAAAAAAAATTAGCTGGGAATGGTGGCGCACACCTGTAATCCCAGCTACTCAGGAGGCCGAGGCAGGAGAACTGCTTGAACCTGGGAGGTGGAGGTTGTAGTGAGCCAAGATTGCACCACTGGCCTACAGCCTGGGTGACAGAGTGAGACTCCGTATAAAAAAAAAAAAAAAAAAAACCATTCTGGCCAACATGGTGAAACACTGTCTCTACTAAAACACAAAAAATTAGCCAGGCTTGGTAGCACGTGCTTGTAGTCCCAGCTACTCAGCAGGATCATGCCACTGCACTCCGGTATGGTAACAGAGCAAGACTCCATAAAAAAAAAAAAATCAGATCTCATGAGATTTCTTCACTACCATGAGAACAGTACGGGGGAGACTGCCCTATGATTCAAATTCTCACCCACCAGGTCCCTTGTGCAACACATGGGAATTATGGGAGTACAATTCAAGATGAGATTTGGGTGGGGACACAGAGCCAAATCGTATCACAGACTTTTTCCATCAAACAAATGGAAATAAACAATCTTTTATGAATTAATATACATAGTTTAATAGTATAGTTAAATAAAAACACAATATAGCAGAAACTGCCAAACACATAATGTTTTTAAGGCAAACAAACTTAGCCTTCACTAAAAGTTACTAGAAGTAGTTGATGGCCCTAGATGTGTTTAAAAATTTTTTTCCTTAAGATTATACTCTTCAAAGAGAAATACTTGCTTAGAATTGGAATGACTTCCAGAATCTAAGAATTTTTTAATTTTATTTTTATTTCATTTATTTAATTATATTTATTGAGATACTGTCTCACTTTGTCACCCAGGCTGGAGTGCAGTGGCACAATCTTGACTCATTGCAACCTCTGCCTCTCGGGTTCAAGCGATTCTCATGCCTCAGTCTTGTGAGTAGCTGGGACTACAGGTGTGCACCACCACACCCAGCTATTTTTTTTTTTCTGTTGAGACAGAGTCTCTCTATTTTGCCCAGGCTGGTCTCAAATTCCTGGGCTCAAGTGATGTTCCTGCCTTGGCCTCCAAATCACTGGAATTATAGGTGTGAGCCACCACATGCAGCTTATAACTCTATTTTAAATTCTCATCTCCAGAAGATGAGAATCGTCTACATTAAATATGCTAGTTAGGTTTTGGAAAGGTTTTTTTTTGTTTGTTTTTGTAGACATGGGGTCTCATTTTGTTGCTCAGGCTAGAATACAGTAGCATGATCATAGCTCAACGCCACCTGGAATTCCTGGGCTCAAGCAATCCTCCTGCCTTAGCTGCCTGAGGAGCTAGGACTACAGGTGTGCACCATCATGCCCAGCTGATTTTTAAATTTTTTGTGCAGACAGGGTCTCCCTATGTTGCCCAGGCTGGTCTGGAACTCTTGGGCTTGAGCATCTTCACCCCTCAGCCTCCCAAAGTGCTGGTACTACAGGCATGGGCCATCACACCTGGCCTAAACATGCTAGTTTTACATTTTTCTATAAATTTTATCATTTGCATAATATTCTTTATATCAGCTTAAAGTTCTAAGTAATATATAATTTCTGAAAAGATCCTCTGTGCACATTGTAGTAGTCTCATTGAAATACTCCTCTCCTTTTTCTAACAGTTTTATACATCTTTTAATCAACTGTAGTTTTCTTAATTTTGTTTTAGGATACACAAACTCTTGCCTACCACTTTATTAAATAAATATCTAAGCAACTTTACTATTGAAACTTTAGTAGAACAAATATCTGTCAATTGGTGGAATAGACTCCATTTAAAAGAAAATCATCACAAATAATTACTGTAAAACCTGGAAACTAATATTGCCAAATATGACTGGATCCCCTCCATAATAGAAGTTTTCTCTTTTTTCCACTAAGAAAGACACCTCTAAATGAAAAAAGTAAAATTAAACTTCTCGTATTCATAGTATTTAGTTTACAAAAATTTTGTCTTATCTCCCTTTTTACTTCTGCCAAATTGAAAGATAAAAGATGTAATTAATTCATAAAATTGGATAATTAACACCAATTGACTTAATCTGTATCCATACTAAAAAAATGAAACATTTTTACTATATTTTTACTCTCAACAAAACACATACATTGAAAAGTGGAATTTCTTTTCTTTTTTTTTTTATTTACATTTTTATATATATTTTTTTAAAAGACGGGTTTCACCATGTTGGTCAGGCTGGTCTTGAAATCCCGACCCCAGGTGATCCGCCCGCCTTGGCCTCCAAAGTGCTTGGATTACAGGCGTGAGCCACCACGCCCGGCCCTTTTTTTTTTTTTTTTAGGAATTTCTTTTCTTGATGCTTAGTAAACATCCCATGAAGTTGCAATTTTCTTTCTTTCTCTCTCTCTTTCCTTCTTTCTTTCTCTCTCTCTCTTTCCTTCTTTCTTTCTCTCTCTCTTTCTTTCTTTCTTCTTTTTTTTTTTTTTTTGACAAGGTCTCATTGCTGGAGTGCAGTGGCATGATCTCAGCTCACTTTAACCTCCATCTCCCAGGTTCAAATGATTCTCATGCCTTAGCTTCTCGAGTAGCTGGGATTACAGGCATGCACCACCATGCCCTGCTAATATTTTTATTTTTAGTAGAGATGGGGTTTCACCATGTTGGCCAGGATGGTCTCAAACTCCTAGCCTCAAGTGATCCATCTATCTTGGCCTACCAAAGTGCTGGGATTACAGGCGTGAGCCACCGCACCTGGTCAAGGCTGCAATCCTTACTCTTCATAGCTTTAATCCTTTATATTCTCTTCTTACTTAAAATTCTACAATTTGGTACAGTCAAGAATTTGGTAAATACCATTTGAAATTACTTTGCTTTGCAAAAGTTTTTGAAACACCACCACTGAACACTTGACACATGCTTTCAAAGAAGTCACAGATATTACTTTTTCAAAGTAAGAACTATATTAAAGATCAATGTTTTCTTCTCCCTTACCTTGAAAAAGATCTGTTGAAAAGATATGAAAGGCCTCATAAAATAAAGTGTAAGGTCACTTAACACTGGTTAATGTTTATATTAAGATGCTTTATTTTTATTCTTAGAAAAGCAACATAACTTGAAAGCTTAGGATTTCATTGAGATGACCCAAGTTCAGATCTCAGCTTCATCATTTTCAGGTTGTGCATTTTTAAGCAAATTATGAAACTTTAAATTAACTGTTGTTTTTTTTTCTAATTTTTGAAATGAGAATGATCATTACCTGTGTCTTATAATGTTAAGAGGGTTATATGAATTAATACAGATAGTACCTGGCACATAACAACTCTTCAAATATTTGCTATTATTCTGGTGTCTTTAATAACATAAAACAGTTGACAACTTTTCATAATGCTATTATATAAATACTTAAACTTGTATAAGCTCATATGAAACAATTTTGAACATTCTATCTTACTTACTAGGTTGTATTATAGCAAAGAATTTTGTAAGTATATTTTGAAATATATAGCTTTATATTGACTACATAAAAATCTTATCATCATATGCCAGTATTGTTTGTATTTCTAATGTTTTAAATGATAATTTTGAAGGATCTACTCTCTCTTAGTTATGTTTATAGAGTTAATTATTTACTTATTTATTTCCTTTCATATTTTCAAAAGGATTTAAGGAGATTTACAAACAAGAAGAGATAAAAATAATAAGAATGCAGAGACAAGGAGAAAATGAAAATTGAAAATTAAAAAGTAAAGAAGAGCACCAGGCATGGTGGCTCACAACTATAATCCTAGCACTTTGGGGGGCTGAGATGGGTGGATTGCCTAAGTTCAGGAGCTCAAGACCAGCCTGGGCAAGCCGGTGAAACCCCGTCTCTACTAAAATTCGAAAAAATTAGCCAGCATGTCAGTGTGCACCTGTAGTCCCAGCTACTCGAAAGGCTGAGGCAGGAGAATTGCCTGAACCAGGGAGATGGAAATTGCAGTGAGCCAAGATCATGCCACTGCATTCCAGCCTGGGCAACAGGTCTCAAAATAAATAAATTAATTAATGGCAAGAAAGGTGAACACAGGCAAAGTATGCCTATATGCATGTTGGACATAAGCCCTTAATTTGCTTTTAAGATTTCTAAGAGCCACACAAAGAGAAGAGCTATTACAGATTCCTAAGGCATGGCAAAAGCATGACCTGATGATGAGGACAGAGAGATCTCACTGAATGAAGCTGGCCAATTACTTGTCCTTCCATCCCTTCCCTACTACTGATCCTTCCCTCTGTCCTGTCTTCGTTGATACTCAAGTAGATACAGTCTGTTTTACTTTGGCTACAAAGATGTCCTTCCTCCTAAACTCTGTTGTCCCAACCTATAAAACTCTCCAAAGGCTAGTTCTTTTTTTTACCTGAGACGGAGTTTTGCTCTTGTTGCCCAGGCTGGAGTGCAATGGCGCGATGTTCACTCACTGCAACCTCCACCTCCCGGGTTCAAGCCATTCTCTTGCCTCAGTCTCCTGAGTAGCTGGGATTATAGGTGCCCACCACCATGCCCAGCTAATTTGGTATTTTTAGTAGAGATAGGTTTTCTCCATGTTGGTCAGGCTGGTCTCGAACTCCCAACCTCAGGTGATCCGCCCACCATGGCCTCCCAAAGTGCTGGGATTACAGGTGTGAGCCACCATGCCTGATCTCCAGTTTTTTAAAAAAGCTAACTTACCTAAGAAACTCTACACCTACTTCCGATGTTCATTCTGGCAAAGATTTTTTTTTTTTGAGACGCACTTTTGCTCTTGTTGCCCAAGCTGGAGTACAATGGCGCGATCTTGGCTCACTGCAACCTCTGCCTCCCAGGTTCAAGCGATTCTCCTGCCTCAGCCTCCCGAGTAGCTGGGATTACAGGTGCCCACCACTACACCCAGCTAATTTTTTGTATTTTTAGTAGAGATGGGGTTTCACTATGTTGGCCAGGCTGGTCTCAAACTCCTGACCTCAGGCAATCCACCCACCTCCGGCTCCCAAAGTGCTGGGATTACAGGCAGGAGCCACTGCGCCTGGCCTCTGGCAAAGATTCTTAATAGGAAGGAGGATATCAAAATCTCTGGAATATCTTGGGGAAGTGGAGATAAAGACTCAAGTGGTTGTGATAGAGTGGTCTCCCTTTCCACTATCAACTTCAGGGAAACGCTGCTTCAAAGCACCTGATAAAATTAACCCTTTCTTGCAGGGAAAATGATAAACTTAGAAGAGAGAGAGAGAGAATAGGCTCACTGGGTATAACTAACATCTATTACTAGTTAACAGCTAGGTTCTAATTCAGGAAATAACTGATAATTAATTTTTTAAAGTATATTCATTTTACTTTAGACCAAAAAATGAATTCTGGCATTAGAAATTACCCCTTCATTAATATGTTATACTGATAAAATAATAAGATTGACTTCTTATGTTACTTGAAGATATGTATTCTTGAATTTGCTATTTTTTGGTTTTACTGGATTTAATTCAAGAATAAGAAGGGAATAGGGTAGGGGATAAACATTAATCAAGGACCATTTATGTATCAGATACTGTGAGACATTTTAATGTTACTTTATTTTAAGGCTGGCATTCGGCTGGCAGGCATTGGCAGGGCTTGCTGGTAGTTTATGACCAGCATCTGTTCTGATCTATTGGTGCCCAAGCCCAGCCATTTACACATTATTAAATATTTTAGTGTTACCCTGCTTTAATATTCAAAATAAACCTGCAGAAAGATGGTAACACTGGGAGCTGGGAACAGACTCACTATTCAGGGACCCATGGCTCTGACTTTTTCTGCTTTTCCCCATCCTGCCTACAGGAAGTTTTCTTCTTTGTGCCAATTTGGTTCTACAAGTGGGAGAGCCCTATATGTACAAACACTTCCTTGCATGGAAGTGCCCAGGCCATGAAATATAAATGCTTCTAGAGTAACAAGTTTGAATTTTAAAAATTGTGTCTTTCAGTGTCCCTGCCAGTTGTGTGGCCCAGAGGAACCAGAGGAAAAGAAAAATCAAGCCAAGATATGATTTGTCTGCATGCACCTGCTCCTGATACCCGTGGTCACCTGGATCCAAGTTCTATATCCTTGGCTAAATACACTGGGAAGATGGCAGGTGTGTATGTGATAGCTTCCTCCCATCTGTAACCAACCTGAAATGCTATCAGTGCTATGATAACAAGGAAATTCTGATATAAAGATGTTAACTGGCTTAAGGTGCCTGATGGTAAAAGAAGTATTTAAAGCTGCATTTTTTAAGACTCCTTTTAAAGCCTAGGTTCTTTTTAGCTACATATCTCATTTGAACCTTTTTTTAGCTGGAAAACCTTTTCCTCTAAAAACAATTCTACGTATTAATGAGGAACAAGTATGTCTGCACTGATTAAAGCAAGATGGGGGCAGAATTAAACTTCAGCTGCACCCTTGTCATTACTGCAGGTCCTGCAGTACCTCCACAAAGCTCAGTGTTGTATTCTTAAGAGTAGAGATGGGAAATCATTGACCTACAAAATGCTGCCACCCTCAGACCCACTCCGTGTTATTCACCTTGGTAAATAATTCATTCAACAAACATACTGTGCAGCTATTGAGTGCCAGACTCTAGGAATACAAAGATAAATAAATAGTGTCTGGCGTCAAGCAGCTCATAGAGGGAGGAAGAAAAGAGGAAATAAATAACTAAATAAGTAAAACAAAAACAGTCACTGATATTTAGCTTTTCTGTATCAATTCTCACAACTGTAAGAGATAGGAATGTTTAACCCTTTAACAAATGAGAAAACTAAAATCAGAAAGGTTAAGAGGATGTATTGTCATGCATCCCTTGAGTAACAGAACAAGGATTACCACCCTGGTCTTTCTTCTGTGGGGGGGACATAGGCTGCAATTCATTGCCAGTCAACAACAAAGTAAGCACATTTCAACACAGACCAACATTTCAAATGCATATCACTTAAATGAGAAGGAAAAAGTCCAGGAAACCTACAGATTAAATTATTTAAATCATTATCATAATACTACCTTACATAACCATTATTCTTATATACCTATTATCTCACAACAACCTTATAAAGTAGAAAGGGTGGATATTATTATTCCATTTATAGAAGTAAATCTTTGGGCTATTAATGGAAGATAACATATTGGGGTGAAACTTACTGAGCTAAGGAAAAGAACCCTGTCTTGCAGTCATGATACTATTCCCAACCGGCTGTGACACTTAAAGTAAGTCAGTTAACCTTTTTAGGCTACAATTTTCTCATCAGTAGATGAGTAGAGGGTCCAGATTTTTCCTTTAGTTCTTTTTTTTTTTTTTTTTGAGACAGAGTCTTGCTCTGTTGCCCAGGCTGGAGTGCAGTGGTATGCTCTCGGCTCACTGTAACCTCCATTTCCCCGGGTTCAAGCAGTTCTCCTGCCTCAGCCTCTCAAGTAGCTGGGACTACAGGCACATGCCACCACACCCAGCTAATTTTTTGTATTTTTAGTAGAGACGGGGTTTCACCATGTTGGCCAGGATGGTCTTGATCTCCTGACCTCGTGATCCACTGCCTCAGCCTCCCAAAGTGCTGAGATTACAGGCGTGAGCCACTGCGACCAGCCAGGGTCCTTCAGTTCTGATACATGATGAATCTGCAGCTTGTAGGAAGTCTTCTAGCTAATACATGGCTTGGTCAGGAATAGAATCCACCTTCCATTCCGAAGCTTTCTACTGTTTCACACTGCTTGTTAATATTAAACTGAAGGGAAAGTTCTGGTTTTCTGGGCATACAATTTGATCATATAAACAATATAATTTTTAATCCAATTTATTTTAATTATAATTCAGTTGAACTGATTGGAAGGTAGGTATATAGTTCTTGCTGGTTAGAAGTTATGAATCTACATGTAAATCCAAGAACCTGTGGGTGGAGGAACATTGGAGGAAAATCTGGATGAACATAAAATGAGAAACATAGAAGTGACAGCACTATGTGACTGCACCACAGACTTTCTGGTCAGAAGGAAAGATAGGGGTGCTTTTCTAGCGCAGACCTCAGATGTTGGCAGAGCAGCAACATATCTTAGTGTTAGGGATTTAACTCTCCAAGTATCTGCAGAAACTTTCATTCCTTGGAAAGCAAAATAGTGACAATTTCTTGACTGGCCTTGCTGATAATTTCATTTCCCAGAAGGCAGAGTAAGCATTAAGGGGAACTCCTGCTCAGGACCCACTCTGCCAGAAGCCAGTAGGTAAAATGGAAATGATTGGAACCTTGGGGAAAAGCAACCATACACTCTTAGAGTTTGATTTAAGCAGTGTTCTGCCTCTGCAAACACAAATGATTCTAATGAGCAAGAAAATGGGGGAGGAAACTAAACAAACCAGTGTGCTGCACAGGGACTTACTGACAGGCTCTGAATTTAAAACAGCATGTGCAAAGGATGGTAAAAGGGACACATAATCAAGCATAAATATATGAAGGTAGCATAGACCTATAAAAATTTAGCAAGACTAAAGTACAGAATGAGCTATGGCTTGTGAAAGATGCTAAAGAGAACCAAAAACGCTTTTCCTTAGAAATGAGGAAGGAGATCAATAAAGGAATAGACTCATTTTTTTGAAGTTGAAGACATAAAATTCATTCATGAAAAAGAGAAAGCCAAGCATCTTTATTCTTTTATGTATCTTCCTGTTGGTTCATTCATGTATCTGCTCATATGTCACCACCTCAGCGAGGACCCTGACCACCGTTTCTAAAAGAGTTCTCTCAGACTTCTCTAACCCTATAGACTTTTCATTCTTGCAATCACTGATGGCCATTATTTTACATACTTTAGTGTTTTTTGTTTATGTTTTTTTTCTTGTAGTGGAAAATACGCTTGTGAATGCAGGTACTTTGATTTTTTCAATACTTTATCTCTAGAGCCTTGTATGTACCAAGTACTACTCAATAAATATGTGATGAATAAAGTCAACACCATTGGACATTAGCTAAAAATGGAAAGACAAAGGGATTATAATTTAGATAGCATTTACTGAGGATAAATAAGGATATCAAGTATATGCTAAGTATTTATATGCACTTGTTCACTTAATCATCATAGCAACTCTATAAAGCGTATGTTACTATTTGGTTGAATAAGTTGCCCAAGATCATGTAACTACAGAAGTAGAGAGCTAAGATTTGCAGCAAGAACTTAGGTACAAAGTCTGAATACTTCACCTGTATGCTCTACTGGGAGAACTTAACTGGTATAGCTGCCAACATGTCTCTTGACCTCTATGAATTATTACAAGGAGAACTTTTAAATGAGATTGTGAAATATTTAACTGATTACCTTTAAAAAATGGGGAGGAGGGAGTCATTAGAGAGGAATGCCTTATGTTCAAAAAATGTCAGTCTGCAAACTTTAGATCCATGAAATGGATGTTGCTTGGTGGCAGTGAGGGGTAGGAAATAGTCTACATAATATTTATTATAAAAGGCTATTTCATGAACATTTTTTAAAGTGTTATTAGGAAAAAGTCTAAATCCACAAAGAGTAAGTTATTCAGCCCACTCTTAGATATTCTTTTCTGTCAGAGTTAAGCTAGTATATCAGAACAATTGATACACAGATATCTAGATTCTAGCAGAGCATTTAATAAGGTCTTTCTTTATGTCCTTGTGAACAAGATGAAGAAATACAGGTTTAGGGATAGTATTATTATGTGTGTTCATAACTGGTTGATGATTGTACCCAATGGCAATGTTAATGAATCTGTGTCAGCCTGGAGGAAGGCTTTTCAAGGGACATACCACAGACCTTTGTCTTTGGCCTTGTCTAATGTGAACATATTTATCAATGACTGAGATAAAGCTATGAGAAGGCATGCCTATCAAAAATAGGTTACATGAGATAGGGAAGGTGAGAAAATACATTGGATGATAAAATCAAGATCCTAATGTCCTTTCTAAGATTTTTTTTCAAACAAGTTCTCACTTGTCACCCAGGCTGGAGTGCAGAAGCATGATCACAGCTCACTGCAGCCTATATCTCCTGGGCTCAGGTGATCCTCTCACCTCAGCCTCCTGGGTAGCTGGGACTACAGGCACATGCCATGATATCCAAATAATTTCTTGTAGAGATGGGTTTTCACCATGTTGTCCAGGCTGGTCTTGAACTCCTGGACTCAGGCAATTCACCTGCCTCAGCCTTCTAAAGTGCTGGTTTTATAGACGTGAGCCACCATGCCCAGCCAAATGTTTTAACAACAAAAAGATGAACAAACTCTAAAAATACATCATATTGTTGGAATAATTGTAAGGTCTTGCCTTGGGACCGAAACACCAATTGCCTAAATTTAGTTTAAGGGATATGTGACTTAGCAACAGTACTCCTGGGGGAAAAATGAGGAACTTTACTTGGCAGTGAGTCAGTGGTATAATACAATCACAAAAGCAAGTAACAAACAAAGGAAGAAGTGGTTTAGGATGTGTATAGAATAATGGAGAATGTAATCTAACTCTATTTCAAATTGTTTAGATTACCATGCTCAGTTCTGGAAGTAATATTTTACAGAAGATATAGATGGAAAAGAATACAGAACTCCTAGGAGTTAGCAGCCTGAACGGTAAGGGGACTTAAAACTATCTAGTATGAAAGAAGGCTGAAAGAATTGGGAATTTTTAGCTTGAAAGTTTGTATATTTGATGGGCATATCAGAATAGTATGCATAATAATTTAATCATCATTAAGAGTTTACTATTTACTAGACACTGTGCTAACCATTTTATGTTAATTACTTTTAGCAATAAGCCTCATAAGTAGGTTCTAGGTTATTTTAATGTTATAGATAAGAAAAATGAGTCTGAGAGACATAAGTAATACGTCTAAGGTAATAAAAACCAGCAAGTGATAATGCTTGAATTGGAAGCCAGGTCACTCTTTCTCCAGTGCCTGTTAACTTATCCTCTGTAGCAGATTTCTCCCACCAGGAGGGAGCTAAATTGTATTGTGTATGTATGTATATTGTATGTTTACATATGTGATGACAAGATTATATAAAATAACAAATAAAACAACATACAGTAAAAAGACTAGAAATAGATTTATGACAATATTAAGAATGGTTGTACTTGCGTACTGGGAATATGGCAATTTTTTTTTAAATCTATTTCTTCAATTTCCCAAATCCTCTTACTATGCCTATTTTAATTTTATAAAAATCCTACCAGCCAGGTATGGTGGCTCACGCCTGTAATCCCAGCACTTTGGGAGGCCGAGGCTGGCAGATCACGAGGTCAAGAGATTGAGACCATCCTGGCCAACATGGTGAAACCCTGTCTCTACTAAAAATACAAAAAATTAGCTGGGTGTGCTAGTGCATGCCTGTAGTCCCAGCTACTCAGGAGGCTCAGGCAGGAGAATGGCTTGTACTCGGGAGGCAGAGGTTGCAGAGAACTGATACCATGTCACTGCACTCCAGCCTGGGAAACAGAGTGAGACTCTGTATCAGAAAAAGAAAAAGCTATAAGGTACTGTGAGGCATACTTAAGTTTAAAAACACAACCGCTTATAGTCAGAATTTTTCAGAGCCAGTATCGTGGTAGAAGAAATAGTGAGCTTCCCATTCCTAATGATGCTATCCCAAATTTGGAAACACTGATAGTAAATCACTACTTGTGGTCAAGATTATAATCTGAAACATCCAGAATGTTTAAAATATGTGCCAGGAAAAAGTAAGCCAAGGACTAGGTAGTTGGTTAATATATCGCTTCAGAAGCTGAGGCCTTTTAGTCAGCTAAAGGGGCCTTATTTTAGAAAATCTTTTAATATAATACTTGTTTAATGAATACATGAATGCATACATTTAGAAAAGGAGAAGTGGCCCAAGGATAAAATTTTGTTTCTGTACCAATCTCTTTACAAGATATGCATGGACAGTGAAGACTGAACTGAAAGATGCCATGCTCATTTGTTTGCTCAAATCCCAGAATACTCCTGGCTGTTGACGTCTGAGCACAGAGTAACTGGTCCCTCTAGGAAATGTCATTTGGGCATGACTTCTTTTCATACACTCTACCTCTTTGCCTCCATTTCAGGCTCCTGAAAACATCTCACTTTTTTTTTTTTTTTTTTTTAAGACAGAGTCTTGTTCTGTTGCCCAGGCTAGAGTGCAGTGGTATGATCTTGGCTTACTGCAACTTCTGCCTCCCAGGTTCAAGCGATTCTCCTGCCTCAACCTCCCAAGTAGCTGGGATTACAGGCGCCCACCACTGCACCCAAATAATTTTTGTATTTTTAGTAGAGACAGGGTTTCACCATCTTGGCCAGGCTGGTCTCGAACTCTTGACTTCCTGATCCACCTGCCTCAGCCTCCCAAAGTGCTGGGATTACAGGTGCGAGCCACCACGCCCAGCTTTTTTTTTTTTTTCCAAAGCCAAGACTTCTATTACCCAAGCTGAATGCTCCGCAAAAGCAAGCATCATGTCTCTTTCGATCTCCCCAGATTATATAATGTTTGGTATAATAGATTCAAAACAAATCTGTATTGAAACAATCACTTGGCAGGTATATTCAGCAACTTTTCCTTTTGTTGTCTAAGTATGGTCAGAAGGACTGCTTTTGATTTCAAGTACAGCACAGACTACAGCAGAATTTATCTGGAAGGACTGACTGTCATTATTTGTTATCCTTTTCTAAGATCTTGCTTTCCTATCTATGAGTAGACCCAAAGACCTACTGCTTCAGCATTGGAGATATTTAATATTTAAAGTAAGAAAAGCAGTATAGTTTTTTTCCAGAGGATAAGGTTGTCAATTTTTATCAAATGATAAGCATAAATTGAGCTTATAATATGGGGGACAAGATAAAATTTCAGACGTTACCGCCTGCTTTTCCAAGGTAAACTATACATTGACTTTTACTTGTGGTCTTACCATACAATTTGTATTGATATGAATAGCGTTAGGCCACGAAATAACTACAAGAAAAATAAATGTTTCTGCCAGCTTTTTCCAAATTGTATTCACTTAATTAGGGACAGTATTGAAGGGGACATCCTACTGCTAAAACCTACTTATCAGTTTTACAGTGAACAAATTGGGTAGGCGTCGTCTTTTGTTACTATTGTACCTATTGAAGCATACTTATGACATTTTTATAGCTTTTGAGGAGATGGGATATATCATAACCTACAATAAACATATAACCTCAAGAAGAAAATTACTGAAATACATCATCAGTGTAAAAGAATCACAGCTGGGTCCAGTGGCTCACGCCTGTAATCCCAGTACTTTGGGAGGTTGAGGTGGGAGGATCACGAGGTCAGGAGTTTGAGACCAGCCTGGCCAACATGGTGAAACCCCATCATTACTAAAAATACAAAAATTAGCCAGGTGTGCTGGCGTGCACCTGTAATCCCAGCTACTCAGGAGGCTGAGGCAGGAGAATCACTTGGACCCAGGAGGTGGAGGTTGCAGTGAGCCGAGATCTCACCACTGCACTCCAGCGTGGCAACAGGGTGAGACTGTCTCAAAAAAAAAAAAAAAAAAGACTCACAATTTTACTTCAAAAAGTATAATTAAATTTATTATTCCAAAAATACTGTGATAATGGATGACAGTACAAAACACTGAGGTAACAATGGTAGAAGAAACTGTCACAATTATTAATAAAAATATCGGCAAAAATAAAGATGTATACTGCTCATAAGATCAACTTGTGAACATATTAAAAATACCAGTATTCTAGTCCACATGTCTGCAGATTCTGATTCAATAGATAAGGTCAGGAGCCTGAAAATCTGTAACTTAAAAAATGCCACCCAAAATTCTGATGCACAGCCAAGTTTGGGAACCATGGACTCCATCTGGAGATAAGTAGACAGTGCAAAGCACACCTTGCTGTCAGCAACCTCACAATCAATGTGTTTGCCATCATGAGTATGAATGTTTTTATTAGAATGAAGAGAAGTTGATGGTTATTGGAATATTTCAAGTAAGAAAAATAAAGCCTAAACTAAAATAGTAATGGAAGGAAGAGAGAGGAGAGCAGACATTTGATATATATTTTAGGGTTAGATTGCACAGCCCTTGATGACTGACTAGTAGTGAGCAAGGAGAATATATATAACTTAATGTAGTCATTTGCTAGGGCTGCCATAACAAATACCACAGACTGGGTGACTGGGAACCACAGAAACTAATGTTCCCCCAGTTTTGGAGGCTAGAAGTCCAAGAGTAAGGTATCAGCAGGATTGTTTCTTCTGAGGTTTCTCTCCTTGGCTTGTAGGTGGCCATTGTCTCCCATGTGTTCACATGTTCTTCCTTTGTGTGTGTCTGTGCCCTAATCTTCTCTTCTTATAAGGACACCAGACATATGGGATAGCTGCCACCTCAATGACCTCATTTAATCTTAGTGTACTCTTTAAAGACCTTGTCACCAAATACAGTCACACTCTGAGGTACTAGGCATTAGGACATCAACATATGAATTTGAGAGGACACAATTCAGCCCATACCACTTAACTAGAAAATAAATTTAAATAGACCAGCAAAGTACTTGACATAGAGTAAAATGCTCAATAATTATTATATTCTACCCCTAAATTTCAGTCCCTTCCATTGCTATTGAGGTCATGTGAATGTTCAAGTAGAAAGTAATTGGAAAATAATATTATATCCAGGAATGGTTTCTTGACAGAATCCCTCTAGATACGGAAGCTTAATTGTCAAAATACTGGTGGTCCTAACCTCCTGATAAGAAATAATTGTGGGTAATCCTTCCTTCAACTTGCCTCTGGAATAAAACAGAGGAAGGCAGTACACTCTAGTCAAGGCAAGGCTTCAAAATAACTCACCCAGAAACTCTTCCAATTCCCTTCTCTTATGGTGGAAAAGTATTAAGGGTATTATTAATTCATTGTCTTCTATGACTTTCAGCATGCAAAAAACCATCTCAGAATTTAATTTTCTTTATATAAGTGTACTTATCAGGACCATTTTGGTTGCAAGTTACAGAAACTCAACTCAAATAAGTTTCAGCAAAGGCAATTTACTGGTTCATGGATCCCTAGGAAGTTTAATAACTGGAATTAAGGCTCAGAATCAGCCTTGCTTGGGATCCATCAATCGACATATTCTCCCTTTGCCTAAAAGTCTGTTCCACAATTCCAGTTTAAAAATTATAGGGACAGACTACAATTAGCTCAGCTTTGCCCCACTGCCTACTATAAGTGCCATCAGGGGCTTGGGATCAAGTGAGAAAACAACTCCTTTCTAATAAAATTTCAAAATACAAATATAAAGTTGAAAGTCCTGGAGATTTGGGCAAAAATATGCTATACAAATAAAACATTCTAGTAATTTATAATGTATATCATTTTTAATATTGTGCTAAATGGTTTCTGTCTATAAAAATATTAAAGTTTGAAAACAGTTTCTATGTAATAGCTATAAACATATGCTTTAGTATTTTTAATTTAATACAATATTTACTTGTTTGTTTAAGCTAAACAAAAAAGGATTTATTCTTATTTCTACTCTTTTTTTTTGAGGCTGAGTCTTGCTCTGTCGCTCAGGCTGGAGTGCAGAAGTGCAATCTCAGCTCACTGCCACTTCTGCCTCCCGGGTTCAAGTGATTCTCCTGCCTCAGCCTCTTGAATAGCTGGGATTGCAGGTGCAATCCCACCATGCCCGGATAATTTTTGTTATTTTTAGTAGAGATGGGGTTTCACCATGTTGGCCAGACTGGTGTCGAACTCCTGACCTCAGGTGATCCGCCCGTCTTGGCCTCCTACAGTGCTGGGATTACAGACATGAGCCTCCACGCCCACCCTGTACTTTTTTTTTTCACCAACGCTTGTGTGGCTTGGTACCTAAATGTTGTAATTGGAATCCATGTCAGAAACTAGGTTTAGTTTACAGATTAAACTTTTCTGTATTATTAATTTCTAACTTTCTCACAAAGAAGTGCTTACATGTTATTAACAATGAAATTAAACACTAAAGGATAACATGTTTTAAAATATAGTTTTACATGTCGAAAGGATTGAGAATAAAAAAGCAAGAGGACAAAAAAGAATGAAAGAATTCCAAAATTTGAAGTCTTTTATGAGTCTGATTCTGCGTGTAATTTTTTTTTTCAGCTAATTCTTGCTCACTTACCTCCACTTTTTTTTCCAGTGTGTTTGTGATTTCTAACTGTGGGCTTATACTCCTGGAATTTTATCTGTGAGAATTCTTAGAGGAATAGGATAAGGTTGGACTCTCCTGAGGGGATTTTCTTTTGATTATAAGGAACAACAAGGACCAGTGTAACTAGATTCCTGTCTTGGAGTCTTTAGACCATTGAGATTGTGTGAATTCTTGCTGAAAACACAGTAAGGTGGGTTTGTGATCATGAATTTTCAAGAGATAATTTTTTTCCTCTTTAGTTATGCATTGAAGTAAGACTTGCAATTTTCCTTGCACTCATCTGTGGGATGGATTTATTGTAGATAAGATTAATGATAAGGATATATCTATTTTGCATCCCAGCACTAAGCTCTGGGCTTTGTGACTTTCCTTCTATGCTAGCAGGGACATGAAAACTGAAATTCAGATTCACCCCATTCAGTAAATGTCTTTAAGGTGAAAGAGGGCGCTCAGCAATTCTTTGTGAGAAATAACATATTATCCTCTTAATCAGTGTAGGGAGAACATTTGATAAATTCAATATTCATTAAAGATAAAAACTCAAAACAAACTAAAAATAAAAGTTCTTTAACTTGATAAAGGATATGTACAAAAAAACAACAACTTAATGGTGAACTGTTCAAACTACTTTCTTTTAAAAATCAGGAAAAGACCCTGTAATCCCAGCACTTTGGGAGGCTGAGTTGGGCAGATCACGAGATCAAGAGATTGAGACCATCCTCGCCAACATGGTGAAACCCTGTCTCTAGTAAAAAAAATACAAAAAAATTAGCCGGGCGTGGTGGCACGTGCCTGTGGTCCCAGCTACTCCAAAGGCTGAGGCAGAAGAATTGCTTGAACCCAGCAGGCGGAGGTTGCAGTCAGCTGAGATTGCGCCACCGCACTCCAGCCTGGAGACAGAGCAAGACTCCGTCTCAAAAAAAAAAAAAAAAAAAAATCAGGAAAATACAAAGTTTTCCATGATCATCATTTCTGTACAATACTGAAATAGAGGTCTAGTTACTAGAGTATGTAAGAGAAAAAAAAATGAAAGTATAAAGGCTAGAATGAAAGAAATAAAACCAAGAAACACAATTGTTAATATAGGAAATCCAAGAGAAAATACACACAAGTTTTGAGAATTAATAAGGAAGTTTAGGTTTCCCGAATAAAAATAAAAATATAAAAATTAATTATATTTCTATGTATGGAAACAAATTATTTTTAAAAATAAGTAACTACAAATATATAATTTAAAAATACTTTGTAAAAAAAATATTTAAGAGTAAATCTAACAAATTTATGTGGGGATAAAACCTTTTTGAAAACATTATCGAAAATAGTCTGGGTGGGGTGGCTCATGCCTGTAATTCCAGCACTTTGGGAGGCTGAGGCGGGCTGATCACCTGAAGTCAGGAGTTCAAGACCAGCCTGGCCAACATGGTGAAACCCTGCCTCTATTAAAAACAGGAAAATTAGGCCAGGCGCGGTGGCTCACGTCTGTAACCCCAGCACTTTGGGAGGCCGAGGCGGGTGGATCACGAGGTCAGGAGTTCGAGACCAGCCTGGCCAATATGGTGAAACCTCATCTTTACTAAAACTACAAAAATTAGCCAGGTGTGGTGGTAGGTGCCTGTAATCCCAGCTACTTGGGAGGCTGAGGCAGGAGAATTGCTTGAACCCAGGAGGTGGAGGTTGCAATGGGCTGAGATTGCACCACTGGCACGCCAGCCTGGGCGACAGAGTAAGACTCTGTCTGTCTCAAAAAAAAAAAAAAAATCCAAAACCAAAAATTAGCTGAGTGTGGTGGCCAGTGCCTGTAATCCCAGCTACTTGGGAGGCTGAGGCAGGAGAATTGCTTGAATCTGGGACGTGGGAGTTGCAGTGAGCAGGTGGGGGTTGCACAATGCCACTACACTCCAGCCTGGATGATAGAGTGAGACTCCGTCTCAAAAAAAAAAAAAAAGAAAAGAAAAAAGAAAAGAAAAACATTATCCAAAATCTAAATAAATGGAAGAGTTGACCATGTTCTTGTATTGAAACACTAAAAGTCGTAAGAAAGATATAATTTACCTTCGGATTGATCTGTACATACTAACAAATTTCAATCAAGTTTTGTGAGTGTAGAAAGAAGCAGTTACAAGCTTCTTCCAAGACTTGTATAGAAGAGAAAAAGGCCGTGGCAGCCAAGATATTGCTGAAGAGCAAGAGAGAGAAACTTACCAGGTATTTTCAATTATTATATAACTATAATAATTTAGACAGCATAATATTGGTAAAGGGATAGACAAATTGACCAATAAAATAAAACGGTGAGCCACAAATGAGATTATATATTTGGAAACCCGATTCATAAAAAGTCTAGCTTTGAAGATCAGTAGGGAAATATAAACTATTCAACACATGGTGTTAACACTCTAGTTTTCTATATTAGTACTCACACCATACACAAAAACCAACATCAAATAGATTAAATACTTAAATGTAGAACTGCAAAACTAAAACGCAGATAAGGGAATGCTTTCTTGAGTAGGAAATGCAGGATACAAGCAAAAAAGGAAAGTTTATGAAGTTTAGCTGCTTTAGGATTAAGAACTCTGTTCATAAAAAGGGCACCTTAAAGAAATTTTTAAAAATCCACAAATTAGAGGAAGACATTTGTTACAAAAATAAAAAACAATGGATGAGTACAGATATTATCTACAAATCATTAGTAGAAGACAATTAAATTTTTTTTTTTTTTTTGAGAGAGTCTCACTCTGTAGCCCAGGCTGGAAAGCAGTGGTGCAATCTCTACTCATTGCAACCTCCGCCTACTGGGTTCAATAATTTTTGTATTTTTTTTTTTAGTAGAGACGGGATTTCACCATGTTGGCTAGGCTGTTCTCAAAGGCCTGACCTAAGTGATCTGCCTGCCTCGGCCTCCCAAAGTGCTGGGACTACAGACGTGAGCCACCACACCTGGCCCAATTTTTAAAAATTGGTTAAAAAGAAGGCTGGGTGCTATGGCTCACACCTGTAATACCAGAACTTTGAGAGGCTAAGGAAGGAGGATTGCTTGAGCTCAGGAGTTTGAGACTAGCCTGGACATCATAGTGAGACCTTGTCTCCATAAAAAATTTAAAAATTAGCTGGGCATGTGGTATGTGCCTGTAATGCCAGCCTGTAGATAGGCTGAGACCAGAAGATCACTTGAGCCCTGGAGGCTGAGGCTGAAGTGAGCTGTAATTGTACCACTGCACTCCAGCCTGGGCAATACAGTGAGACCCTGTCTCAAAAAAATAAAAGAAAGAATAGGTACCTCATAGAACAGGAAATGCTAATTATCAATAAAATTAAGAAAAGGTACTTAATCTCATTAGTAATCACATAATTGAAAATTAAAACTGTGAGGAGTTTTTATTTCACATTGGCAAATTAATTAAAATTGTGGCCAGATGAAGTAGCTCACGCCTATAATCTCAGCACTTTAGGAGACCAAGGCGGGAGGACTGCTTGGGGCCAGGAGTTCAAGACCAGCCCTGGCAACATAGTGAGACTCCTGTCTACACAAAAAATTTTAAGAATTAACTGGTTGTGGTGGTACCAGTCTATACTCCTAGTTACTCAGGAAGCTGAGGTAGGAGGATCACTTGAGCCCAGGAGTTCAAGGTTATGGTGAGCCAAGATGGCACCACTGTACTCCAGCCTGGGCAACAAAGTGATATCTTGTCTCTAAAAATAATAAAAATAAATACATTTAAATATCTTACAATATTAAGTGCTAGCCAGGATGTACAGCAATCATAATATTGATCTTTATACTCCCAGTAGGAGTGTAACATTGATACTTTGTACAATAGTTGGGAATTATCTAATAAATTTGAAATTTTTCATACTCCATGACCCAGTAATTCTTCCCTTCTTTACTTCTTTCCTTCCTTCCTTTCTTCCTCTCTCTTTCTTTCTTTCTTCTTTTTTTCTTTCTCTTTCTTCTCCTTCCTCTCTCTCTATTTACATATTGTTGCAAAACATATGCAACAATTATATATTTCAGGATGCAAATACATGAGGTAAAATTATAAAGAAAAGCAAGGGATAGAGAAAATTCGGGATAACGTTTAGCTCTGATTAAAGAAGGGTTAAAGAATTGTAGAAGGGTACACTGAAAGCTTGAAAGGGCATTATAATGTGTTTTTCTTAAACTGTTTGGTGATACACAGGTATTCATGATCTGTATTTCTTTTCTTTTCTTTTTTTTTTTTTTTTGAGACGGAGTTTGGCTCTTGTTGCCCAGGCTGGAGTACAATCACACGATCTCAGCTCACCACAACCTCTGCCTCCTGGGTTCAAGCGATTCTCCTGCCTCATCCTCCTGAGTAGCTGGGATTACAAGCATGTGCCACCACGCCTGGCTAATTTTGTATTTTTAGTAGAGTCAGGGTTTCTCCATGTTTATCAGGCTGGTCTCCAACTCCCAACCTCAGGTGATCTGCCTGCATCGGCCTTCCAAAGTGTTGGGATTATAGGCATGAGCCACTGTGCCCCGCCCTGTATTTCTTAGGTATGTATTAGAAATTTTATTTTTTAGCTACTAAATATTTTTTAGAATTTTAAAGGAAGTAGTTTAACTTTCTAAACTATGCAATACAATTCAATAACACATCAAAAATGTCTATTTACTTTTAAAATATTTTGATTTGTGTATTTGAAGATATAAAATTGCAACAAATCATTTCAGAAGCTAACTTACAATGTTGTTTAGGAAAGTTGGAAGATTAAAACAAAATGGAATAACCACTCAAGAAAGATATTCTGTCTTCAAAGGCAATGGCTACTAACAGATAACATATTCAACTAACTGCTTTAAAAGCAAGACCATTAAAAACAAACAAACAAACAAAAAAAAAAAAACCAGGATAATCTAATGGCAGTAATCAGCCCACAGAGTGAACTCCCCTCTTGTAAAAAAGCTCATCAATTGTTTCTTTGCTAATTAAAATGAATATTATTCCTGTAAAATGAACCAAAAAGTTGTATGAAACCTGAAATCCCAAAAGAGATCTATAATCTACAAGAATAATTGCATGCAATTTTAATTAAAGGAAAAGGAGAGGACTGTTTTTATCTTTGCTTTTTTCACATCTTAAAAGTAATCAACCTGTTGGCCAATTAACAATTCTTTTATATTATTATTGTCTGACCTAAAAATTGATACTTGATAAATTAGAAACTTGTGAAATTTTAAGATTAATGACAAAATGACTATTGGCTATAGTTGACTATAATGTGAAACTTTTGTCCTTAATGAAATAAGGGAATACATTATTATTAACATTTTTAGAAATAAGTATGTTTTACTGTTGTTCATTGAAGAGTATATATCATGACTATAAACATAAATATGCATTTAACCTTTATTCATTAAGTACAACCAGAATTAGAAATGAGAGGATCTATTTTGTTGAAGGGCAGATTAATTACATTAAAATATTTATTTTATTTTATCATCAATATCTTAGAAAAAAATGAAATGCTGAAGATTTATTCTGTTTTAAAGTTCAGCTTTAATAATACATGACAACAAAATATGTATTTGCATTTCAATTCAGTTCACATAGTAATTCAAACTTTGTCTGTTAAATTAGCACACTTACAAATCAGAAAGAAATAGTTTAAATGAGTAATATTTTATTTATTCAATAATTTGTTACATTGCCCCTGACTTCGGTTATAGACAAGAGGTTAATTTTGTTAATTTTCCTTCTAAAATGTCATGATATGTTGTACTAAAGAGTTTACAGAGTAGATGCAAAAAAGGAAATTATATATTTAAATATTTGATTTCCCAGTATATCAAATTAGTAATTTGGCAATCTAAACCTATTAGAAATATAAATTTCTATATACAAATCAGTGTAAATTTGGCTCCCCACTCTTTAGGAAAGATTGATGCTAGATTTTATGCTATACGTCATTTACAATGTTATCTCACTCAGAATAAAGTGAGAAAATTCAGGTTAAAATTTTTGGCACATTTTAAAAATAGCAATATAGAAGGAATATTATCAAAATACACAATATATAATCCCTTATTTACACAATACAATTTGGACAAGACGTTCAATGAAATAAGGATGAGACTGTCATTTGTGTGACTTTTACAAATGAATGAAATTTATCCCTTTAATCATTACAGTCTTTTTCATTCTAATGAGTCCAAGTCTCTCAATGTTATTTTATGCTATGTATGTTCAGTTTGAGGATATATAATTTTATTGTAAAATTCTTGGGCTAGAAATAAATTTAAGATTTTTATATAAAAAATCTTATAGTATAACCCTGTAATTTAACCACTCAGGAATTTAAAACCTACATATATGATGTATCTTACTGAAAATCATACAGCTAATCTTGGTCTCTCAATTCTTACTGTTGGTGAATAGCTGAAAATACCCTTTAACTTCTCAATGCATTCCTCCTAGCCTTTCTTAGCTTTTATAGTAATCCTCCTAGTTTGTGGCTACGTAATTAGGGAACCAATTTTGTTACAATTTTATGTAAACTGAGAACTAATAGGATGGAAGCAAAAACTTGGGAAGCATTAGCGTGAACAGTATTAGATGCATGCTAGAGACTTTTTCCTAAGTTTCTTCTAAAAATTTTCGCTTAGTTCTAGATAGCTAAAGTGTCAAAACAGTAAGACATAACTAAAATTTGTACATTTATGCTGTTTTGCCATATATTAAATTGCTCTTTAGCAGAATTTTTAATATCAAAAATATTCTAATAGTTTTGCTATTATTAATAAATGATTTATTAATATTAGTTATCTTTTTTTTTTTGGAGACTGAGTCTTGCTCTGTTACTGAAGCTCGAGTGCAATGGTGCAATCTTGGCCCACTGCAACCTCCACCTCCTGGGTTCAAGCGATTCTCCTGCCTCAGCCTCCCAAGTAGCTGGGATTACAGGGACCTGCCACCACACCCAGCTAATTTTTATATTTTAGTAGAGATGGGGTTTCACCATGTTGGTCAGGCTGGTCTCAAACTCCCGACCTTAGGTGATTCACCTGCCTCGGCCTCCCAAAGTGTTAGGATTAAAGGCATGAGCCACTGTGCCTGGATGAAGCTATTTTTGGTTGGCACAAAGAGGTATCTCCCAATTTTATACACACGTATTGATTTAATAATAAATGTACTCTTTTGAATAGCTTTTATTCAAATAATGTTTTTGCTCTGGTTACAAAAATAATATATATTTATTACAGGAAATTCAAAAAATGAAGAATAAAGACTCTTAGACTACTTATATTCCCATTCTTTTGTGTACCTTTTGTGTCTTTTTTCTAAGCTCAAAATACTTTACCAATTCTCTTTCCTTTCTCTGTGTAAGTGCACATGCACACAACATGTCATGTATGTAGTTCTGTACCCTGCTCTTTCACTTAACCTAACACTCTGATGTCAAAGTGATTTTTTTTTCTACAGTGAGAAATTCCTTCTTTTTTATAGGGAATACCCCAAAAGCACTGGAAAAATAAAAGAGCATCATAGGAGACAGTAATAGCTTCCTAGGAAATATCATTTTACACTGACCTTTCCCATTTAATAAGATTACTTTTTAGCATTTGAATTGTAAAGAGGTTATGATAAACACTAAAACTAAATATTACCTGTTTAAGTCATAAAAAATATAAAGACAACAAAACTACGTTTAACAAAAATCATATAGTAGCTAGCTTGCCTAGAAGTTGTGATACATACTTTAAGAAAATAAATATTTTGAAATTCACAGATGCTGCAAAGCCCCGGTCAAACATAAATTACAATCTGTTTTTATGTATCAGTAAAAATTTCAAAAGACTCTTACCAACTCTCAATTTGTATCACAGATACACTTTCTCTCTCTGCTCGTAGAATGTAAATCACATTTATTTCTGTATCTGTGTATATTTTAAAATAAATTACCCCAGAAAACAAAATGTTGGATATACTGTGTTCAACTGCAATCTAACAGAGAAAGCAAAACCTTATATTTCCTCTAAAAATCCTGTAGTATATTTGGTGATAATTTTGTAATAATTATAGAATTTGAATGCAGCAGCCATTTATTTGCAAAAGTATAGGCAATATTATAATTATCAGATGACTCAATACATTTCGTAAATGATTATCCAATATTATTATAACAATTCACCTCTTCTTGTTTGTGTTCAGTACTATCAAATACAGAAAGAACTCTACTTACCATTCTGGGAAAGATGAAATTTTTCATTGTGCCATAAATACCCTGAAAAGTAAAGAAAATATTATTATTTATTATACCTCCATCCACTGGGATCCTACTGCCAAATGTAATGCATCAGCAGCAAAACAAAAATAAAGTAAATCTACAGCAGAAAACACAAATCAGTGTTCTAAGAATTCTTGAACATATGACTATGGACAGAGCTACCATAGGATTAAGCAATTGTTTTGATAAGTGCTTTCAAATACAGGAATAAACTATTTTATTTTCCGCAAAAGAAATGTTGTCGGATTAGGAGAAAATTGTGCATATATGTATATTTTTTACTCAGCCCTTTAGCTCACTTGAATTTTTTTATTGATAGAGATGAGACAGCTATATCTAAAACTCTTTAAGAGAATATATGCTTTTCTCACATCTAATAATTAATGCTATTAATATTGATCAGTTTTTTAAGTATAATAAACCTAATTGGAGAAAAATATACTGAGTTTGTATCCTTCTGTCAAAACTATACAATGGCTAAGGAAATTTGAATAGATAAGATATATATGAAGGAGATTTGCTTGAATTTTACCAATAAAATATTTCAGACCTTTAGAAATTTTTTCTAGTGAAGTAATTTTGAATAAACATTATGATGTGTTAAGATATCTTTGGAATAATTATTCCCAAGAAATATATTGTTACTGTAAATGAAAACTAGCTAAAATTTCAAACTACTAATGTTTCCCAAATTAAAACACTAACGTTTAAATGTTAAAAACTAGCTAAAATTTCAAACACT
This sequence comes from Ateles fusciceps, assembly GCA_036589455.1. Taxonomy (NCBI): domain Eukaryota; kingdom Metazoa; phylum Chordata; class Mammalia; order Primates; family Atelidae; genus Ateles; species Ateles fusciceps. Next base: position 4,017,389 of record JAZHEH010002780.1, read on the forward strand.
AATGTTCCCAAATTAAAAAGTTGTTTGTTGTTGTTGTTGTTGTTGAAGAATCAAATTGGGATTTGAAGGATGTCCTAGATTCTCACATAGAAAATATCTTCTTATTTAGACAAATTTTCTCTTTAAAAATTTCAATACTAAATACAGTCAAATTCTGTAATGATTCAGGGATTTCTCTATGACAATAGTTTAAGGAAATTAGTTTGTATCTAATTATAAATATTAATAATGTCTTTCAAAACTTTGTATTGATTTTTAATGCAAGCTTTTAATGGAAACAAAATTTAAACATAGAAATACATTATTGTACATGGTACTTATTCCTAAAGAATTATCAGTATAATTTTTGATATTATAACTCATATCAATCTGCTAAAAAAGGTATTTTTAATCACCAGCTCCTGAAGAGGGCAGCACGTTCTAGATATTATTGAATTCTAAGCTCAAATGTGACAGCTTTGGCTTTAGTATACTTTTTCTGAGAACTAGAGGGGGAAAAAAACAGATATGTTTTATAGATGTCTGTTCTCATGATATAATAAACCAGCAGAAAGTCTAGGCAGTTGCAGGCCAAGGTCAAAACTGTATTTGATTATTAAAAGAGAACATTCAAATTAGACACCTAAAGCAATGTATTTAGAAAAGAAACAACAAAATACTAGTAAGAATACGTTCCATGAAGAATGTATTTTCTCTTAATACTGTAGGTAACTTTTCCTATTGGCAGTGCATTGACTGTCAAAACTACTAAAGGGGTTAGATTTAATGATCTCACTTCTTGCACATTTCATCTCAATTGCTATGGCAACATTCAGTTGCCTCAGCAGCAATGCACACTTTAATCAGATATTTCCTCCTCATTTCTCTGTGAGCCAAACTGTGTAGTCAAATTTGCAACCAAGTCCTGATGAATCTGATAACACGTCTTACAATTTAATGGACAGCTTGCCTCCACCCACACATTTAAATGTTTTCAGAGAGGCTTATAACCATTGGACAAGTATAAGACTTGATAAGAATATATGTTTGGAATTTCTTACTTCATTGATTGAAAAAAATTTTTTTTGTTTTTTGCTATTTCCTCTACCATTTCTTTTTTTAGAAGTTTTTCACCAATTTGAAACTCACTGCAGCCAGTCACTACCTTGGGGTCCCCTATCCTCACTAGGAGAGTGCATGAGTAAAAGAAACAGTGTTCAAATATCAATTCTCATCAAATCTATTGAATTATTTACCTTTTATCTGAACGTATTTGGGATTGGCACATCAAAGAGCCATTTTCTATTGCTTGAATACAGGTCAGAGAAGGAAGGAAAATAAAGCAAAATCTGATAGAGGAGGAAAACTGTAGAATATTATACTTAAACAGATGTCCAAGTATAAAGGAAATTTAGTCAAGCTTCAGTAATACAGCAATTTTAATGAGAAGTAAAAGCATGATGTGTTAAATTGTTGATGATACTTTGGTGAATATTAAACATCTATATTGTTGAACAAGTCATCACTTTAGTATTTTGTAAAAGACTAGAAAAATCTTTTGTGGGCATATAAGGAATATTCAAACTGTTCTGAAGTCTGATTTAAAATATTAGTTAATTATAATTTCATAAATGTTTTGAATTTTGCAAATAGTGACTACATTTTAATTTGACACTGTGTAATAAAAATTTTTTAAACTCTGATTAAGAAGCAAAGTGATCTAAGATCTTTCTAACAGTTTTAATGGCTGCTAAAATTTGTATTTAGATACCAATCATTTTTATCCTGAAGTTGTGATATTTCTCTGGTGAGAAGTTTTACTCCAGTAGGTGACAGTAATATGTCAGCATGTTATTTCAATCACCACTTAGTAGCATCTAGTAATATTTTCATTAAGAGGCAATGAAAAAGATGCTTTCTGTAGCTGGATTTATCACTGTGATGTTTAAATACCAAATTCTAGATTATGTCTTATGTATTATAGATGACTAATTACAGCAATCAAAATCTAACCAAACCTTGAAAAGATTATTTAAAGTACAGGTCTTATATATTTTTAACTATAATTGAGGTTAGTATTAGCAGACTTTGTTCAAAATGTGGTTATTGAAAAGTTAACTTCTTATTAATGTTACAGTTTAGAAGCCCTGTAACCTTAGGAGTAGCTGAAGGAATAAGAGAAGTTTAATTTAAAATATATATATGCATATAAAGGAAGCGTGGAACCTATCTTCACATTTGAAGGTCTTTATGTAATAGATACAATAAATGTCTTAGAAAACTAAGACAAATGGTAGAAGTTCCTGAGAATTGGGTTCCAGCTCCATATTTAAAAAACTTAAAGCAATTAGAATAGCTTAAGCAATGACACAAGCCATGAAGCAGCAATTCCTTTGTGTAGGCATATTCCATGAAATGTTAGCATATGAACTCTTCATTTTCTGTTCTTAAATTCTGAGACAACATTGTAGAAAACGTGATAGAACCACGCCACAGATTTAGATCTAGGAATTAAGATGAGTCACTTCTTAATGAATTTTTCAAAGACCAGCGCTTTCTGTCAGTATGGAAACCTAGCAATGAACTGCAAACAGCATACTCAGCAGCAAGTTTGCAAATGCTGCTCTGGAGAAACAGACTAAATGAGAAAAACAAACAGGTCTTAGTGAAGAGTCATCTAAAACCTCGAGAAGACATATCAATCGGCCCTAATTGGCATTCATTCAAGAACCTCGGGAGATGCCGGGGAGTGAGTAGGGGTGAGGAATGAGTTCCCCTTTCAGTCTTGACTTGGCTCTTGTACCTAAAACTGGGGTGCTGCCAGACAACACTTATGCTGCTGCCTATGTGAGACTTGTTCTCTGGATGAAGGGAAGATTTTGGCACCATCCTCAAACTCTATGTTCACTTAAGAAATAATAATTGCTCAATTAAGGGCCCAGAGCTTTTCTTCTGTATCCAGAGAAATTAAAAGTTGAAGACAAAATTGCACTTCATGTGGGAAAGCTCATCCTCTGCAAGAATGCGGAATAAGATAAAGGAACGTTGTAACCAATTTGAAGGTTATAAATATAAAGTAATTGCTGATTCTTGAATCAAAGTAATGTGCATTTTTCATGTAACATTAGATCTTGTAAAGTTCTAGTTTATGTTCCTTGGAAATAGTGTTTTTACTTAGTTTGGGTTTGAAGTTTCCCTGGGTGACCCCACTCCTGAATCACACTGAAGGAACCAAGGGGCTCACTAATGGTCTTGAATAGTATCTAACTTTACTGTACTCCAGTGCTGCTGCTTGGAGCTTGAGCTCGTTCAAATATTGGCTGTCTGCCTAAGCATCTGTTTCTACCTAAAGAGTTGATAGAGTAGTTTTCCAACAAGAAAAGCTAACTTTTGATAAAATAAAAACTTCAGCTGAATTAACTTTAAAGTCGTTTAATTGAGCAATGAACAATTTGTGGATTGGGCAGCCCCCAGATTCACAGCAGATTCACTGAGACTACAGCATAGCCACGTGGTGGAAGAAGATTTACAGACAAAAAAGAAAAATGATGTACAGAAATTGGCAGTGAGGTACAGAAACAGCTGGATTGGTTACAGGTTGGTGTTTACCTTATTTGAACACAGTTTGAACACTTAGCAGTCTAGGAGTGGCTGAAGTTCGGCCACTGTGATTGGCCAAGATGCAGTTATTGTTACAGGTGCATACTTCTAAGTTAGGTTTTCAATTTTGTCTGACTATTAATCTAGGTTATAGTTCATCCACAAGGACTCAAATATAGAAGTACAGAGTCCCTCTCAGGCCATATTTAGTTTGCTTTAACACTTTTATTTTTACTGTTAAAGAATGTGGGATGTTATTATACTTCATTAAGTATTTTATTTCCTCTGCCCCTCTAGACCTTTTCAAATCAAATGTTTACATTAACTTTGGTTGGTTAAAATTCCTCCTGCTGGTCAGGCATAGTGGCTCATGCCTGTAGTCCCAGCACTTTGGGAGGCCGAGGCGGGTGGATCACCTGGGGTCAGAAGTTTGAGACCATACTGACTAACATGGTGAAACCCCGTCTCTACTAAATACAAAAAAACATTAGCTGGGCGTGGTGGTGCATGCCTGCAGTCCCAGCTACTTGGGAGGCTGAGGCAGGAGAATTGCTTGAACCTGGGAGGTGGAGGTTGCAGTGAGCCAAGATTATGCCATTGCACTCCAGCCGGGGCAACAAGAGCGAAACTCTCTCTCAAAAAAAAAAAAAAAAGCCCAACAACAACAAGGTTCCTCCTGCTGAGGTTTTGCTAGCAAATGGTCATGAAGCTTCTTTCCAAATGCTCACTCACAAAGGCTTTTACTAGCCAATTCCATTTGGTTGGCTTTATTCCAACACAGTCTCTGGTGATAGCAAACATTAGCTACAGGGAAACAGAAACTTCCATGGCACCCCAGAGGAACTTTTTGATCCAAAAGACACTCCTAGTAAACCAAAGTGTCACTACAGCTTCATGGACATTTCCTTATGTCATGAGTAACAGTAGGAGGAAAGGGTGGCTGCATTTCTACAACGGTTGTCCATGTGTGTAAACCGAGTCCCCAACTGGAGATCAAAGAGTGTCTTCAATCAACAAGTATTTATTTAGTGCCTATCATGTCTAAAATTTAAGGAGTTGGAAAAGGACAAATAGGAGCTATTTTAAAATTCTGTTTTTTGTTAATGAATGGAGAAAGACATATTGCTGGCCTTTAAAAATATCACAATTATCTATAGGTGGGAAAATTAACATGAAACAATTAAAACACAACATCTCTTTGTCATGTCCCTAACAATTAAAATAGTCCATCTGTTTCATACTACAAAAGGTTTTAATATATTTTAACAGTATTATTTCCATTAAGTATTCTAACAAAAAAAGCACAAATTTTGTGGCTTTATTCAATATGTTCCTGCACCCTCATGTCTACTCACTTGTCCCTCTTGCCTATGGAACTTAAGACATCTCTACAGAACTATGATAGCTCTGATTGGGAAATGAAAGAGTGGGGAAAGTCTTGCATGCTTGTTTTACTGTGGCCAATGCAACAGTGTCAGGTAAATGATAATAAGAGTTAAGAAAATGCATATTCAATGAATAATGAATGAATGGCAAATAAAAGAAGAATGGAATTGGTGGTGTCCTAAGTGCAAGAAGTATTCAACAAGATTAGTGTAGTTTGGAATAGTCTTAGTTTCATGAAAGATATGGGACTTTTCACTGGTCTTCAAGAATGGACGAGAGTTAGAGATAGTAGATGTAAGGAAATAAGATATTTCCAGTGAAGTTAAGAGCATGAGCAAAGGGATTGCTTTAGATGCAGAGAAATTAATGAAAAAATTTAATTCTTCTTGATAAGACTGTGGATTATATGATGGGTTAGTGATTTTGTTTGGTTTAGATTAAAGGATATTGTAAAGAAATGTTTCTCAAACTCAAATGTGCATACCTGGGGATCTTGTTAAAATGAAGAACCTAATTTAATCGGTCTCGATTGAGGTGTGAGATTATCTGTTTTTATCAAGTTCCCAGGTGATGTTTGTGCTGATGCCATACTGTGAATTGTAGGACTTTTGAAGATCCTTGAAGCTAGATAGGGTCGTTTGGGCTTGATATAGCAGGCATTCAAAAACCACTCTATGTCCTCTAGCAGTTACAGCATGATGAAAACTGCACTTTAGGGAGATTAGTGTGTCAACCTCATGAAAAGTATGCTAAAGTAGAGAGAGTGTGGAATAGGAAAACCACCTGGGAGCCTGTCTACACTTTCTCTGCATATTTCATAGATTTGGTGCTCGATTATCTGTTGATTGATTAGTTTGTGTGGACATGGTCAATTCAAAAGCAGTTTCTCAATAAAATAATTGTAGTCTCAGTGACTTTTTGAAAACAAGTCAAGTCAAGTTTAGGTAAAACACATGGAGAATCCATGAATGTTCTTTCCCTTTTCTCCATCTGGAAAAATTGTATTCATTCTTTAAAAGACTTGAAATGTTAACTCTTTTGTTCTTATCATAGTATAAAATTATAATTATGCCTTTGTATGTATCTCTCACATATATAATAATGATAATTAGCAATAACACCAAACTACTGCTTTGAGGGCTTATTAGTGCCAGACAAATTGCTAAAGAATTTTTATAACGAAATCTTTATTCCAATGCTGTGACAAATACTACAATTAATCACCCACACATATCCACATATAAAAAATAGATTTAAAGATATATTTAGGGTTAGGGTTAGATATATATATCTTGTGTGCCCTAACATTCTTACATTGTGTTGGATATGTATCAGTAAATATATTTATTCAGAGAATCAACACAATGTGTTCTAAGAATCACAAATTTCGTAGTGTAGCTTCTATTTTTGCCTGGTATTTTCACCTTTGTTCCTTGTCTCCAATAATTATAACGATGGCTAACAATTAGTGTTTCTTATCCCTCAGGTACAAATTTAAGCAATTAGCATGAGTTGTCTCATTTAATCTTCATAATAATTTGGGTGTTATCACCCCTATTTTATATGTGAAGAAAAAGAGTCACAAAGAGATTCATTTGTCTACATTTCCAAAGCTACAAAGCAAGAAAGTTGGACTTGAAATCTACCACTACTTTCCTTCCACTGTGGGAAAGAAAAAAAGAAAGAGGTGGGGAAGGAGGGAGGGAAAAGAGAGAGAGAGAAAGAAAAGAAAAAGAAAGAAGAAAGAGAAAGAAAGAAGAAAGAAAAAGAAAAAAGAAAGAAAGAAGAGAGAAAGAAAAAGGAAAGAAAAAGAGAAAGAAAAAGAGAAAGAAAAGAAAAGGAAGGAAGGAAGACAGGAAACAAAGAAAAAGAAAGAAAGAAAAGAAAGAAGAAAGGAAGGGAGAGAGGAAGGGAGGAAGGGAGGAAGGAAGGGCCGGCTATGGTGACTCATGCCTGTAGGGGAGGGTGAACCAGGTGTGGCGGCTCATGCCTGTAATCCTAGCACTTTGGGAGGCCAAGGTGAGCGGATCACGAGGTCAGGAGTTCAAGACCAGCCTGGCCAAGATGGTGAAACCTCATCTCTACTAAAAGTACAAAAATTAGCCAGGTGTGGTGATGCATGCCTATAATCCCAGCTACTCGGGAGGCTGAGACAGAGAATTACTTGAACCTGGAAGGCAGAGGTTGCAGTGATCTGAGATTGTACCACTGCACTCTAGCCTGGGCAACAGAGTGAGACTCTGTCAAAAAAAAAAAAAAAAAAAAAAAGAAGAAGAAGAAGAAGGAAGGAAAGGAGGGAGGGAGGGAGATATGGAGAAAGGGAGTTCATTAAGTCCAAAAGGCTTATTGTCATTTTTTGGTTTCTATCAGCATACCACCATGCCAGATAAGAAGGAAGTCCCTGCTGGCTGGCAGATGTGTAGTCATGGGGTAAAATCTTTTCTGTGAAGGGCCCCACCCCCTTGTCTTCTCTCCAGTGATATTCCAAGTCCCTTAGACCACAACTCAATTTCACAATAGAATAAAGAATATTCCCCCAAAATATGCACCATCATATATTCAAAAAAAGATAGTCTTCTTTAAACATTTTCCCTTTAGAGAAAGACATTCAGGTTCTGGGATTCCTTGCTGGTATTAAAAGTAATACTGACAACCTTCCAGATATTTGAAGTGTTAGATATGATAGAAATAGTTACTTGACTGATCAACTAAAAAATGGATCAAAACCAAATAGAATATTTTATTCTACTTCATGAGTTTACATTCTAATATAAATTTTTAATATTTAAATTCCAAAATGACAAACTGGATATTCTAATATCATAATTTCTGAAATTATGTACTTTTGTAATTTGTTTTAAAGACTATTATTCTATTTTCTCACCAATATACTTTTGGGCAAATAAATCCTTGATAGTATATTCAGCCCTCACTCCATAAATTTACTTGATGCTCTAACTTGACCTGTGTGATTTTACTGATATGGGGCTCTGTGTACCCACTCAAATCTCATCTTGTAGCTCTCAGAATTCCCACATTTTGTGGGGGGACCTGGTGGAGGATGATTGAATCATGGGAGAGGGTATTTCCCATGCTGTTCTCGTGATAGTGAATGGGTCTCTTGAGAGCTGATTATTTTAAAAACGGGAGTTTCTCTGCAAAAGCTCTCTCTTTTCCTGCCGCCATCCACATAAGATGTGACTTGCTCCTCTGTGCCTCCTGCCATGGTTGTGAGGCCTCCCTAGCCTCGTGGAACTGTGAGTCCAGTTAAACCTCTTTCTTCTATAAATTGCCCACTCTCGGATATGTCTTTATCGGCAGTGTGAAATTGGACTAATACACACACCTAGACATTGATAACATGAATAGATACAGTGATGTTTTCAGTACCATTCTAGCACATTCTTCAAGCATGGTCTGCATAGCCTGTTCTTGTTGGAATTCACTACAAGTTTACACAGTTAGGAAACAATGTAATCTATTATTTGCTGTACTATTTTTAAATAGTTGTATTATAGCTATGTAAGTAATATAAAAATGTTACCTGTCCACATATTATTTCTACTAAATTTTCTTTCTCTAGGGAAGTATCATTTTTTGCTTAAATAACATTTGTTGCTTAATACCTACTATAGCTATTTGGCTTCTTAATACTGAAGGAAGTATATTAAAATGCCTTTAATATAAGACAAAACAAAACAAAACAAAACAAAACAGAAAACCAGCTAGGCACAGTGGCTCATGACTGTATTCCAGCAACATGGCAAAACCCTGTGTCTACAAAAAATACAAAAATTAGCCAGATCTGGTGGCACGCACCTGTAGTCCCAGCTACCCAGGAGGCTAAAGTGGGAAGATCCACCTGAGCTCAAGGAAGTCAAGGAGGCTGCAGTGAGCTGTGATTATGCCACTGCAGTCCAACCTGGGCAACAGAATGAGACTCTGTCTCAACAAAAGAAGGAAAGAAACAGAAAACCATTACTAAACTATCAGTACCAAATGTCTAGAGATCGTAATTGTTTTCATTGTCCAGAACAAAGGAGATATATGTATATTAAAATCCATCTATCTATCCATCCACATATTACATCGATATTTATTTCCGTATGTATCTATATCGAAACACTGCTTCTTCCATTTCTAAACCAGTACCACAGGGTCCAGTGTAGTTTCTCTCTCTTAATATTTGTAAGAACTTTCTCTGACAATGAAAAATCTGCCTCCTGTTATTTTTAATATGTTGACTTTTTGATCAACCATCCTATGTGTAACCAATATCCTATTGCTGTTAAACATCTGACCCTTCCCATTCAGATGCCCTGCTCACCCTATTTGAGCTCTGACACTATTTAGGCTACTGAGCCTTTCCCCTCCCACATCACCTAGAGATTTCCACCTTACTTGTCCCAACTTCATAGGCTCAGGTGATTGGAAGGATAGAAAAAGAAGAGAATGAGAAGAAATTGAGATACTTTTGCAAGTGCTTATTTGTCTGCTATGTAGATTCTAATGCTATTGCATATCACATATTTAATTGAAAATTTTTCTTTTTATTTGAGAAACTAAAAACAAAATAATTCTAACTAGACTTCATATATTTGACAAATATTTATTGAGTACCTACTCTGTGCTAGTATAATAAATTTTAGTAAAAACTCAATTAACTGCAGTTCTCAATTAATCAATATATTTTACTTACTGGCTTATTTTTTCAGGGAAATTGGCCAATTATAAGCAACTACATTCAGACTGAAGATTTATTCAAAACAGAGTCAGTCATGAAGTCAGTATGAATTTTACTTTAATTCCCATACTTATATATTACCCTACATAATGAGACATGACATTCACCATTATGAACCTAAAAAAGACTATGAAACTCACTATTGAACTATTGGTGTGCTAACTACAGACATTTAAGGAATCTTTCCAACAAAGGTAGTTTTATTCAATTAACCATAAAATTATATTCCCAAAGCATCTAATTTCTAGTTTATTTATTTAATAAGTATTTATAATACATCAATATATTCCAGGCACTGTTCAAGAAAATAAAGATCTCTCAAAGTTCCTTTTCTGATGGAGCTTACCATCTAGAAACAGGAAAAAAGACAATCAACAGGCAATATGTGGTATGCTAGGTTATTAATGATACTAGGAAGGAAAATGAAGAAAAGTGAGGGAACACAGTATGAGCCAGTAGAAGTAACGTAGGTGCACTGTCTTCAATGGTTAGTTTCACTGTTTTATGTCACCAGTTTATCGTTTATCTGGTAAGAGTGTCTTAGGACGAGAAACATATTATTCTCATATTTGTTTGCTGTTTTATTTTCATATGTTTGGGTCAAATATGTAGCAAACTCCTAGCTGTCTAAATTATTTTGTAAGGACTGGAAAGACAGCAATCAAAATGGCAAACTGGGGAAGGTAAAAGGAAAAAAAAGAGCGAACCCCATCTCTACTAAAAATACAAAAATTAGCCAAGCGTGGTGGCACATGCCTGTAATCCCAGTTACTTGGGAGGCTGAGGCAGGAGGATCACTTGAACCCAGGAGGTGGAGGTTGCAGTGTGCTGAGATCATGCAGTGCACCCCAGCCTGGGCAACAGAGCAAGACTCCATCTCAAAAAAAAAAAAAAACAAAAACAAAAACAAAAAGCAAATGAATGGAAAACGAAGAGACTGAGATAGACAAAAAAAAAAAATCTATCATTCATTAGCCACTTTTCAGATAAATATATTTATATGTTTCACTAACTCACTCAAATAGTGACTCTATTTTAATAACTTAAATTGCGGTTATAGCCTACTCTTCTGTAATTTTTTGTTTTTTTGTTTTTTTAGATGGAGTCTTGCTCTGTTGCAAGGCTGGAGTGCAGTGGCACAATCTTGGCTCACTGCAACCTCTACTCCCCAGGTTCAAGCAATTCTCCTGCCTCAGCCTCCTGAGTAGCTGGGACTACAGGCTATCACACCCAGCTAATTTTTGTATTTTTAGTAGAGACAGGGTTTCACCATGTTGGCCAGGATGGTCTCGATCTTTTGACCTTATGATCTGCCTGCCTCGGCCTCACAAAGTGCTGGGATTACAGGCATGAGCCACCACGCCTGGCCTCTTCCATTGTTTTCAAGCAAAAATTAGGCATTTTAGTCCTTAGCTTAATAGATATCTACCTGTTGCAATTATACCATTATAATATAAATAATTGATACTATTAATTAAAAGAATAGAAAAGTAAGACTGTGAAAGCAGTGAAATTCTAGGATAGATTTGTAAGCAGAAGTTAGTAGCATCCATTTGTAAAAGAAAGAGCACTGAACAAGGAATTTTGAAACCTGGCTTAAAGTCTTCCTAGTTCTTGTTATGTAATTTTGGGCAAACTACTACTTTCTTACACCTAGTCTTCTTTTTGGTAAAATGAGGATAGTGTCAGCCTTTGTCTAAAGTCAGCATTTAGAAATAAGATTCCCAGAATTAAAATAAATGAAAAAAATCCAATAAAATGAAATCTACCAGTCTTATGTGTTTCTACACGTACTTTGTCTCATTCTGTCTCCCCTCTCTCTCTGTCTCTTACACACACACACACACACAAAAGGAAAAATTATGTTTCAGTCAATAAAGGACTATGTTGAATACTCAATTATTAATTTTTTTCTTTTCGTTCTTTTACTTTTTTGAGACAGAGACTCGCTCTGTCACCCAGGCTGGAGTGCAGCAGCAGAATCTCCTCTTGCTGCAGCCTCCGCCTCCCAGGTTCAAGCAATTCTTCTGCCTCAGCCTCCCAAGTAGCTGGGACTATAGGCGAGCGCCACCATGCCCAGCTAATTTTTGTATTTTTAGTAGAGACGGGGTTTCACCATATTGGCCAGGCTGGTCTTGAACTCCTGACTTCATGATCCACCTGCCTCGGCCTCCCAAAGTGCTAGGATTACAGGCGTGAGCCACTGCTCCCGGCCCAAAGTTTTTTCACTAAAATTAATATCCTGCTCCTTCAATTCTTTCAAAAATTATACTAATCTTTTAAAATGATTAAATTTGAGAAGAAGGGTGAAACAGTTACATTATGTTTCTGTTTTGTTCTTTATTCCTTAGAAAGTATCCAAAAAACGCAACTACATCTTAACAATTTAGATTTTACATAGGTTCCAAAATGGCTTTTTCATGGAAAAACTTCTAGTATATCCTATATTATCATTTTCAAATAAATAATGGTTAAAATATAATTTGAGGCTGGATGTGGTGGCTCATGCCTTTAATCCTAGCACTTTGGGAGGCCAAGGCAGGTGGATCACCTAAGGTCAGGAGTTCGAGACCAGCCTGGGGAACACGGTGAAACCCCAACTCTACCAAAAATACAAAAAATTAGCTGAGCATGGCAGCATGTGCCTGTAATCTCGGCTATGCGGGAGGCTGAGACAAGAGAATCGCTTGAACCCAGGAGGCGGAGGTTGCAGTGAGCCAAGATCATCATACCATTGCACTCCAGCCTGAGTGATAGAGCAAGACTCCATCTAAAAAATATATATATATGTGTGTGTGTGTGTGTGTGTGTGTGTATGTGTGTGTGTAATTTGAATTAGTATTTTAATTTTCAGGGAGAAGAGTAGCCAAAATAACTTTTATTATTTAAATTATTTTAAAATGAATTCAGTAATATTGTTTTAGTAATTATAATAATACTTCGATTTTATGTAACATTTATTCACAGGATAAAATAATATATATGCTACATGTATCACTTTTCTAGTTCATTCTCAAAGACTTTTTAAAAAATATAGATTAAACAGCTTTAAATATGTTTGTTTCAGCTGGGCATAGTTGCTTACACCCAGTAATCCCAGTACTTTGGGAGGCCAAGGTGAATGGATGCCCTGAGCCCAGGATTTGAAGCCCACCCTGGGCAACATGGTAAAACCCTAACTCTACAAAAAAATAGAAAAATTAGGTGTGGTGATGGGTATCTTTGGTCCCAGCTACTCAGGAGACTGAGGTGGGAGGACTGCTTGAGCCTGGGGAGGTTGAGGCTGCAGTGAGTTGTGACCACACCACTACACTCTGGTCTGGGTGACAGAGCAAAACACCTTGTCTCAAAAAATTAAAAAATATATATATTTTTACTTTACTAAAATTGCCTCCATAATATTTGGCATCCTATACCGTCAAGTTTAATACATTATTCTTTTAATATATACCAATTTAATATGTAATGCACACATATTTTCAAAGGTACAATGTATAATGAGGAACTTACAAATTATTTTAGAAATAAAAATCAAAATAAAAACTTTCCACAAAATAATCAGAATATACAAACAAATATCTCTGAAGATTCCTCTTATTTATCCCCATGCATTACAAGTTACTTTGTATTTATTTCTTTTTGATCAAGCAGTATCTTAATCCATTAAAAATTTTCTTCTGAGATTTGACATGCTTTTAAACCCCTCTCTGAATTGACAAGCCTAGCAGTACTCATTCTTTTGGCCTCAAGTCATTTTATAAGATAAACAAAGTCACAAGAGTATTTACAGAGACCTCACCTACAAAACTAGCCAACTACCCACTGGATGGCAAATTTGGATAGGAGGGAGAAGCAGCCCAAAGAATTTACAAGCTAGCTAATAAAATATTCACTGAGCAGCTTAGAAACCACAGAACAAAGCATTATATTGCAGGGTATTTGTTGTAAAGCTACATTTCCCCCTTATAAATCCATAAATAATATTTATTCTTTTCACATAAATTTATATTCAAAGGTAGAGCCCTATTTTCGATCATAGTGTTATTGTGAGCGTGAAATGAGATAGTATTTACATGAATAACACTGACAGTGTACTAACAGCTAGGCTCTATTTTTGTTTATTGATCCATTTAATCCTCATAACTCTATAGGATAGGTTTTAGATTGAACCATACGAAATTGCCATTTCTGTAGGTGAAAAACACTTGACTGTCAGCAAAATTCTGTTTCAACCTAATACTACTATATCACCCATTTTACAATTGAGGAAACTGAGTCACTTGCCTAAGCATCATTGTTTCTCCTATCTTACAGTTGAGAAAATTGTTGCTCAAGAAAGCATAAGTGACTTTTCCAAGGATGCACAGCTGTGTGCTTCTCAGAGAGAGAGATCAAGAGAGATAATATTTGCAGATGCATTTTGTAAATTTCATTGCGCTATAAAAAAGTTAAACTATTTTTGTTATTATTAAGTCTTTTCTTCCTAGCTCCACATTGGGTCTTTTATTGTTCAATAGCCAAGGATTACCAGGGAGGGATGCCATTAGTTATCAAGACAGAAGGCTCCCATATTTGTCATCTTCTGAGATGATTCCCTCTGAAATGACAGGGCAACTTGTAATCCCCCCCATCCCTTGTCTTTCTGTTGTCAACTCAGTCCTCAGTGATGACTCACTGGAGTACTTTCGTTTGTTCTCAAATTATTTCCTGCTGTGCTTGGAACAAATGAGTTGCAAGAGCTATTGGGAATAATATTTAAAAAAAATGAAACATTGTCATCTCTCAAGTAGTATACAAAACATGTTCTTCAGATGTAATTTCATATGAGTTTATTTGCGCTGGAACTAGAGGCAGTTTAGAAAACATACACAGCAAAAGAGGAATCTAAATACAGACATCCAGTTGTTCTGTTTTGCTCTTCCACTCTATTTTCACCAGTGTGTCAACCCCTCCTTTGTAATAAGAGGCACTTTGTTACACTAACTTTGAGCAGCATTTGGTGCATGGCAATAAGTCCAGGAGAGACCATCTTCAGCCCTGGAGCAGAGAACACTAAGATCTTTCTTAGCTTCTCAGCATGTGCTGCCCTTCCAAAGAAGTACTTAAATCCCATTGCTAGTTTCTTTAGAAAAATTCCACCTGCAACAGTAACATTTTATCCTTACAGTTCTCCAGGACACAGAGGGCATAGTGGTTACCAGTGCCTCAATGAGGAGCCAGCCTGTGTTCAAAATCAGACACAAGCTGTGTTTGAGATGTCTGCCACTCAACTACCTGTGTGACTTTGAGCAAGTTGTTTTATATCTCTATTCATCGGTGTTTCATTTGTAAAATGAGGATTCTATTAGT
Source organism: Ateles fusciceps (assembly GCA_036589455.1). Classification (NCBI taxonomy): domain Eukaryota; kingdom Metazoa; phylum Chordata; class Mammalia; order Primates; family Atelidae; genus Ateles; species Ateles fusciceps. Next base: position 4,032,447 of record JAZHEH010002780.1, read on the forward strand.
TCCTACTCCATACAGTTTACAAGTACTTTAAATGGGATAATGTAAGTAGTATTTAGAATATTGCCAAACATGCTCAATATTTTCATGGCTATTGATTTCTCATGAAATGTGAGCATATCTTAATTTAAGATTTAGAAACACAAGTGTTTGTGTCTGCTCATAGAATACCTAAACAGCTATCAGGAATTTAGGTTCATTTCCTTAAAAATTGATTCACTGGCTCATGCCAGTAATCTCAGCACTTTGGGAGGCCGACGCAGGCGGATCACCTGAGGTCGGGAGTTCAAGACCAGCCTGACCAACATGAAGAAACCCTGTCTCTACAAAAAATGCAGAATTAGCCGGATGTGGTGGCACATGCCTTTCCAGCTACTTGGGAGGCTGAGGCAAGAGAATTGCTTGAACCCAGGAGGCAGAGGTTGCGATGAGCTGACATCACACCATTGCCCTCCAGCCTGGGCAGCAAGAACAAAACTCTGTTTAAAAAAAAATTGATTTATCACACTCCTTGCAAGTATCTTACTCTCCTACTTTATTTCCTAGGTATATCTTTAACTTCCCACTTCCCACCATTTATATCCCATCTTAGTTTTCCCACAATAAATACATTTCATCACCAGAGACATCTATCCTTGTCCTTTACTTTCCTTCAATGTTGGCATGCATTTTATTGCTTATCTTTATCACTTATGATAACCGATAACTGCTATATTACAAAAATAGACATCAAATGCTAACACAGGGTAGCAATGCTGGGTACTTTTCAAAGCACAGAGAAACTGTGCCTTACAATTAAATCTGGTAAACTAGAGACACATAGAAAAACAAATTAAGATCCACTTACCACCACATATATGTGGTTACAACAACAGAAGATTGCATGTGAACATCATACACGGTAACAGAGGAACTTTGTACTGGGAGAAAAAAGTAAAATGTGAGTTATAAGTCACAGTAGGTTAGTAGACGACTGCTAGCTCTAATTTCCTCATTTTCTTATAGGACCTTTTAATTACTTCATTTCTAATGCACTTACATTTGCCAATAGTCGTCTTTTTTATTCTTCTAATAATAGTTCCTAAGGTACATCCTATAAATTATCCCTTTCCTTTTCCTCTCCTTCCTCTCTTTAAACAATTCCTGAGAAATGGAGGAAAAAAAATGTGAACTGTAATTTTAAGTAACTTCTTTGGATTAATACCCATTAAAAAAACAAAATACTTCCTGTCATTAGCACTAGCACTCTGTTTTCCTGTCCCCCATTCCCCTTTCTTATACATGCCAATTTATCAGCTGCAGCCATTGCTGCTGACCTGCCATTTTCCATTAAGGCACCAACTCTAGACAAACAAGCCCTCTCCATTCATTCCCTACATTCTTTACTTCTTTAACTTGTTCTAATGCCAGGTTTCCTCTAAGGACCCTCAATTTCAAAACCCTTCATTAGGCTGGAAGAAAGTACTTCAAACTCTCTGTTTCCTTTTACTCCGTAAAAGGCTAGCTTTCTCCCTAAACTCATTTGTTCAGTTTTGTCTCTTAACTTCCTTACCTCTTACATCATTCTTTTGCAAGGGCAGTGCCTTAAAGAAAATTATCTGAGCCCTGTCCCTCTTGTCTTTAAGATGCTTCTGCAAATCTCACCTCTAGATTAAGTAGAAGAGGTAAGTGTTAGTACTGAATTTGCCAAACAATTTAATTGATGACTATTCTATATGTGATAAAGCAGCAAAAACTCACAATTTAAAAATTCTGGGAAAAGCAATGACTTGGAGACAGAGAAAAATTTGTGGTAAGAGTGACTCTGTGGCAAATATTAATAATTAAGTATAAAAATAATAGAAATTATTTTTTCTTGCAGATATAAAGACATGCATTCAGTTAGGCATGCATTCATATCTTAAACTTTCCTAATCTCTTAGTATGCTAGGGGCTGAAATGATAATAACAATAAACAGGCAAAATGTCTCTTTTCTGGAGTGTTCACTTATGGAATAAGTTTTTGCTTCAGTTCTTTCCTTGCATTCTTAACTCTTCACATGATGCCAAAAGAAGTTATTTGTATCTCTTGGAGGCTTGATTTTAAATGTTGAATTCAATGCCATCACTCTCAAAATCTTTAACCAGAGTAGTCTAAAGTATGATAGTAAAGGGATGTAATTGAAAATTGAATGTTTTCTTCTCTCTTTTCCTTTTCTGTTTTTTCCACTAATGGTAGACCAGTACAAGAGTTTAGCAATATAAAGAAAAGAGATATAGTCATATATTAAATAACCTTTAATAACTGAAGTTGTTTATGATTCCTAAGGAAACTACATTTAAATAAATTATGTTTCATATGTTTTTATAGATTTGGTTTAAAACATCTTTTTACGCCCAACCAACTAGGTAGGAAATATACTATTCCCAGTTTAAAGGAGAAGAATTTTAAACAAATCATACAGCTAGTAGACAAAGGCAGGATTTAAGCTAAAACAGGATTTCCAAATCCTAGACCAATATTTTCCCCATTATAATGAATACTACTGCCTTTAAAAATGCACATGCTAATGCAAACCCAGGTCAGGAAAACTTCAGTCTTTTGTCATACAAATAGTAAAATATACACCACATTCACAGTTAGCTTATGTTTTATATATTTCATAGATAATAAGATCTTTGAAAACAAATTAAATTTTTATCAAAATCCTTGGCAAAGTTTGCAGTTTCCTTTTGTGTGTTCAATTTTTTGATAAAATTTTAATATATATATTTTATATTACAGTAGGAAAAAAGCATGTATACTTTGATTTCAAAGTCAAGTGAATTTTGAAATTTTGAGGCATGACTCTGACATCAAAGATATTCAAATAATCACCACACTCATAACATTAACTTGATTGAATATTGCAGTCCTCTTGGTTAGAAATATTTAAAAGTTGCCTTTGGTTGATTTCTCTTACTAGAAAAATATACCTTCCAAAGGGAATTCTGTCAGGGGCTATTACTGTATTAGCTTTTAGAGGAAAAGTAGATAGGTTTGTGTAAAATTCACATGTATCTTTAAATTTTAAGCGCAAGAGATCCCAAGCCTTATAAGAAGTAAAGGTAATACTCTATGAAATTTAATTGAATATATCCAATTATGGTGTTCTAGTATGATCATTACTATGTTAAAGTTGATCTCAAGACATGAATGTTGAAATGCAAAGACTAGATCTGCCTGAACTAAGTTTTAGTATTTCAGTGGTTAGCACTAAAATGTAAAATGTACTGCCCAGGAGGTTTGTTTTCTAAAAGTAAGATGACTCTAAATTCATAGGAAAGCATAAAATTATTTTTAAAATTCTTTTCTTTTGGTTATACCTTTCCTTACCATGGTTTTGTTTCTTTTTTCTTTCTTCTTCTTCTTTTTTTTTAAGTATTTCCTATATCTACTTTGGCCTCACTCTTCAACTTCACTGTACTCTGATTTTCTTTACTTTTACTCTATAACCTGTCCTTTTTTTTCTTTTTTCAACTCCCTTGTCTCATCTTCACCTGTGATTAGCCTCTGGCCTGTAATACACAAAAAGGACATAAGACCATTCAGTATACTGAAAACATGACACTCTGGTTTATAATATTTCTTTTTCTATGAGAAAAAATAATCTCCTTCTTCCTATGGTAATAGAATTCTTTAACCATGTCTTTCCCCATTCTGTTCTATAATCCATCACTCTGCTTTTCCACACTCAACTTGCAAGTTTCCTGATCCTCCTTCTCTATTACCTTCTTTGAGGTCTGGACATCTTTCATCTCTTTTGCTATATTGCATGCATTTATTCTTTCAAAAGCTTCCTATTTCTATTCACAGCAGCCAAGGCCCTATATATCCCGTTTGTGGAGATAACGTAGAGGAGAAAGCCCACCAAATGTTTTAAGTTTCGTATACTAAATGTTGGCTGGAGCTCTGAGTGGCAAGTCTATGTAGAACAAACGGTAAGCACTATGGGAGCTCAAAACTTTTCAGGCATGTCCCTGTGTATGTCTAGATTTTATTTCTGTGTCTGAATAACCACGTGCTTGCCTCAACCTTGTTGGGATTATTTAGTGCAATTGTTCAGGCCAAAAGCGTTGAAGCTCTCACAGAAATGTTGCCAAGTTAAACTTAGCTTCACAAAAATAACGAAAAGCAAAAAAATGGTTTTAAGCTATATGTGTTAATGGTCACTACCTGGAACTCAAAATTAAGTTGTCATTTCAGACATGGCTACTAAATAAACTAGAAATTATTTTCAAGGATGCCAGAAACTCACTGTGCTCTGTCCTGGTTCAAATAAACCTTTTAAAGTGGATACACATATTTTAGTGGTATGTACTCAATAGGCATTTAATAAACCCTTGTTTGAGGAATGAAAACAGAATAATCAGCATTTTATAAAATAATTTGGAACACAAATGCATGCACAAGCTACCATCTTTCTTAGAAGTGACTTCACCCCAGTATTAATTTGTAAGAGTAGATATTACTTTCCCAGATGTGGGCTAACAAGTGAGTTAGCCAATCCTCATCTTCCTTTGACATCATAGTACGTATTTCCTTCCCGAAGGCCTGTTTCCTGAACAATCCATGTGATTATATTGCCACAGTGGCAGTTCTCAATCTGGGTTGGTATCACTTCTCTAAAGAGGCTTCAGAAATGTCTGTACATTTGCATATTTATGTGTATGTGTTGTGTCAGGCATCTTGTATTATCAGAGTAACTGAGGAATGCTATTGGCATTTAGTAGGAAGGACCTAGACATGCTAAAGCACCCCTAATGCCTGAAACAGCCTGGATAAAGAAAGGGTGTTATCTTACCAATAAAGCGAAGAATGCCCCTGTTTAGAAACACTGTAGCATTGTGGAGATTTGCTTAGCCTGCTGGGTAGACTGAGTCTAACTCTGATTTTCCTAAGGCCTCTGCTGAGGCAGGTATCTCTTGCTCAGTTTACTTGCTTTATTTATTATTTAATATTTACGTCATTGTTACCAGCTTAGGCTAGTTTTCTTTGCCTACCATAGGATAAGACTGGGGTAGAAAAAAGAGTAGTTTACATAATGTCCTAACATAAACAGTTAATAAGATCTCACCTTGGCTCCTCCTCCCTGCTCCAGGCCAGGGCATTTTCTCGAGTAAGCAGATGGTGTTTTGTCTAAGGTAGAGGAAATGGGTGGATGGATTCTGTCAAACCACTAATAATTCATTGAACGCTTACTATTTGCAGGTACTGTTGTGGATACATACACGTATAATCTCATTTCTAGCTTTCCCAATGTATCTATTCTCTTTCACAGATGAGGAAACTGAGGCGTCAGTCAGTTAAATAATTTGCATAAGGTCACAGGGCAAGTGAGGGAGCCAGGGGTGGAACCCTGCAGTTTGGCTTCAGAGACTGCATTCTTAGCAACCGAAGTTGTCCTAGGATAACTGACTTAATTAATTCAACTCTTGTTATCTAAAGTTGTGGTTTTGTTTTGTTTTGTTTTGTTTTCTGCCTGCCAGGCTTGCTTTGCTGTTTGGTTCATACTGAATAGATTGCCTTGTCTACAGTTACCAGCACAAAAGCTTTTTGTGAAGCTCTTCTAAAAGCAAAAGCACCCAGTATTATCAGGAGGGCACTAGGCCCCTGGTCCCTGGGGTAGCAGGCATAGAGAAGCACCTAGTGGGATGAATGACAACAGAAGTAGCCCCAGTCCTGCTGGCTGGAACCTTATAACCAGGTTAATTGTTGTGAAGGTGGAATCCAAAGAAATGATCGCTTAGGACACCAGGCCAAGGGCCTCAGCTAAAGAGCACAGAGTTCAGAGGCTGAGGTGAGGCCAAGAAAGCATGAAGAAAATGAGGTCAACAACACAGGTGTTAGAATGCCAGACTGTAGCCGGAAAACAGGGGTAGGAAGATCACACCACAGTTCAGGCTGACTGTGTGGAATGGGGGAAGCCAAACTACCCAAAGTGTAACAGAAGAAAGGATATCCCACTGCAGGTAGAGGGGTCTCTTCTTCACCTCACCTGAACTGCCATGTCAACCCCTTTGTTCCCAGCCTGTCTGCTTTTTCTGTAAGGTCCTGACAATAAACACTATGATGTCATGACAGTAGTGCTGACTGTCACTATGTCCCAGTCTTAGTTTTAGGTTCCTAAACTGGTGGGGCAACCTCTAGAAATTTGTGGAAAGGTTTCATTTTTCCCTCTGCTGCTTCAATGACCTTCCTTGTTATCAAGCTGTCCCTACACAGCAGCAATCAGATTGAGACTGGAGATCTTCTTCAATCGTTGCTCAGTGTAAGACTAGAAACCATTATAAAAGGATGAAGGCTCTCTCAGAGAATCTGCCCTTCTTCCAGTCATGAGAATTAGAACCTCAGGAGAGGGAGACATTGGTTGGGGTATTGCTTATCGCTTTGCGCAGCACTCAATCTTGACCTAAGTACAGATCCTGCCAAATTGTATGGCACCATGAAGACATAATTGGGCAATGTTGATACATTTTCTGCAATGCAGGATAGATAGAGTGTGTTTATTTTATAACTTCATTATTTATTTAAATTTAGGTCTGAGGCCACTGTGGTTTGTCTTACTACACTGTATCAAATTTTGAATTCTAATTTGGGTTTCAGTCTGTTCACAAGTCTTTCGTTATATCCAGAGAATCAAAAGCTAGTTGGATAATTCAGAAAAAATATTTTATGGAGTAAATGTATCTTGGCTGTCTTGTAGAATTTGGTCATCTTTTGTTGCAACCATAAATTAAAAGGAGACAAGCATTGTTTTATTTTTAAAGGCTAGACCTGAAAGGTTCAACTTGTCAGGATGACTCCAAAAGTCCCACAGCTACCATTCTGTGGGTTATTTAATCAACTTTTATTTGCACACTCAGATGATACAGACAATGCTGTAGGCTCTTGAGGTGATGGAAAATAAATATATGCCCTGACCTTAAAATATATAAATATATGGAAATAATCTAAGCCATAAGAATATTCCCTCTTTTGTGGTTCAGCCTTATAAGTTAGGAAAACTGGGCTCCATAAATATGACTGATAGGTTCGGCTCTGTATCCCCACCCAAGTCTCATGTTGAATTGTAATCCCCAGTGTTGGGGGGAGGGGCCTGGTAGGAAGTGACTGGGTCATGGGGGCACATTTCCTCCTTGCTATTCTTGTGGTGAGTTCTCAAGAGATCTGGTTCGTTGTTTAAAAGTGTGTGGCACTTCCCCCCACCTTAACCTCTCTCTCTCTCTCTCCTACCACCATGTGAAGACACGCCTGCTTCCCCTTCACCCTTCTGCCATGGTTGCAAGTTTCCTGAGGCTTCCTAGCCATGCTTCCTGTACAGCCTGCAGAACTATGAGTCAATTAAACCTCTTTTCTTCATAAATTACCCAGTCTCAGATGGTTCTTTACAGCAGTGTAAGAATGGGCAGTGTGAGAATTGACAATGACAAAGTGTGAGAAAGGACAATGACAAAGATTACTAGTGGGAGCCTGATAAGAGGTTAAGAGTTTGACCCTTACCTTGACATTTATTATTTGTGCCTACCACAGAAGTTCACTGACACCATTTTTTGTTTGTTTGTTTGTTTTTGTTTTTGAGATGGAGTCTTACTCTGTCACCCAGGCTGGAGTGCAGTGGCACCACCCCAGCTCACTGAAACCTCTGCCTCTCGGGTTCAAGTGATTCTCCTGCCTCAGCCTCACAAGTAGCTGGGATTACAGGCACCCACCAGCATGCTGGGCTAACTTCTGTATTTTTAGTAAAGATGGGGTTTCACCATGTTGGCCAGGCTGTTCTTGAACTCCTGACCTCAAGTAGTCTGCCTGCCTCAGCCTCTGAAAGTGCTGGGATTGCAGGCGTGAGCCATCATGCCCGGCCAACTTGTACCTCTTTAAGCATTTTCTTCATTGATTAGAGGACTTAAGAGGCAATATATACCAAAATAATGCCTTATACATGGAAGTCATTGGTATGTTGTAGCTCTCTTTATGATCTTCCAGTACCAATAACTGTATTCGTTTCCTGTGACTACTTTAGTTAAAGTGACTACAAACTGGGTGGCTTAAAACAATAGAAATTTATTCTCTCACAGTTATGGAGGCAAGAAATCCAAAATCAAGTTGTAAGTGTTGTTTCTTCAGGAGGCATTGATGCAAAATTTGTTCCATGCCTCTCTCCTTGTTTGTATAGCTGTTGGTCATCCTTGGTTTTCCTTGACTTGTAGATGTATCACTCCAGTCTCTGCCTTTATCTTCATATCACCTTCCCCTCTGTGTTTTCTTTTTTTTTTTTTTTTTTCATTATAAAATGAAAACTTTTATTTAAAAACTTTTTTTAAAGTTTTAAGTTCAGGTGTACATGTGCAACTTTGTTATACAGGTAAGCTTGTGTCATGGAGGTTTGTTGTATAGATTATTTCACCACCCAGGTATTAAGCCTAGTACCTATTAGTTATTTTTCCTGATCCTCCCCCTCCTTCTACCCTCTACCTTCAAGTCAGCCCTAGTGTCTGTAGTTACCCTCTTTGTAATCATGTGTTGAAATCATTTAGCTCCCTTATGCCAAATAAGGTCACATTCTGAGCTTCCAAGTGGACAGAGCTCTTGGCAGGGGGTAGAAAGATGCTGTTTAACTCACTACAGCATGTGTTATGGGCTAAATTGTAACCCACACTCCACATTCATACGTTGATACCTTAACTTCCAGTACCTCAGAATGTGAGTGTATTTGGAGACAGTGCCTTTAAAGAGGTAATTAAGTTAAAATGAGGCAGGGAGCATGGGCCCTAATCCAACCTGACTGGTTACCCTTATAAACAGAGGAATTCAGATAAACAGACCCCTGAGCTACGTGCACACAGAGGAAAGACCATGTGAGAACTATGAAAAGGCAGCCATCTGCAAGCCAAGAAGAAAGGGCTCAGAAGAAACCAACCTTCCCAGCACTTTGATCTCAGACTTCCAGCCTCCAGAACTGTGAGAGATTTTTGTTGCTTAAGCCACCCAGTCTGTAGTATTTTGTTATGGTAGCCCTAGCAAACGAATACAACACATACAATTAATGACTGGTCTGCTTTCCTTGGTTTCTCTGGACAGCAGCTTATGCATTGAAGCTGACTCCTCACAATGTGCTAATGAACCTTTGGTTGCAGTGACCTCACAATGTCAAGGAAGCTCAGATACTGCTTCATGCACCAGCCAGTATCACCTTTTGTAGCCAACTTTTGTTTGATTTTCTTGCTGAAGTAAGTGAATTATAGTGAATATAGTCAAGTAGCTTAATCAATGCAGTTCTAAAGTATCTCAGATCATCATAGTGAATATTATGGTTATTGTAAAATATAGAAGGTATAGAGGATTTAGATTAAGAGGGCTTGAAGTTCCTTCAAAATCAGAATTCTTATTATAAGTTTGTTTTCTTATGGTCTACCTTTTTTTTCTTTTTCAAATTAAATGTAAAAAAAAAAAAATTGGTCCATTAACAATTCTGCCTAAGAAAATGAAATAAAAGTCCTAAGATATATCTATGGTATTCCACCCATTTCAACATAGCCGTTGTGATCTTAAGGTAAATGTTAGGTCACCTAGTCTACCATCCTCCATTGGCAAATTCTAAAAGTTAGTTTTCATCAGCATGAAACTTTGCCTCTTTTTATTTATGGGCTTCAAAAAAACCTTAAACTCCTAAGTATTACCTTTTTTTAACTAGTTTATAATTTGCACAGGTGTTATTTCAATTTGTTGTTTTATTGCTTTTGTAAAGAGCTCTGAGATTTTTATGAAGGTGCTAGGCTTATAGTGTACGTTTAATCACCATTTCAGTAATCATTATCTTTGTCATTAAAAACAGAACCTTGGCCCTCACAGTGGCTCACACCTGTAATCCCAGCACTTTGGGAGGCAGAGGCAGGCAGATCACAAGGTCAAGAGATTAAGACAAGCCTGGCCTACAAGGTGAAACCCCGTTTCTACTAAATATACAAAAATTAGCTGGCGTGGCAGCACGTGCCTGTAATCCCAGCTCCTCAGGAGGTTGAGGCAGGAGAATAGCTTGAACCCAGGAGGCAAAGGTTGCAGTGAGCCGAGATCGCGCTACTGCACTCCAGCCTGGTGACAGAATGAGACTCTGTCTCAAAACAAACAAACAAACAAAAAGCACCTCTGTAAGACTGTGTTGGCATTCAAATAATATACATAAGCAATTAACAGTAAATATTAATAATGATATTGGCAAACTCTAAGACATAAAGCAAGAACACTAGAGCTTAAAAAGCATATGTAGTTCCCTGAAGCTTTTCTCTGACAAGTATAATTTCAAATATATTTATTGTTGAGATATCTAGCTGATGTATGTCTTACAGCTGGTATACATAGAGATTTTACAGCAATACATTGACTAGTGCACTCGCGGTGGATCTCACACTGTACTCTCTTAAAAATAGTTGGCAGCAGGTATCATTCCTTTCTTCTGTGTTTACTCTGACCTGCTCCAAGATCAAGATAATGAATATGTGATTCACTACTCACTTCCCTTTGAAAATACCTGGATTTCTCACAGTTAGTGTAATCTACCTGTCCCTTGACTGTGTTAACAGCAATAAGTAGGTTACAGAGAAAAGAAGAGGGGACATGGACTAGTGATACTCTAGTCTCTGTGGATAGCATGAGCATTGGAACAGTGTTTGAATAGCGTAATGGTTCAAGTGCCTTGAACAGGTTGTCTTGGTCCAGATTATCAACTCCATAGGGGCTGAGTCTCACTTTTTCTGATGTATCTCAAGTGCTTAGCACAGTGCCAGGAGCACAGGAGTTGATCAATCAATAACCTTTAATGGGTAAATTAATGAATTAACAAACTGCAAAGTGCATTGTCACTCTTCTTTGGTAAAAATTTATTAGTTGCTTAGTCAGTAGTGATAAATGGTACTGAACACTGTCTGGCAAAATTTAAAAAAAATAAACCAAAACCACACAGGTCATGTTGTGTCAGGCTGAAGCAAAGCATTATGAAGATGCAGAGAGCAGCAAGCACATACACACATCTGTGAAATACGGAAGTAACTGCAATTACCAAAAAAAAAAAAAAAAATTGCAAAGCATAAAGCAGTTCAAACTGAATATATAATAAGCATGATATATATGCTGTAACAAAAAAAGATGATAGAACATTTGAAATCTTACTTAGGGAGTCTCTAGAGGAAGTGCAAAGTCATGGCATTTGTTCTGAAAAGTTCTTGAAGGAAATAAGTTTTGAATCAGATTTTGAAGAAGGTGAGAGTTCTCATTTGGTAGAAAGAAGTACAAAATTGATAGATTAGAAAGCCAGTGTATAAATTTAAAGAGCCTAATGGAATTAAGGGGAAAAAGTAGGTGGGAAGAAATTTTAATGAACTCATGTAACATAGAAACACTTAAACAGGAAAACCTAACTTAGTATATGCACAAATATTCTAAGAATGTATTAAACATAATACACTGGTTCATTTCTGTAAATAATATCCTTGGGCCCTAGCAGGAGGGAGGCTAACTCAGATAATGGCTTCCTGACGTCAAATTATTGTGCTTGCCTATACAGCCTAGTTAATAATCTTTCAAAATGTAACCACCTGTGAGTGACATGTTGAGGAAGTAATAAATAAACTATTTTGCTGCACCTCAGAGAAATATATTCATAATTTTACCATACCTGAATCATGGGACGGTAATTGTGATACCTTAGATGGCATCTGTAAAATTACAGGTTTTGTCTGTGTGTATTAGCTAAAGTAGATAATCAGGTTGATCAATAATGCTAAGTAAAGAATAAAACAACAAAAAACTTCTTCCTCAATTATCTGAATTATTAAGGTAAGAGTGAATTTTATAATAAGTATATTTTCTGGATCAGTGGTTCTCAACTTTTTTAAAGCACTAAGGACTATCTTTTTTTTTTTTTTGAGACACAGTTTTATTCTGTCACCCAGGCTGGAGTGCAGAGGCACAATCTCAGCTCACTGCAGCTTCTGCCTCCCAGGTTCAAGCAGTTCTCATGCCTCTGCCTCCCAAGTAGCTGAGATTACAGGCATGCATCACCGTACCTGGCTAATTTTTGTAATTTAGTAGAGACAGGGTTTCACCATGTTGGCTAGGCTGGTCTCAAACTCCTGACCTCAAGTGATCCACCCACCTTGGCCTACCAAAGTTCTGGGATTACCGGCATGAGCCACTGTGCCCAGCCCTGCACTAAGCACCGTTGAACAGCATGTTTTGCACTTATTTATTTGAATAAGTGTGTTATTATACTTAGTAAATTTAAAATTTATTTACAAAGATTTCTAATCTTAAATATAGGACAAAGTGGCCACCTCTATAGGAATGGGGGCAAGTCTCAGAGAAAAAGGTCAAGGCAATGTGTAAAATATCTAAAACAGTATTTGCTACAATGTGCCTAGTGTTAACCATTGTGTATGTGCTTAATAAAAGTGGAATTCTTCAAGGGTGTTTTCTGGTATAATACGGGTTTTCTAACTGGCAGAAGTTAGGGACCACCGAGCTAGACAATTGCTTGGATCTGTGCTGACAGTTGTGACTTCCTAGGATCACAGGATTAAACAGCATCTTAGCAGATTTGACATCTTTGGCTCTCTTAGTGATTGATGTTCATCATGGTGGCCTGAACCATGATGAAACTATCTCCATCAGTCATTAAGGAAGGCTGTCATGTCATGCATATTGCCACAATTTGAGGATATATCTGAATAGGAGAAGTAATGAAACTGCAACATGACCAATCCTTTAAATTTAGCCATGTATCATATATTGCAAGACCCATAGTATATGGCCAGAATGATAGATATTAATGATAGAGGTGGCTTGATTTAAATAGTTGATTGTTCACAGGTATAACCTATATGTAATTTATTTTCTTTTTCCTCAAAATAACCCTAGTTAGAACTGGAACGATTAATTGTCAGAATGAGAATGAGAAAATGATTTAATTCATTCCATAATAGACTTGAATTGCAATGGAATTGAAGGAGGGAAAATATAAAATTATGAAATGCAAAGAAAATGAAAAAGGTGGAAAAAATACATACATCAAAGCACTAGTTTAGATGAATCATTTTGCTTAGTGTAGAGAGCACAGTTGGTAATGGATTATCTCAAAAATGCTTGAAATGTGGCATTGCAAGAGGCAGTTCTGTTCATTTATTAATTTTTGCAAAGTCAGGTAATTTTGAGAAAAACAGTACTGCAAGAAAGTACTAAAATTGCAAGATACAGCAGCTCAGTTAAAAATAACTAGAAATAAGAACCTATACTTAGTAGAACAAAAAATAAACTTTAAAAAGTTGTTTCTGTGGAATCAAAGATCTCTGACATGGACAAATGGCAAAACACTTAAGTTGAAAAATAAATACTGCAAAGCTTAGCAATAGAATTAAAACTAGATTTTTAGAAACTGCTGATTATCAGAAATGATCTTTAAATGACGATGGCTGGAAGATTATTTAAGTTGTATACTCAAGTTAGAATAATGAATTATTATATAATAGGAGCCACTTTCTACCTATATTTGTATGCTAGCATCTAACAAGTGCAGGCACATTGCGACATACGCCTTTTGTGATGTTTATCAGATCTAACCCTACTTCTTTGACTAGTCCCATATCAATAGGGCATGGTCATAGCAGATTGGGCTGGAGATGGAGGACAGTTACCTCCCCAAGAGAAATGAATCTAATTCTCTTATTTGGAACTGGAACACAGATAGTTAAGTGCTTGAATAGGAAAGGGTTCTAAAGCCAGTGCAGAGCCATGTTTGGGCATGGACCCAGGTGCTGCAGCAGAGACAGAGGAGGAAAGAGAGAGAGACAGAGAGAGATTGAGTAGGGGCAAGAGCAAGAGAAGAAAAGCAGATGCTCAGCGAGAGGAGACGGCCCCCATGAAATGGTCTTGTTCTAGGTCCTGGTTATAGTTTCACATGAGAGTTGGTTGGAGCTCCCAACATTGGTTTCTTTGCATTTTCTCTATAGTTTTTATAATAAACTTCGATTGTGCTTATGTATCAGACTAGGAGTTATATTTAGGGCCATCAAATCTCTCTATTTGGTAATTTATGAAAACACAAATACCTACATTAATGGCTTTTTATATGTTACTATGTTATAATGAGGTAAAGTTTGCTTAGCGACTTCTCTAAGTCATATAATTTCTTAGTGGACTGAAATATGATTCCCAAACACAATCCTAGTGGATTTTGCTCAGTCAAAACTCTAAGATTTTGACATGTTTAGCCAAAATCAGGCTATAAGTTTCTTACCCTGTAGAATTTGTTTTTGCCTAAGTAAGCATGATTTAACACAATTTATACTTCCGGAAAAAGTAAATAAGTTAGAACAAAAGCTGTAATAAAATACCATCTTCTGTCTACAAAACTGAAAAGAAAAACTATAAATCCCAAAGTTGATGAGAATTTAGGGAAATGGGTCATCTCATACTTGGCCATTTGAATTATGATGCAAAATATACCATTACTCACTTGCTCATTGAACAAATATTTATTGAATATGCTGTAGGTATTAGACATTGTCCTATATACTGGTATTTAGTGGTAAAGAAAACAGACAAAAATCTTTGCCTACATGGTACTTGTAATTTCCAAAATCTTTAAAAAGTTAAAAAATGTTCATATCCTTTTTACCTAAGAGTTGTACTATATATATATATATATATATAATACACAATGGAATACTATGCAGGCATTAAACATGATGTTTTTAAAGACTGTGTGGTTATGTAAACATTAAGTTTTAAAGGATTATCTATAGTAGGTTCTCGTCCTTATACAAATGAATGTAAGTACTCATATACATATACTTTTTAAAGAAATACATATTAAAACATTAATGGTAGTTGTTTCTGTGTGATGGGATTATAGATAATTTTTATTTTTCACTTATTATGTCTTCATATTTCTAAATTTCCTGCAATAACTCTGTATTAATTTGGTCTATTTTGTTTCAAGTGTAACATGGATGGTGTCTCATATTTTCACAAAATTGAGAATTAGAAGCTCAATGAGGGCAAGAACCCTGTCTGTCTTGGAAACTTGGTTGAGTCAATGAATACATCAGCATCAAAGAGAAAGTTTGCATACTTCAGTCAAAGGAGAAATTGTAATACGATTGTTACTGTACATGTTTGACATCAGCAATATCGATAAACTGATTACTACTTTGTCATTGAGTTATCTGTATTAGCCACATGAAATGTAATGTAAACTTGTTTCCATATATGTCCTTTAAAATACCTTCTGAAAGGTGAACACAGTGTACACAAAAGAGAATTTGGTTAAAAGCAGTGAATCCCTAACAATAGCTTAGGATGGATTCTTATTCAGGCCTGAGCAGTTATCTGTCCAAAGTTCCTACTGTATGCATTTTAATCAAGGAAAAGCAAAGCATTAGAAAAACTGGAGGTAATATGATGTGAGCTATATAATGTGAAATTGAACTATTAATAAAAAGTTGAAGTTTTAGAATAGTATAGTGAACATGTGTTCTTTTTACCCCTTGGCATCTATATTTCCCAGTTCTGGTAAAATAGGACCTCTGCCTCCCAAAGCCTTTTTGTTGGAAAACAACTCGTAAATCCATGTAATGTAAGTAGGTTTGACCCACACTCTCAGCTCTAGTGCTGTCCAATGCAGCAGTGGCTATTTAGTTTAAATTGAAAATATTTAAAAGAAAATCTAAACTTTAGTTCTTCAGTTGCATTTAGCCACACATGACTAGTTGTTAACTGTACTGGACATAGTAGATGACAGAACATTTCCATCATCACACAAAGTTTTCTTTGACCATGCTGTGAAGTTTCTATAACCCAATATTAATCCCATGTGACTGGCCACAGGGATGAGTCCAGGGGAGGATGTATGGGCCAATTCAGGTAGGTAAGAGCCAGGCTGAGGATTTCTGTAAGGGTTGTGAGAGAGAAGTTCTCATGACTGTTGGAATAAAAGTGGGGGAGTGATGGGAGCTGCTGCAGTTTCCCCAAGGGACATCCTGCTGAGAATGGACACTGTATGGAAAAAAAAATACCTACGTAACAGAGAGAAACCAGGTCAGTGAGAATGCTTTCCGAGATCATGAACCAACAGTGCCTAAAGACTACCTGCAGAGTGTTTTGGTTTTTGGGTTTTTCTGAGACATGGTCTGGCTCCGTCACCCAGGCTGGAGTGTAGTGGAGCGATATCAGCTCACTGCAACCTCCACCTCCCAGGTTCAAGCAAGTAGCTGGGACTACAGGTGCGCACCACCATGCCCAGCTAATATTTGTTTTATTTTGTTTTTTGAGTTGAAAATTAAAAATGTCTTTTATATTATGGAATTGAAAAATCTAAAAGCACAGGCCACATTTTCAGAAGAAAAATTTTACTTCTACCCACTTACATTAGAATATAATTATGTTAAATAAATCAAATAAGGAATCCAGAAGAAACTGTTCTTGACTTAAGCCAAGAACACACTGACAATTTTGAGAAAGGAAAACACACATTAACAAAAGAACAGACAAGTTGAATGTTGTTTTGTTTTGCTTTTTTGAAGCCAAGTCTCACACTGTCGCTGGGGATGGAGTGCAATGGCATGCTCTCATCTCACTGCAACCCCCCGCCTCCTGGGTTCAAGCGATTCTCCTGCCTCAGCCTCCTGAGTAGCTGGGATTACAGGTGCCTGCCACCACGCCCAGCTAATTTTTTGCATTTTTAGTAGAAACGGGGTTTCACCATGTTGGCCAGGCTGGTCTCAAACTCCTTACCTCATGATCTGCCTGCCTCGGCCTCTCAAAGTGCTGGGATTACAGGCATGAGCCACTTCACCTACTGTCAAATGCAAGTTTATATGGTGAGTGTTTTTAAAGGATTTAAAAAGCATGCTCCATCAGCATAATAGCTTTTTCTCATCTATCTAACATGCATTTCTGTCTGCTTGTGTACAGCAAAGGGTTAAAACCTGAATAAACTTGTTTATGATTTCAGAAATGTGCTATCTTAGAAATCTACTCCATAGAATGTACTTCACTGCTCCTACCACTGATTCTTCAAGTAAGCAAAGTTTGTATTATCCCTTGAAAATATTTTTAAACACTAGCACTTTAAATTGAAACATTGATGGCAAGGTAGCAATGTCAGGCACAATGCCTATACTTAGTCTTATTTAAAATAAGAATTGAATGCACAACAGAAAATTTATCATTTTCTTTACCATTGGAGGGGAGGGAAAGAAAGCAAGCAGAGGTGGGGGATATGGTTGCACTATTTAAGGAAGAGCTGAATACAAAGACAGTGAGTCTTTCATAGTCTCAACAACTCCACAATGAATAACTGTGGATTATCTCATTTATAATTCACATTGGATCAAAAAAATTGGTTCCCCTCTGTGTATATCAATTTAATTCAAACCTTATTATCTTCAAAATACAAAGATGAATACTACAAGATAAACTCTAAGTGCAATAAGTATTTTGTAAGTAGAAGACCAACAAAGGGAATCCCTCTTTCCAATGTCTTTTGATATGACAAGATTTTGCCAGAGTGGAAGACTAAATAAGCATTTAAATAAGCATTCTCATAGCCAAGTAAGAAACTACAGTTGTTGTGGGCATTACCCTACAATTACCATATGTATTACCTATTAAATTAAACTCAGCATTAAATATGCTTGCATAATTAGGCAATTAATGATGATAGCAGTGATGCTGCTGGTGGGAAAAGCCTGTCTTTAGCCTAAGAAAAGTAAGGGAGAAAAATGTAACAAGCAGGAAGCAGACACAGAGTTGGGCATTTTTTTGACTAGGAAAGAGAATTTTAAGCATACAAATATTTTTTTAAAAGTACTCCTTTATTTCCCCTATGTTGAAATAATATGAAACATTTATTAGATATACTGGACAAGAACAGAACTAAGTACTCCAACTCTACTGCAGCATTACAAAAAAATCATCCTTTCACCACAGTGTGAGATTTAAGGGCAACCTGCCCAAGCATGCATTTTATATAAAACACAGCAGGATTGCTGCTGCCCTGCCACGTACTTCCAGTCCCTACCCAGGTCCTTCTGACATACTGGTGGCCCCAGCTAGTTTTAGTGAAATAAATCTTTAAAGAAAAAGATCAAGCATTTAGAAAGACAAGTCAAAATGCTTCAGGAACCACATATCCAACACAAACTTTATCCTCAAATGAGTTATGTTTGTCTTGCACTAATAAACTTCTATTTCACTCAAATTAGAACAATAATCTTCCATACGTATCTTCCCTACCCAATAATTCAAAGGAAAAAAGTCCAAAATGGTTAGTAAAGAAAAATATAAGAATTAACAGACCCTTTAAATTTGTTTTAAACATTTTTAAGGTTTTAACAGTGTTTAAAGTTTGTAATTCCTAGTAGGAAAACACTACCTGAACGAATACCCTAATGGCAAACCACTATAAAAAGCTTCATTTGCATTTGGGGGAGAGGGGGTCGGGATTAATTCCTAGTAGGAAAACATTATCTGAATGAATAACCTAATGGCAAACCACTATAAAATGCTTCAGCTGCATTTGGGGGAGAGGGGGTAGCAATTCTCTTCAAAGCACCCCAGCTCTCTTGATGAGGAGGTCAGAGGTATACTGGTTTGTATTACTACAGCATCCATAAGGTGATCTAGGTGGCTTTTCCATCAGCAAGGTCTTCATTTATCAGAAGGGCATTACATGTGACCTCCAAATTTGGCTGACAGTTTACTGATGATATTCGTCACTTTGGGTTGCTCTGGTATTTTGACGTATTTGCTGGGTTCTGAGCTACATCCTGGAAGGCCACCATAACTTCTGGATCCTGCATGGCTGCAAAAACCTCTGGATCACTAAGAATTTCATTCAGTCCAGGCATTCCAGCCATTCCAGGCATGCCCCTTCCCACTGCAGGCATTCCTCTGGGAAAACTACCAGGCATTCCTTCAGGAAAGCCACTTGGAAAAGAGCCATACTGAGCTCCTGACTGTCGTCTGGCTTCTTCCTCCCTCTGGGCTCTCTCATGCTTTTCTTGAGACTTCTTAACTCTTTCTATTCTTTCTTTGGTCTCTCGCTCTTCACGTTTTCGCGCATACTTTCTCCGATGTCCTGCAATTTTCTGTGCCCCAGGTTGAACATCTTTCAGCATTGCACTAGCATCTTTACCATAATACGATTTGCAGGCAAGGGCAAGATCATGGGCTGCTTCTTCCCAGTGGCCTAGAAGTCTGTGTGCTTTCCCTCAACACTTGCAAGGCTGAGCTGAATCAGGATTTATTTCAATGGCTTCGTCACAGTCTTGGAAGGCAGCATTTGGCTTCTGTAATTTGATGAAGACACTGGCCCTCTTGGCATACAAAATGGCCAAGTGAGCATTCAGCTTGATGGCATCTGTGAATAAGTCGATGGTTTTCGGCAGTTCACCATCATTTAGGGCTTCAATAGCAGCCACTTTCTCATCATTTGCCTGATCCATCGTCTCCTCTGTTACTTCTGCATTTTCAGCTCTCATTTCTTGAGGGACATCAGTGTCTGGTTCAATCACACCTTCATTATCAATTTCTAGATCACTTTCCTCACTTGATGATTTGTCTGTCTTTCAGTCTTCCTCCACCTTCTTACTATCAGGTTTTTCTTCCTTGGTATTTTCTTCAGATTTAGCTTTCTGAGTAGCAGGTGGTACTTTCCCCGCCATGCCCTCCACCCACTCCCTCAGGAAGCACATTTCCTGGGTGTGCAGAATGCTTGGATCCTGCTTATGCATTTTCACAAAGGCCCAAAGCTCATTCACTTTGCAGGGTCCATGGTCGGGAAGCGGTGGGTGAAACCGAGGGGCTATGGCCCAGTTCCAGGCCCAGGCGCTGGCTCAGCATGACCACGCAGAAGCGATTTTTGTATTGTTTTGGTAGAAACAGGGTTTTGCCATGTTGCCCAGCTGGTCCTGAACTCCTGGGCGCAAGTGATCATCCCATCTCGGCCTCCCAAACTGCTGTGATTATAAGTGTGGGCCACTATACCTGGCCTACCTGTAGATTTTTAACTTACAAAAGCCAATAAATTTCTTTCTTGTTCAAGATTAATTTAGGTCTGTTGTTTGGATATATAACTAAAGCAGTATTGACTGAGATATATAATTGAAAGTGAATGAACTGAAAGCAGTATGGTTGTCTCTGATACCATCGTAAAGCCTCAAAAGTGACTACAAGTATATTAAAAGAGGTTTTGAGGTAAATTTTGATTGCAATTCAAAGATGAGAGTGACATGTAATTATACAGATAAATGTATACTGTTGTCATATAGCAAAAAGAAATTGTTTAAATCTGGCCGGGTGCAGTGGCTCACACCCATAATCCCAGCACTTCAGGATGCTGAGGCAGGAGGATCACTTCTGTCCAGGAGGTCTAGACTAGCCCAGGCGACATAGCAAGACCCTGGCTCTATTGAAAAAAAAAAAGGAAATTGTTTAAATTTAAATTTTATACAGTTTATTTTCTGAACAGCTGTTATCAAATCAGTGGGAGTAGGTTTATGTAATTGATAGCCCCTTAGAATCCATGGATATTTATTTATGTTAATATATAAAACAAATATACAAAACATAAATATCTGTTAATATATAACTGAGTTTTCCCCCAAATTTATCAGACTCACAAGTTATCCAGTTTTGCTTTATTGATATATAGGTGTTGTATAATCTTTTCTTATACTGCCTAAAGTGACTTGTGGTTGATTTTGGTGTAGACTGCTTCTACCTAATAGCTGCACTAAGTAGTCTTTTTATATTGAATAGTACTTCCTTATGATGATATCGAAAAAAATATGTATAACTGAAATTTATATTACTAAGGGGTTTTGTAGTTTCATATTTAATTTTTATATTTCTTTTCTCTTGTTTCTCACCCCCCAGTTTTGTACCTACTGTGAACTAGTTTGATGGTTAGAAGAAGCAGTTTAATAAACTGAATAGGTGAATAAAATATAAAGACCTCACTTGTTAGCATTAAATAAAGAATGCTTTGGCAGGGCGCAGTGGCTCATGCCTGTAATCTGAATACTTTGGGAGGCAGAGGTGGGCGGATCACTTTGAGCTCAGAAGTTCGAGACCAGCCTGAGCAACATGGTGAAACCCCGTCTCTACTAAAAATACAAAAATTAGCCAGGTGTGGTGGCCTGTAATCCCAGCTATTCGGGAGGCTGAGGCTGGAGAATCACTTGAACCCAGGAGGTGGAGGTTGCAGTGAGCTAAGATCATGCCATTGCACTCTAGCCTGGGTGTCAGAGTAAGATTCTATCTCAAAAAAAAAAAAAAAAAAAAAAAGAATGCTTTAATTTCCCTACAGGCCTTTTCAACTACTTTAAAAAAAATATCTGTAATACAGCTAGAAAAATCTTCCTTTTCACTCTGGCAACCTCAGCAGCAGTTTGTCTGCATATGCCACCGTTACATTTTCATAACACAATATAGTTAACAAAAATAAAAATGCCTAGAAAATAGATTTGTTTCTAAAAATGGCAGGGGGTGGAATGTGGTACCTGGACATGTTTTCTAACACAATCCACAAAATCATGTTTTCTCACATTTTAAAAATAGTCTACCAGGTAGAAAATAGCCCACTTGCAGAAAGGCTCCCTCAGGAATCAGCAGGAGATGTCCAAAAAACACTCTGAGTCAACATGCTGACAGTGACCAGAAAAAAGGACAAATTCCACTAGCATTGGGCTGTATACAAAGAACTATCATATCCCAGGCCTAGGGGATGATATATGATGCACCTGGAAAAGTGCATTCAGTTTGGATAAACTCAATTCCAGAAATATGTGGAAGATTGAAGAGAGTTAAGAGAAAAGAAAAAAAATGATGAAGTGACTGGGGAGGTGAGGTTGGGAAGGGAGCTTAGGAGAAAAGATTAAAGCAACTGGCTAAGTAACTTAAGATTGGACGTGATAACAGCCAACAAATATTTAAAAACAGCAAATACTATAAAGACAGATAAATTACTTCGGATGGTTAAAGAGCACAGAGAAAGAAGCAGGATTGAGAAGCCTAACGTTCTGGCTATGTGCAGAGGAAGATAAAAACTGAAAAATATAATAACTTTTGGAATAGTCTCTTAAAAAGTCTGTAGGAAGCTTTAATTCTTAGCAAATTTACTACTAAACACAAAGAAAGCCATGGGTGTTAGAAGATAATGATTATAAGGAACGGATGGTGGCCTATATGACTAGAGATGTTCTTTCTTACTTAGTAGTTCTATAAATCTATTGCAATATAAAAATTCTAATTTATGTTGAAAAAGGGCATATTCCTTGCCATGACACAAGGTTTAAACCAAACTTTTAAAGAACCCATTATTACACAGTTTGCTCTGGGATCTCTAACTAACACAGGGGAGAAAAGTGTTTTTAATCTGCAGTTTTCCAAAACCAATTCAATTAAAAATAATAAAAAATCTGAAATCCTGTCCATAAGGGTTAATAACTACAGAGGTGTCCAACAGATATTCAATCACAAAAATTCAAATGCTCTTTTCATTAAGCCTCTGGTGTCTTTTTCCATAGCTAAACCAAGATAATTGTTTTGGGGCTAATTTCTGTGGCTATTTAATAACACCTCCTGCTAGACTTCTCATGTCAACTCAGCAAGAGGAAGCATCCAGAGTAATAGAAAAATATTCTGCTCATTTTATAGCTCAAATTCATACTTTTCTTTACAAAAGAGATCCTGCTGTTTGAGTTTGGCAACTGCCATACCAACCGCATTGGGGAAGATTGGATTAGGGGGCAAAGCTGACTATGCAGTAAAGTCCCCCACTCTCCAGCAGGATTTTTATGTACATTCCATTACAATTCATGCTTTTGTAGATAATGAAAAGGATACAAAACACTTTAAGGTTTCCAAGTCAGCAAACAATGAACAGGACAGTCCGCAAACCACTTTACTACATTTTTGACATTTGGTCACTCATGTAAATGGGCTTCGTGTTTGTTCTTCTTTCACAGAGGATTTTTTTTAATGCTACATTCTGTTTTTTTAGACCGAGTCTTGCTCTGTCATCCAGGCTGGAGTGCAGTGGCATGATCTCAGCTCACTACAACCTCCACCTCCTGGGTTCAAGAGATTCTTCTGCCTCAGCTTCCCAAGTAGCTGGGACTTCAGGTGTGTGCCACCATGCCCAGCTAATTTTTTTTTTTTTTTTTTAATGAGACAGAGTCTCACTCTGTCACCCAGGCTGGAGAAAGTCGCATAATCTTGGCTCACTGCAACCTCTGCCTCCTGGGTTCAGGCGATTCTTCTGCCTCAGCCTCCCGAGTAGCTGGGACTACAGGCATGCGCCACTACGCCCAGCTAATTTTTTTTTGTATTTTTAGTAGAGACGGGGATTCACCATCTTGGCCAGGCTGGTCTCGAACTCCCGACCTTGTGATCCACCTACCTCCGCCTCCCAAAGTACTGGGATTACAGGAGTGAGCCACTGAGCCTGGACTTAATGTTACATTCTAACAGCTCATAGCCCTACATGTTATTGCCAATATGTGAACATGAACTACAAAAAGTTCATCATGATTTAAATTTCAGTAAGTGGCAGATTTTGCATTATGTTTCCTTAAGAAAATATGGACAATCTTTTCTCCCAAAATGCTATTCTTTCAGACTGAAAAAAGAAACACATGGCCAGGCATGGCGGCTCACACCTGTAATCCCAGCACTTTGGGAGGCAGAGGCAGGCAGATCATGAGATCAAGAGATCCAGACCATCCTGGCCAACATGGTGAAAACCCCAATCTCTACTAAAAATACAAAAATTAGCTGAGCATGGTGGTGTGTGCTTGTAGTCCCAGCTACTTGGGAGGCTAAGATAGGAGAATCGCTTGAACCCGGGAGGCAGAGGTTGCAATGAGCTGATATCATGCCACTGCACTCCAGCCTGGTGACAGAGCGAGACTCCAACTCAAAGCAAAAAAAAAAAAAAAGAAAGAAAGAAACACACATACCTTATAGACTAATGGCAGTGCCAGAGGGATATGCTTTTATAATTAACCAACCACAAAATTAAAGTTATGTAGATTGATCCATAATTATTCTTTTATGAAAATTGTGATGACATGTAAGAGTAAAAGTATGTTTTCAAAAGACTAGCCTCTAGAGACCGTATGTTTTTGGGTTTCCAAATGGATCTTTCTTAGCAATAGTCAATGACTATAACAGAAACAGTCAAGAAAAATATTCTGTAGCACAATGCACAAAATGTATTATTTTTCTTCTGCTATTGTCATTTTAGTTCCATATATTGTCTTGAGCTGGAAGGTGAAATTCCCGTTAGTGTCAATGGAGAATCCAGGCATGGGGTAAAGGAAACCCAAGACTTTGGCAACAGTGACACAATTCTCCAAGTGAAGCAAGAATGTGAACAAAGTATGCATTTGAAATATAAAATATTCTGGTGATCCATTATCCCATTAGGAGAGTTGAAGTTTTCAGGGATGTATGCTCATCTTTATTCTGGGATGACTAACGCACATGTAGTATTCCCTTTGGTGTAGTTAATAATTTCAGTCAAAATAGGAAGCCTATTGACATTTCACTTCATTGCCAAATCAAACAAGATTAGTCATACGAACTGTGTCTCACTGATAGATGAATTTTGATGGTAAAAAGTCAAAACATGATGCATGGCCTTTGACTTGTAGTTGGCCTTTTGGGAGCCATGCTGTGCCTCTTTCCAAAAGAGCGAAGCCCAGACTGGGTTCCTGTGGACTTACGCAGAGAATAATATATAACTGGCTCATGACTTTTACACTCTAGACTGCTTCATTCTCAGGGAGCTCTCACATGCATTCAAATGTTCTGGAAGCAGACATTCCCAAGCCTCTGCCTTGGGAAGCCCTGATGATTTAGAGAAACAGCCAGAAGAGAAAATGGAGACAACATGACCAACCAATGTGAAATAGAGGCAAAAAGCTCATGTATGCTAATAAGATTTCATCCTTAACTCAGGATTTTTTTTTTCCAAGTTTCAGTTATTTATTAATCAGTGCAATCACCAGTAGATTACATCAACATGATTTCATCCATTTAGAGAAAAAATATTTCCTGGTTCAGTGGAAAACTGTGTAGATGGCTTCTGGAAGACCTTCATTTTAAAGCAGCTTTACATTTCATTTAGTAATCTGGACGTTCTTTCTTCAGTTTGCTGTAATCCACATTCACTGAGTAGAACTTATATTAATCATTGGGACCCAGTTTGCTCCAGGGCTCTGGGTTATTCTTTTTGTCTCAACAAACATCTGGATTGAACAATGCCAGACGCAAGAGATACAGGGCTGCTCTGCTACCTCCAGCTCCAATAAACACAGAGAGGGGGATCAAGCTTGGATGCTTCTTGGCCTGACCTAAGATGTGGCGGAGCATGTTTGTGGCAGAGACCTCTGATTGGAAAGAAGAAAATCAGCCTAGCCACCAGGCCCTAGGCTAAGTAGTATGCGCTAACTCAGGATTTTAGTGATTGCTTTGCATGCAGTATCCCATATAAACCTCATGACAATCCTATGAAGTAGGTGTGTTATTATTCCCATTTTTTGATGAGGACCAAAAACTAAATAGCACTTTATTTTTTTGAAGACCAAATGCTGTGTAGTGGGCCCATGTCCAGATTTCTTAACCACTTTAAATATTATCTTAATCCTCCTTATTACCACAAAACACACACACACCAAATGTAATTTAACTTCTATACATACTTTTCAGAATATATATTGATATACATTTGTGGCTTTACCCTTTTATGCTGCTTTTGGTGGTTTCAAACCTGCTTTAATCTAGTTCTTAGGTACTGATTTTGTTGGTGGAGGTGGTGGTGTATAGCTCTTTTATACGACCCTGACAAATCACAGCTGGTTGTACTGCTTTAATTTCCCTCTAAGAAATTTTTCTCCAAAAGTGCCAGCCACACAGGGAAGAGATGGTAGAGATTACTCAGTTTGTTGTTGGTCTATAAGGTTATGACAGTAATAAAATGTAATTTCTGGGAATAAAATTATATTTTTAATGACAATAGCAATACCCAATGAATGAACACAAAGTCATGCAGGCCCTGGACTAGATGCTTTGGGTATAGGAACTCATTTAGTACTCAGAATAACACTGGGGGAGTAAGTATTATTGTAACCATTTTACAGGTAACAAAATAGAGCTTGAGTAATCTAAGGAAGATGCTTAAGGTCATACAAAGTCTGTAGCAGAACTGATCAAGCACACATCTCTCTGCCTCCAGGGACCTTGCTTTTTCCTTTACCACACTGCCTGCCATATCCAGAAATATAAACTGTTCAAGCTACTTTCTTTAAGGCTAGAAATAAACTTTTAAGATCTGACAGACTGCGTTAGAGACCAGGTGAAGGTCATTAGTATAAAAATATAATAGTAACATGCTTTTCTTTCTTCGCTTTCTATCACTTGAGTCTTTCTTGTCTCTGCCCTTGCCCCATTTTCATATGAAATGATATCATATATTTCAGTACCTTGAGCAATTATGATGCTATAGGGCTTTGAAGAGGCAAACCATCCCTAACTTTAGCATTGCCAAGCTTACAGGCGCCTGTGGGAACAGAACATCTTGCCCTTCTTGATCTGGTTGGCCTCAAAACCTCAGCTATTAATTATAATCCAGGTACTGTACAGGAGACCTAAGAACTTTACTTCCTTTGACTTCTGTTTCTCATTAGGTTCTGTGACCTTGGTCTCATGGAGAGACAATGGGAAAAAAAAGCAGGGGGATAAGAGATATTTCCCCCTCAGCACTTGGCCATTTGACATGTATGCAGAGCTATATTTGTCTCTGTCTCATCCTTTTGAAGGTAAGCTTGTGGGGGAGTACCAGGCATGTCATGTTGCATTAAGTGCTCAGCACACTCTTACTCCATGCTTAACATAATAACTCTCATATTCATTCACGAGAAAAGCCTCCTTTTCTTATGTCCAGTCAACTGAAAAGATTCATAAGGATGATTTTAAAAGGTTGAAAGGTAACTTTAAGCACAAGAATTTACAAGATGCACATACACACTAACAGAAAAATCTCACAGTGGTAAATTATACTATTTGAGCTGTTGCTTTTCTCGTGTTTAGACCTAATGTCTGCATAAAATGTTTGCTCAAAGCTAGTACATATTGTATTACTCAAGCATATATATATGTCTCTTTAGAATTAAAAAAGGAAAAAGCAAAACCCATCTGTTTGTGAATAAATATGGCTTTTTCTTCTGTACATTTGAGTGGCCTGTTTGGTTGAAAGCTTATAGTACTTATTTAAAAAAAAAAGATTTTACTAAATTGGCTTCCTCTAGAAAATAAATCTGGATATGATCAGGAGCAGCCAAAGCAAGAAGCAGTAAAATCCAAAAATAATGTCACAAACAGCTTAAGTCACTTAACTTTATGTAAATCTGAGGAGTAAAAAAGAAAAAAATAGAGCAGAAAAAAATGTCTGAACAAAGCAGGTTAAAAACTGGGAGGAGAGAACTCTTGCATCAAAGAAAACGAAACAAAAGAAATTATAAGCTATTCTTTTACTGGAAGGAAATTAAGGACTTACACCTATGATACATTGAGTAGACGCAACTACAAAAGAAAAAAAAGCATGCCCAAACCTGTGCTTGAATCAGGGCGGAGTGACTACCTGCCACAATTATATAAAACTGTCTCAAGTTATTGTTACAGGATTATTTCTGAAATAGGAAATATTCAAGTATGTAGCACACTTCTCAGAATTTTCTCCCCCTCCATCAGTAAGTTATAATATTTCAGCACACAGTAAGTACCACATTCATTAACTTCTAATACTGAATTCGAGTTTTCTAAATCTTCTTTATCCCCTTTAGAGTTTTGTGACTGACTTCTGTTATATTGTGTATAAAAATGTATCAAAAATGATGCATGTTTTTACTCTATAAATTGCTAGGTAAAAATTATTTCTTGAGTATTAAGCACATATGTATGCCTTCTCCCTGTCCTGCTCCATACTATAAAAAGTTGCTTGAGGTGAAATGATCAGTCAATATTTTAAAATAAAGAAATATCTTGATGCATATATTTTTAAGAAGTTTGATACCACTCAGGCTTTATCTTTGCCTATAGTGAGGTAACTATTTATTCCTTATTTTCTGGGGCAATCTTAACTTATGTCTCTTGCTCTGATACAATCAATAATAGTATCCACTTTTACTTTCAAAAGTATCCAAATTTAAGTGATAAATTATATAGGTATCTGATATGGTTTGGCTGTGTTCCCACCCAAATCTCATCTTGAATTGAAGCTCCCATAATCCCCATGTGTTGTGGGAGGGACCTGATGGGAGGTAGTGGAATTATGGGAGGAGGATTTTCCATGCTATTTTTGTGATAGTGAATAAGTCTAACGAGATCTGATGGTATTATAAAGGCTGCTCTCTTGCCTGCTGCCATGTAAGACATGCTTTTGCTCTTGCTTCACCTTCTGCCATGATTGTGAGGCCTCCCCAGCCATGTGGAACTGTGACGCCATTAAACTTATTTTCCTTTATAAATTACCCAGTCTTGGGTATTTATTTATTAGCAGTGTGAGAACAGACTAATACAGTATCTCTACCTAATATCAAGGCAGCATGGCATGGAATGATATAGGGTCTTCGAGACAAACCCATCAGGGTCTTTGCATATTTCCATCATTTAGTTACTGCATAAACTGGGGTGATTACTTATCCACTCTGAGACCAATTTTTCATCAGCAGCATATGGATGATAATAGCTCAGACTTGTTGAGATAACACAAATGCTAGTATTATGTCTGGGTGCATACACAAATGGGGACCATAAGATCAACTTATAAGATCGTTGTGCAGTTTACTTAAGATGATGAATTTATGCATAGTGCTCAGCACATGGTAGATACTCAAAAAATATCATTTTCATCACACTCATTCTCATCAGTATCACTATCATTGGCCATTAGTGGCTCTTTGTAAATATTAGAGTTAATTGTTTCTTCCCTTCTAACCTTAACTCTTCTGGTATATGCTGATGTCACATCTGTGAGACATACTTAGAAATATGTATTATACCCACAACAAGCAGGAATTGGGAGCACTTTTAGACTTCTTTGCACACTAACTGAACAGCATTTGTTCTAGTTACTGGGCAAAACACATTGGTTTGTTTGACATAAAAAAATGGATGTCTCAGAGTGTATCTCAAAAGTCTCCTCAATGCAGAAGACTATGAACTCCAACTCTTGGATACCCTAGGATGATCCTAGGTCCTTCCCCTCTCAAGATGGAATGCCTTGGAAGTCTCCATCTTCAAATGATTTTAATTCTATTTCATTATATATATGGGTTTTTTTTAATTTAAAAATATTTTAAGAATCTACTATCGGGCCAGGTACAGTGGCTTGCGCCTGTAATTCCAGCACTTTGGAAGGCCAAGGCAAGAGGATCACCTGAGGTCAGGAGTTTGAGACCAGCTTGGCCAACATGGTGAAACGCCATCTCTACTAAAAATACAAAAAATTAGATGGGCATGGTGGTGCGTGCTTGTAGTTCAGCTACTCAGGAGGCTGAGGCACGAGAATCACTTGAACCTGGGAGGCAGAGGCTGCAGTGAGCTGAGATCATACCACTGCACTCGGGTTTGGGTGGCAGAGTGAGACTGTCTCAAAAAAAAAAAAAAAAAAAAAATCAACTGTCCAGGTAAATTGGTGCTCCAGCAGGATGGGCAGTGTGTTTTATGGGGCTTATCTTACTCCTGACATATCTCTGCCTGTTCCCAGTTATATATATCCCAGTTTGAGAAAGAACAGGGACTTCCCAGTTGGACACAGCTGGCTTAGAAGCTGGTTCTGAACACTATGCGCTTTTGTAACCTTTGGCGTATTACTTAATGTCTCCGAACCTCAGTCTCTTGGTCTTAAATATGGGAGTATATAATGCCTATTAAATTGTTTGATAATTAAATGTAATCATATTTGTAAGGCCACCAAGTCATATGTTAGGAATTGAATCCATGTCAGTTATTTCATCTTTTTTTAGTGTTAGTTAAAATAGTTCAATAACATCTTGTAAGGTCACATTGATGAAGACTGATTTGAATTTATTTCTATTGGGACACAGAGCCCAAAAGTATTTGAAATAGATGACATCTGGCTTACCACATAAAAATGTCTATGCAATACAACATGGAAACTCATGCAACTATCCAGGTCCTTCCTTCCAAATTCCCATAGTAACTCAACCTTGAGTGGTAATTGTTTATTAATGGCCTTACTTGACTGGGCATGCATTTTTTTAAATCCAATTGCTGTATAAAAACCATATGGTTAGGATGTTTTTAGACTTTAGAGAGCACTGGTAAAATGAAAACAGAAATCATATTCCGGGCACAGGATTCGATTAGCCAAAGACTTCATTACTTGGCTGACACTTCGGTGTTCTTCAGGATCACACTCAGATATATTCTCCTTTAACAAGTGCTCTGAAAAGATTTTGTGCTTTCCTCTATCACTGTACTTATTACAAACCACTGAAAAAGCATGTTCATTAATCTGTCTTCTCCCTTAACCTTCAATCTGTAGAGTAGGTTCTCAAAGTGAAGTCAGCAGATCCTCTGGGGTCCCTGGACTCTTTCAGGGGGATTTACAATGTCAAATCTATTTTCAAAATAATACTAAGACATTATTTGCCTTTTTCACTCTGTTGAGATTTGCAATGATGACAGAAAGCATTGGTGTATAAAACTGCTAACACCTTAGCATAAACTAAAGCTGTGGCACCAAACCGTATGTAACACTATAGCCATATTCTTAACCACCTCACACTTGCAATAAAACAAAAACAACACAAAACAAACAAACGAAAAAATACCAATTTCAGTTAAGGATATCTTTTTAAAAACAATGAAATCATTGTTAATTTTATGAAATCTAAATATCTGAATATACATCTTTAATATTCTGTATGAGAAAATGGATGCATGCAAAAAGCACTTTCACTGACTACTGAAGTCTGATTGTCTTGAGGAAGAACATTGTGAGATAAATGTTTGAGGTGTAACCTGAAATAGCTGTTCTTTTCATGAAATACCATTTTTACTTTAAAAAGCAACTGACAGACAAACTACGGTTATTCAGACTTAGGTGTTGTGCAGATATTTTTTAAACAATGAATGAAAGGAAGCAAGTCACTTCAAGGGAAACCATCAATAGTACTTATTGCCAATGATAAAATTCAAACATGTAGACAAGAATTGTAACTTGAAGAACAATTTGTATCTGTCACTGTGAACTTGACAGCTTCCTAATATGCAAAGACTTTTCTGATGTGTTTGGTGGTGATATTAACAGTGGTGATTCCTTTTAAAATGTTTTATGAAATATGCTGACATTTTGGGAAATCTGCATAACTCAGTGAAACAATACTTTCTAAATGAGCAATCAATGATATTACAAAATCATGCATGTAGTTTATGGGTTAAAGAGCTATTCAAAATGTAAGATTAACCAATGTATTTTAATGCAGCAGATTTTTAAATGTTCATTGATATGGTTTCAAATTCCACCATGCAACTAATCTTTAGTAAACTATTTGTCAAACTTTGTTCAGTATCAAAAAAGAATAGCACATTTATCTGAAAAGGCTATTAAAATATGCTTCCTGGCCAGGCGCAGTGGCTCACGCCTGTAATCCCAGCACTTTGGGAAGCCGAGGTGGGCGGATCACGAGGTCAAGAGATTGAGACCATCCTGGCCAACATGATGAAACCCCATCTCTACTAAAAAATACAAAAAATTAGCTGGGCTTGGTGGTGTGCACCTGTAGTCTCATTTACTCAGGAGGCTGAGTCAGGAGAATTGCTTGAACCCGGGAGGCAGAGGTTGCAGTGAGCCGAGATTGCGCTACTGCACTCCAGCCTGGCGCCTGGTGACAGAGCAAGACTCTGTCTCAAAAAAAAAAAAAAGCTTCCTTTTTTGTGTCTAATATCTGTGCAAGGCTAATTTTCTTCATAAATTTTGAATTAACAATTAAATATTTTAAAATTTCTCATTTTAATTTCTAATGTGGTAAATAGTGAGGGATGAAATTCACAAAAATAAAAGTTCTTTTTTTTTTTTTTTTTTTGAGCAGAGTCTCACTCTGTCACCCAGGCTAGAGTGCAGTGGTGTGATCTTAACTCACTACAACCTCCGCCACCCAAGTTCAAGTGATTCTCATGCTCAGCCTCCTGAGTAGCTGGGACTACAGGCGTGCACCACCATACCTGGCTAATTTTTTGTACTTTTCGTAGAGATGAGGTTTCACCATGTTGGCCAGGCTGGTCTCCAACTCCTGGCCTCAAGTGATCGGCCTGCCTCCCAAAGTGCTGGGATTACAGGCATGAGCCACCACATCTGACAAAACTTTTTGGAATCCTCAATAATTTTTGAGAGTGGAGATGGGTTCTTAGGTCAAAAAGTTTGAGAACCACTGCTACAGAAAGCAGCACTGTTTATCTTTCTATCCAGAGTACCTGAGATGCGTGAGGTAGTTCACATGGGTTTATTTAACAGATGGATGAGTGATGAGTAAGTGAATATTGCATATAATGCCAGAAGAATCTGACACATTAGAAAATATCTTGATATGCAGTATGTGATGACTCAATTAAATTGCAATTTAATATTTCCCCCTAGTTTTGTTTCCTCATAACGCCTATCTCCAAAACAGATAAGGAGACAGGCCACAGGTGACTAGTTAATCAGCCATGATTAATCAACTAATTAAATCAAGTTGAGGTGGTGAGGGGGGCGGGGGAACCAGTTATTTCTCTGTAAGTCCCTTCTCTGATAGCCAAACAATTGGCTTTACTTCTTTCATTATCAATATATACCTGCCACAACAATTTGTTTGGGATAGGATAGTTTTTAACATGTTTTGAAAATGTTTTTAAAGCTTGATTGACCATTTGTAAATATTTCTTTATAATGATACTTTCAGGCATATTTAGTACTCACCTCAAAATTTCAAATGCCTCTTAATGGTGTGGAGAGAGAGAGACTGATGGGCAGAAAAACTGGGAACTGTGGAGACAGTGAGTAGGGGAATCAAGTGTCAGCTAGATCAACCCACAGCCTAAAGACTCACAGAAATGGACTGGGTGCAGTGGCTCATGCCTGTAATCCCAGCACTTTTGGAGGCCAAAGCAGACAGATCATGAGGTCAAGAGTTTGACACCAGCCTGACCGACATGGTGAAACCCCATATTTACTAAAAATACAAAAATTAGCTGGGCATGGTGTTGGACACCTGTAATCCTAGCTACTCAGGAGGCCGAGGCAGGAGAATAGCTTGAACACGGAGGCGGAGGTTGCAGTGAGCCGAGATCGTGCCACCGCACTCTAGCCTGGGTGACAGAGCGAGACTCCATCTTAAAAACAAATAAACAAAAAGACTCACAGAAACAAGAATAAAGTTTAAATTAAAAAGAAAAAACCTCCAAACACTAAGGTAGTTTTTTAAAAGAAACTTTTTGTACTACTATTCTACTTTCTTCAAGCCAAAGTCATCTCTTTTAAAACAGAAAATATCTTCTTGATAACTCTATACATGGGAAACAGCAGAAGCAATTTGGAATCCATAGTACATTTTTTAAGTCCCACTGAATAGAGGAGATAGATAGTCTCTTGCAGGAAAGGAGCACCATTGAGTTGGATGATGTAGTTAACATACTAAACCCAAGAGCTAAAGCTCTCTAATTATTCCATAAAGGCTATTTTATCCATTGCAAAATGGATCTTGTCTCTCAGGAGTTTGGTGCAAAAGTAATTGCTGCTTTTGCAGTACTTTTAATGGCAAATACCACAATCACTTTTGCAGCACTCTAATGACTTCTCTGAAATTAGGATAACTTGTTCAACCAATAGTATATCATAGTTTCATTGGCAGAGTTTTAGTTTTTCTTTTTAGAATATAAAATAAGTTACAACTTACCATTGATAGCATCTTAGATTCAATTAAATATAGTAACTCAGAAAAAAAATGTTTCCTTCTATAGTTATATGTGAGACCATATTCAGAAGAGTGGTCTCTAATACTTTGTCTGTCCAAGGCAAGGTAAGCAAGTTTGAATGGCACTGTTTGATCCCTAAGAACTTTATTTGGTAGAAAGCTTATACAAGCCCAAAGCAAAAAAGAACGAAAGGAAAGTGTTTAGCCGAAGTATATAAATAAAAGGTGATCACATAACAGATTTCTGTAGAAGGAGTTCATCCTGATTTTTATACTTCAAAATATTACACATTTCCTCAGCTTACAATTTAGTATATATATGTAAATTTTAATGCAAACAATAGTATATGTAATTAACCTTTGCATTACCCTTCTTTTCTGAAGTGCCAAGCAAAATAAATGTGTGCAAAAACATTTATGCCTACATCACTATCTGTGCATTGGCTAAACAATCAAAAGTACTTCTGGAGATGCATGTATGAAAATCAAGAGCATTCCCACTTCCTCAGTCAAGACAGTCATGCTGTTCTGGCGGCAGATATGCATAATGGAAACAATATTGCTTTAAATAATCAAAATACACAAAGTCACATTTTTCTGAGTGATTGGAAATAACCCTGACAAATGCTTGCATTTGGTAAATTATGAGCTAGCCAAGTTATGTTTGCATAAATATAATGAAAAGCATTTTTAAAAAATTTAGTAAGCATATAAATCAAGGCATTCTCTTGGTAGTGATTTCTTTGACGGATAAACCAACAACCACGCAGGGCAAGTTTATGAGGGTGCCTCCCTAAGTGCTTCAGAGTGTGTGTGTATGTGTGTGTGTTTGTGTACAGGTACACAAACATATACACAAAAATAAAAAGTTGGCAAAAATTACATAAATGGCAGAGATATTCTTATAACTAAAAAGAAATAGAGAACAAGCGTAGGCATTTAAAATGGCTACTTACGTTTTGAAAAGAAGAACACAAATTACGTGCAATTGAATGCTCTGTGAATATGGCACATGGATAATTCATATTCCCTATACATAACTCTTGGATAACACAGAGATTACTTGTTAGGTAAAAACATAATTATATTCTCTTCCAGCAAGCTATATATCACACCTCAGCTGCACACTTAAACAGGTATCTGTATGTAGTTGAAGAGGATTTGTGGGTGGCTAATAAGAAAGTATCTAAATAGGGCAAAAATAATATTCTACTCACAGGTAATACGGTGCTATTTGTTATCAAATTGCTTTGGGTAGACCCGAGCACTGAGCATCCAATATGTGGCAGCAACGATACACACTCAAGCGAAAGCCAAGGAAAGATATACATTCATTTAGGTTTTTCCAGATTACCATGGGTTTTAAACTAAGCATAACAAGGTAGGGAGACTGACCACTGAATTTGCTACATGGATAACAAAGCTGTTGTGAGAACTGTATAGCCTTTAAAAATCACCAGGTGCCAAGGAACACACTTTACGTGAAAGGATTATCATCAAGGACTTTTCCTATGGGCAGGTTATACAAAACAAAAAAAAATGTGTACATTCTCCTATGAAGATAGACTGTGTTCAGAAAGATAAAATAGGCTGTGAACAGTGGGTGGAGTGGACATGACTTTCTTAGGGGAAAATTCCTTTAATTCCTAAGCATGAATTGTAGGAAGAGCCTGATTGTGATTTATGGCCTTAGTCATCCTTTTTTTTTCCAGATAATTGTACGCTGTATTTTTTTTTTTCAGATAATTAACCTTAGTCATCAAGTCTTTCCCTATTAACTGCCACCCACCTTCACTTGAGGATGGGAAGTAACAGCTTGAGAGAAACCAGGATTACAACAGGCCTCCGATTGGGTAAAATGGTCAGCAGACCAAGTTAAATTGGTACCACTTTGCTTACCCTTTGAGGTAGTCCCTATTTCTTATCTTCTCTTCCTCCAATTTAGGGCTAAACTCCTAGAAAGCTTAATGCTTTGCTTTTGTTTCAATATTAACATGCACTAGAGTCATTTGGTAAGTCCTTATCACCCAGCTTATGACTTCTCTTCTTATGAAGAGAAATCTCTTCATGAAATCCGTCTCCTGAAAGTCATCCATGACTAAGTCATTGTGACATCTAATGTTCTCATATTTCATCTTCCTTGTCTCTGTCTCCTCCTTGTTGCTTGATGAGGCCTTGCTTCCAGAAACTCTCCACCCTTTCTTCGTGTCTTGGGACATTCTCGGTTTTCTTTATACCTGTGTGACTGTAACTTCCGTTGGTTTCCTCTTCGCATCCTTGGTGTATGTGATCTTAAAGTTTGTCTCTTAGCCCTCTTCTTGCCTGTTCTCTCTTTCGTTGACAGTCTCACTTATCCTTTGGGTCTTGTCTGCAAAGGATGCCCACAGCTCTGCTGTTAGCCCTGTTGTCTCCTCAGTGCTAAATAGAAGTTTCCACCTGCATGCTGTTCTCTAAAACGACAAGCTCTGGCACCTAAAAACACTCATTATGTCCAAATTGGATTCCATATCTTCCTTCTCACATTTACATCTCCTCCTTTGTTTCCTATTTTTTCAAAAATGTCATCACCAAGGTTTGAAATCTTAAAGTCAAGTATGACAGCTTTCCTGTTTCTCTCTGCAATAATATGCAAAACTCTGTCAATTTCTCCTCTAAGGTATGGCCACCATTTATATCCTCTTTTTCATCCCTTTTTAATTTTTTTTAAATATTTATTTATTTATTTTTGAGACAGAGTCTCGCTCTGTTGCCAGGCTCCAGGCTGGAGTGCAGTGACACGATCTCAGCTCACTGCAACCTCCGCCTCCCGGGTTCAAGCAATTCTCCTGCCTCAGCCTCCCAAATAGCTGGGACTACAGACGCACACCACCAAGCCCAGCTAATTTTTGTATTTTTTAGTAGAGACGGGGTAGACCTCACCATGTTGACCAGGATGGTCTCGATCTCCTGACCTTGTGATCCGCCTGCCTCGGCCTCCCAAAGTGCTGGGATTACAGGCGTGAGCCACCGCGCCCGACTTAATATTTATTTTTAAAGACAGGGTCTTGCTCTGTCTCTCAGGCTGGAGTATATATAGCTCACATAATCACAGCTCACTGCAACCTGGAAATCCTGGGCTCAAGGGATCCTCCTGCTTCCGCTTGCTCAATATCTAAGACTATAAGCTTCTACCACCATGCTTATCTAACCTTTAAAATTTTTTATAGAGATGGAATCTCACTGTTGCCCAGGCCAGTCTCAAACTCCTGCCCTCAACAGATCCTCCCACCTTGGCCTCCGAAAGTGCTGGGATTATAAGCCTGAGCCACTGCACCCAGGCCATCCCCTCTTTCTATAGGCTATCTCAAAGCCGCCTAAGTGCTCTTTAGACTCTTCTGCATCCAAACAACATTATACATTGCTGTCAGAAGAAGAAAACACAGAGCCAAGAGCGGTGGCTCATGCCTGTAATCCCAGCACTTTGGGAGGTTGAGGTGAGTGGATCAGGAGGTCAGGAGTTCAAGACCAGCTTGGCCAAGATGGGGAAACCCTATCTATACTAAAAATACAAAAATTAGCTGGGTGTGGTGGCGGAGATGACTGGAATCCCAGCTACTTGGGAGGCTGAGGCAGAGAACTGCATGAACCCAGGAGGCGGAGGCTGCAATGAGCAGAGATGACACCATTGCACTCCAGCCAGGGCAACAGAGTAAGACTTCGTCTCAAAAAAATAAAAAATAAAATAAATAAAACACAGTTTGTTCATGTTTATGTACATTTCCATATCAAAATGCATTTGCTTTAGACATTTGCTTTGCCAATATTTTTCTTTTTCTGCAGAAGAAGTGTCTTTTTCTGTCGTCATCCTCTTTTCCTCTCTTTGGTGCCTCTATGTCATCCAGTATTTGAGTTTAACAGTTTTGTTAGATGATGAATTCCTTAAGTAAAAGTCCTGATATGTTTATCTTCAATTCCCTCACATACATTCCAGTGCCTGATATAAAGTAGCTCCTCAAGAAATCTTTGGGTTTGAATTAAGGTATTATTCCTGTGTTTAAAAATCTTCAACATTCCCTATTTGCTGCATGTTACAAACTCCTTTACCTGGTCAACAGGACCCTTAGACTTGGGATCTGGGAAAGGTGGAGAAGAGGAAAGCGGAGAAAGAGGACCAAAGAAGAATGAAATTTGAAGCAGCAGCAAATGGCACCCCAGAAGTATTCTGAGACCATTTTTGTCTTGTTCCTTTTCCTACTGATTACTATTTGGTCCTTGAGGGCCCAGACATCCACATACCTCTACCACCGATCTTTCCAGGAATCTCAATGCTCAGTGCCCCTGTTAGACCATACCCAGTCCTGCCATTCCCAGGGGATACCCTGTGTCCACAGGCAGCCACTTAGTGACTGATGTGCTATGCTCTATCTCAAGGCAGGAAAACCGGACTAGCCAGCTAAGACTAAGAATGCACCTACCCTAAAATGCTAATGGTCATTCCAGACACATTAAGCAGACAGTCAGACTTTAGGGCCTTCTCTCTTTGCCAAGTAATGCATAGGTACTTTATTTAACTGGTTTTTAGGAGATGGCTGCCCTGAATTTGGTGTTTCACCCAGGTGGTATGAGCCAATAGGAATCTGGGTTGTGTAACAGGGGAAGTGGGATGATGAAGGGAGGCCTAAGCATCCCCATACAGGTTTGTTTCATGTAGTCAAATAAATACATTTACTATTACCAGCAAGGCCAAAGATGAGCAGGGGAAAGGGGTAGCTCCAGAGAGATGTTGGATTCTTCCTTAAAGACTAAGCTCTTGGCCAGGTGTGGTGGCTCACGCCAGTAATTCTAACACTTTGGGAGGCTGAGGTGGGCAGGCTGCCTGAGCACAGGAGTTGGAGACCAGTCTGGGCAACACGGTGAAACCCCATCTCTACTAAAAATACAAAAAATTAGTCGGGTGTGGCGGCGTGTGTCTGTAGTCCCAGTTACCCAAGAGGCTGAGGCAGGAGAATTGCTTGAACCCTGAGAGGCAAGGTTGCAGTGAGCTTAGATCCTGCCACTGCACTCCAGCCTGGAGTACAGAGCAAGACTCCATCTCAAAAACACACAAACAAACAAACAAAGACTAAGCTCTTTTGTGCCTTATCTGCCTGCTTTACTTCATATGCAGATTCTGCCCCACACTCCTTCCTCAGTGTAGAATACAAGAGCACTAAATAAAAATAAAACAAACAAACAACAAACAAAAAACCCATTACTTTTGGTGTGTTGATATTGGAAAATGTAAACTTAGAGACTGTTAGGTAATCCCAAGTCCAGACTCATTTAACCTTGGTACAAGTTAATGTTTAAGTGAAACTTTACGATAAGCAGTTTCCATTTCTTCATTCTCCTTAAATTTTTTTACCCATTTTCATTGCAAATTGTTTGAAATTATTTTGCTCTCCCTTTTCTTCAGCAAGAGAATAAAGTTGTTTTCATCTCTGTGTTATTTCCACCCTTTCCTTACTTACTTTCCCAGGAGATGATCTCACCGATGTCCACACTGGACCAAAGGCATCTAGCACATACTTTCCTAACTCTCCTCGCCTCCACCTCAGATTTTCTGTCACCAGCCTCTTTTCCTAAATATGGTAACAACAACAACAACAGAAAACAGAAACTCTCTAGCTAGCGTAACTCCCTGGACTCTCCCCAGCTCCTGTTCCATGAATGACACATTTCCCCTAACGACTCCAATTGTTCTTGCTCCACTAGTTCCTTCCCTTCTACAAACATGATCAAATTCTCCACTCTCTAAACTTTTTCTTGCTTACTTCTTCCCCTTCACTTTCTGGGTACAGATTCCTCACATTTGCCATCTTCAATTATTCTCCCCTTCATTCTTCTCATGCCCTTGAACTGTCTTCTGTGGAATACGTATTTTAGCCCACAAATCTATGGAAACATTTCTTGTGGCCTAATCATTGCTGACTCACTAGCTGTTTTCAGCCCTTCTGTGGTTCTTACACTGTGTTAATCAGCGTAATTGACCATCCTGAACCAGCCCAGTGTGTTGTGCTTCTATACTGGATTACACGCTTTCTTCATCTCTGTAGCTAGTTTTCTCAGATTTCCTAAACACTTTGTAGTTCCAGAATAAATTTGCTTCTTTCTTCTTTACAAATGTATTATCTTTCTTTCCTGTCCCTTAATGGCTTCATGAAATTACTTGCATCATCTATGAATACGATTCCTTTCATATATCACCATAACCCCATTATAATTCATTTCTTACAGGCAAAATCCCCTATGATTTGTTCTAACTCTCCTAGGTAAAGATGTCAGTAATCCACATAACAAATATTGTTTAATATTTTGATCCCAGCAAGATGTTGTTTTCTTAATTCATACATGTTTTGGAAATTTTTCTTTTTGTTTTGTTTTCTAATCGAGTGTCTGACATGATCATGATAGAGCTATAAAGAAAAACTGTTTGAGCTCAGGGTACTTGCAATTCATAGTTGTTCTCTGAAAACTGCTGTTCCCAAATTAGCGTGTTACACATCACGAAGATACCCTTGATTTCTTTCACCATCCTGGATTTTCTTCTTCCTTCTTGCGTAGTTTTGATACGTAGCATGAGAAGGTTGTGACTACTCTGAAGGTGAAGTGGAAGGCTACGTGGTATGTATGAGTGTTTTTATTGTCACCTTCCATCTTTGAACATGTACATTGGCCGATTTTTTAGAAAGAAGTGGCCGTGCTGTCTAGCTGGTGTTCCTCAGCTGGTCATATTGAAAACACATAGGTAGATGCCTGCCTAGTTTTGCTTAGTCCCAATGGTGTAAAGTGCCCCATATCCACCTACATGTTGTGTTCACCGTTTTTCCTTGAGAAATGACTATTCTTACAGATATAGGCTTTCAGGGAAAGGTATAACAACCTTCCTCTTCAGTCAATTCTTATAAAACTTTTGGGCTTGCCTAATAGACTCTTTCACATGTCCTTTAAATTTCCATTCAACCCTCAAGGCAGAGGTAGCTTCCGTCATCTTACACAAGAATAGAGTGGAAAGAATATCAGAGAGCTAGTCAGGCTCCCAGAAGAACCATGAAAAATGTATTTATGGAAGGCCATAGATTCAAGTTTCTGTAATGTGGGCTTTCCCCAAGGTAATGACTGCTAAAAGCATGTATTTCCCAAGGAACTGAGTAAGGTTCCTTCCCGAGACAATTCCTGGGAGAAAAGACATAGCCAATGCAGAGAGTCTATCTGTCTTGATTACTATATATAGTATATCCTCTGCTTTGTAGTGTCTGACAGAAATGGGTGCTCCATAAATATTTGTAGAACTAAAATGCATTGAAATGTTGGCAAGAAAACTGACAGCATTGATAGTAGTACCAGATTTGGGGGACTTGGGCAAATTCCTTATTTTTTTATATCATTTCCTTAATAAATTCTCAGATGTTCCTAGGGTAGTGATTTAGGCAGACTTTTTCCCTTAGGGTGTTGTCAAGGTAGTTAGGAATTTGGTTGAAGCTGATCTCTACAGAAAGATTCAGCGGTCAGAATGGAAAATCTCACCTCAGGACATTTAAGAGTAGCTACTTTCACAAAGAAATCAGTCCTACTGAAGCTTCTGGAGCTAGCCAATGCTGGCTACAAGACACTCGATTCGACAGACAAGTGGGCAATACAGCTGTGCCTCTCCCTTTGTTCCTCCACGGGATTTAATCATAAACTTATATTGTTTGAATATAGTTTCACCAATATAAAATATGATCAGTTTGGACAATTACGTGAAATGTCAAATAGAAATGTCCCAGACCTGGCATCAATGTTACTGATATCAAATGGTTATAAATCAGTGTCCTAGTAATGTTTAATGTACTCTCAACGGTTTTTTAGAAACCCAAAACATTTTATTTTAATCAAAAAGAAAACAAGGTATGTCAGACACGAAAATGACATACATATTTTTGTGCTTATTATTTAAAGAAAGGAGAAACATCTGAAATCTGTTTGCTAACTACAGTATAATACAAATTAGCCTGCAGGCACCGTGTGCGCCGTACCCTGTCTGCTTGCCAGCCCTGCTTAGTCCCAACGTATTAATGAGCGAGTGCAAGTATTTGAACAATCAGCATTTCTGCATTTGCATGCAAACTCTCATGCTGTGTAATTATATACAGAGCTGGCACTCAGATTAATTAAAGCTGATTTTTCTGTGACTGCAAACTGGTCATATCCTCAGCTTTGCCTTCCTATGAAGTCATCACTCTACATTCAACGTGACACGCTGTCCCCGGCATTCTTAGTAATGCTAACGTTCAACAATTGTGAATCCGGCAATGTTTTAGAGAGCGGCTGACAATGGCTGGGTGTTCTTATGCTTTTCCTCTCCTATCTTTCCCCCCTTCTGGTGTAAAGATAAAGAACAGCTTTTGAACACTTGCTTTGTAATTATCTCAAATACTAATGCAAACAAATTACATATATTGTTTCAGTGGGTTCCCTCCCCTCTTTTATGACTCCACCCACTTGATTAGAGCTTACAAACAATTCATCAAACTTTAAAAATGTGTTTATTTGATGCCAAGAAACAATTAGTTGTGATGGTTTTAGTCTTAATTTTGAAAAAGCTTTAACAAATGATGTTTTATTTTAAAAGATAAGGATCTCATGATTCAAAATCAGGGAGATTAGGAGAGAAAGAAGCAGCAACGACTGCTAGATTCGATTAAGACTTTTTGAATCCTCATCAAACATAAGGCACTTGAAACAGAGACTATTATTTGCCAGAGAAATCCAGCAATGTTAACGTCTAGGACAGAAGGCTTTCCTCAACTCTTCCACAATAAAGCCATCTCCTTTGGTTTCTCAGTTTCTCTGAAGGAACTGTTCCTGTGACAATTCTTTTGAAAAGACATCCTCAGAGCAATTAAGATGTCATTATGATCCTCTTTTCATAAATTTAAATCTCTGAATAAAGGTGGCTACTAAAACATCATCATGTAGGGCCTCGGGAGATGAGCTGCTTTGACATTTTCCTCTGAAATCACCCCTTACCACTCAAGCACAGCTCACCATCTTCCTCATTTCTCTGAATTACATTAGGCAGAACCTGTACAGACAGACGACAGCTCTTGCACGGGCTGGCAAACTTTTTAGAGCAGGGACCAGACAATTCTGGTGCCTGCAATACACGGCCAAGATTGCCCTAGTAATCTACATTTGAAAGGGAAGATGGAATAGTAGGAGATTTCTTTATACTCTGACTTTAATGATTGAAGAAAGAGATATAATTGCCCTTACCTTATCAGTTGTAATGCTGGATCCACATAGAACACAGTTATCAAGCTCCCTTCAAATTCCAACTGGCAAACAAGTGAGAAAAGAGTATTGAGCCTCTTCCAGAGAGGCTCCTGGGGGAGATCACAGTCACAACACGGTTATGATTCCAAGCCTGCCCTTCTGTGTTTCGTCAGGAATTTCCTAAGCAGACAGGTGTCATATTGGCATGAATTTTGTTGCCAGGTACATTTTTAAAGTTGGGCGTGGCTGTGATCAGCTAGCCAGTTCCACCTGTCTCTAAACCCTCATAACCTCCATTGCTTTCAATATTTTGCTCAAGTACCCAGTGACTTCATGAGTTACCCACGCACTGGGCCCGACTAACTGAGGTGTGGGAACAGTATCGAGTTAAGCAGCACCGTCATTGTAGCACACAATGCTCATTGCTACTGGCAAATACCTATTTGCTGAATCAGGATTGGGCTGCAGTGAGCAGGACTGGGCTGTTCTACAGCTTTCTGTTTGTTTCCTTTTTAGAATCGCCCTCTTCTAATTAAATCTCACCATTTAGCAAAAATAGACTCTTTATATGTTCCTTTCTTAAAAATATAGCTTTCTTTAAGCATAGAGAATTACTGTATTTTTACCTTTTCTAAAGCAACTATTTGCAAAACAAAAGGCAGAAGAAGGAAATAAAATCAGAGTTCCTCAAACAATTAAATGAACATCACTGTGGATGTTGTACATTTTGCTTTTAAATTTTCAGATAG
This sequence comes from Ateles fusciceps, assembly GCA_036589455.1. Lineage (NCBI taxonomy): Eukaryota > Metazoa > Chordata > Mammalia > Primates > Atelidae > Ateles > Ateles fusciceps. The sequence goes on from JAZHEH010002780.1 coordinate 4,076,522, forward strand.
CAAATCAAATACATCTGTTAGTTATGATCTTTTACTTCTTCTAAAGAGAAAAGGATAATAGGAGAAGCATTCTGTAAACATCTTAAGGAAAGGGAAATCTTTTTTGCTCCCTAAGGAGCAGTAGACAGTTAATTCATTTTATTGTTGACTGTGGTATTAAAAAAAAATACTGCATGTCTCTTTATAGGCATGTATGTATGTAAATGGAATTCAGGTACTGAAGAAGCAGGACAAGATTTTAGAAACATGCCAAAATTATGTGTAGTATTTGTCATGTCAGTATAACATGATCAGAACCAAATATAAAAAGTATAGGGCTATATCGATGGAAAGGGCATGCATTTGACTTGTAATTGCAACCCACTTTGTCAATGTACAGTACTCTAGAGGTGGGATTTTAATTTTCTCAGACCCCTGATCCCTTAATGACATTTAAATCAAGCAAACTGTGCTATTTTTAGATTGATTTGGTCTTAAATATCAAAGTTTCATCCAATATCTCACCCAAGCAAAAATTTCTTACAAAATATTGCCTTTGCTTCAACTTGCACAAAATTGAGATGTAATGATGTTCAATAAATATTTGCTCAGTAAATATTTAGAGGTACATTTATAACTACATATATGGAAATTATAAATTATATAAATCAACTAGCCTGCAAACTCTTGAAGGCTTCTTTCATATATAGGGTATATACATGGTATGCACATAAATGTGAGCAGTAATCATTTGCCAAGTAAATTAAAATTAAATAACTTTGATGATAATACATTGCTACTTCTAAGACAATCTAGTTTCATTTTAAATAGACATCTTCCTTATTTTTGACCAATACCTTCCTGAATTTTCTATTCTTTGGTATGAGCTTTTTCTAAAGCTTCTGAGGATAAATTTAATCCCTATTCCACATGAAAGTTATTCAACTATTTGAAAAATGGCTATCATTTTCTCGACGTCTCCTCTTTCTTCAGACTGAACATTCCTTTAATCATTATAACATGATACGGCTTTTAAGGCCTATCACCATATTGGAGAGATTCCAGTTTGTCCGTGTCTCTCCTAAATGTGGCAGTCAGAACTGAATGCATTATCTGAAATGTGATCTAATTATGCAAAATACGTGGGTACTGACGCCTGCCTTGTTCTGGACTCTAATAATTTAGAATTTTGTGGAGGCAGGAAATGCATGCCAAGGAGGGGTTGGTATCATTATTATTCTTAGTTCTTGAAATTTTACAAAACTAAAACATCTAAGTCTTTTTTATACCAAATTATGTTTAATCAAATCTCTTACAGCTTGTTCTATCCATTCTAGAGTTTACCTCTGGTACTGGCCCTAATTGTTCTAATTATTTGGGACATTTTGATTCCTGACTTTGCTATCCAATGTCTTGGTTACCATATTTCATTTTGTGTCATTCTTTAAAAGACATCTGAGTGGCTACTATGGGTCAGACAATGATCATACCAACAGCAAGAAGACAGGTCCCTTTCCTGAAAGCGCACAGCCTGGCAGAGCGCCAACAATATCATTATTATGCCTTCCATGCTTTCCTTCAAATCACTGGCAAAACAAGTGCTAGTGCATGTCTCAGAGACCCCTCTGCAGACTGGCAACAATCAATCAACCCTAGATAATGAGAATAAAACATAACGCCTATCATTTTTATTGAGCATTTATTATTTAATAAGGAGTAAAAAGCATTTTATGCAAATTATGTCACAAGAAACAGTATCGACATAGATAATTTTAATTCTTATTACAGTAGAGGGAATTATGGTTCAGAAAGCTTATGCAACTTTCACAAGTTTACATGGTTGTTAAGCTGCAAAGCTTCAATCTGAAACCCTGAGGCTGTCTGACTCCAAAGTTCATTCTTAATTGCTTTTAAAGAGAGAATTCTGCCATTTTGGAAACTTCCTAACCATATTCCAAAGTAGCTCTAACTTATCTTCTAGGAACATATGAGCATTTTGTTTCTTTTTTTTTTTTTGAGATAGAGTCTTGCCTAGGCTGGAGTGCAATGGCATGATCTCGGCTCACTGCAACCTCTCGTCCTGGGTTCAAGCGATTCTCCTGCCTCAGTCTCCCGAGTAGGAGGGATTACAGGCACCCATCACCATGTCCAGTTAATTTTTTGTATTTTTAGTAGAGACGGGGTTTCACTGTGTTGACCAGGCTGGTCTTGAACTCTTGACCTCAAGTGATCCACCCACCTTGGCCTCCCAAAGTGCTGGGATTATAGGCATGAGCCACTGTGCCCGGCCCATATGAGTATTTTGATACTTGCAAAAATCCAGTTACATTTTCTTTTGAAGAGGAAATGTAAACTAGCTTACTTGTGGCTGCTTTGATCTTAGTGACCCCATGCTGATTCTTAATAATTCGTCAGTGCCATTTTTCAACAGGTTCACTTTCACTTTAATAATTGTCTAAAGTTTGCTAGAGACTGATGTCAAACTCATTGGTTTGTTCTGAAGTCTTGGAGTTCTCAGAATCTTTCATTTCTGGTAAAATTGAGTTAACATCAACTCCTCTCTCTTCTTGCCTCTGCCCTATTCTCTGTGATATCTCAAACATGATTGTCAGAGTTTCTACAAGCATATCTGAAGCTCTTTCTTTCCTGAAGACACTAGAACTTATTTATGTAACTATCCGCTCCACATTCTTGGAGTTCATTTCCTGTGATGGGAGTTACTAGAAGTAAAGACTTGTTCTGTATAAAGCTTTACATAGACAACACACTCTAAACATATTTGTTGAAAAAAAATCTACGTAGCTGAGAGGGAAAAAAACAATCCTGCTATGCTGTTTTGTAAAAATGAAAAAAAGATGACTATTTTTGCCTTCATGGGAGGAGCAACAGATATATCACATATAAATAGTTCTTCTGTTGAGGAAAACAACTAGATCAATCTGGAGGAGAGAAGTTGAGAAAGTTAGGTCCTTCTGGCTGTGGTCTGGTGAGCAGCACTGGATAGCAAGAGAGCTACATTTCTCCATAATAAATTACAAACAATTCGTCAGTCTGGGAAAGAAGACTTGGAAATGGGAAGAATGGAAGAGATATGAAAAGTGTAATAGTGTGAGGTACTGCCCAAGATCATGGCAGAAAGCCCAGAGCACAACAGAGGAATACAGCTAGGGAGGAATTCCCAAGTAGCTCACACTCAATTTTTTTTTTTGAAACGGTCTCACTCTGTTGCCCAGGCTGGAGTGCAGTGGCATAATCTCTCGGTTCACTGCAACCTCCGCCTCCGGGGTTCAAGCTATTCTCCTGCCTCAGCCTCCCTAGCAGCTGGGATTACTGGCACACACACCAAGCCCAGCTAATTTTTGTATTTTTAGTAGAGATGGGGTTTCACCATGTTGGCCAGGCTGGTCTTTAACTCCTAACTTCAACTGATTCACTCACCTTAGCCTCCCAAAGTGTTGAGATTACAGACATGAGCCACCACACCCAGCCTCACACTCAGTTGTCAAAACATAGCTGCCTCAGCCCTGTGCTAATCCAAGGGGTGACACAGATGTAGTAATATAAGGCAAGGTTCTTTCCTTCCAGATGGAAATACAGTCAATGACCCCAATTTTGTAAAATGAAAAATATCTTTAGAGAAGAAAATAGTGTCTATTTGGTAATTTTTACTATTCCAGTTTCAGTGAATATTAGAAAATAATAAAGTATTATTATTAAAATAAATTTTATTATTTATTAAAATAATTTTTATAGATTAGTATATCTTTTTGTTATATAGAAAAGCCTAAGATTATTTTTGGTAGGTAAGCACAGAATGAAAGGACGGTGTATTATCAAGAGACTGTCAAGTCCTCACTTGCGAGAGATTTTCAGAAAGTTTATTTTACCTATCTAGAAGAGACTGAACAATCAATTTCATCTGAATTTTAGAGGGATAACCAAAGAATTAGTAGGAAATAAAAGATTTTTGAGACTTTTCCAGAAGAATATTGATAGTATCTTCAATAATCCTAAAATGTTTAGTCAAATAATACATGTATCAATAAAAATAATTCAAATGGAGAGTATAAAATTTATATTATTAAAAGGGATGTTATATATACATTTATTTAAGATTCACAATTTAAGAAAATTTAGGATTCACGATTTTAATCAAGGTTTGAAAGTTAATTTATTGCTGAGAAGGGTTCTTACTGGTAATATGCAGTACTGGAAGCCACAGCACATTATGCTAATTCATTACAATGGGAAGACGAACCCCACTGAAAAATTCAAGAAACTGAATACTGAACAGTTAGTTACAGAAGGGCAATTATGGGACCTGGTCTCATTTCATAATCTAAGATGAGTGAGAATAAAATGCAAAACTGACACACAAATGGTGCAAGGCATATCAGGTTTGAGATTTTTTCTTTTGTTTTAATTATCTAAGCTTTTATTAGTAAGTGTTTTCAATTATATGATCCTATTTTGATGCTGGCTATTTCAAAGAAAAATAGTGTATAGGCTTATACTACATTATATTATAGTAACGCTAATCACTTACGTTTTTGTTACTATGTACCAGATATTGTGCTAAGCATTTTACATACATTATCGCACCTATAACTAACCACATCTCTATGAAGTAGGTTGTTTTATCATCTATTTTAACAGAGAAGAGGCACAAAGAAGTAGCAACTTTTCCAAGATCACACTGCTAGCAAATAATTGAACCAAGATTGAATTCAGGTAGAATCTGGAGACTGTATAATCCTATTCATTTATTTTGCATCTTCTAAGTGCTGCTTTTATGCCAAAGTCTTTAATGTCATCTCCAAAGTGTCCCTTAGACTCACCTAAAGGGTCAACCTACTTAGGTATCTTTTGTTGATTTCACTGGGCAGAATTAATTGCTGTCTCTTCTGTATCCGTCATACAATGTACAGATGCTCATAATATTTTTTGCACCTATTCATTTACATATCTGCTTACCTCCAGGGTCTAGCTCATGTGTAGAACACAGTAAATGTCAAAAATGTTTGTGAGATGAATCAATAACTGGGGCCAGTCCTTATCTTTTCTGCATTATTTTTCTACAATTTTCCCTGCCAACCACCAGTTTGTCTCCTGCTGGAGTAAAACGGAATAGTGTCTTCTTCTCTAGACTTTGAATTAATGTTTTTCCTGTTTACCAAACTAAAGTGGTAAAGAAACTCATGTTCCAAGCAAGGAACATTTTTTTTTTTACAGAATCTCTCTCTGTTGCCCACGCTGGAGTGCAGTGGCACTATCTTGGCTCACTGCAACCTCTGCCTCCCAGGTTCAAGCGATTCTCTTGCCTCAGCCTCCCAAGTAGTAGGGACTACAGGCACACCACCCCGCCCCGCTAATTTTTTGTATTTTTAGTAGAGATGGGGTTTCACCATGTTAGCCAGGATGGTCTGGATCCCTGACCTCGTGATCTGCCCACCTCCACCTCCCAAAGTGCTGGGATTACAGGCGTAAGCCACCGCCTTTGTCCATATTCCCTGAGATAGATGTGGCTCAATGCCATTCTCTCCCAAATCTTTTTTATTAAGAAATCTCACCCATAATTTAAACAGACAGGGAAGTCACAATGTGTCACCCACCATAGACCTCAGGAGAAAAGTAAATCCAGTGCAGACTAATGTGTTAGCCTAAAATTACTGTATCCTTTCTTCATTCTCTTATTTGACATTTATTGAACAAATGATGAAACTGAATAAATGATGGCCGAAGGAGAGGCCGGAGTTGCAGATAGGCTCTGGACAGCTGCAGAGAGCAGGGGAACTTTAAGTAGAGCACTAGGACTAAGGTTTAGTCAGGAGAGGGGACAGTGGCAGGTAGACAGGATGAAAAGCACGAGGAACAGCATCCAGCGTATGGGGACATGGGAACACATGAGCTCTTGCACAATTGTGAAAAGTTCAGGGGAGCAGAAAGTTCTTGGAGGAGAGGAAAGAAGGATGTGTTAGCCATACATCAGTCCAATGTAAACATTTTATGATAAAAGAATGCAAGCCAGCAGACCTGCACTTTAGTCCTACCTCTGTCATGAACTCAGGGCATGGCAGTATGAAAATCCTTTCACATCAGGGGTTCAACATCAAATGCCTAAAATGACCACGCTAGTAAAGATGAATGAGGGAGGAGTCTGGGTATAAGAAAATAGGAAGAAGTGCTACTGTGTTGCCAGGGGAACACTGGCCCAATGCCATCCAGTGGTACCAGAACTTTCAACTTTCTAGTTAAGTCAGATATCTGAGTTTTGTTTTGTTTTGTTGTTGTTTTTATTTTGTTTGTTTTTTTTTGCCTTTTTTTAAATTGCATTTTAGGTTTTGGGGTACATGTGAGGAACATACAAGATTGTTGCATAGGTACACACATGGCAGTGTGATTTGCTGCCTTCCTCCCCATCACCTTTATCTGGCATCTCTCCCCCATGCTATCTCTCCCCAAATCCCCACCTGCTGCTGTCCCTCTGATATTTCCTCCTGACAGACCCCAGTGTGTGATGCTCCCCTCCCTGTGTCCATGTGTTATTGTTCAACACCCGTCTATGAGTGAGAACCCGCGGTGTTTGATTTTCTGTTCTTGTGTCAGTTTGCTGAGAATGATGGTTTCCAGGTTCATCCATGTCCCTACAAAGGACACGAACTCATCGTTTTTTATGGCTGCATAATATTCCATGGTGTATATGTGCCACAGTTTCCCTGTCCAGTCTATCATCAATGGGCATTTGGGTTGGTTTCAGGTCTTTGCTATTGTAAACTGTGCTGCAATGAACATTTGTGTGCATGTGTCCTTATAGTAGAACGATGTATAATACTTTGGATATATACCCAGTAATGGGATTGCTGGGTCAAATGGAATTTCTATTTCTAGGTCCTTGAGGAATCGCCACACTGTCTTTCACAATGGTTGAGCTAATTTACACTCCCACCAACAGTGTAAAAGTGTTCCTATTTCTCCACATCCTCTCCAGCATCTGTTGTCTCCAGATTTTTTAATGATCGCCATTCTAACTGGCATGAGATGGTATCTCAATGTAGTTTTGATTTGCATTTCTCTAATGACCAGTGATGATGAGCATTTTTTCATATGTTTGTTGGCCTCATGTATGTCTTCTTTTGTAAAGTGTCTGTTCATATCCTTCACCCACTTTTGAATGGGCTTGTTTTTTTTCTTGTAAATCTGTTTTAGTTCTTTGTAGATTCTGGATATCAGTCCTTTGTCAGATGGGTAGACTGCAAAAATCTTTTCCCATTCTGTTGGTTGCCAACTCACTCTAATGACTGTTTCTTTTGCCGTGCAGAAGCTGTGGAGTTTGATTAGGTCCCATTTGCCTATGTTGGCTTTTGTTGCCAATGCTTTTGGTGTTTTGGTCATGAAGTCCTTGCCTACGCCTATGTCCTGAATGGTTTTGCCTAGATTTTCTTCTAAGGTTTTTATTGTGTTAGGTCTTATGTTTAAGTCTTTAGTCCATCTGGAGTTAATTTTAGTGTAAGGTGTCAGGAAGGGGTCCAGTTTCTGTTTTCTGCACATGGCTAGCCAGTTTTCCCAACATCATTTATTAAACAGGGGAATCCTTTCCCCATTGCTTGTTTTTGTCAGGTTTGTCAAAGATCAGATGGTTGTAGATGTGTTGTGTTGCCTCCGAGGCCTCTGTTCTGTTCCATTGGTCTATATCTCTGTTTTGGTACCAGTACCATGCTGTTTTGATTACTGTAGCCTCGTAGTATAGTTTGAAGTCTGGTAATGTGATGCCTCCTGCTTTGTTCTTTTTTCTTAGAATTGACTTGGCTATGCAGGCTCTCTTTTGGTTCCATAGGAAGTTTAAGGTGTTTTTTTCCAGTTCTGTGAAGAAAGTCATTGGTAGCTTGATGGGGATAGCATTGAATCTGTAAATTACTTTGGGCAGTATGGCCATTTTCATGATATTGATTCTTCCTAACCATGAGCATGGAATGTTTCTCCATCCGTTTGTGTCCTCTCTTATTTCGTTGAGCAGTGGTTTGTAGTTCTCCTTGAAGAGGTCCTTTACGTTCCTTGTTAGTTGTATCCCTAGGTATTTTATTCTCTTTGTAGCAATTGTGAATAGGAGTTTGTTCTTGATTTGGCTCTCTTTAAGTCTGTTATTGGTGTATAGGAATGCTTGTGATTTTTGCACATTGATTTTGTATCCTGAGACTTTGCTGAAGTTGCTTATCAGTTTCAGGAGATTTTGGGCTGAAATGATGGGGTCTTCTAGATATACAATCTTGTCGTCTGCAAATAGAGACAATTTGACTTCCTCCTTTCCTATTTGAATACCCTTTATTTCTTTTTCTTGCCTAATTGCTCTGGCTAGAACTTCCAGTACTATATTGAATAGGAGTGGTGAGAGAGGGCATCCTTGTCTAGTGCCAGATTTCAAAGGGAATGCTTCCAGTTTTTGCCCATTCATTATGATATTGGCTGTTGGTTTGTCATAAAAAGCTTTTATTGTTTCGAGATATGTTCTGTCAATACCTAGTTTATTGAGGGTTTTTAGCATAAAGGCTGTTGAATTTTGTCAAAGGCCTTCTCTGCATCAATTGAGATAATCATGTGGTTTTTGTCTTTGGTTCTGTTTATGTGGTGAATTATGTTTATAGACTTGTGTATGTTGAACCACCTTTGCATTCCTGGGATGAATCCTACTTGATCTTGGTGGATAAGCTTTTTGATGTGCTGTTGCAATCGGTTTGCCAGTATTTTATTGAAGATTTTTGCATCTATGTTCATCATGCATATTGGCCTGAAGTTTTCTTTTCTTGCTGAGTCTCTGCTGGGTTTTGGTATCAGGATGATGTTGGTCTCATAAAATGATTTAGGAAGGATTCCCTCTTTTGGATTGTTTGGAATAGTTTCAGAAGGAATGGTACCAGCTCCTCTTTGTATGTCTGGTAGAATTCGGCTGTGAACCCATCTGGACCTGGGCTTTTTTGGGTGGTAGGCTCTTAATTGCTGCCTTAACTTCAGACCTTGTTATTGGTCTATTCAGGGTTTCAATTTCTTCCTGGTTTAGGCTTGGGAGGATGCAAGTGTCCAGGAATTTATCCATTTCTTCCAGGTTTACTAGTTTATGCGCATAGAGTTGTTTGTAATAATCTCTGATGATGGTTTGTATTTCTGTGGAATCTGTGGTGATATCTCCTTTATCGTTTTTTATTGCATCTATTTGATTATTCTCTCTTTCTTTTTTATTAATCTGGCTAGTGGTCTATTTTGTTGATCTTTTTGAAAAACCAGTTCCTGGATTTATTGATTTTTTGAAGGGTTTTTTGTGTCTCTACCTCCTTCAATTCTGCTCTGATCTTAGTTATTTCTTGTCTTCTGCTAGGTTTTGAGTTTTTTTGATCTTGCTCCTCTAGCTCTTTCAATTCTGATGATTGGGTGTCGATTTTAGATCTCTCCTTGCTTCTCATGTGGGCATTTATTGCTGTATGTTTTCCTCTAGAGACTGCTTTAAATGTGTCCCAGAGATTCTGGTATGTTGTGTCTTCGTTCTCGTTGGTTTCAAAGAACATCTTTATTTCTGCCTTCATTTCATTGTTTATCCAGTCAACATTCAAGAGTCAGTTGTTCAGTTTCCATGAAGCTGTGTGGTTCTGAGTTAGTTTCTGAATTCTGAGTTCTAACTTGATTGCACTGTGGTCTGAGAGACTGTTTGTTATGATTTCCATTGTTTTGCATTTGCTGAGGCGTGATTTACTTCCAATTATGTGGTCAATTTTAGAGTAGGTGCGATGTGGTGCTGAGAAGAATGTATGTTCTGTGGTTTTGGGGTGGAGAGTTCTGTAAATGTCTATTAGGGTTGCTTGGTCCAGGTCTGAGTTCAAGTCCTGGATATCCTTGTTAATTTTTTGTCTCGTTGATCTGTCTAATATTGACAATGGGGTGTTAAAGTCTCCTACTATTATTGTGTGGGAGTCTAAGTCTCTTTGTAAGTCATTAAGAACTTGCCTTATGTATCTGGGTGCTCCTGTATTGGGTGCATATATATTTAGGATCGTTAGCTCTTCTTGTTGCCTTGATCCTTTTACCATTATGTAATGTCCTTCTTTGTCTCTTTTGATCTTTGTTGGTTTAAAGTCTATTTTATAAGAGATGAGAACTGCAACTCCTGCTTTTTTTTTTTTCTCTCCATTTGCTTGGTAAATCTTCTTCCATCCCTTTATTTTGAGCCTTTGTGTATCCTTGCATGCGAGATGAGTTTCCAGGCTACAGCACACTGATGGGTTTTGGCTTTTTATCCAATTTGCCAGTCTGTGTCTTTTGATTGGGGCATTTAGCCCATTTACATTTAGGGTTAATATTGTTATGTGTGAATTTGATCCTGCCATTTTGATGCTAGCTGGCTGTTTGGCCCGTTAGTTGATGCAGTTTCTTCATTGTGTGGATGCTCTTCACCATTTGGTATGTTTTTGGAGTGGCTGGTACTGGTTGTTCCTTTCTACGTTTAGTGCCTCTTTCAGGAGCTCTTGTAAAGCAGGCCTGGTGGTGATGAAATCTCTGAGTACTTGCTTGTTTGCAAAGGATTTTATTTTTCCTTCACTTATGAAGCTTAGTTTGGCTGGATATGAAATTCTGGGTTGCAAGTTCTTTTCTTTAAGGATGTTGAATATTGGCCCTCACTCTCTTCTGGCTTATAGGGTTTCTGCTGAGAGATCTGCTGTGAGTCTGATGGGCTTCCCTTTGTGGGTAACCCGATCTTTCTCTCTGGCTGCCCTTAGCATTTTCTCCTTCATTTCAACCCTGGTGAATCTGACAATTATGTGCCTTGAGGTTGCTCTTCTTGAGGAATATCTTTGTGGTGTTCTCTGTATTTCCTGGACTTGAATATTGGCCTGCCTTGCTAGGTTGGGGGAAGTTTTCCTGGATAATATCCTGAAGAGTATTTTCCAGCTTGGATTCATTCTCTTCATCATATTCAGGTACACCTATCAAATGTAGATTAGGTCTTTTCACATAGTCCCATATTTCTTGGAGACTTTGTTCAGTCCTTTTTACCCTTTTTTCTCTAGTCTTGCCTTCTCATTTTATTTCACTGAGTTGATCTTCGACCTCTGATATTCTTTCTTCTGCTTGGTCAATTCAGCTGTTGAAACTTGTGAATGCTTTACAAAGTTCTCGTGTTGTGTTTTTCAGCTCCATCAATTCACTTATATTCCTCTCTAAGTTGTTTATTCTCGTTAGCATTTTGTCAAATCTTTTTTCAAGGTTCTTAGTTTCTTTGCATTGGGTTAGAACATGTTCTTTTAGCTCACAGAAGTTTCTTATTACCCACCTTCTGAAGCCTGATTCTGTCAATTCATCACACTCATTCTCCATCCAGCCTTGTTCCCTTGCTGGTAAGGAGTTGTGATCCCTTGTAGGAGGAGAGGCGTTCCAGTTTCAGGTGTTTTCATCCTTTTTGCACTGGTTTCTTCCCATCTTTGTGGATTTATCCACCTGTCTTTGTAGTTGTTGACTTTCAAATGGGGTCTCTGAGTGGATGTCCAGTTTGTTGATGATGAAGTTATTTCTTTCTGTTTCTTAGTTTTCCTTCTAACAGTCTGGCCCCTCTGCTGTAGGGCTGCTGAGGTCCACTCCAGGCCCTGCTTGCCTGGGGATCACGTGCAGCGGCTGCAGAACAGTAATGGTTGCTGCCAGTTTCTTCTTCTGCTATCTTTGCCCCAGAAGAATACCTGCCAGATGTCAGTCTGGGCTCTCCTTTATGAGGTGACTCTTTGGCTATACGGGGGTCAGAGAGCTGCTTGAGGAGACAGTCTGTCCTTTATAGGAGCTCAAGTGCTGAGCTGTCAGCTCTGTTGTTCATTCAGAGCTGCTGGGCAGGTATGTTAAAGTCTGCTGCAGCAGAACTCATAAACCCCCTTTTTTTCCCAGGTGCTCTGTCCCAGGGAGTTAGGGCTTTATTCATGAGTTTCCGTTGTGCTGCTGCCTTTTTCTCAGGGCTGCCCTGCCCAGCGAGGAGGCAGCCTAGTCATTGCCTGCAGAGGCTTTGCTGAGCTGCTGTGGGCTCCACCTAGCTACCGTGTGAACTTCCCTGCAGTACTGTTTATATGGCTGTAGTTAGAACTGCCTCGGCAATGGCGGCCCACCTTTGTAATGCCGGGCTCTCTCTGTAATGGCGGGCTGCCTCGGCAATGGCAAACTATCTCCATAGTGGTAGACTGCCTCCGTAATGGCGGACGCCCCTCCGCCAGAGAGCTGGACCATCCCAGGTTCAGCTGTGCTTGCTGTGAAATTCTCAATCCAGAGTGTTTCTGATTGCTGTTTTTTGTGGGGGGTGGGACCAGCCGAGCCTGATCACCTGGCTCCCTGCCTCAGAGCCTTTTTTTTAGTTGAACGGTTGACTGTCTCCCAGGTGTTCCAGTCACCTGTTGAAAAGGCACCCGGGATCTGTGTGATTTCCCATGCGTCGACCCACTGCGCCAGCTGAAACAGCAGCACTGAGATTCGGTGGCAGTTTTTTTGCCCGGGAATCTCCTGGCCTGGTTCCCTGTTTCAGTCCCATTTTTAATCAGATGAATGGGCGACTCTGCCTTCCCAGAGCTCCAGTCACCAGCTAAAACGGCGCCTGGACCCGTGTATTCGTACGGAGGACCGCCGTGCTGGGGCGCTGGCAAAACAGCCACGCAGGCCAAAACAGCTGTAACGGCCAAACTAGCCGTGCTGGCGACCCGTGGTCCTCTTCCGCCTAGGAATCTCCTGGTCTGTGGGCAATAAAAATCCGTCTGGAAATGCGGCATCCACTCACCCTCCGAGCTTTCACTGGGAGCTGCAATCCTGAGCTGCTCCTAATTGGCCATCTTGGATCCCTCTCCCGATATCTGAGTTTTTATGTGAAATCCCCCAAGTTTAAACTATTGACATCTAATTCAATGTTTTATTTTTAAAAATGCCTATTACTGCTCTACAACACCTGATTTAACTTTCTATTCTATAAAATGACTTGATAATACTTGTTCAATCTTCCTCAAAACATTAGAAAGATCAAATCATCTTTAGATAAACACTTAGAAAATTACGATGTGCTATAGTGATTTATGTTTCATTTTTATTATTATTGTCACCAATTCTAATTTTTCCAGCAAGCCTATTTTTGTCTTGCTTGCTCTTCCTGGTCTTTATTTTTACTTCATTCTAACAGTAATACAAAAAGAGCTTAGCATACAATGGCCTAATATCAAAGGAATTGGCCTAATGCTACTGGGTAAAGATGGGTTGGCATCTCTGTTATCCCACTAATTCAATCAACTTGAGTAATTGGATTGTCTCTTGGCAGTAGGATGGGTATAAACACTCTAAAAACACATTATTTAATTTGATTTTTTTTTTTTTTTTTTTGAGAAGAGTCTTGTTCTGTCGCCTAGGCTGGAGCGCAGTGGCACAATCTTGGTTCACTGCAACCTCTGCCTCCTGGGTTCAAGCGATTCTCCTGTCTCAGCCCCCTGAGTAGCTGGAATTACAGGTGTGTGCCACCATGCCTGGCTAATTTTTGTATGTTTAGTAGAGACGGGGTTTTGCCATGTTGGCCAGGCTGGTTTCGAACCCCTGACCTCAGGTGATACTCCTGCCTTGGCCTCCCAAAGTGCTAGAATTACAGGAATGAACCACTGTGCCTGGCCTAATTTGATTTAATAGACATATATATACTGAGGAAAAATGGCTTTCTATATACTATATATGAAAATGGCTTCTTTGTGCACGTGTGTATATAAATATATCATATATACTGTATGTGAAAATGGCTTCTTTGTGCATGTGTGTGTGTATATAAATATATCATGTATACTGTATATGATAATGGCTTTGTATGAGCCAGGTGCGGTGGCTCACACCTGTAAACCTAGCACTTTGGGAGGCCAAGGCGGGTAGATCGCCTGAGGTCAGGAGTGTGCAACCAGCCTGGCAACAGAGTCTAAACCCTGTCTCTACTAAAAATACAAAAAAATTAGCTGGGCATGGCGGTGTGTGCCTGTAATCCCAGCTACTAGGGAGGCTGAGGCAGAAGCATCACTTGAACCCAGGAGGCGGAGGTTGCAGTGAGCCAAGACTGCGCCACTGCACTCCAGCCTGGGCAACAAGAATGAAACTTCTTCTCAAAAAAAAAAAAAAAAAAAGTCCTAAAAAGAAAACTAAAAGTAGACATTACCCAAACATATTGGTATGTGCAATCAAAATACTCTGTATTTTTAAATTATCATTTCTTTTTAACAAAGTAGAGATTCTCATGTACTTATAGAGGTTTTGGTTAATGCTTTATCTTTATTCAATTTATGGGCTAAAAATAAACAAGCAGAACTGATACCAACTGATACTAAAGATGGGTCCTGGAACTAAAGGTAACAATTAGGTATCAGCAGAGCTCCCCAGATGAAGTTGCAGAATCTCGTTCTTTTTCACTTTAAGCCTTTAAACAGGATTTATCTCGTTTGTCTCAGATGATTTTAGTGTGGTCCCGCCAAACAGTGACCTCTCACGTTTTCTGCACATGTGCTTGTGCTGGTTGACAGGACTGTACGATTTTCGTGGAATGTATTCAGATTCTCTGTGGCATGTGTACTCTTTTAAGAAACCAAAAATCTCATAAGAATCTCATAAATTTTCCCCTGCTGCTGATTGGAACTTCTTCAGAAGCAGTACCAGAACAAGCAGGTCTTCTTTAAGTGCTTCTGTAAAGACTATTTCTGCAGCTGTGGCCAGGCTTCCACTGCAGGCAGCCCAATAAGGTTTAGATTACAAACGGGAAATAAACCTCTTGAAGTAGTATTCTGAATGTACCTACCAGCAAGAGTGAAATGAATCACATGCTTCCTGTTGGTGACATTTTACTCTATGACTTAAAGAATCTCAGCAGGAAAAGTGTAGGTTTGCCTAGAAAGGAGAGTAGGAAAAATTTACAAAGAAATGAATAACCTAGAAAAAAAGGAAGGCAGGTGGCCAATTCTGTGAATTTTAACTAGGAAGATTAAAACACTGAGCTGTTTGTTTAGATGGCCAAAACAACTCTTTTGCGTTTTAGAAATAGGGCTTCAACTATATTTCATCCTCTCCAAGATAGTCCCAGATTACATGATGAATAGAGGTTGGATACTAAATTTTACATTCTTCTTTATCTGAGACAGAGTCTTACTCTGTCGCCCAGGCTGGAGTGTAGTGGCGTGATCTTGGCTTACTGCAACCTCCACCTCCCAGGTTTAAGTGATCCTCCAGCCTCAGCCTCCCTAGTAACTGGGACTATAGGCAAGTGCTACCATGCCTGGCTAATTTTTGTATTTTTAGTAGAGACAGAGTTTCGTCATGTTGGCCAGGCTGGTCTCAAACTCCTGACCTCAAGTGATCTGCCCACCTCGGACTACCTAAGTGCTGGGCTTACAGGTGTGAGCCACTACATCTGGCCCTAAATTTTACATTCTGAATGAGGCTAAAAACAAATAATACTGAGAAGATCAAATCAATGGCATCTGCTATTGATAGTGTGGGTTACAGCAAAAAAGAACTGGAAGTACTCGACCCCTGCTTCACATCAAATTATTTCCCTTTCTCTTGTCCTCCTACTCCTGTGAATAAGTAAGTTGGGTTTAAAGGAAAATTTGGGATTGGGTGAGAAGTGCCTCAGATGTTGGAGAATGGAAGAAATAGTAACAGTCTGAGTCCCAGATTGGGAGAGAGAGATCTCATCCAAAGATTGGGTCTTGTCAGTGAAAATGAAAGGGCTTTGTGAAAATTAGGACTGTCCTCAAGAGAGTTGCAAAATCACAGTTTGATGAGGCTTCAGGGAATCTGTAAGAGCAAATCAGTCAAAAATGCTTACTTAGCCTTAAGTCTAAAACACACTGGCTCCTTCCTGTCTTTCAATGACCCTCCCCCCCAATTCCACTCACGGGAGCCATTTCCAAAGTTCCATTGCTGCATTCTGTCACCCACACAGCCCCCTGCAGCCACATCTGCTTGTGGGTGGACAAAGACAGCAGAACAAACAGGTTTGGGTGTGGTGTGGTTCTTGTCATCTTGCCAAAGGGTCACAGTCATTTTAAAAATCTTTTCATTGACGTCTCAGAATGAGAGTGTGAAATGTGATGTGAAAAATCTGAGGCCTCCACAAAATGTTTTTTCATTTTTACGAACAGACCATTTGGCTGAGTTTCTTTTCTTGGCTGAATGTCTCTGCCACAAGCTTGGGTTCTTCTTAAGGAGAGAGACTGAGTCATATATTTTGGAAATCCAAAAAGTACCTCAAATATAACAGGTGCTTAACAGATCTATGTCAAACAAAAGAACAAATCTTTAGAAAATCTAACATTCTTTTAGGTGTTCTTTTAGCATGGCTATATGTCAGAGATAGGGAAAGATTTATGATATCCTAGGGAAAGAATCTCAGCCAACTTAAAGTGCAAACTTTCCTAAGTCAGACAAAGACTATTAGAGGAAAGCCAACGAACACTACATTTTATTTATAATCATTAGGCAAATAAACTACTGTATCTTTGTTACATTAAAATAGTATTTCAGATTGCACCGTCCGCCACCTCCATGGGAACAGGCGCTGGTATCCATGGCTGAGAGACCCATAGATAATTCACATCACAGGACTCTGTGTAGAAAACCCCTATTACCATCCTGGAGCCAGGTAGACTTGTTGGGTGGCTAGACCCAGAAGAGAGACAATAGTCACCGCAGTTTGGCTCAGAGGAAGTCATTTCCATAGGAAAACAGGGACAGTATTATATCACGGAAACACCCTATGGGACAAAAAAAATCTGAATAATAGCCTGCAGCCCTAGACCTTTCCTCTGACAGAGGCTACCCAAATGAGAAGGAACCAGAAAACTAACCCCGGTAATATGACAAAACAAGGCTCTTCGACACCTCCCAAAAATCACAGTAGTTCACCAGCAATTGATCCAAACCAAGAAGAAATCCCAGATTTACCTGAAAAAGAATTCAGGAGGTTAGTTATTAAGCTAATCAGGGAGAAACCAAAGGTTAAGCCCAATGCAAGGAAATCCAAACAATGACACAATAAGTGAAGGGAGAAATATTCAAGGAAATAGATAGCTTAAAGAAAAAAACAATAAAAATTCAGGAAACTTTGGACACACTTTTAGAAATATGAAATACTCTGGAAAGTCTAATAGAATTGAACATGTAGAAGAAAGAAATTCACAGCTTGAAGACAAGATCTTTGAATTAACCCAATACAAAGACAAAGAAAAAAGAATAAGAAAATATGAACAAAGCCTCCAAGGAGTCTGGGATTATGTTAAACAACCAAACCTAAGAATAATTGGTTTTCTTGAGGAAGACAAAAAGCTGGGAAAACATATCTGGGGAATAATCAAGGAAAACTTCCCTGGCCTAGCTAGAGACCTAGACATCCAAATACAAGAAGCACAACGTGGGAAATTCATCACAAACACATCTTCACCTCGGCACATTGTCATCAGGTTATCCAAAGTTACGATGAAGGAAAGAATCTTAAGAGCTGTGAGACAGAAGCACCAGATAACCTACAAAGGAAAACCTATCAGATTAACAGCAGATTTCTCAGCAGAAACCCTACAAGCTAGAAGGGATTGGGGCCCATCTTTAGCCTCCTCAAACAAAACAAATAGCCAATAATTTTGTATCCAGCTAAAGTAAGCATCATATGTGAAGGAAAGATAAAGCATCATATATGAAGGAAAGATAAACAAATGCTGAGAGAATTTGCCATTACCAAGCCACCACTACAAGAACTGCTAAAAGGAGCTCTAAACCATGAAACAAATCCTGAAAACCCATGAAAACAGAACCTCTTTAAAGTGTAAGTCACACAAGACCTGTAAAAGAAGAATACAAGCTAAAAAACAAAAGCAAAAAAAAAAACAACAACAAAAAAAACCAAAGAACACAGGCAACAAAGAGCACGATGAATGTAATGATACCTCACATTTCAATACTAATACTGAATGGAAATGGCCTAAATGCTCTGTGTAAAGATACAGAACTGCAGAATGGATAAGAACTCACCAACCGACTATCTGCTGCCTTCAGGAGACTCATGTAACACATAATGACTCACATAAACTTAAAGTAAAGGGGTAGAAAATGGCATTTCATGCAAATGGACACCAAATAGCAGGGTTGACTACTCTTATTTCAGATAAAACAACCTTTAAAGCAACAGCAGTTAAAAAAGACAAAAGAGGGACATTATATAATGCTAAAAGGTCTTGTCCAACAGGAAAATATCACAATCCTAAACATATATGCACCTAACAGAAGAGCTCCCAAATTTATAAAGCAATTACTAATAGACCTAGGAAATGAGACAGACAGCAATACAATAATAGTGGGGACTTTAATACTCCACTGACAGCACTAGAGAGGTGATCAAGATAGAAAGTCAACAGAAACAATGGATTTAAACTATACCTTGGAACAAATGGACTTAACAGATATATACAAAACATTGTATTCTATTCAACAGCATATGGAACTTCTCCAAGATAGACCATATGATAGGCCATAAAACAAACCTCGGGTGGTTCACGCCTGTGATCCCAGCACTTTGGGAGGCTGAGGTGGGCGGATCACCTGAGGCTGGGAGTTTGAGACCAGCCTGACCAACATGGAGAAACCCTGTCTCTACTAAAAATACAAAATTAGCTGGATGTGGTGGTGCATGCCTGTAATCCCAGCTACTCAGGAGGCTGACGCAGGAGAACTGCTTGAACCTGGGAGGCAGAGGTTGCAGTGAGCTGAGATCGTGCCATTGTACTCCAGCCTGAGTAAAAAGAGTGAAACTCTATCTCAAAGAAAAAACAGAAAAACAAACAAACAAAAAAACCCTGAGCCTCAATAACTTTAAGCAATTTGAAATTATATCAAGCACTCTTTTAGACTACAGTGGAACAAAACTGGAAATCAACTCCAAAAGGGACTTTTAAAACCATGCAAATACATGGAAATTAAATAACCTGCTTCTGAATGACCATTGGGTCAAAACGATCAAGATGGAAATTAAAAAATTCTTCCAACTGAATGACAGTAATTTCACAACTTATCAAAACCCCTGGAATACAACTAAGGTGGTGCTAAGAGGAAAGTTTATAGCTCTAAATGCCTACATCAAGAAGTCTGAAAGAGCACAAACAGACAATCTAAGGTCACACCTCAAGGAACTAGAGAAACTAGAACAAACCAAACCCAAAGCCAGCAGATGAAAGGAAATAACCAAGATCAGATCAGAACTAAATGAAATTGAAACAAACAAACAAACAAAAAGCTAGTTCTTTGAAAAGGTAAATAAAATTGATAGACCATTAGCAAGAGTAACTAAGAAAGAGAGAAAATCCAAATACCTTACTAAGAAACGAAATGGGAGATACTACAACTGACACCACTGAAATACAAACTATCACTCAAGTCTACTATGAACACCTTTACGTACATAAACTAGAAAGCTTAGAACAGATGGATAAATCCCTCGAAAAATACAATCCTAGCTTAAATCAGGAAGAAATAGATACCCTGAATAGACCAATAATAAGCAGCAAGATTGAAATGGTAATTTAAAAATTACTGACAAAAAAAGTCCAGGTCCAGAAGGATTCACAGCAGAATCCTACCAGACATTCAAAGAAGAATTGGTATCAATCCTTTTGACACTATTACACAAGACAGACAAAGAAGGAACCCTCCCTAACTCATTCTCTGATGCCAGCATAACCCTAATACCAACATCAGGAAAGGACACAGGCAAAAAAGAAAACTACAGACCAATATCCTTGATGAACATAGATGCTAAAATCCTTAACAAAAACTAGCTAACCAAATCCAACAACATAGCAAACAGATAATCCACCATGATCAAGTGGGTTTCATACCAGCGATTCAGGGATCATTTAACACATGCAAGTCAATAAATGTGATACACCACATAAACAATTAAAAACAAAAATCACATGATCTTCTCAATAGATGCAGAAAAAGTGTTTGACAAAATCCAGCATCCCTTTATGATTAAAACTCTCAGCAAAATCGGCATACAAGGTACATATCTTAATGTGATAAAAGCAATCTATGACAAACCCACAGCCAGCATACTACTGATTGGGGGAAAAGCTGAAAGCATTCCCTCTGAGAACTGGAACGAGACAAGGATGCCCACTCTCACCACTCCTCTTCAACATAGTACTGGAAGTCCTAGTCAGAGCAATTAGACAAGAGAAAGAAATAAAGGGCATCCAAATTGGTAAAGAGGAAATCAAACTCTCACTCTTTGCTGACAACATGATTGTTTACCTATAAAACTCTAAGGACTCCTCCAGAAAGCTCCTAGAACTGATAAAAGAATTCAGCAAAGTTTCCAGATACAAGATTAACGTACACAAAACAGTAGCTCTTCTGTATACGAATCAAGAATTCAATCCATTTTACAATAGCTGCAAAAAAAAAAAAAATACTTAGTAATATACCTAACCAAGGAGTCAAAAGACCTCTGCAAGGAAAACTGCAAAACACTGCTAAAGAAATCATAGATGACACAAACAAATGGAAACACATCCCATGCTCATGGATGGGTAGAATCACTATTGCGAAAATGACCATACTGCCCAAAAGCAACCTACAAATTCAATACAAGCCCCATCAAAATATCACCATCATTCTTCACAGAATTAGAAAAAAAAATTATAAAATTCATATGGAACCAAAAAAGAGACCGCACAGCCAAATCAAGACTAAGAAAAAAGAGCAAATCTGGAGGCATCACACTACCTGATTTCAAGTGAACCTATAAGGCCATAGTTACCAAAACAGCGTGGTACTGGTATAAAGTAGGCACATGGACCAATGGCACAGAATAGAAACCCAGAAATAAACCCAAAGAGTTACAGCCAACTGATCTTCAACAAAGCAAACAAAAACATAAAATGGGGAAAGGACACCCTTTTCAACAAATGGTGCTGTGATAATTAGCTAGCCACATGTAGGAGAATAAAACTGGATTCTCATCTTTTACATTATACAAAAATCAACGACAGATTGAAGACTTAAACCTAAGACCTGAAACTATAAAAATTCTAGAAGATAATGTTGGAAAAACCCTTCTAGACATTGTCTTAGGCAAGGATTTCATGACCAGGAACCCAAAAGCAAATGCAATAAAAACAAAGATAAACAGCTGGGACCAAATTCAACTAAAGAGCTTTTGCACAGCAAAAGAAACAGTGAGCAGAGTAACAGACAACCCACAGAGTGGGAGAAAATCTCCACCATTTATACATCTGACAAAGGACTAATATCCAGCA
The DNA here is from genome assembly GCA_036589455.1 of Ateles fusciceps. NCBI lineage: Eukaryota > Metazoa > Chordata > Mammalia > Primates > Atelidae > Ateles > Ateles fusciceps. The sequence continues at coordinate 4,097,830 of JAZHEH010002780.1, forward strand.
TCTGTAATGAACTCAAACAAATCAGTAAGAAAAAAACAAACCATCCCATCAAAAAGTGGGCCAAGGACATGAATAGACAGTTCTCAAAGAAGATATACAAATGGTCAACAAACATGAAAAAATACTAACATCACTAATGATCAGGGAAACGCAAATCAAAACCACAATTGCAATAGCACCTTACTCCTGCAAGAATGGCCATAATGAAAAGTCAGTAGATGTTAGTGTGGATGTGGTGATCAGGGGAACACTTCTACACTGCTGGTGGGAATGCAAACTAGTGCAGCCATGATGGAAAACAGTATGGAGATTTCTTAAAGCACTAAAAGTAGAACTACCATTTGATCCAGCAATCCCACTGCTGGGTATCTACCCAGAGGAAAATAAGTAATTATTCGGCGGGGCATGGTGGCTCACGCCTGTAATCCCAGCACTTTGGGAGACCAAAGCAGATGGATCACAAGGTCAGGAGTTCAGGAGTTCGAGACCAGCCTGACCAACATGGTGGAACCCTGTCTCTACTAAAAATACAAGAATTAGCTGGGCATGGTGGCATGCTCCTGTAATCCCAGCTACTCAGCAGGCTGAGGCAGGAGAATTGCTTGAATCTGAGAGGTATAGGTTGCAGTGAGCCAAGATTGCGCCACTTCACAGTTGCAAAATCATGGAACCAACCCAAATGCTTATCAATCAATGAATGGATAAAGAAACTTACACACACACACACACACACACAGGAATACTATGTAGCCATAAAAGGAATGAATCAACAGCATTTGCAGTGACTTGGATGAGTCTGGAGACTATTATTCTAATTGAAGTAACTCCGGAATGGAAAACCAAACATTGTATGTTCTCACTCAAAAGTGGGAGCTAAGCTATGAGGACACAAAGGCGTAACAATGATACAATGGACTTTGGAGATTTGGGGGGAAGAGTGGGGATAAAAGACTACAAATATTGTGCAGTGTGTACTGCTCAGGTGACGGGTGCACCAAAATCTCACAAATTGTCACTAAAGAACTTATGTAACCAAATACCACCTGTAACCCAATAACTTATAGAAAAAAAAGATAGTATTTGAAAACATTCTGTATAAGGCAATAGTTTAGCGTTGTGGGGTTTAAAAACACTTCTAGAAACCAAAGGAAGCTATGGGCTCTTTCCTGAGAAAAACGCACATTCATCTCTATTCAGAAAACAACACTTTATTATTATTTTTTATTTTTTTTTAAGTTTTGAGATAGTCTTGCTCTTCGCCCAGGCTGGAGTGCAGTTGTGCGATCTTAGCTCATTGCAACCTCCACCTCCCTGGTTCAAGCGATTCTCCTACCTTAGCCTCCCAAGTAGCTGGGATTACAGGTACCTGCCACCACACCTGGCTAATTTTTGTATTTTTAGTAGAGACAAGGTTTCACCATGTTGGCCAGGGTGATCTCGAACTCCTGACCTCAGATGATCCACCCGCCTTGGCCTCCCAAAGTGCTGTGATTACAGGCATGAGCCACCGTGGCTGGCCTAAAACAACGCTTTTCATGAACACTATAAAGCACATTCATGGACAAACCTGTATACCAGGTTAAGAACGTTCATAAAGGCAAAGCCCTTGAATGGTGACCTTCAAGGTCCAGAAAAGGGCTTTTGAGAAAAGTTTATTTTAAGGTTCAGAACAATAAACTCCTATATAGCATAATCGCACATTCCATCCATTCCAAGAGACTGAATTGAAAGAAACAAATATGCACATGGAGCTGCCCCCTCTCTGTGGAGGTAATGGAATTTTCATTCACATCCCACAGGATAGAAGAATTCAAAGGCACTTGTTTAAGCCAGATGACACGCAGCCAGGTTATGGCCAGACCACACCATCCTCACATCCAAAGAGACACACACAGTAGGTTCACTACAGTGAAGCACATGAAACATAGTAGACGTATGGAGTTTGTTCCCTTGAAGCTTAACGTCACTCTTAAGATAGTTCCTAAACACATGAAAAGAGAAATTACTGTCATTAATCACTCTCTGAATCTTAACAATAGTTTTTTCCTCAGTCTTCAAATTTAAGCCGATTACCAGGCATTCCCTGAAATTCAAAGTCCAGGGAAGAACTTGCATGAGAAAACAATGTGCATGCATCTCAGTTGTCTTTTCTGACCCCTCACCTCCTCTCTTTCCAGCAACAGCTTCCTTCCCATAATGGTTTCCTTCTTGCAATGGCAAAGAAAAAAAAATATACATATATATATATATATATATATATATTACATATATATATATATTGAACTTTCTAACTGAGCCAGCTTCAAATTGCCAAACCAGAATCTGGAAGGTTGCTTTTGAAAATGCTTTTGTAGCCAAACAGATGTATTTCTAAATTTTACTTCATTCACTGGCTTCTCCTCCACTATATTTAGGATTCATTGCTCATTTTCTTATCATTTTCCATTTCATTGCTTTTGTCTCACATTTGAGTAACTGTAGGTCAAATGTACTCCAGACTATTCTGTTAAAGACATGTTAAAATCAAATAGAAACTGTATGATTAACGATATGAATCATCGTTTTTTAAAAAAACAAGAAAGTAAACAAGCGCATGGCAAAGCCCCCACCTGCTTTGCTGCTGTTGTCGTGCTGCGCATATATGGTGAGGAAAACAATTCCCCCTTCTCAAGGCTGAACTAAAATTAGGCTCCACCTGCAAGATGTTAATGAAAACTTACACAGCTGCATTCCAGAAACAAGTTACCCAGATTGCTTTTGGAAAGCTCTGTGTAAAAGCAAACTTGTTAGCTCTGTGCCTAATTCCCAAACTGTAGTATTAATTTTAATAGCAATTATTAGCACAATAACCAACTGATAAGTAACCTCAAAATAGATCTGATATATCAGATAGGAAATCGACTGGACTCTATCCACACATATTGCTGAGTTTAACCCTTTACTCACATATGCATTCTTCCTGTCTCTTTTTGGCACTTGCCTTCAAACAGAAGACAGGCGAACATGTGAGTAAGTCACCGGAATGGGTCCCAAACAGTTCCAGTTCCAGTTCACATGGGGGCTCCCCTTATCCATACGCTGCTTGCTGGGAAGAAAAATGAGAAGCACATGCTTCCTTTGCCCTCCATCCCTTCTGCAGATTTTGAAGCTTTCTCTGGTAGAAAAGACTCAAATAGGAACCAAATTACAACAGACTCATGTCCACCTTTCTCTTACAGATTTAAGATACAGAGGCAGCTCATGAATTCTCACCAGAGCAAGCAGTCTCTCCGCTTCACTTCCAGGTCCAGTCTTCACAGCTCTATTCTATAGGCCAAAGGGCTCATTCTTTATCCTCATTACTTTTCCAGATCATATAGTGCCTATCCTTGGAGGGAAGATGTATGATAGTTTAATTATTTACTAACCCATGTGTGTCAAAAAATTCAAGAAGCTGCCATTGAGGGATGAAGAATCTCTGCCTTTAAAAAAATCTCAGCCTTGAAAAAAAATTCCTCTTCATTATTTCCTTTACTTGCAATTTCTTTAGTTTTAGCAAAAAGCAGGAAATGCATGCAGTGGTTTTGATTTGATCTATGTTCCCAATGTTGCAGGTGTCATTGTGAAAATATTAAGAATATTTTCACACTTGCCCCCTTCTTTAAGGCTCTGATACAATTAAAAAAATTTTTTCCTAGAAGTCAAATAGACTGAATTGGACCTCGAGCGGCAAATTCAATTTCTGTTAAGAGATTAAATAATGGAGAAAATGGCAATGCTAACAAGTAGAAGAAGGCTGCCTTTCATTACCCCATCTGATTTCATTAGCCTAATTCACGCTTATTAATTATTGGTCTGATGAGATCATCAATGTAAGTATGCCAGCCTCATGATGGTTGCATTTGGGGAATATTCAGTCTTTTTCAAGATTTCTACATAGCCCTGAGATGATATTCCGGTTTCATTTCCATTTTAGGCTGCTGCCCTACTCAATACATGGATTTGAACCGCCTATGAAGCGAACATTGCTGGAATAAACATTTTGTTTACTGCCCAGACCTGCTTTGCAACTGTCAACAAAGAAATATAAAAAGAGATTTAAGTTTTCATTCCTAGATAGTGAACTCCTGTGTGTTTCCACAATGCAGGTCATTACAGACCCGGCTGCCCCCTGAGATTGAGCAATTCTGGAGCACATTGTAACAAAGGGCTGCCGATCTGGCAGTGTGGGAGTGGACTGGGCCACTTAGATAAGTTTCATTCACTGTAGGAGCCCAGGGGAACAGTGCATCAAGGCAGCTGTGCTGCCTCGGTTCATCCTGTAACTTTATACTATTTTCCCTTTAAGTCCCTACTAATCCCTTGGGTTTACATGTTTTTTGGGGCTACATCAGAGAAAAGCAGTGTGAAATTGCCTGAAAGCCTCCTTATAAATAAGACTTACAATATAGACCAGCTCAGTTGATGAAAAGACTGAAAGAAACGCTCTTGAGGGTCCCAAGAACCATTTTACAAGGTTCCTACTGTGATTTTTTTGGTCTCTATCTAGTGACTGCTAAAAAAAAAAAAATTAATAACCAGATTAAAATCTCACAGGCCCTAAATTCAGTTGTAAACAGATCTGTAGCACGATGTACTCCAGTCTACGTATTTAGTAACAAATATTGCTTGTTTAAATTTTATCTTCTCTTTCTAGAAAATATCTTACTCCTTTGATAAACAGAAAAAGGAGAAAGCAAGAAAAGCAAGAAACCTGGTACAGCAAAGGTTGGGACACTAGGCTAAGGTTCCAGGGACTCCTGGATTTGCTTCCAACTACGTGCAAAGCTCTGATGTGGGCCACGTATATGCTTCACGGCTTTTCATTCTCAGGTCAACACTTTGAGGTATTATTGCTCCATTTTAAAGATGAGGAAACTGAGGCTAGTAAATGGAAGAACTATTCATTTAGTATGGGAGTGTCTTACTTTAAAAGATTCCTGTTTTTTTTCTTACCACCATCCAGAGAAGCTGGAGGACCTGTCCTCATTAGTGAAGAAGACATAGAAAGGCAAAAGAAAAACACCCTTCCCTCTTGATTCCCTTGGGTTCTTCATTACTACCAGTGGATCTCTCATGTTGACTCTTAAGATTCTGGAAATTGCCCTGACCTCCTGCCCTATTCCCCTTATGAAAACACTGACTCCTCTTACACCTCCCATTTTCTTACACTCCAACCTGTCCACCCAGCCTGCCTTCCCTGTTAGTTTTCCTACTCTCTAAATCCTCTTACAAACAGCCATTTGGAAACAATTTCGAGGTCCACCTACTTTCCTGTGCATCTGTCTTTTGTAATTTAGAGGAGGGACTGTGTGTTTTCTCCTTGTCATGTTTATGCCTCATCTTCTGTGGGTACCTAATAAATGCTGAATAATAGCAGCTTTATGACAGTGCAGAACCAGAAACACCAGTTCTGATATTTAGCATTTCGTCACCAACAAGGAACGTTTATTCACTGTCAGCACTATGCTAGGCACTAACTGCAGCTAATTACCAAGACCTGGCTCTAACCTTTGCACACCAGGATGTTTGACTTTTTTCTCTTATTTTCCCGACAAAATAAAAAAATGAGACCACCACGGAACCTTCTCATTAAATCCACAGCATCCTGAAGAGAGAGGCCCGTACTGTTAATAGAAGGGGAGAGAAGATACAGAGCGTGCTCAATGCAAACTCTGAGAGGTGGTGGCAAAGCCATACATAAAAGTCAGTTTGCTGTTATGCACATTCCTGGCTTTCCTTTGTGCTAGCATGGAAAGGGAGAGAATGGACAATCTGAAATGTGTATTTTCCAGGAATAACAAAAATACCTCTGTGTTCATGCTGTGTCTAAACAAGTAGAGTAAATTGAGACTATTAAACTTCAAAATTTAGGCCAAAGATACAGTTGCCTGTAATGTCAACATAATTGATTCAGAAAGGCGGTTGTTGTTTTGTAGACATCCCTAAATAATTATCCAATTTCTGTTTCTTTTGCTTGCCTGTGTAGACAGAGGCTACAACTACACTATAAAAACAAAAGGCCACTTTCAAATTCGGGACTTGTTAATTCATGAGCTAACCTATTATAACACCATCGAATTTTATGTTGTTCTCAGTTGTTAATTCAGTAAATATTTATCAGATACTGCTACATGTTTGGCTCTGCGCTGTACACTGGAGCTCAGAGTTCAGAGCAGAGACAGACATGTAAACAAGTAATTAAAGAAATATGGTGTGGTATAATGGATATAAGTCCTACAGGAATGATAAATTCTTCCTATGTGCTCTGAGAAGGCTACATATGGGAGGTGACATTTCAACTGTGTCTTAAAGATGAATAGTTGTTCACAGTCAGAGGGTGGGAAATACATCATAGACAAAGGGAATAGAAAGGGCAAATACAGAAGTTCAGATAAAATAATAGTATATAGTGTATTTGCTACATAGGGTATATGATGAGAAATGGTAGAAGGTGATGTTGAACTCCTTAGTGATGAAGTCCCTTGTGTATATCACTTTAGGGAGATTAACTTCTGTTTTATGGTCATCAGGAAGTCATCAAAAGTTTTCAACAGAAGGATAATGTGATTGCATTTATTCTCTAGAAAGAGAAATCAACATAAAGAATGGGCTGGCAGTAGTTGAGTCTTCAGGTAACCGTGATTACATGGTCATTACTTTAGTCAAGGACTGAGGTAACGAGGGGCTTAATTTAGACAGTACCAAGGAAGATGAAAAGAAGAAGATATAATTGAGAGATATTTAGGAGATAGAAATGACAGGCTTTGATAACTAATAGGACACATGGGAGAGAGAGGTCAACTTGAACAGTTTTCTAGATGGTGATGCTTCTAAGGGAAAATGTTACTATCATTTTGTTGCACCCCACCCCAAATATTTCAGGAGCTTTACTGAGTTATTCCTTTATGCTAGTTTATTCAAATCTCACAATAGCAATGTGACATAAACAATAGGTGGTTTTATCCGGCTATATGAAGCTCAGGAAAGTTAAGATAATTGCCCAATCTCACAACTAGATCACAAGGAGCCAGGATTTGAACCTGAGTCTTCTGTTTAAAAATCCAGTGACTTCTCTATACATTTCCAAAATCTTCAAGTAGTGTGCATGAAATTCCCCTCTTAAAACCTTGTTATGAGGGCCCGACATGGTGGCTCATGCCTGTAATACCAGCACTTTGAGAGGCCAAGGCAGAGGGATCACATGAGTCCAGGAGTTCAAAACCAGCCTGGGCAACATAGTGAAATATTGCCTCTACAAAAAATAAGCAAAATTAGCTGGGTGTGGTGCTGTGTGCCTGTAGTCCTAGCTATTCGGGAGGCTGAGGTGGTAGGATCACTTGAGCCCGGGAGGTTGGGCGGTGATTATACACCACTGCACTTCAACCTGGGCAGCAGAGTGAGATCCTGCTTCAAAACACAACAAAACAAAAAACTTTGTCATGGATTTTTGAATCAAAGTAAATAATAAATTTGATCAGTAAGTGTTATGACCAATTTAAAACCTTCATTTTGAGTGAAATCATTTTCTTAAAACTATTTGTCCAATGCTGGGACAAATTTCTTTGCTGCTAAAAAAAAAAAAAAAGAAACAAAACCAAAACAAACAAAACTCCAGAAAATAAGCTTAAACTTCTGTTAACTTATTCATAATTTAAAAAGATAGTGACATCTCTTTGTTAAGAAAAATATCTTTGCCATGAAAGAATCTGTTAGAGATAAGGCCTCATACATGAGTAGAATAATACAAGTTTTCAAATAGTAAATCACCTAGGTTTCAGCTCATTGGAGATTTGACTTTCGATTTTTCAGTATTACTGATTCAAAATACTTAGGAAGATATATTATCAAATTAAAATATTTCTAAAGTTAACAGAGCAGAACTCTCTTCTTTCCTAACAGCATGGCAGGCTTTTATTATATAACAGGTTATTAGATGGAAACAAAAAAAGTTATGCTTTTTTGTGTTGAGACCACTTAATTTTCCTCAATTATCTGTACTTCTCAGTTATGTGATTTCATTTCAGTGTGGTGGATGCTTTATTTCCCAGGATCTTCTTTTGCCTTTGTAGTGATTTGGGAAGGTATACGTTTGCATGAGATATTTACCTCTGGCCTGAAATCTGTGAAGAGAAAAGGGCGAAACAAAGAAAATGACATGGCCTCCAGCACTTTCTTCTTTCTTTTTTTATTTTTTTATTTTATTTTTCATATGAAACAGTTTCCTGCAAAGATCTTCTATACACAGTAGAAGATGCTTTTGATATGTAGATCAAGCAAAATGGTAAATACATAGCCCTCTCTTTTCAAATATCCCCTTATTCTGCAATGTGCCTGCAGTGCCAATTTCTTTGATTTCCATGAGACCTACCCTTGGGTTTGTACTGTAACTTGGTATCTTTCCATTGTCTCTTACCACAAAAATCCCTTTTAAGAAACTACATTCAGAATTCAATCTATCAAGCTTTAGCTGCTGGTTCGCCTCCTCCTTATGGAAGATTTAGTGACTAAGTCTTTGCTTTGATTTTCTCTCGAGCTTTGAGGGTTCTCACTTTCTCTCTTAAGTGCAACAGTCTGGTGTCCCCTTTTGCCTGGGAGTAAATAAAAACAGAATCAGTTGGTTAAAAGACATGGGGTTGCACCAGTGCACATGCCTGACTAGCTGATGGATTGCAAGTTGTGGCTGTCAGGAAGAGATCTTCCCACAGCACCGTGCACTGGCAATTTCAAGGTGGGCTCTACCTCCTGCACAGCGGCAAGTGCTCTATATGCATTAGAGTCCTCCGACCGACCTATGAGGTAGGCCACGCCATTATTTCCATAGTTTCAGATTAGAGAATTGGGTCTAAAAGATTTTAAGAATCTTTCTCAAGGTCATTCAACTACTAAGTTCTAGAACTGGTCTGTGAATCCAAGTTTTATTTATGTTTCAAGGCAAAAAAGGTAAATTTTACATGAAACTTTATAAGAAAACACTATTAAAATTCTTAAAATTTTTATATTAAAGAGAGATTCATTAGACATAAAACATATTTTAAAATGTGATTTTATTTCATCCAAATTGCATTCAAGTGTTAAATTTTGAAATATTGCCAGGACTCGAATAACTTGTAAAAATTATTTACATGGGTCATTTCTTAAAAGGTCAATATGATGATTTGGTGATCCTAATGAACAAGGGAATCGTCCCCACAGAGCATTCATTCATAGTTTCTGACATTATAAAGATTTGATTCAAATATTATAACTTCTATTATTAGAAAGTACTGGTTAGGCTGTTACGGGAAAATTTTTTAAAAAAAGACAATTTCTGTTTCTCAGAGCTCATCTTCTAGTACCATATATGTGATAACTCTACAAATATTATACACAGAGCATATTAGTAGATATGTAAAAATTCTATTGTTAGACCATAGAAAAGTGAGACAATAATTCTGACTAGAGGAATACAGAGTTCCTGAAAAGAAGGAATTTTGTTAGGCCTTGAAAAAAGAGTAGGATTTTAAAAGAAATGAATGAAGATATACTGGTTACTTTTAAGATCAAATAGAATTCCTCTGCTTAAGTATGTCTTTTGTCTCATTGCAAAACAAAACAGATACATTTTATGAAAAAGGTAGGTATGTGTACCTTGAAATGAATTTTTAAATGATGGATATTCTTTGTTTAAATGCCAGAAATAAGATATTTTTCTTTCTCATTATGTGAAATAAATAAGACTGAAAGCTGGAAAATTATAAAAGTCACTTGATTAAATGAGGCAAGCAATGCTTCCTAAAGGTTTCAACCCAGTGTACACTTTCCCCCGAGGCTAGTTGGAACTAGTATACAGTCACAATTGCTCCATCATATGGGTGGCCAGTCAATGTGGTGCCAGCAATAAAACGTGTAATCGACTTTCACATGTTTTCAAACATTTCCAAATCACTTTGATCATGACTAATAAGAAAACTGCCATTTCAGTTATAATCCATAAATTATCAAGGGAAAGTTCAGTTCAATACTCAGTACAACATTTCACATTTTTATTTTTAATGTTTATTTATTTTTTTGAGACAGAGTCTTGCTCTGTTGCCCAGGCTGGAATGCAGTGGCGTGATCTGCAACCTCCACCTCCTGGGTTCAAGCAATTCTCCTGCCTCAGCCTCCTGAGTAGCTGGAATTACAGGCAAGTACCACCATGCCCACTAATTTTTGTATTTTTAGTACAGATGGGGTTTCACCATGTTGGTCAGGCTGGTTTCGAACTCCTGACCTTGTGATCCACCTGCCTTGGCCTCTGAAAGTGCTGGGATTACAGGCATGAGCCACCACGCCTGGCTATTTTAAAATTAATTTATTTTTTGAGATGGAGTCTTGCTCTGTCACCCAGGATGGAGTGCAGTGGTGTGATCTTGGCTCACTACAACCTCCACCTCCTGGATTCAAGCGATTCTCCTGACTCAGCCTCCTATGTAGCCAGTATTAAAGGCGCATGCCACAATACCCGGCTAATTTTTTTTTTTTTTTTTTTTTTTTTTTTTGTATTTTTAGTAGAGATGGGGTTTCACCATGTTGGTGAGGCTGGTCTCAAACTCCTGATCTCATGATCCACCTGCCTCGGCCTCTCAAAGTGCTGGGATTACAGGCATGGGCCACCATGCCTGGCCTCACATTTTATTTTTTTAACATAGAATAAGGCAATCTAGAAATATATATATATCCTTAAAACACTAGTCAATTTTCCATTATGATACCTTGGTTCAACGTCAACATTTTTTTAAATTATCATTTCCCACAAGTCCAAGTTGCTTTTGAAAACACACTTACTTTGGATGACATTCCATCTAGGTTATATGAAAAGTGATAACTTTTATGACAACTTTCAATACTGCTTTTAGCAGTTCAACCTGTGGAACCATTGTCCTTCCTCATGTAGTTGAATTTCTCTCGATAACAAGAAAAAATTGTTATTATGGCAGAGAAGATACCACAGTAAAATTTCTCCATGCCAAGTGCTTTTTTAGCTTGTAAAGATGTTCCTAAATACATATCAGTTCCATTCCACAGGATACTGTTAACATGAGTAGTTAGAAAGGTACCAGGAGCAGCAGCCATCCAACAAAGCAACATGTAAGAGCTTGTTGAAAGCTGAAAATGACTTAGGGAGGGAAATTTCAGAAATGACAACTTTTTAAATCTAATCAAAAACACTTTTCTACATCAGCAGACATTTAGTCTTCCATTGGCTCTAATATGTATCTTAGACATCTGCAGAGTTTTAGAAGGCTACAGAAGCCTGTGAAAGCAACACTTGAAAGCCCAATTCTAAGATAAGACATTGTGACACCACTGATAATGGATTAATATGAAGGAGGAATCAGTATGAAAGGCTGTTGTCTGAGACATCATCTGAGACAAGAATCTTAAATAATGATAGGTCTAAAAGCTATGTCTTTTAAACTCATGCTGCCATGATTTTTTTTTACATACACTATCAAAATTCCCATTCCAGAGTAACAGTGTGTACACACACAAACATACCCATACACAATTGAAACCAGTAATATTCACATAGACTTTGCTATTCAAAGTGTGGTCTACAGACCAGCATCACCTGAGAGCTAATTCAAATTTCAGAATCTCAGGGCCGGGCGTGGTAGTTCGTGTCTGTAATCCCAGCACTTTGGGAGGCCGAGGCAAGCCAATCACCTGAGGTCAGAAGTTCAAGACCAGCCTGGCCAAGATGGTGAAACCCCATCTCTACTAAAAATTTAAAAATTAGCTGGGCATAGTAGCAGGCACCTGTAATCCCAGCTGCTCGGGGAGGCTGAGGTAGGAGAATCACTTGAACCCCAGAGGCGGAGGTTGCGGTGAGCTGAGATTATGCCACTCCAGCCTGGGCGACACAGCAAAACTCCATCTCAAAAAAATAGAAAAAAAAATGTCAGAATCTCCAGCCTCATCCCAGACCTGCAGACTCATAGTCTGCATTTTAGCAAGATCCCTGGATGATTTCTGTGCACATTAAGTTTGAGATTTAAAAACTGATTTAAAAACAAGCTTTAGAAGACACATAGTTCTCTCATTCTTAAAACCTATGCATCTTAATGTAAAACCTTTATGACTCTCCCTCATTATCTAAGGCGGTACAGTTTAGTGAGTGGTTAAGAGCAAGTACTTCCAAAAATGTCCTGTCCAAATGGCCTGGAGCCCATTTCTAGGGCCAGCGTGGACTTCTTCTCTGGTTCAGTTCTCCTGACTGGGGTGAGGAACAGGGGAGAGATGAAGGTTAGGCACATACTTGGGAGGGCCCCTTCTCCTACAGAATGTTGCAGAGAGTGGAAAGGGATCAGGGCTGGTCCTGAGTTCAGGCCTCCATTTGCACTCTTGCCCAGGCCTTGCAAATGTTAATGGGTATGGCTTATTAAAAATCAATCTGTGAGGCTCAGGCCTGTAATCCCAGCACTTTGGGAAGCTGAGGCCAGCAGATCACTTTAGTTCAAGAGTTCGAGACCAGTCTGGTCAACGTGGTGAAACCCGATCTCTACAAAAAATACAAAAATTAGCCAGGCATGGTGGTGTGCACCTGTAGTCCTAGCTATAGGCTGAGGTGAGAGGATCACTTGAGCCTGGGAGGTTAGGCTGCAGTGACCCGAGATCGTGCCATTGCACCCAGCCTAGGCAACAACAGAGCGAGCACCTGTCTCAAAATAGATATGTGGCTATGCTGATGATTTTATGAAACAATGTATTTTGAAAAAAAAATTTTTTTTAAATTCCTTCTACCTCCCTTACTGCCTCTGATTGGTGGATTAGAGGGTACTGGTCCAAATGCCATGCCCTTCCTTTTCACCTATTTTCTCTTCCTCCGTTCACACTACTGCTAGCATGGCACTGCTGGGAGCTCTGTTTCTTAGAGACTCACATCTACACTCAGGCTTCCAGGCTTTGTGTCAGAGGAGTCTGACAATGACACAGAGGGCAGTGTGCTTTCCTAGATACACAAGCACACCTCTTACTGCCATCAGTGCGAGTTCTACAATCAGATTGAGAGAAGAGTACAGTCTAGAATTGGAAATTTGTCCTCAAGGTAAGTCAGCATAAGTGGCCTGGTTACAAAAGAGTCGCACTCCACAGTGAAATAGCAAATGCATTGAGAATTTAGAGAAGTGTCTCTCCAAGCTCTGGAAAGAGAAGCAGGTGAAAGTAAGTTGAACTACAATCAGTTATCAAAGAATTTTGTAAGTTCTTTGAAAGAAAGTATATAGTAAGTGACCCATTTATTAAGGGATTTTCAAAATTAGCCATCTCACCTACTTGAAAGATTCTGGAAAAGTCTCTGAACCACACACTTTCCTTACACACTATTTTCTTTTTCTGACCCGCTTAATTCTATCCCTTCTCCAGGTCTCGGTTTAAATGGGAAGTCTTTCTAGATTAGTTTAGGTGTTCTCTTTTAAATGCCCTTAGAGCATTCTGCATTTTTTCTTCATAGTACCTATCTAATCTCATTAAATAGTTGAGTAATCATGTCTTTTATAATATGTTTGTCTCTTCAGGTAGATTGTAAGCTTCATGAGGACAAGAACCATGTCTGTCTAATTATGTGACTGAAACACAGTACTTAATAAATACTTGTTCAATGAATGAATGTACATTTAGTAGCCTAAATATATACTCCCATAATCTTTGGTTTTAGAGATGGAGTCTTGCTACGTTGCCCAGGCTGGAGTGCAGTGTGCTGTACGGTCATAGTACACTACAGCATTGAACTCCCGGACTCTAAATGATCTTCCCGCCTTAGTCTCCCCCAGTATCTGGGACTATAGATGTGTGCCTCTGTGCTGTCTAAGAGTCTTATAATAAAAGCACATCCACCTCAATTTGCAGGAACTTACTAGATCCTCACTCAGACCTATTTACACTGCAGATGTAATTTAGGTGGATTTATCTATTTTCCCAAATTCCAACTTGTGTCTGTTGGAATTTGGGAAAATAAACAAATCCATCTGAAACTAGAAAGAAAGGCAGGGAAGAGAATAAAGTAGAGGTAAGAAAGGCCAACTTGGCAGACAGTTTCACAGAGCAAGAAGACAGAACACCACAGATTAAAAACTAGAAAGACATAATAATGTGGGGCTAGGCTAGGGGTGGTGGCCACGCCTATAATCCCAGCACTTTGGGAGGCCGAGGAGGGCGGATCATGAGGTCAGGAGTTCGAGAACAGTCTGGTCAACATACTGAAACCCTGTCTCTACTAAAAATACAAAAATTAGCTGAGTGTGGTGGTGTGTGCCTGTAATCCCAGCTACTCGGGGAGGCTGAGGCAGGAGAATTGAATGAACCTGGGAGGTGGAGGTTGCAGTGAGCTCGAGATCGTGCCATTGCACTCCAGCCTGTGTGACAGTGTATGACTGTGTCTTAAAAAATAAACAAATAAAAAATTTGAAAAAAAATGTGGTGCTAATATTAGGAGCAGAATATTGAGGAGGGTATCTTTGTAAAACTTGGGAATCCCACAGTTAATGTTGATCATTATCAATCTTAGTTAAAAAAATCAGGTGGGCCGGGCACAGTGGCTTACACCTGTAATCCCAGCACTTTGGGAGGCCAAGGCAGGTGGATTACTGGAGGTCAGGAGTTCAAGACCAGCCTGGCCAGCATGATGAAACCCCGTCTCTACTAAAAGAAAAAAAGAAATTAGCCAGGCAAGATGGCACATGCCTATACTCAAGAGGCTGAGGTAGGAGAATTTCTTGAACCCAGAGGCAGAGGTGAGCTGAGATAGCGCCACTGCACTCCAGCCTGGGCAACAGAGTAAGACTCTGTCTCAAAAAAAACAAAAAACAAAACAAAACAAAAAGAACAAAAAACAAAAACCAAGCAAGTGAAATTATATTCCCTTTGATTTTCCATAACATACACAAGGGGGCAAGCTACAATAACCAGGAAAACTTGCTTATGTGAAATACCTCATTCCATAGCGAAGCTAATAAATAAATTAGGTGCTACTGCAGTTTCTCGCTAAATATTATTTGATTTTTAAAGATAATTTTTAGAAAAGATGTTTGATAATGATTTCAAAAAGTTTAAAAATTCAACACTTTTTTTCAGTAATGATTCACTGAGAGAATTAGACATTATATTTAAATTAAGTTACCTAAATCTTACAACAGAGGTGCATAAATCTTATAGATCTTATAAATATGCAGTAGATGTAAATTTTATTATTTATAATATTTTAAAAGTAGATGTGTCCTGGACATTAACTTATAATTTTACATTAATTATACCTTTGTAGTTTGACAATGCTCTTTACAGAATGCTGAACTGAAAAACATACACTTATACCCTCAAAATCATGCTTACTTTATTTCTTTTAATTTTTTATGCTTTATACTAGAAATGCAAAAATATATTTTAATTTTTCAAATGGTGCTAATATCCAGAATTATTCTAATTTTTTCACTGAAATAAAGAATAATGACAACTAGGTAAAAAGTACAAAGTTTGTCAGAGGTGATAGGGAGAAATTGTTGACAGGCGAAAGACATTCCCAGCTAATCTCTTTAGTCATTAGCAGCTGTTATGCAGCACTATAAAACTGTCTTTCTATAAAATGTTCATTTTATGGTTTCTTCTATAGGAGATCAAAAATTAAATATATTCAGGAACATAATTAGAGGATTAATGGATAAAGCCAATGTACAAAGGGAGAGATTTTCAGGAAAAAAGTGTTACAAGCAGTTTTTTAATAACTGTGCTTTTGAAAACAAACCTGAATTATAACAATTGTCCTCTTGTTGTGTGGAAAAGGTTGCATTAAAGAACTCCTGTCTGATTTTATCCCCAGCGACATCCCACCTAACCAGGGACAGGTTTTGCCTCTTTGATTTGCCAATACAGTGATTATTTAGCACACCCTTTCTTTTGTTGTAGTTATAAACTCATGTTGGCCTCAACAGGTAATCAGAGGCAAAAATATACAATTGCTTCTTTGTAATATTACAAAGAACCAAGTAGGTCATTTTGCATTTTGAGTTCAGTGTGTGCACTATTAAATATAATAGATGTGGCCACTTTCTAACTCTTTCACTTTGGTTTCAGACTTCTCTTTACAGATCTCACCTACTGAACATTTTCTTTTGTTTTCAAGGAGACGAGATATATCTTCTAAAAGCAGAGACTTTACCCTCTGCCATAATTAGAGGAGAATCGTTCCAATTCGATCCCTAGCATCAGCTTCTGTTTAATAAATTATTATAAGGTGGTTGACCACGAGGCCAATGGTTAGTCACAGCCCTTGTGGGTTAGTTTGAGCCAGGAATGAGATTCCAGACTTCTGAGATTAACCATGGTGAGGCTTTCCAGGAGCTTCCAAACATTCTATTTGGTAACAAATAGTGAACTGTTTCAACTCTAACCTGGTTGTCATATGTTTTATTCATGGGCCATCATAGGAGCCGCCAAACAGATTATCATGTTTACATCAGGCCTCCTTAGAGAGAGAAATTCTTTAATAGTTGAACTAGCAGGGTCAGTCAGTACAGAGATGCCTGCGGGCAACCCAATAATAAATAAATAAATGAATAAGAGAAGAAGAAATGAAATCAAACATTGAGAGTTTAATGATGTCCTTCAGCAGTTACCAATCAATATGTTTTTATCTCTGGTTGAAAAGGTTATATTAAGGTTTCATCATTTTAGCAGCATCCTCCTTGTATTTATTTTCAGCAGGAGTGAGGAAACACAGAGGGGTAGGGAAAAGTGCAGAGTCCACAGAAACCACTTCATTGGAGTTGACAAATCTTTACAAATGTCTGTTTATGGTACTGCATCTTTTGAGCAATTTGGTCGCTTTCAGTAATCTATGAGCCACATGGAGTTGCTCTATTGTTTCTGTTGGAAATAAATGCACTTAAACAGATGTTGTGACATGCAGTAGCATTTCCTTTCCTTGAGAGTCTATTTAAAAATCGATTTAAAAGGACACATGACATTTTGGCAGGGTAGGATCTTTACTAGATTGTGCTTGCTTATTTATTTGTTTGATTTTTTTAGGAAGGATTTTCTACAACTTTGCCTTAGTCCAGCTATTCAGCTTTAGGGAAGAAACTTTATTTTCTGATTGAAAGGAGACACATGACGTAACAGTTGAGATCATTCACAAGAACACTTTCCTTTCAGATCAGCAATTATGATGCAGCATGTGGAGAATTACATGGAACCACCCCAGAGTATCAGAGAGAATCCTAGAGGTTATTGACATAAACCTCATTCTCTGAAGATTCATAAAGGGATTTGTTACAGTCAGAGTATCCTAGAAATGGAAGGTACCTTGAACATCTCCATGTAGAGGACTACCTGCCTTGCTGTTAATATTGGAGGCTTCTAGGTATAGTCTCCCTCTCAGAGATTTGTGAATTATAACATCTAGAGGTTTTCATACAGAGGTAATATAACATTTACCTGACATGCTTCTCAACAGCAATATTAACCTCCATTTCCCAGACATAGAGTCACAGAGGAAGGAGACCCAATGTCAACTCTGACTATTCATTCCAGTGACAACATATAATTGTATGATAAATGACATTTAAAATTGGAGTTGGGACTAGTAATATCTTCATGAGGATTTATTGCCTATATTGCTTCATAAAGAAATGAAATGGATCTAAGTTTAGATATTAGTTTATTTAAAGAGAATGGTCAAAAAGGAACAGATGTTTAATTATATACATAGAAACCACATCAGATATCAATTTTTAAAGGAAAATGCAACTGATAACAGGATCCTTCCTCTGTGATTGCCAGGTACTTAAATGCTCTTTGTATAATGTATATTTGCATGTTCTCTACCTGGAATGGTCTTCATAAACATGCTTACTTGGCAGACTCTACTAATTCTAGAAGAATCAGTTTGTCCATCTATCTTTGAAGATTGATTTGAAAATGCCATGCAGAGTTCATTATGAGTCACTTTCTTCTCTCTGCCATCACTGTACCTTGATCAGCACTTTCTTGTGGTCTGACTCACACAGTATTTATTTTAATTATTTCTTTATTCTCCCTTCTCTGACTACGAGATCCATGTAGGGAGGGACGATATCAGATTCACTGTTTATTGTAGCTTAGCATCAAGTCCAGTACCTGGCTCAGCATAGTAACTCAATAAATATGTATGAAATAAATGAATATGACCAACACACACACTTATTAAGTCAGTTTCAGTCTAAAATTCTACCTATATATATATATAATATCCAAATAAGATTAATTTAAGCAAAGACACCATATTTTTGGATACCCTAGGACTATAGAGGGACAGAAAGAAGAAAATAATATTGCAATGCTATATCATTTGTAGACTAAAATAAAAGCAGTTTCTTAAATTGTCTCAATTATCTTTGCCCTCAGATAGCTTTTCATATTTTGGGAATTTCTGTGTGTGTTCTTTCTGAATCATTCGCTGGTAAGCAAGGCAATCACAAAAATTTCTTGAATCTGTGCCTGGGTAGGGAAACTCTTGAGAATTGAAAGAATTTGATTCACAAAAAGGTTTAGTACCATTCATGGAATGCATATTCTAATCACTGCATGCTGTTTTGTTTAAGGAAATGCCACTGATGGTTTCAGAAGGAAGCACATCAACATTATTATAGTGAAACTAAAGTAGAATTATGGGTTTCTGTACTTGGGCTTTTAAAAATTGCTTTTCTGAGGGGGGTGTACACATGCACGCAGATCTTAACATCCCCTTGAATTATGAGAACATGGAAAAATACTCTTATAATAAGTCTAGGATGTTGTTTACCTCACTATATTCCAGTTGTCTGAGATGCATGAAAAAATACAGAAAATATTTGTCTTTTCATCTGTTTATTTGATCAATATTTCTTTGAGAATTAATTATGACTTTGTGTCAGACACTGAGGATACAAAGATTTTCTGGATCTGGATAATTTAGAAATAAAAAATTTAAAAGAAATGTATGTAAAAGGTAAAAAACATAAAAGAGTAACTGACAGCGGGGATATTTTATAACCTGTAGTAATACCAGAGGGCAGCAGGACATACAGTTTACCAATGATCTTTCTAGCTTTATAAACACATGATAAACCTAAAGCAAAAATGGACATCCTTCCTTTCCCCTAAAAAATATAAACCATACTAAACAGCCTTTATCCACCATATCTGTTTATCATACTTGAAAAAAGTCTACAAATCAGATACGAGAAGTACTATGAGAACAAGGAGCCAATTCTTGAAGGCCACATTCTCTTCCATTATCATGCTTCTAAACATGACTTTAATGATTAGCATGGCCAGCAAATGCCTAGACACTGCAAATGGGAGATTTAATGGCAAGACCAAATGGTCACAATGGTCACCACCTGCTCATTCCCTCTTGTAATCAATCAGGCCTAACCTCACAAAATGACTGAATTACGATGATTGGTTAAGAAGAATTGAATCAGCACACTCTTAACCAAATGACAAGGAAGTAATTTTGCCACTGGAGGGGGCAGGGAAAACTTCCTCTTTGCACTCTGAAGGTTCGCTGAAAATCAGCTAACCTCAGCAGAAATTGGGAGAAAAGGCATCCAAAATTTATCAAAACTAGCACAAGCATTCCAGAGAGTCATACAAAATATGAATTCAAAGAAAGGCCAACTGATAGAATCTTAAATATTCTATTCACAGGGGGAGAGACGTATGGATCCGGGAGGTGTGAGGTGAGGGATGGCACTGCCTAGAACAAAGGTTATCTTATGTAGACAAAGTCCCCCAGGTTCTCCTGGTGCTACCCTCAGAACAGAAGGAAAGACTATTTGGGTGTGGTGAAGACTCCTAGTCTCCTCTCTGCTTGTTAGTTGATCTTTCCTGGTTATTTGATGAGATCCCCAGATAGAGGGTTTAAGAAAATTACATTTCTCTTGGAAAGAAGCTTTCTTGTTCAGATAAGGAAATTCCAGAGAGTCCCTTCCTGTGCTGCTTACAGTGGTGGTGGGGGGGCGCGGAGCAGGGAATGGTGGTGGTGGTGGGGGATGGTGAGGGTGGAAGGGAGTGGGCAGGGTAGAAGATAAGGTTTAGGTACCTTGATTCTAAGGCACTTTGTAAGGCCTCTCAGCATGTCAAAGTGGCAGTCCCTGGGTCATGGCTTTCTGAACCTCAACACTACCATTACTTGAAAGACGTTTAAGCTGTGCCGAAGGTGGGAATGGTTAATGGGCACACAGAAACACAAAATAGTTAAAAAGAATGAATGAGGCTGGGCATGGTGGCTCATGCCTGCAATCTCAGTACTTTGGGAGGTCGAGGTGAGTGGATCACCTGAGGTTGGGAGTTTGAGACAGCCTGGCGAACATGGTGAAACCCTGTCTCTGCTAAAAATACAAAAATTAGCTGGGTGTGGTGGCATGAGCCTGTAATCCCAGTTACTAGGGAGGCTGAGGCAGGAGAATTGCTTGAATCCAGGAGGCAGAGGTTGCAGTAAGCTGAGATGGTACCACTGCACTCCAGCCTGGGTGACAGAGTAAGATTGACTAAAAATAAATAAATAAATAAAAGAATGAATGAGACCTACTATTTGATAGCACAGTAGGGTGACTATCATCAGTAATAACTTAATTAAACATTTAAAATAACTTAAAGAGTATAATTGGATTGTTTGTACCTCAACATGCTTGAGGGGATGGATACCCCATTCTCCATTATGTGCTATTTCATACGGCATGCTTACATCAAAACATTTCAGGTACCCCATAAATATATACACCTACTATATGCCCACAAAATTATAAATTAAAAAAAGAAAAAAGAAAAAAAACATTTAAGCTGTCTTTATTCCTGGGCACTTTTCTCTCCTGTCCTCTATAATAATTAAGTAATACTTCTCTGGTAGGTATTCAAAATGGTATACAGACTGTAAGAAGATATGCAGTGGGGGATGGGTTTGGGGAGAGAGGGAGGCACCGTCCTGTTATTTTCAATACATTCACCCAGAATATGGTGAATACCTAGGGTGACCCTATCATTTATTGCCAAACCTTGGTGCTTTTCAAGTGAAAGGAAATGCTGTCATTAGTTAGACTAGACAATCTGTGTAAACTTGAACCATCCATGGCAAACTGAGATGTATAATCAATGCATGAATAATTAGCCATATCTAGACAGTTTTAAATAAGCTAACACAGATCACTGAAGTTAGTTGTATATAGACCGTGTAAGGTCAATTTTTAAAAAAAGTTTTGACCACATAACTGATTACCTAGCCTTTGAAATTATATGGTTGACTCAAGTTGTTCCACTGTATCTTCTAAAGTTTAAATGACATATTTAGATACTTTTCCCAAGGAATAGCTAAGAATTCTTCACCTTTATTTTTGTATGAGCTTTTATAATCTAAAGCTGTTGCAATCATACAATGTCCTGAATAATCAAAAACGTGTAATGATTAAAAAGCAAGATGTTTAAGGTTTGAATCAAGGAATCTGGAATATTGCTTCGGCTGTAATGTGACTGACACATTGGACTTACTTAACTTCACTCTGCTTTCATTTTCTCGTTGCTACAAAGGTGATAGAATCACTTGTTAATTTCCTAGGTGCAACATAAAGGTAAATAAAAGAATGCTTATGGAAATACTTTGAACACCTAAAATATCTAAATTTAAATATTTTCTTTCCTAAATCTTCATAGCAATAAAGAAGGTAAAAGAGGAGGCGTAAAGAGTCTTAGCATAGAATTAAACATACTATTAGTAGTTAAAATAATGCAAAGAAAAAAATCTGTAAATAAAAGGAAAGGAAAGTCTTTCTGACTGGGCAACTTTCAGCACTTGATGATTTGCTAACAATTTCAGAAATCCTTCCCAAAGACCCTTCACCCTGAACTGTCCTCTAGCACTTAAATGTTTTCTGTATTCCCTATTAGACTATATGCCTTGCAAGGCCCAATTATGTTTTATGTGTCATTAAATTGCACAATGTCTGACCTAAAGTAGATACTCAAAACGTATTTTTGATCAAATTCATTAATGCTGATCACAAATTTAGAGAAATAGAATAAGACATCTCTATTTGAATATTAACGTTCTCTAATTTGGTCTTTGCCAGATTCTGTTTTCTCTTAAATTTTTTTGTTTGATCTTTTTCAAAGGCCCCTTTGAAAAAGGAAAACCACTAAAACCTAGAAAAGGAAGCTTTTAAGAACTACTAAAAGTTCTATAAATTTTCACCATAGGATGCTTTTCTACTGTGTCACAGGAAGAACTGGCTTGGAGATTGAATGTGGATGTGGCTCTGTGCAAATCATTTATTTACTTTTGGAGGTGTTAGGTCAGTTGGTGAGAGGACAGCACTAATAAGGGTAAGGTTGCAGGTTTTATTAGCTTTATACAGAGAAAAACTGCCTCACAGTCACAGATTGTACCTCCAACCTCAGTGAGTTGTCTTGGGTCATAAAGAGAGTGCAGATTACTCAGTACGACCTATTAACAGTTTGAAAAACAAGCAACTGATGGCAGATCTAATATACAAAAGACAGCACATTATTACTTTTTAGAGTGCTAAAACAAATTGAACCCATCAAACCACTGTAAACTTAAGAAGTATACTTTTGTCATCTGTCCCCTTAGACCTTTGGGCCTATTTTCCACAGCTTTAAATGGGCATATTTAGAAAAAGAAAGTTTAAAGCCTAATTCTTAGAATACACCCAGTTCATTACTGGAACCTCTGCTGGAAGGGGAAAAAGGCCATGTGGTATTGGTAATAGATTGTCACAAGGGCAAAAATCAATATGAAAATCATTAGTAGTGATCATGTTTGGCATTTGGGGGGTGATACATTCAGAAAATATTTGTGTATTGAAATAATGGTTTTCTTTGCAAAATGTACTTTTGCACACACCAGCAACATTTCATTATCTATGAAGCATTGTTTTTTCAATAAATATTGAATCATAGCTCACTACTTAATGCCAAAAAATAAAACAATTTAGAAATATTTTTGATAATACATCTACTATGTTAAATTCAGTTACAGGGCATATGATGAGAATGTGGTAAACCAGTTGGATGCACTAAAAGAAAATGTGATGAAGAAGGAAATGGTGACCTGTTAGCCATCTACAAGTCATTAAGTGATCATGAAATGATACTTATTAAGTGTCTTTGCACAATATGACAATGTTCTAGGGTCATCAATGTTACACATACTGTGGTCAATCCATTTTTTAAATGAATGTGTTCTCTGGGAAGGCTGATAGAAGCAACCAATTATTTTGACTGGGTTTTCAGAAAGAACAGGAGGGGGAAACTCAGACAGGAAAGAAGCCTTATACTATCAGCCGGGTGTGATGGTGCGTGCCTGTAATCCCAGTTACTTGGGAGGCTGAGACAGGAGAATCACTTGAACCCAGGAGGCTGAGGTTGCAGTGAGCCGAGATTGTGCCAATAGAGCTAGTTGCATATTAACAGTAAGAATTAAAAATAGACAGCATAACTCAGGAAGTCAAATAATGCGTGTTCTCACTTATAAGTGGGAGTTACATAATGTGTACACGTGGACACAGAGAATGGAATAATAGACATCGGAGACTCAGAAGTATGGGAAGGTGGGAGGGGGATGAGGGATAAGAAATCACCTCATAAGAAATTACAATGTACACTATTTGGGTGATGGGTATACTTAAAGCCCAGATTTCATCACTGTATAATATGTCTATGTAACAAAAGTACACTTATTTCCCCTAAGTCTATAAAAATAAAACCATTTTTTTAAAAAAGAAGACAATGTTCATGTATACAAATAAACAGTAAGACATGAGTAAATACCAATGCGTGGACTACATAATATAAGGTAAAACTATGTGGCAGTGAGCCAATTACCGATATTCCTCCAGGTGCACATAAGCCTTTTGACTTGCCATCCTTCTTATTTTTATGCATTATAAGTAATTTACCTGTCCTTATAACAGTAAAATAAGCACAAAAAGGTTCTTTGATTAAAAATAATAATAACTGTAATAGGATTACAAAAGATGTAAAAGTTAGAATAGGCTTTATGTCATTTTAAAAAATAATTTTGGCCAGGCACAGTGGCTAACACCTGTAATCCCAGCACTTGGGGGGCTAAGGTGGGTGGATCACCTGAAGTCAAGAGTTTGAAACCAGCCTGGCCAACATAGTGAAACCTCATCTCTACTAAAAATACAAAAAAAATTAGCTGGGCGTGGTGGTGTGTGCCTGTAGTCCTAGCTACTCGGGGAGGCTAAGGCAGCAGAATCACTTGAACCCAGGAGGCAAAGGTTGCGGTGAGCCAAGATTGCGCCACTGCGCTCTAGCCTGGGTGACAGAGGGAGACACCATCTCAAAATAAATAAATAAATAAATAAATAAATAATTTGATTTTTGATGTAGTTTCTGATTATACTCATAAACAGATTTGCCCACTTACCAAAGAAAGGTACACAAATAGAAAAATGACATCAGGGTTTCTTAAGAATGCCTGGAGAATATCAATGGGGTGTTTTTTTGTGGTAATGCTTCCAAAAACTACACGTACATGCACACACACACCTCTCTCGTAATTGACTCTGTTTCTCCTGACAGCAGAAGTGAGAGTTGTGGGCCTAGGGGCTTAGAGGGAAGGGAGAAGAAGTGCTACTTCTCTTAGGATATTTTAACCATGAGGGAATTCCTTCATTAATACATGCTATGTGTCTTAGTTCATTTGGGCTGCTATAACAAAATATCTCAGACTGGGTAATTTATAAACAACAGAAATTCATTTCTCACAGTTCTGGAGGCTGTGAAGTCCAAGATCAAGTTGCCATCAGATTTGGTGTCTGGTGAGGGCTCACTTTCTGCTTTATATGTGGCATTACCTGTGTGTCCTCACAAGGCCAGAGAGGCAAACAAACAAACTCCCTCAGGCCTCTTTTATAAGGGCACTGATCTCATTCATGAGGTCTCCCCTTTATGACTTAATTGACCCCACAAAGCCTCGCCTCATAATATGATCACATTGGCGATGAGGTTTCAATGTCTGAGTTTTGGAAGGACATAAACATTTAGACCATAGCACTATGCTATGAAATCAAACTTGTTCCATTACTGGCTCATATTGAAGCTTTGAATTGTCATAGTTCCCTGATATAAACTGCACAGCTTTCTAAATTTTTTTTTTTTTTTTTTGAGACAGAGTCTCACTCTGTCACCCAGGCTGGAGTGCAGTGGCACAATCATGGCTCATCGTAGCCTGGACCTCCCAGGTTCAGGTGGTCCTCCACCTCAGCCTCCTGAGTAGCTGGGACCACAGGCACATGCCACCACACCCAGCTAATTTTTGTATTTTTTGTAGAGACAGGGCTTTGCCTTGTTGCCCAGGCTGTTCTCAAACTCCTGGGCTCAAGCAATCCACCCATCTCAGCCTCCCGAAGTGCTTGTATTATTGGCATGAGCCACTATGCCTGGCCCTGAATATTTTAAAAATCATATAAGCTAAGTGGCAGAATATCTCAGGATGCTCCTTTTTAGTACCTGTTGCTGAAGAAGATTCACAGGTGAAGATACCTAGAGTTTTGGGAAAATGTGGTGGATAGTGAAGTGAAGATGACATTAGCCAACTCTGACTGAAAGCCAGACATCTGGCATCTGGTGACCAATCCTAGGGACAGTGTTTAGCAGTGTGACTGTGACCTTTGTAAGGGTGAGATTCAGGAAGATTAAATAACTTGCCAGATCACAGAGCAAGTTAGTGGTGGGCAAAAATTTGAATCTTGGTCTATTCATACTTCAGAATCTGAGCTAATCACATCTAGGTTTGAATTCTACTTCTATCACTCACGACCTGCATGAACTTGGGCAGACTTCTTAACTTCAGTGAGGTAGGTCTCCATTTAACATCTTGGAAATGGAGAGGATGCCTATTCACAGGACTGTTGAGAGGTTAGATAGTTGAGGCAGGGTATGTTAAAGTGCTGAGCACATGAAGTCTGGAAGTAAGCAGCTACTCTGTGAAGTCTGTAAGGTAGTTATTGCAGGAGACATCCTCTCCATAAAACTCTTTCCTCCCACAAAGTATTGGAGATCTAGTGGGAGATAGAAGACAGTAACATATCATGGGAATATGTTTAGACATTTCCTCCAATATACGAAAGAGATAAAAAGGGTATACTCTGTTTGAAGGAGTATGGGTACATATGAGAAGGATACAGATTCACTCACTCAGTCTTTCCCAAATGCCTCTGGCAGTCCTGAACTATTGAACCCTGGGGCTCTGAAAACAGTCATTAGGCAAGAGGATCTCTGGGGGGACTTTCAAATATAGTGTCCTCCTGGTTTTGTAAACCGACTCCCTGCTGGTTCTTGCCTCCCTAAGCCCGAAGACTGGGAAAAGGGTGCCTTGGCGTCGCGATGAGTGCTACAGCTCACATAGAACTCATGGACCCAAAGAGTGTGCGGTAGTGCAGTTTATCAGGCAGAGTGAAAGGACAGCTTCCACGCCATAGAAGGGAACCCAGAGGAGGTGCCGTCCCAGGCTGGGGCGCTAGAGCTTTTACCCCTGAGTTATTCCCTCCCCATGCCTGTTCTCATCCAATGAGAGGGGTTCTTTCAAACTTCCTCTGGATTAATTGATCTTTGAGTCCTTCACCGGATTGGCTACTGTTTTACAACTCTGAGTCACAGAGCCCCCACCTCCCAGAGCCAGAGGCGGGAAATCAGAGCCAAAGCTCCTACCTAGCCTGGCAGAGGCGGGAAAGTGGAAACAAAGGCACCTAGCAGGCCAGTGTCGGGAAAGCGAGAGAAGCCCTGCTCTCCAAACAAAGCCCATAGCCAACCCTGGGAAGTCCCTCTAACACAGTCCCTCAGTTTCTCCTGCAGATGCACAAATATCTGCGATAAAAGCACACCCACACCTAAGAGCCATACAATATATGTCTATTTGGGCAGAGGGGAGATCACAGCTGCTTGTTTCATGGAAGAGGGAAGAAGATAAAGGATGGTATCACAAAGAAGGCAGCTTCTCATAGGAAAGGGTAGAATTTCAAGAGGCTGAGATCACCATTGAGGAGGAAGGAGAGAAATGAAATGCATGTTAAGTGGAAATGTTTCAGGAAGAAAGGTAAAATATGTAAAAGCAAAAAAGAAAATAAATGAGTCTGAAATACCTTGGAGAACTGTCAGTAACTTAACTGGAACTTTGAGGACACGTGTAGAAAGTAGGAGAGATAGGCTGGGCGCGGTGGCTCACGCCTGTAATCCAAGCACTTTGATCTGATCACCTGAGGTCAGGAGTTTGAGACTAGCCTGATCAATATGGAGAAACCCGGCCTCTACTAAAAATACAAAAGAAATTAGCCAGTCGTGGTAGTGCATGCCTGTAATCCCAGCGAATCAGGAGGCTGAGGGAGGAGAATCGCTTGAACTCAGGAGGCGGTGGTTGCAGTTAGCCGAGATAATGCCATTGCACTCCAGCCTGGGCAAGAAGAACAAAACGAGAGAGAGAGACAGGGAGGGAGAGAGAGAGAGAGAGAGAGAGAGAGAGAGAGAGAGAGAGGAAGAAGAGGAGAAGAGAAGAGAAGGGAAGGAAGGAAAGAAAAGAAAGAAGGAAAGAGAGAGAAAGAAAGAAGGAGAGATGTAACTGGAAACTGGAGGCTGTAAAAGACTGTTTTTAGAATGTGGGCTTTGAAGTCTGACATATGTGGGTTTGAATTCCTATTCTCACACTCACTAGTTGTGTAAATAGGGGAATTGAATTCCTATTCCCACACTCACTAGTTGTGTAAATAGGGGAATTGACTTAATCTTTATAAGCTTCAGTGTTTTTTTCTGGAAAACGAGGGTGTTTAATAGTAATATTTAAAATACAGAATGAGCAGAGTAACATTTATTGAGCAACTTTGCAGGTGAGGAAACTGAGGCAAGAGAGATGAACAGACAGACTTGTCTGACAAGTCACTTGTCATAGCATTGGCAAGACAGTGATTGAAATCCAGGCATTCTGGTTTCAGAACTCCATTATAAAGAAATCCAGCCATCTACTTCATAGACTTAGACTACAGTGAGAGTTAAAGAGGATAACACCTGCAATATGTCTAGCCTAGTGTCAGGTACAGAGTAAGGACTCAACTAAATAAACATTAGCATAAATAAGAAACAGGATGGCGAGGCAGGGGAAGAGTTTGAAGCTAAAGCCTGAAGGCTCTCCAATACTTAGGAGTAATTCTGACATTTTTTAGTTGGCAGCTCACAATTATATACAGGATTGCAACAAGCTTGTGGTGCGATAAGAAGCATAATTTAGAAAGATTCATGTTTTAGGATGTATGGGCTAAAAAAGAGAGAGAATGAATGGAGACCAATTAGACCTTCACTGTAACAGTCATTAAATGGGCTCAAATAAGGGAGGTGGCAATGGAAAGGCTGAAGCATAGATGTAAACGCTCTTGTAAAGACTGACATGGAAGGTGGAAGAAACAAAAGATGACTCAAGATTTCGAGGCTGGGTGACTGAGAGAACACTGCTGATGTCATTAATGGAAACAAAGACATCAAGAAGAAGCTGAGGCCAACCACGGTGGCTCACACCTGTAATCCCAACATGTTGGGAGGCTGAGGTGGGTGGATTACCTGAGGTCAGAAGTTCAAGACCAGCCTGGCTAACATGGTGAAACCTCATCTCCACTAAAAATACAAAAAGTAGCTGGGTGTGGTGGAATGTGCCTGTAGTTCCAGCTACTTGGGAGGTTGAGGCAGGAGAATCACTTGAACCCGGGAGGCGGAGGTTGCAGTGAGCCACGATCACACCACTTTACTCCAGCCTGGGTGATGGAGTGAGACACTCCACCATCTCAAAAAAAAAAAAAAAAAAAAAGAAGAAAAACAGAAAGAAACTGAACTTTGAGTGGGCAAATTGAGGATTGTATTTTTTTATAGGTAGAGTTTGAGATGACGACAAGTCATTTAGGTGGAGATATTCAGCAGGCGGTCATCTTTTCAGGATCTGAGCTCTATATAACAACTATGTATTTAGCAACAGTATGTAAACTTCTTTCTCAGAACATCCCTATTGATTAAATATTTCAAGCACGCATACACATATTTACAAATTGTTTGCACACGCTTCTATACATTAAAAAAGATACACATAGAAGAATGAATAGAAATAGAAATTCTGTTTTTTTCCCTTTGCACCAATGGATGTCTTTGAGTACCCTCTGGTAGGTATGTACACCACTGTTGATATTGCTGCTTTATCTTAGGTCCCTTTCCAGTGTTGGGAAGCAGCCTAAACATATTCCACTGAAGAAAATGATCTACTGCTTCTCCCATGAATGAAATTCTCCCCTTTTAGGATCTCTTGACAGCATATACAGGAGAAAAAGGACTGAAGATGTCATTATCCTACAAAACTCACTTGTATGCACAAAGGTCTCTATGTAAGAATGTTCAATGTAACATTGTCTATAAAGGTGAAAAAAACCCTAAAGGTTTATCAGAAAGGGAAAGATACAGAAATTATGGTACATCATTCTATGGAATACGGAATTAAGATGAACTTATATGTACTGAGTAATGGAGGAGGAATCTCCAAGATACATTAAGCAAAAAATAAGTTGCAAGAGAGACATATCTTGATGAAAACTGCCCTGCTACTTATGAAGTATTTTGAATATATATGTATATACATATACTTGACATTGTATCTGAATAAGCCTCTAGATTAACTACCAATTTATAGGAGTTATAGAGACCAGAGGAATATGTTAGATAACACCAAGGAAATGCAATTAATAAAATGTAGACTGTAGGATCTGCTCAGAACAAATGATCAAATGATTCGCTTTAATTAACAGATTACAATGATAAAAAAAAATGAGAAAGAGCTGGAAGGGGAATATGATTTAAAGAGACTTAAAACATTCAAAACTGGCAAAACTAAACCATATTATTCAAGGATGTCCATTAAGTAATATATCACCTCCTCACTCTGGGGAGAGGGAGAGGGCTTTGATTGGGAGAGGGCGTCCAGAAACTTGTAGGTTGCCCTGTGATGTCAATAGCACACTATCATAAATTCATTAAGTTGCATATTTGTATCATATAGTTTCCGAATTTGTGCTACATTAACAATAAAAAGTTGACATTTTTAAAAAGAAAAGAAAGTCGTTACTATGAACTTATTTGAGAAACCAAATAAAAACACTGACATTATATGGTTTGTATATTTTTAAACTATCCAAAAAATAAAAGGTCTGGAAGCATCAACAAATATCTAATGACATTAGTCACATGTGAAATGAAGGCCAAATGGGTTATTTCTATTCAATATTCTTCTGTATTGTTTATTCTTTTTACATTAATTGTTCATGTGTTACTTATATAATTAAATATAACATTAAAAGTGAAAAAAATAGAAACAAACATATAAGGTGATTTGGTGGAATGAAAATTCTAGGTCTATGTTAAAGTTAAAATTCCACTTACTAACAAAGCTGAAAATGGACTTCCATTTATAAGGATATTGTGTTCAGAGATAGAGAATTAAATGTTTTCAGTTGGGAAACCATAGAAATGTAGTTTATTTGGAGAACAATTGAAACAAGTTAGCTTTTAAGTTAGTTTTCTCTGAAATTACTAAACATTCTTGCTGTTTTCTTTTTATTGGCTTCTCAGATAGCAAAGATCATTTTTAATATTTGACATATTTGATTCTTGGGTCTAGATTCTAAGGTAGTAAAACAAAATGGGCATTAGTCATGTAGAGAAAAGTTATCAACTATTGAGATGAAAATCTCAGCTGTGCCAGGGTGTGGTGCCTCATGCCTGTGATCCCAACACTTTGGGAGGCCGAGGTGGGAGGTTCACTTGAGGCCAGGACACAGTGAGACCCGTGCCTCTAAAAAAAATAATAAAAAATAATAAAAAAATTAGCTGGGTGCAGTAGCATGTGCCTGTATTCCTAGCTATGCAGAAGGATTGCTTGAAGCCAGGAGTTGGAGGTTCCAGTGAACTATGATTGCACCACTTGCACGTCGGCCTAAGTGATGGAGCAAGACCCTGTCTCTAAAAACAAACAAACAAGCAAACAAAATCTCTGGTTGTCAGGAGCATTCTGTTATTCTAACTTATACCAAAATATAATGAACTGATGCCAAAGTGTAATGAACCTCCTCTAGGTCTAAAGGATGATTGAGTTCAAGAGTGGTGAAACCCTACAATTATTGAGAAAAATAGTATCGTTTTGGCATTCTTTGCTCTCCACATTTGGTACAGGTCATTTTTTCAAGAATAACATTTTAATTTGGTTGCTTTGTGTACGTTCGCAGAAAATTTTGCTTACTGAAAGACCATTATAAGCAAGAGCCATTGTGTTATTATGCTTATCAACCAGTGTAGCATTTGATATGTGAGTAAGAATTTCTTGGTTTGTTAGCAAGACTTGTCCCAATCTACTTTTAGAAACTCTTTTCAACATATTCTTGGTTTGATATTTAAGTGCTATTGGAGATGATAGGAATCATACATTTTGATTTTTTCCCCTAATTCTCATAACTAGTAGAAACTGTAAAGTGAAATGAAGAAAGAAAAAACCCACTGTGCATCTTTCCTTTTCTACGACCAACAATTTCCAAGCTATTTTGCAAATATAGGACAGCTGCTTTATTGAGCTAAAAAAAACACTACAAAATGTAATGATAGCACTTTGGACTCTATTCTGATCTCCCTTAAACTCCACACAGCTTGGATTTTTCTGTAATTTTAATGAAAATGTGGCATGGCGCATCTCTCTCATTTAAATTATGCACTGTCAGTATTTTCCTTCTTTGCAACTGAAGCACTTCTTGGGAAACATGCCAGGTACAAGAGGGAGGGTGAAAACTGAAAATAGAAAATGGAGATGGGAGCGGGGAAAGAAACTGGACTAAACAAATAGACTCCCCACAAGGCCAATGCTAAAAAGACTTGTAAACATCTGAGAGATGGGGTATAAAAGTTCAAGTAGGATTAAGGTAGCCCGAGCAAGCCTAAATGGTGCTAAATAGGCCTTTAAGTAAAAAATCTTAAAAATTTTGTTGACCTCTTAAAATCTAACACAAGATTTCATACATTTTAACATGATGTCTGAATACATCTTGCTAATGCTTAGCTCCGTAGGCCTTGATCAACACATGTAAAACTCATACTAGTGACAAATTTTCAATTAGCAAAGCCTTCTTCCTTCACCTTCCATGCTCCTTCTGTTTTCCAAGCAAAGTCAATCATTCATTTATTTAGCAAGAATTTGTTGAGAGCCTGAGTGAAGAACAAGACAGAAAAGGTCTCAGTTTACTGTCATCTACGACACGTGCATCTTTTGTAGAATTCACATACATACAGAAATAAAATTCCTTTCAGGGGAGGTGATTTTTTTTTTTTTTAAAGAATAGGCGCCATACTTTTACACCGAGAAATAGCCCCACAAACTTGGTATAATTATATAAATTGATTTTACATTTAATTCTCACCTTAGCCCAGCATGATACTACTGTTATCTCCCTGTTTCACCGATAAGGAAGGAGTTTTAGAAAGATTGACAGTTGGTGATCATCTTCCCTTAGTGGCATAGCTATAACTCAAATGTGAGCCTTCTGACTGGAGTCACTGCTTTTCCATCAGATGCAGTGGTTGAGAATGTGGCTTGACTCACAGCTGTGCTCCTCATCATGTCCTACGGCAAGTTACTTAACCCCCAACCCAAGCCTGTTTTCTCTAAAATGGGAATCCCGATAAAGCTCCCTCATGGGGTTGTGGGAACGAAGGAGTAAATAATATTTGTGTTTAGCACAAAGTCCAGACCCAGAAAGGGATAACTGTTAGCTTTCTTATAGCACTCTTTATAAACAAGAAGAAAATCCAGTTGAGGTGGAGTAAATGGTAGTGGGTTATCAGAACTTATTAACATTAGTGTCACTAAAGTTGGTATACAACCCCCCACTGCTAAATTTGACTGGCTTTTTTTAGGAAAAGAAAAAAAAAGAAACAAGATATTCCAGGCACTTGGAAATGGAGATGGAAATCAACCATTTAGTGAACCCTAGTCAAGACTAGTGTTGGGAGCAGGGAGTGCCCAAGAAGCCTAGGGCCTCAGCTCAAAAACCACTTTTCCACATATTCAAAGATTTCCTGGGCTGGGTGTGGTGGCTCACACCTGTAATCCCAGCACTTTGGGAGGCGTAGGTGGATGGATCACAAGGTCGGGAGTTCTGGACCAGCTTGGCCAACGTGGTGAAACCCTGTCTCTACTAAAAATAAAAAAATTAGCCAGGCGTGGTGGTGGGCCCCTGTAATCCCAGCTACTCTGGAGGCTGAGGCAGGAGAATCGCTTGAACCCAGGAGGTGGAGGTTGCAGTGAGACCATGCCATTGCTCTCCAGCCTGGGCAACAGAATGAGACTCCCTCCCAGGAAAAAAAAAAAACAAAAAAAACTTCCTTTGGGATAAGATAACAGATCTTTTAAAATGTAAGTCCTTGGGACAGGAAAAACAAGTTGATAGAGGTTCTCAGTGACTTCACCCTGTTGTAAATTCTTTGAATCAGATAATCTCACTTGAGATCTCCTGCAGTGAAGGCAGCAAGAACAGGTTTGTGGTACACTTTGGGATAGGGTAGGTCTAGAAGAGGTAGAATTGGGTGAAAGGTGGAATACTTTTGACTGGGATGGTGGAGACCTTAGGGCTGTTTGTATTTGGGTGAGGAGAGGCAGGGTATTCCAAAAGAGGGAGGAAGTCTGAAAATGTGGAAGAGTTCCAAAATGAACTTCCTTTCTTTGGTGATTTAGTTTGAGATTGTTAACTGCCTGGTGTCAATAAAAATAATTTCCTGGCTTGCCTTTGCCATCTCTGGCATGGTTTTAATGCCTGAGCTGGAATGCTTGGTTTGGGAAAACCCTGTGATACTGCACAGCACTCTCTCTTCCAAATGTCCAAAGGATTGGGCAGGTAGACACTTGTCCTATCCAGTAAGCTGAGTTAAAGTCTGTGGGAGTCCAGAGCTCATATTCTCCCAGAAACCTGCTCTCATTCATGTTTAAATTACACCTTTAAATGTCTTTCCTGAATTATTTCAAGCTAGGAAGCCTCTTCCCCACTATTGCCAAATGGGTTGGTTAGGAAACCTGAGGCTTTATAGAAATGACATTATGTAACACATATCCTAGGAGCTGTGCAAAGCTAGTCCATCCTTCAAGCAGGATCAGAAATTTTATTCTGTTTGGAACCCTGAACTCTTCAATCCCCTCTCCCGTCTAGTGCAATCCGTTCTCGTGGCATTACATTTTAACAGTAATTAACCATGGCATCTGGACATGATCTTGTGCCCGATGTTCTGGGAGAAGAAAGATATGCCTTTTCCTTGTTTTGCTGCAGTAAACAGAGAGGATTTATAAAGCATTAGGCTCCAACATGTCAATGCACTCAGTGGTGAAGAGCTGCAGCTGAAATGGAGGTGGGTAGCAGAAGGCAGCACACTGGAGCAGAGACCTTTGAGCCTAGAGTTGTGAGTTTGAATCCCAGCTGTGTCCCCTGTCGGGACGTCAATTTCCAGTCTATAAAATGAGGGAGTCAGATTCATTGCTCTGTGGTTCTAATACTCTGAGTTGGCATGATACTGTCATTGCTGATAGAAAGGTGGTTCTTAGTTCAGCTCTAAATTAGCAGTCATAGCCTCTTGGTTCTGATTTCATTGCTGGCTCTAGGATATAAACCAGCATTTATTAGAAAATCCCTCTCTTTCAGCCTCTATTTAAAAGGAGAAATCCCAAAATACTTGTTTATCAACTGCTCCTATCATCTCCCACAGTTGATTTTCTTTGCATTTTGCCACCTAGTGACCCACATCTAAATAGGTGGAGGTTGCCGGAAAAGAAAAAAGGCAGAAAGTTAAGTCAGAGCTGAATTATAGATCAGCGCCTGCAATTTTACCCCAAAGCAGGGCTGT
Organism: Ateles fusciceps; assembly: GCA_036589455.1. Lineage (NCBI taxonomy): Eukaryota > Metazoa > Chordata > Mammalia > Primates > Atelidae > Ateles > Ateles fusciceps. Next base: position 4,132,816 of record JAZHEH010002780.1, read on the forward strand.
GCTTCTGGAAGGGCTAAGATTTATTGGTTTCAACACATAAAGATGTAAATTCTGCTGTTATTGCCATCTCCCCAGAATGTGTACCGGCACCAGCCTGGGGAAACTGCATGGAATAGCAACTTCCTATTTAGTGAGTTCTACCATCCGTTTTGTAAGTCAAAATTTTGGTACATTACCTACCAATAGATGTTGTCTTGTTGAGAGTCCCCCTTAAATTATTACGCATTATGACTAATATAGTTTGAATATCCCTTATCTGAAATGCTTGGGACCGGAAGTGTTTTAGATTATTGGAATACCTTGAGGATGGGAACAAAGTCTAAACATGAAATTCATTTATATTTCCTATACACATTATACACATAGGCTGAAGGTAATTTCACTTTTCCCTTGGGGACACTGAATAAACTGTTGTGTCCCTGCATTTTGACTGTGACCTGGCACATGAGGTCAGGTGTGGAATTATCCACTTGTGGGGTATGTTGGGGCTCAAAAAGTTTCAGATTATGAAACATTTCAGATTTCAAATTTTCAGATTAGTGATGCTCAACCTGTATTGATTATTTTGGCTTAGATAACCTGCATATTTAAATAAGCGAAATCTCAAGACATTCAAAATTCTGCGTTCAAATACAAGGTAAATTTTTCTTTTTGCATTCATTTGATATATGGTGATTAAGTACCTACCATGTATGATATGCTGCCAAAGGATGAGGGCAGATTATGTTCTGAAAAGAATCTAGATTTTAGACTTGGAAAGATTTTGTTTGAATTTTTTTTTTGCTAGTGCAAAATTTACATTGAGCATGAAACGCAATTTCTTTAAGCTGATACTTTCTCTTGGGAACAGTAACATTTATTCTCACAAGAACTTTGTGAGTATAAATATGAGTATCAGGCACATAGGTGCTCAAAATGTTTTATTTGTTGGTTTACTAAATAATTACAGCCTCCATTTAAGAGTTGATAAAGGTACATTTGCATAAGGCATAGCATTTTAATGTCTTATTATCCTGCAAGACTCGTGAAGGCATTTTAGCTTCATGTAAGTAATAAGAAAATTGAGGCCAAGAGAGGCTGGCATGGCATGGCCTATGTCAGACATATCTTTAAAATGAATCCTGGTCTCAAAGACCTTCCTAAGAGGCAACATATTTGCTGATGAAAAAATAGGAAGACCTCTATCATTCCAAGTAAAAAGCTACTGAATAGTTGAGATGTCTGATTTTTACACGTAAGCTTGGAGGAAGATATTTCTGACCCATAAATATACAACCATGCCTCAATATAGTTCCTGTTAATATGAATGAATTTTGTTGCAGAATTCTAGTATCTCATCTTCCTCCACAGCCATACCACATTGCCTTTAATAACAGAGTTTAGTGCATTTACTACTTGATGAATCCTCTGCTATTGAGATTATTTGAGAAGCAATCAACATAAACAAATGTTTTCTAACCAGAATGTCATGATATTCCACCCATGAAGTCATTCCTAGTGGATCGTGACCAGGGCCTTTATTTAATAGTGTGATATCTGGAGCTGAGAAAACCTCCTAGTCCAAGAAATAATTTTTCTCTTATATGATCCTTTAAATTGCTGGTATACTCTTTTACTCTGCAATTAGAGATGAGGTTTGATATGTAAATATCTGTAGGAATAGTAATCAATTGACTTAAATTTGCATTAACACAAGTGATACCAGATTCCTTCCTGAGCAAACACTTAGCTATAGGGAAGAGCACTGAAAACAAACTCCACAAAGGTCACCAGGCCATATGGGAGTTGGGAAGGACAGTGCAATGAGTGAGAAGATCTAGCACATACAAGAATGAGTAAAAATATGAATGAGAATAACATTTTTACCCCTTAGATTGACTTAAGTTTTTTGATAACATCAAGTATTGGCTAGGGTGTAAAAATCTCTCAAGCTTTGCTGATGGGAAGAGTGAATTGGTACCATAACTTTGGAGAATGAATTGGCAGTATATTAAAATTAAATTTCATCTCAGTATCTCATGAAAGGAACATCATACATTTGACCAAAGAGATACATGCTAGATGTGCAATGCATCAGTATTTATTAAAGGAGGGATATATGGAAAAGAAGCAACCTAAATGTCCAGCAAGTGAAGAATGATTCACAAGATAAGGTACATTCATATCATGGCACACTAGGGAGCAATTGTACAGAATAAGGACAATCAATATACACTGTCATGGAAAGATAGCTAATAATTATTGTGAAGTTTAAAAAAAGACACTTCTCTCCTTTGACCCCTAGGATATATATGTTCATATATGGATGGATATGCATGGAAAAATTCTGGAAGGCACACTCAGAATGGATAATGATGATGGCCTCTACCTCTGGGATTGAAGGTAGTAATTGAGGAATAATTTAGAAAGGTAATGTTGGAATTTTTTAATTGTAATGTACTCACGCATTTAAATTTTTTTTTTTTTTTTTGAGACAGAGTCTCACTCTGTCACCCAGGGTGGAATGCAGTGGTGTCATCGTAACTCACTGTAACCTCCAACTCTTGGCCTCAACTGATCCTCCTGCCTTCGCTTCCCAAGTAACTAGGACTACAGACACGCACCACCACACCTGGATAATTTTTATTTTATTTTTTGTAGAGAAGATATCTTGTTATGTTGCCCAGGCTGGTCTTGAATTCCTGGCCTCAAGTAATGCTCCCGCCTTGGCCTCTTAAAATGCTGGGATTGTAAATGTGAGCCACCATGTCCAGCCTGTACTCATGTATTTAAAAAGAGAGAAAATGCACGGTACACCTATTAGTACTTAATTGCTAAGACTTCTGAAAATCAAATATATTCCAAAAAAATAAGTAAGTCGCAACTAAATACCAATGAATGGACTATATAATATATGGTAAAATGATATGGCAGCAAACCTATCAACAATATATGAATGTGAGAGCTACAATGGGTCTAAGTGGTTTTTGTTTTTAAATAGATTTTATTTTTTTAGAGCAGGTTTAGGTTCACAGTAAAACGGAATAGAAGGCACAGAGATTCCCGTATACACTCCTATACTCCCACATGTGTAACTTCCCCATTGTTTATATCCTGCACCAGTGTGGTACATTTGTTACAACTGATGAACCAACCTTGATACATCATCATCCAGAGTCCATAGTTTACATTAGGGGCCACTCTTGGTCTTGTATATTCTATGGGTTTGGATGAATGTATAACAATGACATATGACATGGAACATCTTTCATAGGCTTATTTTCCATCTGTATATCTTCTTTGGGGAGGTGTCTGTTAAGGTCTTTGGAGCATTTTTTAAAATAGGGTTTGTGTTATTGTTGAGTTTTAGGAGTTCTTTGTATATTTTAGGTAATAGTTCTTTATCTAATACATCTTTTACAAATATTTTCTCCTGGTGACTTCTCTTTCATTCTCTTTCAGTGTCATATGCAAAGCAGAAATTTTAAATCTCAATGAAGTCCACTTTATCAACTTTTTTCTTTCATAGATTACGCCTTTGTTTTTACTTCTAAAATGTTGTTTCCAAATCCAATGCCATAAATTTCTTCCAATGTTATCTTTTAGGAGTTTTATAGTTTTGTGGTTTACATTTAGATTGATACCCATTCTGAGTTAATTTTTGTACAGGGTGCATGCTCTGGGTCCACGTTCATTTTTTACACGTAGATGTCAGTTGTTCCAGCACTATTTGTTGAGAAGACTTTCTTCCAATGTATTCCTTTGTTTCTTTGGCAAAGATCAGTTGACTGTGTTTCTGTGGGTCTATTTCTGGGCTCTATTCTGTTTTTTTGATCTATTTGTCTATTCTTTCACAAATACCACAGTGTCTTGATTAATGTAAGTTTATGGTATGTCTTGAGGTTGGGTAGAATCAGTCCTTCAACTTTGTCCTTTTCCTTCAATATTATGTTGGTTACTTTAGAATCAGTTTGTTGATATCCACAAAATAATTTGCCAGAATTATTTTGAGAAATTGGGATTTAATTTAACTGCTTTAAATCTACAGATTTAATTGGGAAGAACTGACATCTTGGCAATATTGAGTCTTCTTATCCATAAATGTGGAAGCTCTCTCCATTTATTTAGTTTGTCTTTGATTTCATCAGGGTTTTTTAGTTTTCCTCATATAGATCTTGTACATATTCTGTTAGATTTACACCTATGTATTTAATTTTGGGGAGTGTTAACACAAATGCTATTGAGTTCTTCATTTCGAATTCCACTTGTGGCTGGGGATGGTGGCTCAAGCTTATAATCCCACAGCTTTGGGAAGCCAAGGCAGGAGGATTGCTTGAGGCCAGGAGCTTAACACCAACCTGGACAACATAGTGAGACCCCATCTATAAGAAATAAAAATTAGCTAGGCATGGTGGCACACACTTGTAGTCCTGGATACTCAGGAGGCTGAAGCAAAAGAATTGCTTGAGCCCAGGGATTCAAGGCTGCAGTGAGCCATGATTTTACCACTGCGCTCCAGCCTGAGCAACAGAGAAAGACCCTGTCTCAAAAACAAACAAACAAAAACAAATTCCACTTGCTCATTGCTGGTATATTGAGAAGCGATTGACTTTTGTGTATTAACTTTGTATCCTACAACTAAGCTGTAATCACTTATTAATCCCAGGAAGTTTGTGTGGGTGTGTGTGAGCTCTTTTGGATTTTCTGTATAGACTATCATGTCGTCAATGAACAAAGACAGCTTTATTTCTTCCTTCCCAATCTGTATACCTTTTATTTCCTTGTTTTGTCTTAGTGCATTTGCTATGACTTTCAGTATGATATTGAAAAGTAGTGATGACGGGATATCCTTGCCTTATTCCTGATCTTGGTGAGAAAGATTTGCGTTTCTCACCACAAAGTATGATGTTAGCTGTAGGATTTCTTTTTAGTAGATATTTTTATCAAATTAAAGAAATTCCTCTCTACCTGGTTTACTGAGAATTTTTATAATGAATTGATGATGAATTTTATCAGATATTTTTTATGCATCTATTGATATGATCATGGGACTTTTCTTCTTAACCTGTTCATGTGATGGATATATTAATTGATTTTTGAATGTTGAATCAGTTTTGCATACCTGGAATAAATCCCACTTGGTTTGGTATGAATTTTCTTTATACATTTTGAATTTGCTGTGGCAATATTTTGAAGATTTTTGCATTTTGGTTCATCCAAGGGATTTGTCTGTAGTTTCTTTTTCTTGTAATATCTTTCCTTATATGTTTCGTAAAACTCACCAGTGAACTCATCTGAGCCTAGTGCTTTCTGTTTTGGAAGGTTATTAATTATTGATTCGATTTCCTTAATAGATATAGAACTATTCAAATTTCTATTTCTTTTTGTATGAGTTTTGGCAAGTTGTGTCTTTGAAGGAATTGGTCTGTTTTTTTTTTGTTTTTGTTTTTTTTTCTTTTTTTTTTGAGACAGAGTCTTGCTCTGTCACCCAGGCTGGAGTACAGTGGCATGATCTTAGCTTACTGCAACCTCTACCTCCAGGGTTCAAGTGATTTTCATGCCTCATCCTGCCAAGCAGCTAGGATTACAGGCATGTGCCACCATGCCTGGCTAATTTTTTGTATTTTTAGTAGAGATGAGTTTCAGCATGTTGGCCAGGCTGCATAGTATTCTTTTATCATCCTTTTAATGTCCATGGGATTTGTAGTGACGTACTTTGTTTATTTCTGATATTTGTGTCCTCTCTCTTTATTTCACTAGTTAGTCCAATTGGCTTATCAATTTCATTGGTATTTTAAGAAAACTGGATTACAGTTTGTTGATTTTTACACTGATTTTCTGTTTTTAATTTATTGATTAATTTCTGCTCTAATGTTTATTATTTCATTTCCTCTGCTTACTTTGGATTTCATTTGCTCTTCATTTTCTGGTTTCCTAAGGTAGATGCTTAGCTGATTGATTTTAGATATTTCCTTTTTCCTAACATTGCACTCAATGCTATACATTTCCCTCTGAACACTACTTTCTCTGCATCTCACAAATTTTGAAAACTTCGTCTTCACATTCATTTAGTTCCAAGTATTTTAAAATTTCTCTTGACATTTCTTCTTTGATCCATGTACTATGTAGAAGTGTGATTGTTCAATCTCTAAGTTTTTGGGGGGGATTTTCCAGTTATTTTTCTGCTATTAATTTTCAGTTTAATTCCATTTTGGTCTGAGATCAGACATATACTATATGATTTTTATTCTCATAAATTTGTTAAGGTCTGTTTTATGGCCCAGAATGTGCGGTCTCTTGGTGAATATTCCAATGTGAGTTTGAGAAGAATGTGTATAGTGGTATTGATGGATAAAGTAGCTTATGGATGTTGATTATATTTAGTTGATTGATGGCGCTGTTCAATATCATCCTGAAAACCCCTACTGATTTTCTGCCTACTGGATGTGTCCATTTCAGATACAGAGGTGTTGAAGTCTTCAACTATAATAGTGGATTATCTATGTCTCCTTGCAGTTCTGTCAATGTTTGCCTCATATATATTTTAAAAAATATCTCAATTGGCTTTGTGATTCTAGACTCAGGCAACACTTCATTCCATAAATAGAATTAGTGTTCCAATGAGCTGAGAAGAAAAGCTTGGCTTTATAGATAGAGAAGGGCTAAAGAAAGCAGAAGCAAAGAACAAAGAATGTATTAATCCTTTCAAAGTTGTTTCTTGTAGGGCCGGAACAGGAAGACAGAACAATAGAAAAATAACTAGTTAACATCAGGTTACTTCCCTTTAAGCTGCTGCTTTTTTGTAAGGACTAACGCAGAGGAAAATTTATTTTCATTCCAATTAGAGAATTAAACTGGCCTATCTGGTAAACTGGCTGTTCTTTCTCTCTCCTGATTTTTGGAAGGTTGGATAGCAGTTCAGGTCTAGTAATGTGGAACTTTAGCATGAGTGACTTCATTTTGATTTTAGTCTGGTCTGTTGGGGCCTACTGTAGTAGCTCAGTCCGAAACAATGGCCTTCTATAATTTTTTATTTAACAATTTCCCCCTTTTGGCCATGCTCATCTAGGTTTCTCTTACCCTAGTGAGAGTATGATCAAAATTTAGGGCATCAGCACTACTCTCGGTTACCATCATTTTGGGTTTCTGGTCTCAGCATGCTATTTACAGGTAATGGTAGCCTCCTCATTATCACGTGTTTTCTTTGAGTTTCCACTTTTCCAGCTGGGCAGAAACCATTTGACATTTGGTAGATGGGTGTATGGAAACATTTAAAACTTTGAGGGCATACAGCATACCAAAGAGATTAGTACTGTGACTATCAGGAGGATAACACCAAGAGTTTGAAGTGTGTTCCTTAGCCAGAGTCCCCATGAACCGAATAAACTGTAATCAAATGACCGAACGAGGAGTCTACTCATTTTAACCATGTAATCTGCTCTATAATACTCAATGTATTTTATTTATGTACAAGAAGAAGTGTCATCAACTGCACAGATCCCTCCCCGTTTAGTTAGTAGGTAATCTAGCATCTTGGGTTAAATTAAAGTAGTGGGTATAAATAATCCACAAAAGCTACTGACTGTGAAATAGTTACCATAGCATTATGCTGTGAAGTGTAAGAGGTTGTGTCATATATTTTACAGTCTGTTGTTAGGTGCAAAAAATAGACCCCTTTGTCATTACGTAATGTCCTCTATTTCTGGTAACTTTCTTTGCCTGAAGTTTGCTTTGTCTGAGATTAATATAGTTACTACTTTCTTTCGATTAATACCTTCATCTGTTGTTGTTGTTTTTTTTTTCCTTTTTGGTGGCGATGGGAATCTCACTACATTGGCCATGCTGATCTCAAACCCCTGGCCCCAAGCAATTCTCCCACTTTGACCTCCCAAAGTAGTAGGATTATAGGAATGAGCCACCGTGTCTGGCCTACATCTGTTTATTTTTAATCTATATGTGTCTTTATATTTAAAGGAACTTTCTGGTGGGGCCTGGTGGCTCATGCCTATAACCCCAGCACTTTGGGAGGATGAAGTGAGTGGATCACCTGAGGTCAGGAGTTTGAGACCAGCCTGATCAACATGGTGAAACCTCGTCTCTACTAAAAATACAAAAAAATTAGCCAGGCATGGTGGTGTGTGCCTGTAATTCCAGCTGCTCGAGAGGCTGAGGCAGGAGAATGGCTTGAACTGGGAGGCAGAGGTTGCAGTGAGATGAGGTGGCACCACTGCACTCCAGCCTGGGCAATACAGTGAGACTCTGTCTCCAAAAACACCACCACTACCACCACCACAACAACAAAAGTAACTTTCCTACAGAGAACATATAATTGGGTCTTGCTTCTTCTCTTTTTGAGACAAGGTCTCACTGTCTCCCAGGCTGAAGTTCAGTGGGCGATTACGGCTCACCGCAATCTTCAACTCCTGTGTTCAAGTGATCCTCTCACCTGAGCTTCCCAAGTAGCTGGGACTACGGGAACACACCATCATTCCAGGCTAAGTTTTGTATTTTTTATAGAGATGGAGTTTTGCCATGTGCCCAGGTTAGTTTTCTACTTCTTGCCCTTGTTCTTTGTCCCTGTTTTTGTCTTCCACTCGTTTTCTGCCTTTTGTGTTTTTAATTGAATAATTTTTATGATTCCATTTTCTCTCCTTTATGAGCATATCAGTTATACTTCTTTTAAAATTTTTTTTTAGTGGCTGCCCTAGAGTTTGCAGTACACATATTTACAACTAATCCAAGTCCACTTTCAAATAACATTATGTCATTTCAAGGGTAGTGTGAGTTCCTTATAATACTAAAATAATTCTAATTTCTCCCTCTCATAGCTTTTATTATAGCCATTATTTATTGCCCTTATACAAGTATAAATAGCCATATATATGCATATACACAATCAAATATATTGTTGCTATTATTCTTTTGAACTGTTATGCTAGATCAATTAAGAATAAGAAAAATAAAAGTTTTTATTTTACTTTCACTGTTTCCCTAATGCTTTTCCTTTCTTTATGTAGATCTGAGTTTCTGACCGTTCTCATTTTCCTTTTCTCTAAAGAACATTTCTTGCAGGGGCAGGTCTGCTGGTAACTGCTTCTATTACTGCTTGCCAAAAAAAGTCTTTATTTCTCTTTGACTTTTGAAGGATAATTTTGCAGGGTACAGAATTCAAAGTTGGTTAGGTTTTTTTTCTCTCACCACTTTACAGATTTTATTCCACTCTCCTCTTGCTTGCATGGTTTCTGAGAGGAAGTTGGATGTCATTCCAGCCCCATTATTATCTAATGGGCCCATCATGGTATATGTAGTCTGCCATTGACCAAAACACGGTTATATGCTGAATGACTCTATATTTAAGTCCAAATTCAAATTCAACAAGGAGTTTACCTAGTGAATGTCTAGTTGTTGGGTAGACAAATGTAATATCTTTTATAATATGCTTCCTTAGGCCCACAAACTGGACATTCACTAGGTATATGGTATGCTGAATTTTAAGTTGATATGTTCATAATTACTTCAGAAATGTGTATGATTCCTCTCTTAAATCTTGCCATAGAAAAAATGTTCAACTTTCCATGTATTGAATTATGTGTGGACTGATTATATAGAGTGCATTCAAAGAGAATTGTTCTGTTTTCTTCAAAATTCCATGCAATTGTCTAAAAATAATTATTTCTAAGAATATAAAACAATATTTTACAAACACTAAGCACAAAAGATCAGTTGAAATGAGCAATCATTTAAAATATTAAATATTTATTCCCCATCCCCTTTGCCACATTCATTATTTTTGAGAAGAACATCTAGAAACCTAGAAATCCTTTTCTTTAGAGGCTTCCGCAGAAGCTCCTTCTGAACATTTCAGTTGTTTTTCAGCTGTGCTAAGTGGAAGAAAGGGCACTTGGAATCACATCAACGTGGTTTCAAATCCTCTTTCTACTACCTACTGGTTGTGGAAGCTGGGTTGAATTATTTGACTTCTCAATATTCTCTTCAGAAATGTAAGATTATAATTCCTACCTGGAAGGTTTTTTGGAAGATTAAAGGAATAATTACTCCTTAACCTCACAGGTATACAAGCTCTTATGAAAAACACTTAGCAGGATATCTGACCTGGAAATGTGCTCAGGGTTGGAATACCATCCTATTCCTTTTTGGTTAGTGCAGTGTTTCCCAACGTAAAAAACAAGCCGGGTGCAGTGGGTCATGTCTGTAATCCCAGCACTTTGGAAGGCTGAGGCGGGTGGATCACTTGAGGTCAGGAGTTCAAGATCAACCTGGCCAACATGGTAAAACCCCATCTCTACTAAAATATAAAAATTAGCCAGGTATGGTGGCACATCCCTGTAATTCCAGCTACTCGAGAGGCTGAGGCAGGAGAATCGCTTGAACCAGGGAAGCACAGCTTGCAGTAAGCTGAGATCACACCACTGCCCTCCCATCTGGGCAACAGAGTGAGACTCTTTCAACAACACCAACAACAAACTCTAAAAAAGGATTATAGGGTCAAATCAATTTTTTTTTGAGGAAGAGTACATTACACAGTCTCTTTCTTTGGTATATGAAAATGCACATTAGTATTTATTAAAGGTTTTAGGGAGGTTTAATCTGCTATTTTCCAGTCTTATTTGAGCATGGATTTTCATTAATCTCTAGAGAACATAAATTAATGGTTCTGGAGAGCTCAGTTTGGGGAAAACTGGGCCAGAAAATGGGGGACATATGGGTAATGGCTTTAAAGCTCCTGAGAACAGGGGAAAAACTTAGAAAAAAAAAATAGGGACAGTTTGTGAAGCCATCCATTCCCATTAGAGTTTCCTCCCTTTTCCAATTAGAGTATGGGTCCCTCCGAGGAAGGCTTTTAGACTTTCCCATCAAAGTACCCCTCAAGCAAGGGACAGTGAACACTTATTTTATCATAAAAGCCCATGAGAATCTCCCATGTTATGCCATAAGATTTGTTTGTTTAAATATAAAATAACATTTTAATTATTAAAAAGTAAATGATTTCGGTATTTCCTGCATACACACACACACATACACATTCCTACACCCATACACAAATGTACACATATACACACACTTTGTTTCTATCAACTTTATGTTTAGAGGATATATTATATTTATGTATATTATATATTTATGTATTATATTTATGTACCATATTATATTATGTATATAATAAATGTAGACTCTCTGATATAATACCGAGCAGACAGGGGAGGAGTGCATGTACTCCACTATGAGAAGCAAGGCCTTAGGTCAGCCAGTCTACAAATGTTGCCTGGGTCCTCCAGCCTGTAGGGGCTAAGCAAGGACGCTGCCAGACAGTCTGTGCCTTTAAGGAATTCGTACAATGTTGTGTCTCATGACTGTGTCTGGGGTGTCTGCTGAGTGTGAGGAGGGAAAAACTGAGGCAGCCAAAAAACTCATGGAATGATAAATCAGATAACTTTCAGCACTGACTGGTGCTATAAAGAAGTTATAATGGGATAGAGTAACTGATGGAAGCTACTTGAACCAAAGGGACAGGGAGCTCTTTGAAGATGAAACATTCAGGTTGAAGCCCACTGCTGTGGTGTGAATGTGCCCCCACAATCTACACATGGAAATCTTATGCCCCAATGTGACATATTAGGAGGTGGGGCCTTTTGGGAGGTGATGAGGTCACAAGATCCCTCATTAATGGGATTAGGGCCCTTATAAAAGGAGCTCAAGGGAGATCTCTCCCCCATTCTGTTATGTGAGCACACAGCTAGACGGTGCCATCTGTGAACCAGGAAGTAGCTTTTCACCAGACACCAAGTCTGTCAGCATGTTGGTCCTGGACTTCCCAGCCTTCAGAACTGTGAGAAACAAATTTCTCTTGTTTATAAGCCTGCTAGTTTCTGGCATTTTTATAGAAGCCTGAAGGGGCTAAGACACCCACTGATAAGAAGATGACATGCAAAGGTTTGAGAGAAGCACTTTCTAAGACGAAGGCAGAGCACTGCAAAAGCCAGAGGATTAGAAGAGGCTGGGCATGCAGTTTCCTTTGAATTTCTCCTAACAGACCCCGAGATAAGGACTGAGTACAAGTAGTTTATTTGGGAAGTCACCCCAGGAAGCGTCAGAGAGGAAATGGAGAAGGTGAACAGGGATAGAGAAAAGCTAATAAAGGGTATGTTATAAGTAAGTTACTGCTGTGGATGATGGAGGCTCATTTCCTCTGGGGCCCTGGGGCTCTTTTGAACTTAACTCAGGATCATCCTACCAGAGACCCAAGAGGCTAGGCTATGTATCTGCCTTCCCCCACCATCTCACTGCTGAGCATAATTCTCGGGTGCTAAGCTCCAGCACTTCTAGGTTGTGCCTGTGGAGGTCAAGCAAACCCCTAAAGAAAGCCTTCAGGCAAACACAAAAGAGACACAGTGCTAAAGATGGGAAACTGTCAGAATGCTGAAAACTCTTTAACTCCAGGCAGGATAAGGATGGGCCATCAACAGTGTGTGTCTTCTACAGAATCTAACATAAAGCTAACAAAGGCCAGACGTGGTGGCTCACTCCTGTAATCCTAGTACTTTGCGAGGCCGAGGCGGGCAGATCACCTGAGGTCAGAAGTTGGAGGCCAGTCTGTCCAATATGGTGAAACCCCATCTCTACCAAAAATACAAAAATTAGCTGGACGTGATGGTGCGCGCCTGTAATCCCAGCTACTCCGGAGGCTGAGGCTGCAACCCAGGAGTCAGATGCGTCACTCCAGCCTGGGTGACAGAGCGAGACTCCATCTCCAAAAAAAAAAAAAAAGGCTAACTTAAAGCTAACATGATTGGAGCGTAGTGGGGGGGAACATGGAGGGAGATAAGTTTAGAGAGGCAGGCAGAAGCCAGATGATGTGTAACTTCGGTTTTTAAAGTCCATTTGCAATTAGTAGCCATTGGAGGGTTTAAGTGGAGAAGTGCTCTGATATGATTAAGCTTCAGAAAGATCACTGGGTTTTTTGTGGAAGACAGCCCATAAAGAGGCCTGATGAGAGGCAGCAAGATAGATTAGGAAGATTTTATAGTAGTCTGGGCAAGAGATCAGTTGGGTTCAGTGGTTAATATTAGTCCTCCTCATCTTAATCTGTAAGTGTTTGGCGCAATTGATCACTTCTTCCTTTTGAAACATTTTCTTGCCTTGGTGTCCAGAATACCACTGTCTTTTGATTCTCCTATCTCTCTGGGACTCTTACCCAGTATTCTTTTTTGGAGTGTTCCAGGCCTGGAACATTTTCTCTATTTTTATATATTCCCTAGGTTATCTCATGTAGTCTTATGGCTTTAAATACTAGTGGCACCCCACAAGTCTTTCAAATGATACCTCTAGCCCAGAACTTTCCCAAGTCCAGAGTCATTTATGTTATTACCGACTTTATCATGATTTGGGTGTCTGGTTGACCTCACCCTGAGCCTTGCAAATGGTGGTAGAGATAAAGGTTGTAGCAGTAGATGTGGTGAAAGTGGTTAACTGAGTAAACGTTTTGGAGGTGGAACCAACAAGACTTAACGACGGATTAGATATGAGGATGATAGAGGAATCTAAGATGGCAACTCAGTTTTGACCTGAACAACTGGTTAGATGGTGGTGCTATTTACTGAAATTAAGAGGACTAGATTTGGTAGAGAAAATCAGTGGTTTTTTTTTTTTTTTTTTTTTTTTTTGAGACAGTCTTGCTGTGTTAGCCCGGCTGCAGTGCAGTGGTGTGGTCTCGTCCCACTGTAACCTCCCCTTCCCTGGTTCAAGGGATTCTGCTGCCTCAGCTTTGGGAGTAGCTGGGATTACAGGCATGTGCCACCACACGTGGCTGATTTTTGTATTTTAGTGAAGACAGGGTTTCACCATGTTGGCCCAGCTGGTGTTGCACTCCTGACCTCAAGTGATCCACCAGCCTCACCCTCCCAAAGTGCTGGGATCACAGGCATGAGCCACCGTGCCTGGCATGTTCTCTTTTGACTGTATTATGTTTTAGATGCCTGTTAGGCATCCAGATGGGATGTGTGAGATACTTGAGTGCTCCTATTAAAGGACAGATTACCTCATCCATTCACCCACAGCTAATTTAAAAAGCCAAGGCAGAATTTTACAAAGATGCAGCCCATATAAAAGCTCACAGTTTCTCTCTGTATATTGGGACTAGAGAGTTGAAGAACAGTTATCTAACCATCAGTCATTTGAAAGGAGTGGAGAACCATCTGGTCTGATAAACCTCCTCTGTAGTATATCCTAAAACATTCACAGTCAGGTTAGCAATTGAAAAGGCTAGACAAACATTGTCAAATAGACTTTGGCATATAAAAAAATCTGTTATAGCCAAGTCAATCCTTTTTAAATCCCCTGCTCAAATCCCTCCAATGACTTCTATCCCACTTAGAATAAAAGACCTTACTATGTCTGATCTGGCTGTCGCTCATCCAACCCTGCCCACCTTTTCACCTCCTAACATGGCCCCCTTGTTCCCCTCAACTTTGCCCACAAATGGCCTTCTTACTCTACCCTAAACAGTCCAAGCTGCACACTCAGAGCCTTTGCCCTTACTTCCTCTCTGTTTGAAATTTTCTTCCTTCCAGATGTGTGTGGCTTTTTCCTTACCCTCATTTTGGTATTGCTCCCATGGTTCCTGCACAGGAGGCCCTACTTAGACCACCCCATGTGAAATATCTGACTCTGTTGTTCTTTATCCTTTTACTGTATTTTTATTCGTCATTTTTATCACTACTTAAGCTCAGTCTAAATATTTGTTTGCTTTGTATTCGTGTCTCTTATCAGCATGTAAGTATCAATAGGTAAGGGGCTTTACTTGGTTTGTTTTGTTTAATGCCATATCCCCAGATTCTATTACATTTCCTGACACATAATAAGCACTTGGTAAAGGATTTAATTGAATAAATAAATGAATGATTCTTTTTAAATGTATGCCATCAAGTATTTCTTATGTGGCTATGGAATGCTATGTAATAAATATTTGATGTACAGGAGAAAAATACCGTGATAGGAAATCTCAGAGCCAACAATGTCAGAGCCTAGATGTAAAGCTCCAGGCAAGCAGACACTATCGTCAGCATCAAGGAAAACTTTCCAAATTTAGCAGATCTTTACCAGCCATTCAAGGAAATGTTCCAGTGTGTGATTTGGTAGGGGTCCAGGCAGGGGAAAGTGAGAATGGCAATAATCATGTTATGTAGACTTTCGAGACCAGATCTTAGACAAAGTAGAACAATCAAGGACCTAATTGTCAGACCTGTGGTATATATTAAAGCAATGTCTCTTAAACTTTGTTGTATATTAGAACCAACTGCTGAATTTTAAAACACTCTGTTATTCATTGCACCTTATACCAGAAAAGTCAGAGTATCTGGGGATGGGACCTAGATATCAGTGCGTAATTCCAAATGCAGTCAAGTTTGAGAATCAAGGTACTAGACTTTGCTGTTCAAAGTGTGGTCTCCAGGCTGGGTGTGGTAGGTCATGCTTATAATCCCAGCACTTTGGGAGGCGGATCACTTGAGATCACGAGTTCTATACCAGCCTGGTCAACACGGTGAAACCCTGACTCTACTAAAAATACCAAACTTAGCCCGATGTGGTGGTACATGCCTGTAATCCCAGCTACTTGGGAGGCTGAGGCAGGAGAATCGTCTGAACATGGGAGTCAGAGGTTGTGATGAGCCCTGATAGAGCCACTGCATTCCAGCCTGGGTGACACAGCAAGACTCCATCTCAAAAAAAAATAAAAAAGAAAGGTAGACTGGTTGGTTCCAAACTATAAATTAGCTGGAGGTAGTGAGGGTATTGGGTCAGTGAGTGATATGACTAATATGTATATTGGGCTTCTATTGGAAAGGTAGAAATTTTTGATGCACTCTTGAAATAAACAGTATGAGAATAGTGCAAGAATGAGAATAACTGAGATTTTTTTCACTGTTTTTCAATATTGATGTATTTCCACAAGTCTCATAAAATCAGGTTGTGTAGCTTATTATTTTAATCACCCAAATATTTAAAACATCATTTAAAATTAGGAGACTATGTAGAATTCAGCAGTAGATTAGAAATTGTTTTGCTTGGTTGGCTTTGTTAAGCTTCTGCTAAATTCTCTTCTTCAGAAATATAACTTTTTATTTCCATATCAATAGCATAGTTGACAGGGCTTTTGCCACTTCATATAATTATTTTTATGATTGCAAACTTTAAACTTGTAGCATATTTTACATATTTTTGAAAAGTACTGGCATATTTAAAAATTCCTTTAGGCTGCTAATCAAGCCCATATATACCTCCACATGCGTATCACCTCATTTTAAATGCATTTAAAGTTTAAATGCATTTAAACTTTTCGTTTCGTTGTGGAAAGTTTAAAATTCTAGGAAAACTGAGGCATAAAAGAAACTCGAAGGTCATACGAGGAATTTGATTTATGATGGAAATAACCACTTTTCCTATTACAAAGTGTTCTACCATACGTATTCTACCTTCTTTTAAAAAACTGCAATTGGACTTTGATCTAGTAAACTATAATCTCTATGAGATTGGTTCAGACTCTAGGGCTTCACTCAGTTCTGGGCATGGAGTAGGCGCTCAAAAAGTATTCGATGATTAAATGAATAAAAAGTTATTAGCTGAGAGGAGTCAGGCTTGTCACTGCCCACTCCTCTGGATGGGGATTGCCCTTGGCTGATAGGAGCTATCTTTCCTGGAGAAGGCTGGGAGGTTAGACTTTTGAAACCACAGCCTTGCCTTGCTTTCTCTCCACTGTCTTATTCAGCTGATGTTCCTGCCTTACAGTGTCTCCTGCAAGCACTCTCTCAATTTGTCACTTGCACCAAAATCCCTATCTCAGCTCTGCTTCTAGGAAATTTGATCTAAAACATTATACATATATGTATGTGCAATTATTACATATTATATATGTGTGTATGTGTATACATGTATGTGTGTGTATATACCAATATATTCATATATACATATGGATAGGTACACACACACAGAGAGTTTTCCAAAATTTTTAGCCTGCCCTACAGTAAGAAGTACATTTTATATTATGATTTAGTATAAAGGATTAATGAAAAATTAGGTTGGACATGGTGGCTCACACCTGCAATCTCAGCACTTTGGCAGGCTGAGGTAGGAGGATTGCTTGAGGCCAGGAGTTCAAGACCAGTCTATGCAACATAGCAAAACCCAGTCTCTACATATACACACATACACATGCATATGTACACATACACCTACATATGTATACACACACACATATATATACACATATTAATTCATTCACTTAACAACAAGTATTCCTCTGTTGCCTGTTATGATCCAAGCACTATTCTATTCTTTTTGATTAGGAAACAGTAATGCATATGAAATTAACATTCATAATATAAAACTTTACCATGTGTTATGCAGGCTGATACATTCAATTTTATTCTAATCTTTTATTATTAAAAATAATCTATTCTATTCATTTTTTTAAAATGCTGCTCATGACCCACTAGATAGATTTAACAATGTGCTTCAGAGTTGTAGCCATTAGTTTGAAAATACCGCCTTAGATAGTGTCACATCTGATTTTATAAGGTATAGGGATATTTTGGTTAAAACCTTCAAGCATTCAATATGATATAATATTTAATACTCAAAAATATATTTAACTGGCATATGCATGGTATTATCTTCCATCTTGAAGGCTTATATGAGTCAACCTTTATTTTTATTACTATTTATTTTCAAAATACCCTTTTCATCTTCTTCAACTAGAAGTCAATAAATGAAGCTTTTGCCCTATGTCTAAACTGTCAAGGTCTCTAAGAGAAATGTGCTTTAAAGATGTAGGAGTTAATGGTCACTCTTGCACTATAAATTCTATTGGCAGATACTCTACTAGCTGGTAGATGTAAGGATGACTTTCTCCTTGAAAACTCTAATGAGACTTGGGAATAATATACAATCTGTGATTCAGGTACTATCCTCTAAATGTAAGAGCTTTTAAATAATCTTAAAACCTTATCTAAAATAAATCACATTATTTCTTGTTATTTCTTAGAGAAGTAAAGAAATCTAATACAGTTCACAAGTATTTGTGAAGTAAAACAGCGTTAGATTTTTTTGCCTACAAAATTCATTCTCTTATTTGAGAAGAGGTTATAACATATGTATGCCATTTGATTGATTTAGAAGTGAGAAAGTTCTGTTTTCCCTAAATATTCTGCCTGGAGAGAGGTTAGAAAGGCCAAGACTGAAGCAATTGTGAATGGTGGAAAGAAAGCATCCTCTATTATTTTCTTTCTTTTTTTTTTTTGAGACAGAGTCTTGTTCTGTTGCCCAGGCTGATGTGTAGTGGTACGATCTCTGCTCACTGCAACCTCTGCCTCCCGGGTTCAAACGATTCTTCTGCCTCAGCCTCCCGAGTAGCTGGGATTACAGGTATGCACCACCATGCCCCGCTAATTTTTGTGTTTTTAGTAAAGACGGGGTTTCACCATATTGGCCAGGCTGGTCTGGAACTCCTGACCTCATGATCCGCCTGCCTCGGCCTCCCAAAGTGCTGGAATTACAGGCGTGAGCCACCGCACCCAGCCTGAAAGCATTCTCTTAAGCATCACTTTTGTTTAAATACTAATCTGCTGAGGAAATAGGTAACTTAGGGATTGCTTAAGGTATCAGTTTCCTGATCTGTAAAATGGGATAATAATCTCAGGTTCCTCACAGGGTTGTAGTGAGAAAAAAATACATTGACATATTGAGTGACTGGCTCGTTGTCACTCAACAGACACTTAGTAAATGTTGATTTATATCAATCAAGATTTATCAAGACTGGACATGTAGTTAGCTGGTGAGAGAAGCCACAGAACCGTAAGAAAATATTACACAGTATCCGCTGTGATTGCTTAACACACTTACTGGGACTTACACACTCAAATGATAGCTTTAAGAGGGCACATGTAGGGCCCAGTAATGATGTCCTCACTCTGAGCATCTTCAATTCTCCACTTTCCAAGTTGCCCTCAGAATACATTTTCTTACTTACATTTTGTGACTGATGTTATTTACTATCAATATTATTTACCTAGATGGCTCTCCACCTTTCTCATCAGGCTCAGATCTAAGTGACTTTGAATGGGTCCAAGAGTCTAATTAAACCTTGAAAGATTAAGATGGATATTTTTTTCATTGCGAGCCAGGACCTGAAGGTGACATTGAAAGAGCAGCTCCAAAAATGCTGTGATTGGCTGCAATGAATATGATTGTTTCTATCAGCCTGGCTCTTTAGGAAACCAAGAAGATACAAACCACTGATGGTTTGTGAGGATGGCTCCGGCTGCTCAGGATGTAAGCACAGCAGTGGGCCATGGCCAGGCTGTGGCATCTTGTGCTAAGTTGAGGCCAGGGATATCCAAATTTAGGAGCTTGTGGCATTCTAGAACTTCAGAGAATCTCTCAAAGTCCCATGCTCTGAATCTATTTTAGCTGAGATATGCCTGGACTCATAGTTCTGATCCAGTTCAAGCTGTCTGTCCTACTGTTTTCAATTTGCCCACACTTCTCAGTCTGCTTCCACTCAGAAGGACACAGTTCTACGACGATCATAGAAAAATTATTATATTTAATCTTTCTGAGCCTCAGCTGCTTCATAGGGAAAATAGAGGTAATAATAGTACATTTTAGTAGGGTTGTTATAAGATTACATTAAATAATGCAAATAAAGGGCTTAATCAAGTATTTGCACATGGTAAACTCTCAATAAATGATAGCTGTTATTACTATTATTCATAGCAGCAAATATGGCTCAACCTACCTCAGTGCCCAGCTCAATGACTTGGAAACTCAGTTCAGTTAAAGGCCTGTTCCTCTCAGATTTACCCAAAAGTTGATGCTGAACAACTATTCTGGGGCAGAAAACTTTTTACAAAATGTCTGCAGTTCAGATTATGGGAAAAGACACAGGCATGAAGGGCACCAAGTTAGCTGGATAAATTGAATATATACATTTAAGTATGTGGCTTTAAAAAAAAATGCTCATGGGCCTTTATACTTACATTTGCTATGGAAATATGGTTTTAGTTTTCATGACTTCTGAACCCATTATCCATTTCTAGAATAACAATAGTAACAAGAATAATAGCTAATGTTTAGGAAAATTACTAGATACGATGTGTATCTGGCTTGGCGTCACGATAGTGAATAAAGTATTGAAGCAAAAAGAGCAGATCTAGCCCCTCCCCTTATTTTTAACTCAGCTCTCCCCCACCTACCCTCCACCGACGCCCTTTACCATTCTCGTGTTCATCAGTATATAAGACATCATTAAACTCTAACTGCCAATATTCCCCTCCCACTGGTAAAGTATAGGTATAAATGCTTTTATTCACACATCAGCAAATATTTACAAAATGTGTGCTCTGAGGCATTGGTCAAAGGACTGAAGTAGAACACTCCTTCACAGATCATCTAGTCCAGAGGCCTCAGAGTGTCTCCTAGGTCCACCGCCCTAGCCAGTTGACTCTGTTACAGTAAAGAATCTTTTCAGCTAAACTGCCTATGTGTCAGTTTTTACATGTTTTACATTGCAATAACACTTGTCTTGTTTTATAGCTTATGTGAAAAGTACAGTGTTCAGGCCAGGTGCAGTGCTCATGCCTGTAATCCCAGCACTTTAGGAGGCCGAGGTGGGCGGATCACCTGAGATCAGGCGTTTGAGACCAGCATGGCCAAAATGGTGAAACCCCGTCTCCACAAAAAGTACAAAACTTAGCTGGGCATGGTGGCTTGCACCTGTAATCCCAGCTACTTATGGGGCTGAGGTGGGAGGACTGATTGAGCCCGGGAAGTTGAGGCTGCAGTGAGCTGAGATCGCACCACTGCACTCCATCCTGGGTGACAGGAGTGAGACACTGTCAAAAAAAAAAACTATAGAGTTCATTAAAGCAAAAGTTCACGTTCACTGATTGGTAGGAACACTATGATCTTTGTCTTTGGTGTTGTTTGTTGGTCTTTGATATTTCCCAGGCAAGGTGTGGAAAAGGGTGGAGTAGTTCCAGGGAAGTACCACTAGAAAACCCAGCTGGAAAGCAACCAGTCCTTGATGGGGCTTTGTGACAGTGTTTAAGCCCCTGCGTTTTGGGTCTCAGGTTCCTGCAGCCTAACACAATTTGTAATCATTCAGGAGGTGTGTCACTTGGGATTGTTATTGTGTCACAGAGGGAAAATATAGCTGAGATTGCTGCAGGCTAGTCACTCTTCAAAGGCAAATGAAAGAATGAAAATTCCTCTCTGACAGCTTTTTAAAATAAGTCACTTTTAACTCTATATAGTCCACAATTCGACTTGTGCCAAGTATGCCATTATTTTTAAGTGTGGTTTGTTCTAAAGATGCTTACTGCCAATAAGAAGTTTGGATTGCTGGTGGAGCTTCTGTTTTAATGTAGACTATTTGATGTTGGTGGTTTTGTGTTTCAGCTTTCTAGGTAAGCGTACCACAAAGAATGCAACTGTAATGTAAAGAAAAGGCAAAATTTTAATACTTCATTGCAGCACATGGGAAACGTCTCTTCTAAAGGGGGAAGACAGCTTAAGAATTGGCTTTTCCTAGAGAACAAAATGAGGCTCAACTCTCACGACATGAATTTGGCAGCCTTTCAGTTTCTTACCCTAAGTAAAACACCACTGATAACTGCTCCAGTCCTCGAAGACTGGAGAAAACTGACAGCTTTACAGAAATGATAGAGTATGTAACACAACTTTTCTTTCTCCATTAACCCAAGGAAGAAAAACATACAAGGAAGAAAAGTACCCGTTTTCCTAGTCACCCAACATATCCCTTATGTCCCTTTGTCAAGTGTTAAATATTTTGTAATGAAAATCTATTTTTACAAATAAGGGCAAGAAAAGTTAGAGGAGAGAGAGAGAGGGAGGGAGGGAGAAGATATGGAAGAGAGAAAAAGGGAAGGAGGGAGAGGGAGAGAAGGTGATGTGTCTCTTGCCAGTATTTCTATGTTCTTTGTGTTTTCATTAGGTTTTCTCCTGATAAGCATTCTGTCTCATTCAGGAAATACATGACACTGAAGGAGGTTTTTCATTTAACTCTCCCGAGTCCTGGTTTCTTTATCATCATTAGAGGATAAAGAAAGAGTTTCAGAGTGAAGGCGTTGGGATTAATTATATATTATAGATAAAAATGTTTTGAACTCTCCCAGAAAGACACAGCGCAAGGTATTCCTATTGTCATGACACAAGACTCTGTACTTTGCTCTTACTGCTTCTTAGCTTCCCAGTGTCTAGCCAAAGCATAAGCTTAATGATGGATATATTAAGCTACACAACAATTCAGCACAGGTCTAATTCAGCCTCTTCTTTTATATGGAATTGGAGAGTGGGGCTTAGAGACATGAAATAACTTTTGAGTGTTGCCATACTTCCTTAACTGGGAGGAGATTTCAAGGTTATACAGTTAATTCTTCTCTATATGTGCCTATTTTCTTCATGGCTTGAACTATTTAAACTTGAACTATAGTTTTTATTCTAAAGTTTCTAAAACTGGCATCTCTATCTCTGACCAGTGTGCTCTCCAATCTCATACTTCTATTTGTTTTCACAAAGTCAGTAATTAGATAACTGTATTACTTTTTTATTTTGCGGGCTTGAGGGTAGTGGCACAATCTTGGCTCACTGCAACCTTTGCCTCCTGGGTTCAAGCGATTCTCATGCCTCAGCCTCCGCAGTAGCTGGTGTTATAGGCACGGGCCACCACACCTGGCTAATTTTTGTATTTTTAATAGGAACGGGGTTTCACCTTGTTGGCCAGGCTGATCCTAACTCTTGGCCCAAGAGATCTGCCTGCCTCCGCCTCCCAAAGTGCTAGGATTACAGACCTGAGCCACTGCTCCGAGCCAGAACCACAATTACTTTTGCAACAACCTAACAGTTTCATAGTGCTTCCATAATAAATACCACAAATCGGGCAGCTTAAAACAGCAGAAATGTATTCTCTCACAGTTCTGGATAACAGAAGGTCTGAAATCCAGGTATCGGTGTCCCTTTGAAGTCTCTGGGAGAGTGCTCTTCCCCCGCCTCTTCTCAGCTTCCTGTTGTTGTGGATGGTCTTCGCTCCTCCTGGGCTTACTGCTGCATTGCTCCAATCTCTGCCTCCTTCATCACATGACCTCCTTCCCTGTGTGTCTCTTTGTGTCTCCAGATCTTAGAACGATATCAGTCCCCTCCTTAGAAAGATATCAGTGGGTGTGGTGGCTCACGCCTGTAATGCCAGCATTTTGGGAGGCAGAGGCAGGCAGATCATGAGGTCAGGAGTTCAAGGCCAGCCTGGACAACATGGTGAAACCCCGCTACCAAAAATACAAAAATTAGCTGGGCGTGGTGGCACGTGCCTGTAATCCTAGCTACTCAGGAGGCTGAGGGAGAATAATCACTTGAACCCGGGAGGCAGAGGTTGCAGTGAGCCGAAATCCTACCACTGCACTCCAGCCTGGGTGACAGAACGAGACTCTTTCTTGGAAAAAAATTAAAAAGAAAGAAAGATATTGGATTTAGGGCCTATCCTAACCTAGTATGATCTCCTTTTAACTTCATTACACCTGCAGAGACCCTATTTTCAAATACAACCACAAGTACCTGCGGTTAGGACTTCAACATAATTTTCTGAGGGACACAACTTAGCCCACAACAATAGCCTACTCTTATATTAAAATCAACATGGCCAAAATCAACCTCATCACAGTCTTTTAAAATCTACATTTCTGTCTATAGCACCACTAATCTTGAAGTCTTCTAATTTAGGAAACAGAGATAATTTTTAAATCATCTGTCCAACTTATGCTCTATATTCAATTTGTCTTGAAGTTCTCTTATTTGTTCTTTGAAATATCCGTCAATGTCTTGTACCTTCCATTGCTACTACATCTGTCCTGGTCCAAAGTTTCAGTTTCAGATTATAGCTGTTGATGCTAGTGTCTCCCTGATATACCCCCTTCCTACTCAAAGTATGTCCAAGTACCAGGAACATCAGTGTCAGCTATAAGCTTAGAACAATAAAGAATTGTTGCTCCACCCAGACCCGAGTCTTATCTAGAATCAGAATCTGCATTAAGATGACTGGGTGATGCTCGTTAAAGTTGAAAACTCTAATGTGGCTCAGAGTAACACTGGTGGCCACTTAATATTTCCCAAATGTCATTTTTACAGTCGCTTCAAATTCTGGCCCTATCCAGATTCATTAAATGATATATGTCAAATGAAATAATCATGTCAGAATAGTAATGAAACTAACAATGGTGTTTATGATCATTAAATAACTGGAAAAACATACAGGATATATATTGCTAATTTAAAAACGTAGATTTTGTTGTTGTTTTTAAGAGACAGGTCTCGCCCTATTGCCTAGGCTGGAGTATGGTGGCACAATTACAAGTCACTGTAACCTCAAACTCCTGGCCTCAAGTGATCGTCTTCCCTTGGCCTCCCAAAGTGCTGGGATTACAGACATGAGCCACTGTGCCTGGCCCCCAAAAAAGTAGGCTTTAAAGGACCCATGGTGCCATATTTTGGATACATATATATCCACAAGACCAGTGGAATAAAGGACAACATTTGTGCACATTTCTTGTGCTGCTGATTTGGATGAATCATCTCCATCATGATTTACTTCCTACAGTGAACACATATTAGTTTTGTAATGATGAGAATAAAAGTCATCATTAAAAAAAATCCTGGCTTCCATCCTATCTGTCCAAATTTTTGTCCCTCTACTTTTTAAGATGCATTTTCTATGTTTGGAATTGGATAGGACTTCAAATGATAATAGAAGAGGGAGAGGCTTTCAGCCTACGGTGGAAGCACTCATGACTGCAAGTCATCAAGGGAAAAATTGTAAATATATGACAAACCACAACTAGGAGCAGAGGAGAAGGTGAGGGAGCCAAGCTGTGTCTTTGATCCAGATAGCAGCATGACTTTGATCCAGATAGCAGCATGACTTTGATCCAGATAGCAGCATGACTTTGCCCTCCATTTGTTCAGGCCAAAGTCAGATTATTAATTTTCTATTGCTGCATAACAAACTACCTCAGACTTAGAGGATTAAAATATAGAGGCATCTGTCATCTCGCAGTTCTGCAGATGAAGAATCCAGGCGGAGTTTAGACGGGTCCTCTCTTAGGGTCTCACGAGGCTGTTATCTGGGTGTCAGCTGGGCTGCAGTCTCATCTGGAGACTCAACTAAAGAAGAAAGAATCCACTTCCGAGCTCATTTATGTTGTTGGAAAATTCATTTCATTCCAGCTGTGTAACTGAGAGCTCTGGTTTCTTACTAGTTGTGAACGGAAGGATGCCCTGAGGCCTTAAGCGCCACTTGTATTCCTTGGCACTCCTCTGTTTATAGGGAGTTCACAACATGGCTTCCAGGACAGCAGGAAAATCTCTCTTTCCAGTTTGCTAAGATGAAATCTTAGGCGCAAATGACAGCCTACCACTTTTTCTGTGTTTTGCTGGTTAGAAACAAGTCAGAATCCTGCCTACCCTCAAGGGCAGAGAGAAGTCATAACACTAGGGCATGGAGACGATGGGAGCCATCTTGGAATCTGCCTACCTCACAAATCAAAATACACTGAGTAGCCTCCAAGAAACTGAAAAAACAAGACAGACAGACTTTACCCCAAAGCCTAGTCCACTCCCTCCCCAGGCCTTTTCAGACAGGGGCTGCTCATCTAGATGGCCAAAGAGAGGAAAGTGCTTCAGCTTCCAGGAGGCAGAAATACCCACAAAAGGACAGAGCCTCCGTATAGTAAAAGCACAATGGTATAGGGGAAAACGATGCAACACTCTTGCCTTACTCCTGTTGCGATTCTGATGGAAAAGTCTGGAGTGCAACCTTGGCATTTCCCGATTTGAAAGTTGATTCTGACGAGCTGCTCGGTCCTTCCTAACGCTTGGAAGGCCTTGCCTCTTCTATTCACATTCTGGCCCTGCTCTGCTTCCGTGTTCATATGAGGCCTTGTCTGACTATTCCAGTGAACACTAATTTCTTCCTACCCTGAAGTTATACATTTGAAAATCTATTTGTCTATATTACCACATAGGTGAATATGTTTTTGAGTTCTCTTTTGTATGTTTCAGATTTTTCTCCTCAACTAAAATGTTCCTTCTTCAAGGGCAGAGTTCTTCTCTCCTATTATTCTAAAGCAGATTGTTGGGCATATCACAGGTATATAATTTAGTTTTTTTAACTGGATAAACAACAACAAAAAAATAGAGTCAGAGAACAGGTGGAGTCCTTCATTTTCATTGTGGTACCTGGATTCAGAACACTATGTTTTAGATGAGACTGTACTTGGAGATAGTACATTATGGTGGAGTGCTCCTGAACTTTAGATATTCATGTACACACTAATTAATTTTTTGTCATATTTGTGTATTACATGTACTTTCACTCACACAATATTTTCCTTTAAATTGACTCTTTTACTTGACCTAAACCTAAATAATAGAATCCATAAGACCATGTACTTCTATGCTAGTTGTACATTTGACATTTTTCAATTTCACATGCAAAAATAAATTATGTATTATGTATATTCTACTATGTTTTTTGTATTTGCATGTGAAATTGAAAAACGTGAGAGGTACCTACTGTACCTATGTACCAGTATTGCCTCTGTATTGCCTACAATTATATCCTCTACCACCAATAGTGCTTATACAACTTGTTGGGAGTTACTTCTATGGTGCAAAACATTTCTAGTCTCAGAACGTGGTCCCCCTTCTTTCAGATCTTAGCCGCCTAAGCCTTAAACTATAGGATAAGGATAATAATAGTAACAGCTAGTGTTTATTATCAAGTACTAGGTACAGTTCTAAGTTCTTTATATGTATTCATTTACTAAATCCTCAAAACAACCCTGTTACTTACTATCTTCTTTTTTTTTTTTCTATGAAAAGGAAACTAAGGCACAGAGAAGCTAGGTAACTTGCTCAAGGTCACATACCTGGTAAACAAGGATCAAGGATTTGAACCCAGACAGTCTGACTCCAGAGTCTGTTTCCTTAATTACTTCATACACTGCTTCCCTGGTCTAACCTGGTATTATGAGGATTAAATGTAAAACAAAACATCACACACACACACACACACACACACACACACACACACACACCACTCTCCTACTCTTCTAGCACCAGACCTAATTTATAGAAATAATTCAATACAAATGAATAATCTTTTTAGAAGACATATCAGTGTATGTTATTTCATCCTTTCATGAGGATCACAAAATGATAATATATTAATCTTTAAACCCCAGACTGGGTAAGTCTGAGGGCTTCTCAACGAGGCAACTAAGAAAACTTTAGACTATTTTCCAGTGGGTTAGGGAGCAGGAGTGCATCTGATTTGTGGAATTTTACATTGATCCCTGACACAGCAAAGGTGGCTTAAATTGACCTTCCTAAAAGTTTGCAGGTCACGAAGACCAATTAGTTGCTATGGTGTCAATAAGTGCAAATTGCTGTAGGTTGTTGGTGAATAGGGAAATCTCCACTGGGTCAGTGCCCAGGGCAATGAGGTACTAAAGGCACAGCAGGTGGTTTGAAGGCAGACACCTTAAAAAAAAAAAAAGCCACTACTGTGCTGGGCTTTGGTGTTCCACCCATAAACAGTGATATGTTCCAGTTGCTTTCTCGGCCTCTGTGTGTATATCAAGGTGCTGATCTCAGCTGATACGTCACTGTGTGGTCTGGATTAATTTTATTTTAAGGATTATATTCTCTTTAGACATGGTACAGCAATTGAGATTAGACCAGATTGCTTATTCTGTGGAACTCTGGATTGTCAGTAAAACATCAAGATATAACTAATTAATGATCCTTCCAAACAATCTTCATTTTAAAGGATTCCATATTAGAGTTAACAGAAAAGAAAATAGATAGTCTCTGAGTAGAAACGTGGAAACCAAATGTTCAACCTTTTTAAAACCCAATTCAGAACTCAATCTAGACGTGCCATTACGTTGCAGTAACGGTTAAAAAAAAAAAACTCCAAATTTAATGATGCATATACTGTCATAATAAACAGAGTTAACTGAGATAATTGAAAGTATTTTTATTCAGTTAATAAGATGAAGTGTCACAGTTTAGAATGATTACTGTGAACTTCTGCAGATAGTGTAGAACAGAACACCTTGTCTTTGTAAAAACATAACTATATCCAACAATTGCAACATGTTTTATTCATATGGTGTTTATGTCTGGATATGTTCAAGCTATTTGCTATGTGAACAGTCACACTTGATAGATCCAGGAGGGGAATTTCTTGGTACAATGAACAAAAGAGCTATTTTGTTCTTGTGCTCCAACCTCAGACCAAGGAAAAAAAACTGTCATAAAAATATGGTCACCTTTCTGCCTTTAAAACTGTGCTGGTGCCTAGGGAAGGATTCTCAGAATGTAAAAAATTTGGTGACATTACATGGGAAATTTTCTGTTCTTGCCTTGTAACAGTCAATCTTGTTTAGACAGAAGCCTCTGAGTGGACAGGGAACAGTGTATCATGAGGTACGGCAAGGGATTCAAGTGCAATAGACCCACAAAACCATTACATGGTGACCAGTAACTGATTTCTCCACTAAAACTTTACTATTTAGCTTTGTTTCTGGAGGGTTTGATATGGCTAAATGTCTATGTCAAGTGCCATAATACAAATTACCTATGATTAAAATTAAATCACTTAATATACCGATTTAATGATGTTTTACTCTCCCTGGCTTCCCGAGGCTGCAAAGATAAAGACACACTCCTCATAATTGGAAGGGAAAAAAAGCAACAACATAACCTTTAACAATAAAGCTTTTTGTTATGTAGCTGTAAAAACTCAGCAATTGAAAATAAAAGAGGGCTATAACCAAGTGGAAGGTCTATAGCCATCCACATGGGGTGTTGTTCCTTCCACATTTCAAGGGTAACGTTAGGTCACCATCAGAAATAAGAGTGGGTAGAATTTTTGTTGTTGTTCATTTTAGTTCCAATGACCCCAGCAAAGGGCTACTTACTGAAGCATGCCTGTTTGCGGAGGTAATTCCACGGGGAATATTTTAGATTATGCTACAGGAATGGTGCTTGCAATGGAAAAATGCCATTTAAAGAAACACTGACATAGCATCCAGGCCCGGCTGTCTTCATGGTACAATGAAGAAGCCAACTTTGTTCCTGGAAAGGAAAAGGTCCTGTGTGCAGATAGTGTGTCCCATATCAATGACATAATTGTAAATCCATGTCTGTTCACATCCCAGGTGGAAAGCAAGTACTCAAAAGCAAAACAGGAAAGGAGAAACTAAGGCTGTTACCAAAAGCCATGAAAGAAAGCTGCTCTGCTGGTAACTGGGGGAAATTGCCACAGATAACCCAAGTGGAGGATGCATGTGAGTGGCGCTGCCTGCTATATTTCCAAGAGTCACATAGACCAGCAGTCCCCAGCATTTTTGGCACCGGGGACTGGCTTCATGGAAGACGTTTTTTCCATGGATGGGTGGAGGTGGGGAGGGTGGAGAGGATGGTTTTACGATGAAATTGTTCCACCTCAGATCGTCAGGCATTAGGTTCTCATAACAAGTGCAAACTGGAGCCCTCACATGAGCAGTTCACAGTAGGGTTCATGCTCCTATGACAATCTCATGCCCCGCTGATCTGACAGGAGGGGGAGCTCAGGCAACAATGCCAGCTCATGGAGGTTCAGCTCCCGCCGTGCAGCCGGTTCCTAGCGGGCCTCAGGCCAGACGGGTACCAGTACCTGCCTTGGAGGTTGGGGACCTCTGATATAGACTATGTATCATCATGTAGACTGATGTTCAATGAACTTGCCCATGGAAATGAATGTTTTACCTCTATAAAAACCAGAACTGGACTGGGCGCAGTGGCTCATGCCGGTAATCCCAGCACTTTAGGAGGCCAAGACGGGCGGATCGCCTGAGGTCAGGAGTTTGGGACCAGCCTAGCCAACATAGTGAAACCCTGTCTCTACTAAAAATACAAAAAAATTAGCTAGGCAGGGTGGCAGGTGCCTGTAATCCCAGCTACTTGGGAAGCTGAGGCAGGAGAATCACTTGAACCCAGGAGGCGGAGGTTGCAGTGAGCCAAGATCGCGCCATTGCACTCCAGCCTGGGCGACAAGAATGAGACTTTGTGGCAAAACAAAACAAAACAAACAAACCAAAAACCAGAAACTAGAACTGGGCTGGGTGCAGCGGCTCACACCTGTAATCCTAGCACTTTGGGAGGCCAAGGAAGGCAGATAGCTTGAGCTCTGGCTTTTGAGACCAGCCTGGGCAACAAGATGAAACCCTTGCCTCTACAAAAAATACAAGAATCAGCCAGGTGCAGTGGTAGGCGTCTGTGGCCCCAGCTACTCGCTAGGCTGAGGTGGGAAGATCACCTGAGTCCAGGAGGCAAAGGTTGCAGTGAGCTGAGATTGCACCACTGCACTCCTGCTGGGCCAACAGAGCAAGACCCTGTCTAAAAAAAAAAAC
Organism: Ateles fusciceps; assembly: GCA_036589455.1. Taxonomy (NCBI): domain Eukaryota; kingdom Metazoa; phylum Chordata; class Mammalia; order Primates; family Atelidae; genus Ateles; species Ateles fusciceps. Next base: position 4,163,334 of record JAZHEH010002780.1, read on the forward strand.
AAAAAACAAAAAACAAAAACTAGAACTTGGTACTAGTGAGTAGGTAGCCTCAGATAGAAAGTGAAAGGACTCATAGTGCTGAATACTTGGAATTAGTAAAATAGATAACTTGAGGCAAATTGGCCTTAAGGAATGAATAATCAGAAAAGTAAAATCTTTCTGAAAAAGATTCCACACTCACTGAGTTGCATGTGAAGGCAAAGTACCTGAGAGAGGAAATCAAGCCCCAGCAGGCAACCAGTGACCAGTAACAGACAGATTTTGCACAATTCCAAATACGGTGGATGAACTCAGATGGTTAGACCTGCCTTTTGTTTAGTGCAACCTAGGCAGCTCTTCTGGGTCCTGTGTTTGGTGCCTGCTGACAGGGAGAGGGCTGGGATTGTGCCCTATTCCTCCTTTCTGAACACCATTAAAATTCCATTTCAAAAGTTTCTGTCGGGAAGCCTGTGAGAATTGTCACAGGCTTTTTTCATACTGTGGGCGATTTTGTTGTTCTCTCACTGGTTGAGATGCTGCGGCTCCACACGCTGGTAGGATGGCTCCGTAGGTGACTGTAGTGCCAATGAATGAGACTGACTCTGTTTCAGGCCTTGATGTTGGGTGGGAGTGGGGGAAAGGTGAGGCTTGAGTGCACAATGGCATAAAAATGGATATGGTGAAATGATTGATACCCGCAGTTGGAAGCTGTCTGCTTCAAAACTCGCAACTTAATCAGATGAAAGCATGTCTATAACAGAATCACCCTCCGAGATGCCATTTTGGATATGGGGAAAAACATTAAAATGCAGAAAACCATAAGCACTGGATCACTTCCCCCTAACCATTCATCCTAACTAGGTTTTAGCTTCCTGAAGATAGAGACCAACTATTTTCTTCATTTTTCATTATTGTTTTTTGATTTTCTGTGGTCTCCAGAGTAGTGTCTCTCACTTAGATGGGACCGCAAATAATGCTCCTTGAAGGGATGAGTGGAAAAGCAAAATCTAGAAACCAAGATAGGAATGGTCTGCAAAATTTTGTTTATATTCACTGCTTTTTGGTTTACTGGTATCTGTTTTTATTTTATTTTATTTTTGATACATGGTCTCACTCTGTCACTCAGGCTGGAGTGCAATGGTGTGATCTCTGCTCACTGCAAACTCTGCCTCCTGAGCTCAAGTGATCCTTCCCCTTCAGCCTCCTGAATAGCTGGGACTACAGGTACACACCACTATGCCTGGCTAATTCTTTTTTTTTTTTTTTTTAATTTGTAGAGATGGATTTTCACCTAGGCTGGTCTCAAACTCCTGGGCTCAGGCAATCTACCTGCCTTGGCTTCCCAAAGTGCTGGGTTTACAAGCGTGAGCCACCGTGCCCGGCCTTATATCTGTTTTTAGAGTTGCCTCCTGCAGTGGTGACAGCCTCTTCCCTTTTGTTAGACATGTCATTCCTATACACCCATAAGCCCTGACTTTGACTTCCTTCAGAATCTAGGGGTAGAACTGGAGATGGAGATCGAGAGATGGAGAAGCAGGGGTGGTTGGAATGCTTGAGAAAATGTCTGTGATTACTAATGCATTTCCAGATTTACATGAAAAAAATATTTGGACTACTGGGGGAGAGACTTACTCTCTGTGCAATGAAGAAGAGAGTTTAATGCCATGCAGCCTGATTTCAGAAGCCTCTCTCCTCAATTTGCATACTCCCTAGTTACTATAGTATAGAGTGAAGAGATTGATTAGGTTTATCCATTAGGACATTTGTACTGAAGAGCACAGTGAGCAAGAACAGAGAGCAAAAACTCATTGATTTACACGTGTCTCATTAAGTAACATCTTTTTTGGACTTCATATATGTACCCTCGCAGGGGATTAAATGGAGAGGGTTAAGGCTCCCAGGACCAAACTAGAGGCTCCAGGTCTTGCCCAATGAGGAAGCGTATCTTTGTCTATTTATCTTGTTCTCAGACATGAAGTAGAAGTAGGAAGGAAATTTCAAGGAGTTTAGAGGTATTATGCCAATAACAATTGGCGTATTGAACTAAGTGGAAGTGTTCAGGGAGGGAAGTGCCAGAGGCAGTGATGGGTCTGGTTTTATTTAGCACATTTAATAACGATCTGGAAGAGGGGGAAAACACATTAAAATCACGGATTATACTAAATTGACAGGTGGTGTAAACACAAATGAGGGCAAACAAAAGGATATAAAGAATTTAGAACAAAAATTAGATTCCATCAGGAAAAAAATGCACTCTCACATCTGTGCAAAGTATCTTAAATCAGCAATGGAAATTGTTTTAAAAGTCATTTAGCTCGGAAAATGTTCATAGGCATTGCTCACATTTATAAGTGCTAAACCCTCCCCACTCCCAGCTATTTTTATACCATTGGATCACCCTGTTTATCCCCATCATATAAAAACACAATCTGATAATTCTATTTCACTGTTTGAAGTCTTTTAAAGACCTTGGCTTCCTATAGGATCTGGCCCAAGCTTCTTGGTCTTGTAGTAGGAGACCTTTTCTTCACTATTTTTGTCCATCTTCCAGTTTTTCAGAAGCCTGTCTGCCCTGTACTCCTCATTGCTTGCAGGCTGAATTATCTGTAGCTCCCTGATCGCATCCCACCTTATTACTGACAGCACCATCTGCTCAGAGCACCATTCCTTTCTCTTTTCTGGGTTATCTCCATATGACCTTCAAGATTCAGTTCTGGCCTTACCTCCTTCCCAGGCTTCCATGCACAGAAACATCCCTGCCCCGAGTTTGTTTTGGTGCTTTCCTTGGCACTGCCATCATACCCACTGACCATTTCTGACATAACAAGTTGACAATGACAATGGCTATATTTATTGAGCACTTAATTATGTTCCAGACTCTGTGCTATGTATTTTACATGCATTATCTTTGTAATCATCCCAAAAACCTTAGGAGACAAGTATAATGATCTCAGTTCTTTAGATAAGGTAATTTCATGTTAGGTTAAGTAACTAGCCCAGGATTGAACAGCTGCTAAGTGGCAGAGCTGGGATTCAATCTGCTTCCAGAGTCCATACTTTTAAAATTATACAATTATACTAATTTATTTCCTTGTCTTTCCCGTGTTTATGTAGTCTTCTTGAGGACAGAAGACTACATGTCACAATGCTCTAGCATGTGTAGTACCTTTCATGGTACACAGAGCTTAAGAAAAACAACCAAGATAATTAACATTTAATGAGTGCTAATTATGTGTTTTTATTAATAGTCATCCTGACAGGTGTGAAGTGATATCTCATCGTGATTTTGATTTGCATTTCTCTGGTGAGTAGTATCATTGAGCATTTTTTCATATACCTGTTGGTCATTGTATGTCTTCTTTGGAGTAATGTCTTTAGCCTGTTTCTTAATTGAGTTTTTAGGGTTTTTTTTTTTTTGTTGTTGTTGTTTTGTCCTTCTCTTTTTGATATTTAATTTTGCATTCTCATCCAATAGAAAATAGGCATACTATATCCATGGAGTTCCACAACAAACAATTGCCAATGAATCCCACCTCAGACACATGGGAGAGACCAAGTACTATGTGCATAATGTATGTTCTGCCAAATTTCATTAATCCTGTTAACCTGCTTTGACTGATCCATTTGGGTATACTTTGAAGTTTAGTCTCAAAGAGTATTGCTTATTTTTGTGGTTCATGTTATGGTACTTCATACTCTTGGCTTTTCCTATTGTTACCTATCAAGATTTTCTTATTAAGAAGGATTAGCAAGATCCAGGCCCTGATGGTGCCCAGGAGATACAATGGAAGGCATATTGATCCAGATTGGAAAGAAAGCTTTCAATCTAGTTATGCTACTGGGTCAGTCACTTCTTTGCATTTCCATTTTCTCACCTACAAACTTGCTTCCTGGGTGTTAGACTGTGGGCCAGCTGCATTACCATCACCAGGGGAGTATTTGATAAATACTGATTCCTAGGTCCTATTCACAATAACTCTAGTTCTGCAGGTGTATTAGTCCATTTTCACACTGCTATAAAGAGTCTACCTGAGACTAGGTAATTTATAAAGAAAGGATATTTAATTGACTCATAGTTCTGTATGGCTGGGGAGGTCTCAGGAAACTTATAATCGTGGCAGGAGGTGAAGGGGAAGCAAGGCACATCTTACGTGGTGGTAGGCAAGAGAAAGAGAACATGGAGGAAACTGCCAGATACTTATCAAATCACCAGATCTCACGAGAACTCCCTCACCAGCAAGAAAACAGCACGGGAGAAATTCCCCCATGATCCACACACCTCCCACCAGGTCCCTTCCTCAACATATGGGGATTACAATTTCAGATGAGATTTGGTTGGGAACATAAAGCCAAACCATATCAGCAGGTTTAGGGTAAGGCTTAGGAAATAGTGTTTTATTAAACCTCCCCAGGTGGTTTTGCTGCAGTGAATTTCTCTAAAGTTTGAATGATATCAGATTGAATAATTTTTAGTTAAGAGATAATGTGATTTATTATCCAGGCTCACTTCTTGAAGGCTCAGGAGAATATATTTTTGTTAAAGTTGGTAATTATACATAGAAAAGTCTGTAAAATAAGGGCCTTACATGTAGTAGTCTCACTGAGTGGGTTTCACATTTACTACATTCAGAAATAAGGCTTGTGTTGTTGGGAATTTTTTAATAGTAATAAAAGTGGTAACAAGATTATAGCAGTTTTACCCAGTCTAAAAAGTTTTACATACATTACTTGATTCAGTGTTCACTTCATAGATTATTTCCTTTTTACAAATGAGAGAACTGAGACTTCCAGACTTGTCCAAAGTCATAGTGTCAATCAGGAATAGAGACAGAATTTGATCCTATATCTTCTGTGTCTGAAGGCTGTGATACATCTCTTCTTTCAATAATTGCCATGTGGCCTGTGACTGTTTTAGTAGGGCTTCTGGTCTTTATATGAAGAACTACATTTCATTTTCACAAAGCTTTTAGAGACTTAAGATAAGAAGGCTAGGATTATTGATTGCAGAACTGCTGAAAGGCATGGATAGCATAATGCTTCTGAAGGTGTTACCGTGCCTCTAGCAATTTCTACAAACTCTGAAAAAATTTACTAGCCTTAGTGGAAGAAACTGGCTTGAGAACTACTGGCTTAGAATTTCTGACCTTACAAGTAATTCCTAATATACATGTTGATGATCTGTTTCTATGATATTAATCCCCTGCTCACACCCTCTCACCTGAAGCTTGCATTTCCCTCAATCCTCCCCCATCTTAATAGGTTTCTGCACAAGCAACCTAGTTGCAGAAGCCCAAAACTAAGCTTTTGCTTTCTTTACCTTCATTCTGCCTCTTAATTTCCTTTAATCTCTAAGTTCTGTTGGCTCTATGTCCAAAGATATCATGAAATTTTTTCATTTATTCCCACCTTCACTAATACCACCTTAAATTAGACCATGATAATCTCTTTTATGGACCACAAAAGCTCCTAAGTGGTCTCACAGATTCCTGTCTTGCCCACCTGCAATTCATTCTCCTCACTTAGTAGAGACCTCTTTTAAAATATAAATTTGATGTTGCTCTCCTATTAAGAACTCTGCAATAAATTCCCATTATATTTGGAATAAAATCCAAGCTTCTTAACCTGGCCTTTGGTGATCAAGTTTCTCCTTACATTCCTGATCCTATCTCCTCTCCTTCTGATGGTGTCTCACTGCACTAGGCACACTGGACTTGTGTCGATTCCTTGAACACATCAAGCTTACTTTTGCATTCGAACCTCCGCACTTCCTTTTACCTCTGCCTGGAATGCAATTCACTAAAATGTTCTTAAGTCTAGCTGCTCTCTAAACTCAGATATTAACTTGAATATCTTTAGGTATCACTGTTCCACTGTCCTCCTCCTGGAAAAAAAAAAACAAACCCTCCAAGCCACTAACCTATTTTGTTTCCTTTATAGGACTTAGAGAGGCCACACTGTAATTTACATAAAATGTATCAGAATAGATCTTATGATCTAAGGATGGGTTAGTTGAAGTTGCACCCCTGGTGCAGCTAGCATTGTAATCAGGAATTCACTCCCCAAGAGGCAGGTGGGAGGCTGTTAGCTGACAGTGAAAGGCCACACTCCAGAGGAGGCTACTATAAGCAAGCACTTCAGCAATCTTTATCTCTGATAAAGATATTGCACTAATTAGCATAGTGAATGTCAGAAGTGGATTTTTATTGGTGAAATTAGTGCTTTGTTAATTAGCATATGACTGCTAGAAAAATTCAAGGTGGATGTGTCAAAAAATATTTTGGTTATATTCCCCCCGCCCGACATGAACAAGATATGGAGAGGAAAACCCTTTATTCTTAGGACTGGATCACAAAGCTTGATCTCCGAATCGTCCATGTGCAGACATTGGTTTAAAAGACTCTGAATTGCTTGATGCTGACAGTGAGGGTGGTAGAATACTGCTTCTGGAATATTGTCACATCAGTCTTGAGTGAACCATTCATTCAAGATTGTGGAGGGAACGTCTAAAAGGACAGAGAGATGGTGTTCTACCAAGACAGAAAGGGTTTTATTAACTGTCTCATGTCTGTGAGCTAATACGTTTTATTTAATGAAGTTCTTATGTGTGGCAGAATTTGTTGTGAGTCTTGCTTTCATCAAAAACAAGGTTGTTGGAGAGGAGCTTATTTTCTTCTATCTCAAAGCTTGGGATGATTATAACTATTAACTACCAAACAGAACCCAAGAGTTACTTGTATCAAGTGGGCTTAGGTTTAATTTACAAGAAGTAGTAGATAAAATGCACTTGTACATGAGCCAGGGGTGCTGGATTACATCTGTGATCATGACACTTTGGGAGGTCAAGGTGGCTGGATCACTTGAGGCCAGGAGTTTGAGACCAGCCTGGTCAACATGGTGAAACCCTGTCTCTACTTAAAATACAAAAATTAGCTGGGAATGGTGGCACATGCCTGTAATTTTAGCTACTCAGGTGGCTGAGGCACGAGAACCCAGGAGGCAGAGGTTGTGGTGAGCCAAGATTGTGCCACTACACTCTAGCCTAGGTGACAGAGTGAGACTCTGCCTCAAAAAAAAAAAAAAAATCACTTGTACATGTATTTGTTTACTTATTTAGTTCTCCTCTCCATCTCACCTCCTCTTTCTCAGTGTAAACCTCTCAAGAGAGCAGAAGGCTTTGGTGATCTCTTTGCAGAGCCTTGACCAGAGCCTGAGATCTCAAAGGCCCTTTCCCAGGCACTCATTAGTAAGTTTAAATTTCTAAAAAGAGAATAAAAGGAGGAAGAGAAGGAAAGGTGAAGGAATAGAACAGAGAAATGGGCAAGTAATACTGGGAAGAAGAATGAGGAACAGGTGTGTAGAAGGAAAGTCAGCAAATGAAAGAATTCTTAGTCTCAATCAGGCAATGGAGAAGAATAGCAGAGTTGTGCTTTTCCAAGTACGCTTTTGGAACACCGGCCCTGAGAGATGAGGAAAAGCATAGTTAGTGGCTAAATGAGATGAGTAAAGGATACTTAAACCTCTTTCTTTCAAACATCCACAATGCGTATGAACATATTAAAGACTCTGAGAGGGATTCCTAAAGAACACATACACAAGCCTAGTTAATTTTGTTTCATCCAGTATTTCCCAAACTTATTTGAATACAGGGCTCTTTTTCCCTGTGATGTTTATTAATGAGATCTAAAGGCTTTAGAAAAGTATAACGGATGTGGACACAAAGGTGGCAAAGAAAATACCCATGCTTTCATTATGCTGTGAAGCTGGTTCTGGAGCAAAAGTGTCACTTTCCCTTCCCGGGTGCCTCATGCATACAGAACATCTGCAGCTGGGTTCTGAGGCGGTTAGGGCAACGACGCTCAGGCTGATACTACCTTCTGACCCACCCTTCACCCAGAGAAAGGAAGAAGGACTGAACAGTGAACCTTCCTGAAGCAGAAACACTGAGAGATAACTAGAAGCAAATGCACTGAAAATCAGATATGAATGTGCAACTCAGTGTAGCAGAAAAATGAACCCACGAGAGTTGCCAGTACAGTGAAACCCACTTACTACATCCTTTTAAAGAGCAGCCTAATGCTCACACATGCACAATGCTTCCCTTCCTTAGCCCTCAGAGAAATATTATGAAGGTGTTTCACTTTAGTAAGGTTCATGAGTTTATGGCCTTGAGAATGCCCTTGAGAATAAACTCTAGGGACTCAGCGGAAGGAAAAAAAGCTACTTTTAATGGATTTTGTCTCTATCACCTTTCCAGAATACTGCAACTAAAACATCAGAATTAGTTAAATTTTCTAAACTCAGAAAGTACCAAAGAGAGATCCTATTTTCTTTCTCTTATTATCTTTAGTTAATTAAAAGTCAAGTCATGTCAGGAAGTTAGGCAACTATGTTTTTGGAGAGATTCCTAAAAATATAAATGTTCCAAAATGCCTATAGTTACATGGCTAAATATTTCAACAGTACAAGGGATACATTAATATGTGATGCAAAAGTTAAAAAAATAAACAAAGGAAAGGTGTTCTTTCTTACCTCCTAAATTTCATCTTTTGTCCTTTTAACTTGAAACGTTGTGGTCTGATCTTTGCCTCACTAATTGCTACTCATCCTTCCAGGTACAGTTTAGAAAACACTTAATTCGACAAGCCTTTCCTGAGTCACCAGCCTTTTCTAGGTTAGAAAAGACTGATTGGGCCGGGTACGGTGGCTCACGCCCATAATCCCAGCATTGGGAGGCTGAGGCGGGTGGATTGCCTGAGGTCAGGAGTTCAAGACCAGTTTGGCTAACATAGTGAAATCCCATCTCTATTAAAAATACAAAAAATTAACTGGGCATGGTGGTGGGCACCTGTAATCCCAGCTACTCAGGAGGCTGAGTCAGGAGCATCTCTTGAACCCAGGAGGTGGTGGTTGCAGTGAGATGAGATCGTGCCATCGCACTCCAGCCTGGGCAACAAGAGTGAGACTCTGTCTTAAAAAAAAAGAAAAGAAAAGCCTGGTTGGACATTTCTATTGTAACTTCCTTTATCATACTTGGTTGTGTATTTAATGGCTGTTTTACCACTAGATTATAAATCCCATGATAGCAGGGACTACATGTATCTCATTCACCAGTAAGTTCCCCCAGAGCCTAATGTATTGGCTGGCAGGAAATAGATGCTTAATAAGTTGGTGGATTAATACAGTTTTGGTTTAACTTAGAGTGTGTTTGATACTCAATGTTGCATTTAGGGAAACTTACATCAGCATAACTATTAATTCTGTGCCATATGTATAGTAACAGTCATAGTAACTCAGAGAAAGATACACTCTTGGGATTGAGTGCCGGGTATTATAACCAGGATTCAAAGAAAAGCTTAGTTTAAGAATTATAAAAATTAGAAAATAAAGAGTTAAGAAATGAAGTTGGTGAAGAGATCTTGAGTTCTGCAAGTTCATACAAATGATTCACTTCATGAAAGCATTGCTTTGGTTATAAAGTCAACGTTAAATAATCGAGAGGCATTTCATTGTTTAAAATGCTTGATTCATCAAAATGTACAACAGTTGACTTTGCGGTTTTATAGTCACATGATTGCAGAGGTCAAGTACTTATATGAAAGCCACAAATGAATAAATAAATAAATGGAAGACCTAGGCCATAACACACACACACACACACACACACACACACACACACACACACGTTGGTCCTCTTGAGAAATTTATCTGCATGTGCTTTTGCTGTATTTGGGCATATGTGTGTGAGAGACAGGGATGAAAAGAGAAAAAAGGAAAGAAAAATAAAAATAAAGAATAGAAAGGGAAGAAATGGAGTTCACAGCCAAATTCTTGGGGTATCTGGTATAAATAGTTTAAGCAAAAACAAGCAGATATGTGGTTGATATAAACTAAATGTGTGTGTGTGTGTGTGCGTGCGTCTGTGTATCTATGTAGGGTCATTTGTTTTTAGTCTACTATGTTCATTGGCCTATATAAAAGTTGTTTCAGGTGTCTGTCATCTTTGATAAAATTCACCACTATGCAAAGAAACACTAAAGCAATTTGCTGATGACCAAATTTGGCTACGCATTGCAGAAAGATCAAATGAAATGAAAGAGTTTAGAATTTTGGGTGTAGTTTGTTGCTGTGTAGCAAGTAAATCTTTAGATTAGAATCAAGGGAATAGGGAAGAATACAAATTTTTGAAAGTCAAGTTTCAGAATGCTAGTTTTAGTTCACTACAAACTATCTTCACTTCATTCTAAAAAAAGCTGCTTGAGCATTTGGAGAGGTACAAAGAAGGAACAGAAAGACAGAGGAGCTCATGACAAGCTATAAATCTTGATGCTTAAATTGAATGGGGGGGAGTTAAGACAGTACAGTGTAGTACTTGTTTAAAAAAGTGACAAATGGTGTTTCCATTTGTGAAAGTCATTTACAATTGGCCATTAATAAAGAGGTTGGGATAGGGAAAGCTTCTTGTAGAAGTTTTAAAATTTTAGTCACCCAATTCAGCCTATTTCATTTAATTCCATTTAACAGCTTAGAGTTGATTTAATTCAAATATGTATAAGGTCTCAAATGGAAAACATTTTGGTAATTTGCATGGCTATTTTCAAGACTGCAAAATCTAATCATCACAGACAATAGAACCAGACTGTCGGCAATGGAAATAAGGGACAAAAATGACTGATGTAAATCAGACTTTGATGCGTTAAGTTTCTCCCTAGATAACCCAAATCACTGCAAGGTCCTTGCTCACAAAGCTGATGCTCATGGTAGAGTTGATGGCTTCATGAAGAAATTGAAAGTCCTGCCCGGGGCCATGGTCTACTCACAGCACACACTCTTGCTATCTTCTACCATGAGGACGTAAATCTTTTCATTGTGATCAATAAGGGTCTCAACTTGTATTATTATTTGGGGGCTTAGTTTAAACGCCTTTTTCTTTAAGTGTCTTTGTTACGAAGGTTAGATTTCTTGCTCTCTTCGTGTCCTGGAGATCCACTGGGTACTATAACTATTATAATTGTGGGCCATAACTGTCTTGTTTGGGGGCCATCTGCTCTTCTTCTCGAATAATACAGTTTATCACTGGGCACACATAAATCACAGACAGTAGTTTTCTCTCTCTTGACTTGACAAACACCAAGCACATTTAGAATTCAGCCTCGTAATTAAGCAGGGCTGAATCTCCATGGGCATGGCTGATTCAAAGGAATTTGCAGGCTGGGGGAAAGGGCTCTTTATGTTGACCTTGGATGGCAGGTGTCATAGCATGTGAGGGAATTGCTGCTCCTGTGCTGCCCTCACCTGTGACCCTAAATCATGTCCTCAGGTTATGTGGTTAGTAGGACTCTGGACACTGAATCTGAGAGAAAAGAGCTCAGCCACTATCTCATCTGTAACGTTTCCTGTCTCAGAAGCTGAAAAGAGATTATGTGTAAGTGCTTTGTTATCTAAAGAAGAACCAATGGTGATAAAAATGAATAAACATAATGTCTTTCTCAAAGTGTGTGGGTGTGCATTTGTATACCTGCTCTCTGTGTTGTGGTTTAGAACCGGGTATTTTTCATTATCTCTCCTCTCTTTCCCCCTATCCTGAGAACCTAGGGCTCTCCAATGCCAAACATGCATGGCTCAGATGTGCTGTGTTCTCCACGAGAAGATGCTGCTGCTACTCTCTGAGCACTGAAAGACAAGATTTAACTTGGTACCTGGACTCTCAAAAAGGATAAATAACCTTGGTAGGGTAACTAGCTCTCTTGCCTTGCCCATGACTATCTTGATTTTAGCACTGAAAGTCTTGTATCCCCGGAAGAGAAAACCAAACACCACATGTTCTCACTCATAAGTGGGAATTGAACAGTGAGAACACATGGAGACAGGGAGGGGAACATGACACACCAGGGCCTGTCGGGGGTGGGGATCTAGGGGAAGGATAGCATTAGGAAAAATACCTAATGTAGATGATGGGTTGACGGGGTGCAGCAAACCACCATGGCACGTGTATACCTATGTAACAAACCTGCACGTTCTGCACATGTATCTCAGCACTTAAAGTGTCTTAAAAAAAAAAAAACAGACAAGAAAATCTTGTATCCCAGGAAATCTCTCACTCCTAAGGTTTGAAAGCATCTCAGTTCTTAGTACTTATGAAATCTCAACAGTGTAAGAAAGAGAATAGCTTTCAGTTGGCACTTGTGTCTGTTTCTCTGCTAATTTGAGTTGGTCTTACATTTACTTGAGTCTGCTGTGAAAGCAATTTGCACTTCCCTTAGTGCAGTGCTCTAGCCTGGGGGTTTTCAGACTGTAGCTCACTGGACTGCACGAGTCCACAGAATGCCCCACATGGGGAATCGAGGGTGAGGAGCTCCAGGCCACCTTACACTATTTTAACCAAAGTAGCTCATCTGTCTTCTGTTTAAGATATTGAGTTCTTATAGGCCAGGTGCAGTGGCTCATGCCTGTAATCCCACACACTTTGGGAGGCCAAAGTGGGTGGATTAATTGCGGTCAGGAGTTCAAGAACAGCCTGGCCAACATGGTAAAACCCCATCTCTAACAAAAATATAAAAAATTAACCAGGTATGGTGGTGAGCACCTGTAATCAGCTACTCGGGAATCTGAGGCAGGAGAATTGCTTGAACCGGGAGATGATGGTTTTAGTGAGCTGAGATTGTGTCATTGCATTCCAGCCTGAATGACAGAGTGAGACTCTGGCTCAAAAAAAAAAAAAAAAAAAAAAAGATACTGGGTTCTTATGAACTAGTGAAAAGATTGACTAGTGAAAAGAGATTCATTTGATTCATTTGTTAAACCAGTTCTTAAAGCTAGCCAAGTTACTAACTTTATATTTAGACCCTAATAAATAAGCCAGACAATTTAAGAAAAGACGAGGACTAGGACTCGCCTTTAGCAGAATAGCCTTTGCTTCTTTTCCTTCCTTTTTTTGGATATAAAAGATGATGTACAAGTAGTCACATGTTGGTCATTACAAAATATTTTCCATAATTGTCCTTTCTTCCTGAGCTGCTTTCCTAGTCTTGCTGATAGCACAAGTTACCATGTGAGCCTTATTCAGAATGCTGGGAGTTGAATGGATGGCACTGTGAAACATAAGAAAAAACTTTAAAAGTTTGCAGGTTTAAAATTTGTCTTAGTATGTCGGAATTTTCTGGCATCCTGTAGGTCAGCCTGGGCATTCACACACATACCTGTCATTAATATAGGTAGATTTAGTTATAAAAGAGATTTGCTACAGAGACATGCATCTATATTTTCTGGAAGATAAGTAATTATGTGTGGTAGTGCACATGTCATGGCACACACATGCATTCAAACACACAGAACATGCAGACACACATACACTTCTTTAGAAAGGTCCAAATCTTGAACTAGAATCAGTAAAAAAAAGTACAATAAAGTGCGGAGGTTAAAGAACAAATGGCCAACTGAGATTTTTTTGGGTTTGAGTTATGAGAGAAAGATCGAATTTCAGGTTAGATTTTGAGAGAGGAACTAAATATTTTAGGCCAAAGAAAAAAATGTTTTAATGAAAATTCAGAGAATTAGGAGACATGAGATGTGTGAGGGACAGAGAGAGAAAAGAGAAAGGAGAGAGAGGGGTCTAGTCTTTGATTCTGTTCCTTTTTCCACTCAGTCACTGACCTGCTGCCGTCACATGCTAAGGTATGAACACCAGCCTTCCTCAGCTTACTACCAGTGATCACTGCACTCTCTCATTCTGCCAGTTTCTGAGTGTATTGGGTACTTTTTTTTTTTTTTTTTTGGAGACAGAGTTTTGCTCTGTTGGCCAGGCTGAAGTGCAGTGGTGTGAACTCGGCTCATTGCAACCTCTGCCTCCCGGGTTCAAGCAATGCTCAAGCCTCAGTTTCCTGAGTAGCTGGGATTACAGTTGCACACCAAGACATCTGGCTAATTTTTGTATTCTTAATAGAGACAGTGTTTTGCCATGTTGGCCAGGCTGGTCTCAAACTCTTGACCTCAGGTGATCCACCTGCCTTGGCCTCCCAAAGTGCTGGAATTACAGGCGAGCCACCGCGCCTGGCCTAATTTTTGTATTTTTTTTTTTTTTTTTTGAGACGGAGTCTCACTCTGTTGCCCAGGCTGGAGTGCAGTGGTGTGATCTTGGTTCACTGTAACCTCCGCCTCCTGGGTTCAAGCAATTCTCTGCCTCAGCCTTCCAGGTAACTTGGCTAATTTTTGTATTTTTAGTAGAGACAGGGTTTCACCATCTTGGCCAGGGTGATCTTGAAACTCCAGACCTCATGATCCACCTGCCTCAGCCTCCCAAAGTGCTGGGATTACAGACATGAGCCACTGTGTCTGGCCAATTTTTGTATTTTTAGTAGAGACAGGGTTTCGCCATGTTGGCTAGGCTGGTCTCGAACTCCTAACCTCAGGTGATCTGCCCACTTTGGCCTCCCAACATGCTGGGATTACAGGCGTGAGCCACTGGGCCTCGTCACTGGTTACTTTATTTTAATCTCTCCCATTCACTGCTTCATGTGTTTTATTTATTTATTTTTTAAGTAGCAGAATCTATATATGGAGAGGGGTTTGCTTGAAACACAGAGGGGCACGTCTTCATTTCTGTTTGCAGCTTCTAGATTGGAATTAAAATTCGGAATCGTGCCTGGGTGATGCTCTCAGGCCCTTCCGTGCTCAGCCCTATAGAAAAACCTCCGTTTTCCCATAACATCATCTCTGGAGCTGTTCTGTCTTCCCTTTTCTTTCATTCTGCCCCTTTCGTCTCCCTTTAATTGTTTTTCTGATTCTGATGTTCACTAAACTGTTACAAAGCTCTTTCCCTCCTGATTGAAAATATTAGGCAGGACAGAGAGGAATTATTTCTGAAATATGAGAGGGTCACTACTGTCACATTTGTGAAATGATGAGAAAACATTTGAGGGAAAATCTGTGGAGGACATTATTAACTGGGAAGAAACTGGCCACATTCCCAGATGAATCTAGAATGTTTTGGGGGCTTTCCTTGTGCTGTTTTTTGTTAGTTAAAATTTTTTCTTTTTTTCCTCTCTCTCTCTCTCTCTCTTTTTTTCCTGAGACATAATCCTGGGCAGAAATAAAATGGCTTGAGTCAGGCTATCTTTCCACAAGGACATGGGGAAGAGGGGTTGTATGTGAATGTGCTAATATGATTCTAAGTGCTTTCAAATTGTTCCTTTTAATTCTCTCTGTGGCATGTAATTCCTGAGGGACATGCACCAAATTGATAAAATCAGTGCTGAAGTGAACTGTCTCTTCTAGTCCCCAGGAGCCTCTGACTGAAGTGTCAGAGTACAATTGTGCATTAGTGATGTTGCCGTCCTGTAGAAGAAACACTTCAGCACACAGCTGACATCACAAGCAAATTAAAAGACTCAACAAAGTTAATATTCTCACATTACAACAACATTGCCTATAAATTATTAAAGCCCACACAATTTATTACCCATGTTAGGGAGAAAAAAAAGCAGGTTGAATCATGAGCCATACTGCTTAACGATTTATTTTTTTTGGTCTTCAATGTGTTGAGGTTTATAAATCATCCTGCTCAACTCTGCACTGCACCAAGGAAAAAGCAGTTGCTAGCCATGCCCTCCTCTTACCGATGATTACCTATGCACAGGATGCAGGCACACTCATTACTTTAGCACCTATCAGCAGCTCTCTGTTTCAGACTGACTGTTTCTTTTCATTACTGTACTGCTTAAGCATGGCATTGAATGAATATGATTTAAGACTTTAGATGATAGACCCAAGCCTTTTCAGAAATAAATATTAACTTCATTATTCAGGCAAGGTAGCCAAACTGACTTATATTCTATCTCAAGGCTTTTAAGTAAATCAAAGTTTACTTAGATTTCTTGTGACCTAAAGTCTGGTCCTCCAGCTACATCACTAGTCTGTCTTGATTAATGTCATGTTTTTAAACAAACAAATATATTTTATTCCACTCTGAGGGGTATGTTTTATCTCTCATTCTACCACTGAACTTGGGCAAATCATTTCAATTCTGAGAAATACATTTCCTAATCTATTCAATGAGCATGTTGTATTAGTCTCTAAATTATGATCTTCCGGATATAAAATTCTGATAGTTGGAGTGCAGAACTGCATGCAAGTCAGGCAGCAATTTGCCCTGCTGCTGGTGTTCCTGAGAGCCTCGTGCATATTTGCCTGAGGCATCTCTCTGCCTTTGCCCTAAGTTAGGTCTAAGAGGCCAGGGGTCTACTCTGGGCCTGTCTGCCCCTTCTTGTCTATGCTGGCCATAGAACAGAAGAAAGATTTCAAGAGGAAATGAGCTATACTGAGAAGAATAAAAAGTTTGAGATGGATTAGAGCCACTGAGATTCTTCTAGAAATAATGGGCAAATGTTCTAACAACTCTAAAAAGTCCTCCAGGGTTAGTTTGCAATTCGAGTCTTTGGCGTCCATTTGGTCTGACAGTCTTTGCTTATTTGCACATGTACTCTTAATGGTACAGTCTATTCCAGGCTGGACATCTTAAGTATAAACACTGATCTATGCTCCGGAACAGTCACCAGCACGTCTGACTTTGAAAAAAGCATCACATTATATTACTGTCCTAAAGTCAGCAGAAAAATAAACGCTCAAGTGCAAACTAAAAAAGCATGTAAATACAATTTGTTTTAATATGGTTTCTCTTGTAAAG
The DNA here is from genome assembly GCA_036589455.1 of Ateles fusciceps. Taxonomy (NCBI): domain Eukaryota; kingdom Metazoa; phylum Chordata; class Mammalia; order Primates; family Atelidae; genus Ateles; species Ateles fusciceps. The sequence goes on from JAZHEH010002780.1 coordinate 4,179,991, forward strand.
GCAATTTGATACACATACTTCTTCGGAACTGAAATAATAGACATCAATAATACATGGCTACTCATGTAATTTGCTTTGCAGAAATAAACAAACATGCCTGTATTTTTCAGATGGAGTCTCAAAACTTGGGAAACAAAGTTTAAACTTTTAAAATGTGTTATTTTAGATTACATCTGATAAACCTGCATTTGTATCCCTGTCTCTGATATCACCTGAACGGACATCACTTAGGCTTAATGAGCCTCAGTTTTCTCATCTGAAAAATAGAGACAGCAATCCTTAGCTGCTTCATAGGGACAATGTGTGGTTAACAATACATGATGAATTTTTTTTTTTTTGAGCTGGAGTCTCGCTCCGTCATCAGGCTGGAGTGCAGTGGCACAATCTCTGCTCACTGTAACCTTTGACTCCCTGGTTCAAGTGATTGTACTGCCTCAGCCTCCTGAGTAGCTGGGATTACAGGCACATGCCACCATACCCGGCTAATTGTTTGTATTTTTAGTAGAGACAGGGTTTCACCATGTTGGCCAGGATGGTCTTGATCTCCTGACTTTGTGATCTGCCCACCTCAGCCTCCCAAAGTGCTAGGATTACAGGCATGAGCCACATCACCTGGCCTGATTTAAAAAAAAACAAAACTGTATGGGAAGATAAATTAATATGTTGATTTTAATTATTAATGATTAACCCCAATGAAATTCTAATTGCATTATTACTGGAATTATTTTTAATCCAAGAAAGTTGGAATTTCATTCATCTACCGTGAAAATCTTTCTCAGATAACATTTACACATTCCTTCTTTTGCTTGAGGAGACTGGTGAATAGGTGAGATATAGGAGGTACTCACGTTTAGCTTCTACCTCCAAGAACTGCACCGTGTTACAGATATGTTAGAGCACACAGAGGCCAGGGCTGATAGTGCTGTTTCTTTCTTGTTGGATTAAATTCAGCAAGCATTTCTTGGACTCCAGCCATGTTCCAGGACCTTATTCACCACAGTCAAATGGATGAGTGTATTAAGGGCTCACTACACCTAGAAAAATGATTTTCCTGTGTAGATGTCCTTTTCCCAAAAATATCAGTGTTAGGGTATGGTGAGGACAGAAAGGCATACTTGGGAAAGTGAAGTTCAGGCATTTGTTGCCTAAGGTCTTTGTACCAACAGACATTCAACTTATTGTAGAAGTTATAGGATAATGCCCTGTTGCTGAACAAAGGCTTCAGTGGCCTCTGCTAAAATGTAAGGTCCATTCTGCTGATTAGATAGAATCATTGAACCTTATGCTACCCTATATATACAATGGAATCCATAAGCACCCTCCCAAGAGGGGAGGCATTTAGATGAGATCTCTAAGACTTAGGTATTGTATACCATGAATGAACATGAAAGGCTGGTTGCATAAATAGCCATTCATTCTGTCAACAACATTAATTGAAAACTCAGGGGTGCATAAAGCCCCATTCTGGTTTATTGAGTAAGCCACAAGAATACCTTCACATCTGTAGTAAAATATTTCACAACTGTGAAACTGAGGCGTGAGTGCCATTGATGTGAAGAGGCTGTTTAGTGATAACACACATCAGCTGGGACTTTTCCACATAATGTTTGCCTGACCGCTTGTGTGTCATAATTTTCTGCAATATACATGTCCTTTAAACGTGTTATGGCACTTATAAACACAAAAATTTGTTCCAGTGTCCTCAGCAAAATACCACCATTTGGACTGAAAACCTTGGCAATGTATATTGGCAGAGTATTAGCATGTTTGCTATGTAAAGGTCCATGTATTGATATTTCTTTGCATTGCATAAAAGCTTCAAGTTTTGAATAATTTTGTTATATGTACAGGGTGAAAAAGTCTCAATTATTGTAAGAACTTTAGAAAGAATATTTATTCATGCTTAATATATTCTTTGTTCTCTACTGTTTCTTTTCTTTTTTTTTTTTTTTTTTTAAGACAGAGTCTTGCTCTGTCGCCCAGGCTGGAGTGCCAGGCCTGATCTCAGCTCACTGCAACCTCTGCCTTCCGGTTCAAGCTATTTTCCTGCCTCAGCCTCCTGAGTAGCTGGGACTACAAGTGTGCGCCACCATGCCCAGCTAATTTTTGTATTATTAGCAGAGACGGGGTTACACCATATTGGCCAGGCTGATCTTGAACTCCTGACCTCGTGGTCCACCCACCTTGGTCTCCCGAAGTGCTGGGATTATAGGCGTGAGCCACCGCACCTGGAGACTCTGTTCTCTTTCCTAACCTACACTTTGAGAACAAGGAATGACACCTATTTTACTCTATCAAATAATCTACCCAAACAGCCAAAGGCCTAAGTCCCTTCATGGCCTTGTCAATGTTAGCTATGTGTCTGTGGTGGAATAAATTGCTTGACCTTGTTGAGTTTGGCTGAGACCATTCTGCCCCACCCATCATTCACCTCTGCAACTTGAAGGCTGCTTACTCTGAACATTTGTGACTCTGAGAGTGAGGACATTTTTCTGGCTCTGGGAATATGCTCAGTTTACCGAGAAATGCAAGCCAGAAGTAAGTACACTACAGTTGTTACCTCTGGAGGCAGACTTCAACCAAAGATAGGTGGAATGTTGGTTGAAAAATATTCCAGCTTTTTTATCCCTTAATTGAGTTGACACTGGGTTGCATTCTGTACCTGCTTTCATAGATCCCCAGCACAACTGAACTGCCAAGCTGGAAACCACCTTGAAAACACACCTTTTATTGGCTTTCTTCCCTTCCGTCTCATTCCCACACTCCCTATCAATGTTTCCTGGGATCAGCTCAAACAGTGGTTTGACTTAAGATTTTACAGCTTTGTGATGGGTTTATTGGGGGTTATGAAATGCATTTTTGACTTATAAAATTTTCCGCTTAAGATGGGTTTATCCAGTATAACCCCATTGTAAGTCGAGGAACAATGGAATTCGCATTTGAATCCTTGTCTTAACATTTCTAGGGGAACCCAGTTAAGGTATTTAATTTTCTCATGTGTCAAATGAAAACAATAATGCCTGTTCTAACTATCCACAATGTTATTATGAGGATCAAATGAGATAATATACGTACACATGCTTTGAAAATTGTGAAACACTAAATTCACATATTTTAATCATTATTGCTGTTGCTATTGTTTTTTAAACTTTAATTCAAACGTAAAATATTTGCAAATATCATTTTTTTTCTTTTTTTTGCAAATGTACTTTCTGCTTTTGTAGAAAGAATCGTATTTTTAGCTAATGTAATTCTTTAATGGTGAGCTAAAGAGAAAAAAATAACCGAAAGTAATATGTAAGATAGGAAGTTATTGACAAAGGGTAGAGAATCAGTACCACAGGATGAAGAGAACTTTTCAACTACTACTGTAACACCCCCAACACCCACATAACCCTCTCCCCCAAATGACAGATGTCAAACACAAAGGATTAGAAAAGAGACAACTGGCTTTTCCCTATTGTTACCTACTTTTCTCAGGAAGAATATCTTTCCATCTTTTCTTTGTTTGGAAGGTGCCTTTTCATTATCTTATAAATTCACAGGGCAGGGACTGTGCTTAAATCCTTATTTTGTAGAGTTCTTTAAAAATTCAATCATGCTATTCAAATATTCAAAAAGATAAGGCAAAACCGTCTAACTAACCAAAGACAGAGAGATGGGGGGACAGACAGAGGGAAGAGTTCAAGAAGTGGCAGTTGTACATAGCAGTGTCCACTCATCACCCATAAAGCCAGGACCAATATTGAGGCAGAAAGCTAGAAACTACTTCACCCTGTGTGCTGCTTCGCAAACAAAAGCAAATATGTGGGAAACTTTTCAGGAAAAAAAAATTGTTGTGCCAAAAGTTTCTGTTGCTTGATACGCTTTAATCACCTCACTCATAAAACCTGTCCAAAAAAAAAAAAAAAAAGCAAAATCCAGGGATTGTGGAAATAAAAATTCATAAATTAAGATCTTAGTTTCCTCCCTCTTTGAGGAAGACACGGTTGTAGGTAGTGCGGAGCTCCAGATCCGCCGCTCCTGCTCCTGACTCACTGCTGTTTGCTCTTGCCGAGGAACAAGTCGGTCAGGGAGTGACAACAGCCATGGCTTTTAAGGGTACTGGAAAAACATCTTTGGAGCCGGAGATGGCAATTCGCTAAATTGGAATCACTCTAAAGAGCCGCAACATAAAATCTCTGGAGAAGATGTGTGCTGATTTGATCAGAGGAGCAAAGGAAAAGAATCTCAAAGTGAAAGGACCAGTTTGAATGCCTACCAAGACTTTCAAGAAAAACTCCTCGTCGTGAAGTTTCTAAGACATGGGATCATTTCCAGATGAGAATCCACAGCGACTCATGGACTTGCACAGTCCTTCTGAGATTGTTAAGCAGATCACTTCCGTCAGTACTGAGCCGAGAGTTGAAGTGGAAGTCACCATTGCGGATGCTTAAATCAACTATTTTAATAAATTGATTACCAGTTGTTAAAAAGAAAAAAAAGAGCCTAGTTCCCAATGTATAACGGTATTAGGAGGTAGGACTTTCATAGGTGACTAGATCATGAGGCTAGAGCCCTCATGAGTGGGGAGCAGTGCTCTTATAAAAGAGGCCCCAGAGAGCTCCCTCACCCCTTCTGCCCTGTGAGGAGAGGGAGAAGACAGCTGTCTATGAACCAGGAAGCCGTCCTCACCAGATGCTGAATCTGCTGGCGCCTTGCTCTTGGACATCTCAGCTTCCAGAACTGTGAGATACACATTTCTGTTGTTTACAAGCCACCTAGTCGATAGCATTATGTTACAGCAGCCCAAATGGACCAAGACACTCAGATAAAGAACTATGCTTGATAATATATTTAATAGCCCAAAGAGCTATGAAAGCAAATGCTAAGGCAACACATTCATATTGCAGGCTCCTGTAATTATTTATATCTTGCCAAACTAAATAAGCTTTATTAACGGAATGAAGAGCTTAGCACTTCAGTTTTTGTGACATTGTAATTTTCTTAAATGTTAATCAGTTTTGACCACATTTGCCCCAGTACTGAATGTACTTCAGTACAAATTTAGTTGTAGCATGTGGTTGACTGCCATGTTGAAATAACGATCTTTGGTGATTTTTAATGATTTTAATGAAGTCGAGTACATTCATAGCAGTTACAGGAATGCTACGCTACAGAAAGAAGTCTGTCATTACAGTCACAACTTACATCCTGTAAAAATATTTTTGAGACGTACAAGTAGGCACATTGTTCACAATCTTTCAATTATTTAAACGCTATTACTCCCATGTTTACTGGGAAGGTACAGTTAAGAATTGTCCTCTAAATTTGTTCCCTCAAAGGCTTTTGTTTATCTTCGTTTTATATATTGACTGACTTTTTTTGTGATCCTTGGTTCATAAAAAGTATTGCATTTCTAAATTTTAAACTGGATTCAGGAGGTTACTTTTCCCCTGCTGCTCCTATAATACTTAGCTGGTACTGGTAGCATAGCACATGTCACGCTCTATTATAGATAGCTGTAGAAGCGTCTGTCACCTCCATTAGACTAGGAGTTCCCTGAAAGCAGTAACCACCATTTCATTTTTGCCTTCTTAGCACCTGTCAGTCCCTGACATCTAGTCAGTGCTCAGTAAGTGTTTGGTGATTGAATCAAATAGACACAATGCAGTGTTTTTATATTAAATGTGTTTGCTGCTTCACATTACACAAGTTGTTATTCTATTATACTATATTCTTATAAAAGAATAGATTTTTAAACCAGAAAATCACAATCACATTTGGATTGAAAATGATTTACTTTTTCAGTGTAATTGTTTTTCAAAAGCTGTTTGCTGTCCAATGGCTTATCAATTTTTAAATATTTTCTTTTCTGAAATGTAGAATTTCAAAAGATTTCTAATTTTTTTTTAAGATGGACTTTTACATTGTTAAGAGGACACATAATAGGAGAGACCAATCTTTCACCTGCTAAGATTGAGAGTTCCTACTACGTTATGATTTGTTCAATTCAAGCCACTGATTTTAAGAAGGAAAAGGAATGGAACAAATGTTTTTAAAAACCCCAACTGTTGAAAAGTTCTGTAATATAATCTAAAATAAATACACCAACTTAACTTTTCCTTATAATAAGGAAACTGGTAGTTTTAAAAACCATCTGCAGAATAAATATTTATGGAGTAGAATGACAACTTGACTTATCCAAAGCATTGGCATACATTTTCTTAGTTAATGTTTGATGAAGCATTTCCACTTTCAATTCTTCAGTGAACTAAAAGAAGGTTTCATTAACTATTTTTGAAAGATAATGAGGCCATGATCCCTTTCCAGATGTTTCACTCATCAAATAATTGTGATCTTTCTTCCAAATCTCCATGGTTGCTTGATTCCTACTTTCTTGTTTATTGAGCAGTGATTTATAAAGATGAAGAGAAGTGCCAGACAGATGATGATGATCAGATATGTTTCATCTAACTCCAATGTACAAAATCTTGTACTCTGCATTATTATAGATTCAAAAGTATATTTATAAATCTAGAAGTTAGAAGTTTTTACTCTCCTGAGGCAGTGTATATAAATATGTAATAAACAATATTCTTCATGTGTTTCTACATACATACTTAGTTGCCTATCTATGTGTGGAACTATACAGAAGCCTCTATTTTTGAACTCTTTGAAGCTTCTTGCTTATGGTCAGCCATGCCAACAAACTTCGCAAAATTTGGTTATCATTTTACCTTACAAAAATCTGGAGCCTCTTTAGATTCATTACTAAAGGAAAATCATCTCAGATGTGAATAGAGATACTCTTTTTAATGATTTTTGCTTAGAAGCATAGGTACCCTTTTAACTGTCTACAGAAGGAACTCAAGAATATGGCTTTTTGCAGAATTTTCCTTGGGGTCTGGGAAAGAGACTTGATTTTTTGCTGAGAGTAGACTAATCTAATTATATTTTCAAATATTTCAAAGTATAGGAATAAGAGGTAATAGAACCCAAAAGCTACATTTAAATAAGATAGAAGATAAGTTAGTGATCACAAATAATAGAACATCAACAATAATCAAGCTAACACTCAGTGTACGCTACGCATTAAATACTATTGTAAACACTTCATGTATTAGTTCATTTTTACCCACAGTGATCTCATGAGGTAGATACTAGTAATAACCTCGATTTCCAGATTAGGAAACTGAAAAGTCACAGAAGTTTAAATATCTTACCCAAGTTCACAGCTCCAGTAAGCGATAGCGTGGGGATAGAAACTGGAGCAGCTGGTCTCTAGGGTGATTATTACACTATTTAATAGTGAGCAGTAGGTGATATGAGAACTTTGAGCTATGTGTGTTTTATCTTGCTACTGCCCATATTTCCTATAATTGCTCCCCAAACCATCATTCTGTTCTATTCACTCTGACTATATTGGTTCTAGTTTTGACAAATGGGCTAAGAATACTGATAATCAACACCTGTCAAATATAAAACCAAGACGAACAGGAATTATTTGGCATCCTTTTTGGTATTATTAATATTCTTTTTATTTTGACCATCCTATTTCCATTTTTTAGAAATTAATGAAAATGCTTCCAGGTCATAAACAGAAATGTAATTGGGGTAAAAGTGTTGTCCCAAAGAAGGAATAGGAAAGTACCCCATACCCAGCTACTTCCCTTCCCTGAGAGGAAAATTGCTTTACTTGGGCCATTCCCACACCCAGGCAGCAAACAGCCAACACTTTACTGATATAAGGAATCTAAACGTTCCTCCTTCCCCTGCCTGCACCCTCTTCCCCACCCCTACATGCAAACTATAAGGGCGAATTGACCTCTGGTGCTCCAGAGCTTCCTGTAGGACCAAGCTCTCACAGTTTTCAGCTGAACATACATTCTTGCTTAGCTTTTTCCTTTGCCCTCTCCTTTCTTCCCATTCTCCAAAAGCACTGCCTCAGTAAATCAGTTTTTATAAGAATCCTTTTCTTAGTTTCTGCTTTTAGGGATCCCAAGTCAAGCTGAATGATACAGGAAGTGATCCTAAGAAGCAGAGATTGGGAGGTGGATGGCAATAAGACTGTTATCACTGGTGGCAGGTGCATTATTGCTAGTCCCTGGCATTATATAGCAGTGTGATTGGTGAGATTGGGAATCAGTAAACTATGGCTGTGGGCCAAACCCAACTCACTTCTTTCTGTAAATAATGTTTTATTGGAACATGTTTATTTAACTATTTTTAGACAGAATTGAGTATTTGAGACAGAGACCATATGATCTCAAAGACTAAAACGTTTACCATCTGGTTCTTTACAGAAAATATTTGCCTACCTCTGGCTAAAATTTTCACCCATGGTGGCAAACTGGGCTGAGATACAGGTGTATCTGGAAATAATGAGCTCAAAATAATGAGCAAAAGGCTGAGATGCAGTAGTTGATGCAATGTCTCTGGCTTTGAGAGGTATGGGGAAATTACAACTCTAAAGATATGGCTAATTTTTGCTAAATATCACTGATGCATTGAAGGGATAAAATAATAGGCTGTATTAATTATCTACTGCTTTGTCACAGATTATCACACATTAGGCAGCTTATAACAACCCACACTTATTATCTCTATGTTCTTATGTGTCAGGAGTTCAGGGATGTCTTAGTTGAGTCCTCTGCTTTAGAGTCTTTCACAAGGCTACTATCAAGGTACCACCAAAGGCTAGGGTCTCACCAGAAGGCTCAACGGGGGAAGTATCCACTTTCAAGTGTATGTGATTGTTGACAGGATTCAGCTCGTCGTGAACTATTCACTGAAGGCCATCCTCAGGTTCTTGCCACATGGGCCAGTCCAGTATGGCAGACTAATTGATAGAAGCCAGCAAGAGAGGGATTCTTCTAGCAAGAAGGAAGTGACAATCTTATGTAGTCTAATAATGGAAGTGATGTCCCATCACCTTTGCAGTATTCTGTTGGTTAAAAATAAGTCGCAAAGCCAGCCCATACTTAAGGGAGAGGATTATACAATGTCATGATCACTACAAGGCAAGGCTCATTGGAAGCCATCTTAGAGTCTGCTTCCTATACAGACTCAGTTCTGTTATTTGGAATTTAAAGCAATTTGAGAGTCAGAAAACCTCATTAGCATTATTTAAAGAGACATTCTTCTCTTGTAGCTAGAGAGCAGATAGATTTGGAGATCAGCCTTATGGCTTATTTGTAGAAGTGGAAGAACTTTAAAGGAGACTAAATTCTCAGCCAAGGCAAGTTTCCTATGCAAAATTTAGGCCTCTGAAAAAAAGGAGTAGTACCCTGAAGTTTGGGATAGGGATATCTGAGTAGATGAGCATCTTATAACTACATCTTCCCTGAACGTCTGTGGCTCACAAAAATGGCTAGTTAGCCCCCTTTCCTCTTAATGGAGGAGAAAGCTTCGTTCATGAAGACTATGCCAAAATCTCAAATGAGGCAGATGCCTTATAAGACAGTCCTCAAGATCTGCCTATACCTTCCCTCATGGAAGTCAGACTGATAATTTGGGCCATATTTCAGCATGACTCAGCCAGAGAATTGATGGCCTGCTAAGGAAGGAGATGAGTTATATACTCTAAGGGATATCTAGGACTTGACTGCAGGTATACCCAAAGAGTATGCCCAGTATACCCAAAGAGTATGTGGATCCTGAGGGTCCTGGCAGAATATAAAGCTATGCAATGGACGGTTTTCCCATATGGGGCTTTTGTTGTAACACAGGATTTAATACCTAGCAAAGTCTTATATGATAGGTCTAATTTAAGACTGGGATAGCTCTTGGTAGCTTGGAAAAACTGATGGGTCACATGAAATGAAGTAGAGATCCCGGCACTGTAGTAATAGGTTGTGGAGAAAGAAATAAACCAATTAAAAAAACTGAGCATGCAAAAATGGGTTCATTATGTAAGACTGAAAAATCCGTATCTGACTGTATTCCTCAGGAGAGCTTGGAGGACATGCTGTTTATTAACATGATGAGGAATTTGCTGATCAGGGAGATTCCAACATTGTGGAGAAGCACAGTCCTTCCTAAATCAGGGAGAGTAGGACATGTGATTAAAAGACTGGGGTCCATTGTAACAAGGGGGGATGGTAGGATTCCAGATTAATAGGGGCCACAGGGAATAACTTAATTGTCAGAAGCAAAGTGAGTGCAATCACCACAATGGGAAACTGAGTTGAAATGGCTGCTGTGTGGGTGGGGGTGGGAACTATCCCCAAGGTATACATGGAGATGGTTACTATGTGAAAGGGCAAGATAGATGAGTTACCAACAAGCATATTGGTTCATATATATAATCAAGAGATAGAAAATAACGAGCAAAAAGCCGAGATCAGGCATCTCAATGGAAAGTCATAATTTCCTGTCTTGTCTTCATACCTGAGTAAGTTCTCATACCCAGAAACTACTGACTGAAGGAGATACTGGTCCCCATGACACAGGAACTGCAACATTATAGTAAGTGTGTGACTCCTCAGTTCTTCCCCAAAAGGACAAAGAGGCATTTAGTCAGAAAACTGTATACTAGAACAAAGGGAATGCTCATATTTTTTTAGGATTGGCAGATATAAGATATGAGTTGATGCTGATAGCACCACCATGGGCCACTGGCTAGAGTATAGGCATGCAAGTGTCAGGAAATAAATGGAGTTCTGATCCAGACTTATCTCACAGTGGGTCTTCTGGGTTTACACACTCATCCAGTAGTCATTTTTCTAGTCCTTGAATGTATAATTGGGATGAGCCAGTTAGAAGTTGATAGAATTCTCCCATTGTTTTCTTGACCAACTATTGTACTATGAAGTGGAAGTCTTTGAAACTATCCTCTATGGTCAAGTTAGTAAATCAAAACCAGTTATCACATCCTGAGGAAAATTGCACGGATTAGTGCAATAAACAAATAAGTAGATACTACTCTCAAAATAGGTAGTCTCAACGATTTAAAGGATGCATAGGTGAGGATCCCTTACCTGCACATAGCTGAGCAATCTAGACCATAAACATATTAGATGGATCATGGAGTTATGAGTAGACGACTGCCAACCGAATCATGTTGTAGTTTCAATCACAGCTGCTATGCTATATGAAATATATTTAGTAGGGCAAGTTAACCAGATACAAGATATGTGATTATTGTTCTGGAAAATGTGCTTTTTTTTTTTTTTTTTTTTTTTACCAATTTACTGTATCAAAATGTGCTATTTTTAATAGCCGTTAGGGAAGGAGGAGCAGAAGCAGCTTGCATATGGATTAATAACAAGAGTCATGATCTTGTCCCAGTGCTATGTGAGATCTCCAGCTTGGTCCAAGTATAGTCTGTAGGGATTGGGATTGCATAAACTTTCTACAGGGCATCATATTTGTGGACCATATGGATAACATCATGTTAATTGGACCAACAAACTCACTTTATAGAAAAGGAGTATAGCAATGGGCACATACTCATGGAGTTTACTGATCCTATTACATGCCGGCCCAGTTACAGCACCAGCTTAGAGATGGCATCCTATGAGGACAGGTATTATCTTTCAGCGTATAGTGTGCACTTTCAAGCAACAGATATTATATGGTTCTCTGTCCTCAGTGATTAGAATACATGAGTACGGGAATCAAAGAGTAAAAATAAGAACTCCACTCAACTATCACTCTCAGGGACCCATTCCTGCAACTTCAGGTTTTGTGAGTCCAGAGGTCCTAAGTCCGAGAGGAGGGAAACTTCCACCCAGGGAATCTAAGAAAAGTCTCAGTAAACTTAAAGCTATGGCTATTGCCAGATTACTTTGAACTCCTCATGCCAGTAGACTAGCTGGCACAAAAAGTTACTGCATTGGCAAGATAAATGACCCGACTATCACGAGGAGGCAGAAATGTTGCTATATAGTAGAGGCAGGGAGCAATGTGTTTGTCACTCAGGTGATCCGTTGGGCTGCTTCTTGGTATTCTCATGCCTTGTTTAATGTAACAGGCAAGTACACCAACCATAATCAGACTAGGGCCTGGTAATCAGGTGCTCAGATCCTAAGTGATGAGGATTTGGCTTACCCCTTCAGGTGATCCATCTAGATCTGCAGAAGTACTCCCCAATAAGGAGGACTATCTAGAAGAGTGATGGAAGGTTAGATGATGATTATGTTAGGGCCTTGAGACACACCGCAGCAGTGGAAGCTACAGTTTGTTTTACTCATCTTTATCTTACACAGGAGCGCAGGACATGTGACTAACCAGAATCCTGAAGCTATTGTGCTTGAATGGAGTAAATGAAATGTCAGAAGCAAGTGGTTCTGAGCGGTGCAAGGGGTGGCCTCCATTGGCTGCTGTTGGCATCACTCTTGTTCCCCAGCGGCTGTGTTTTTGGCTGCTAACAGCTCACAGCTCTCTCCTTCCCAAAGATTAGCCCTCAGTGAACCAAGCCAACTTACCTGAGTATTATTCTCCCCTGGGGATAAGAGGAGCTAACTCTGTGGTCCTATATATGCTCCAGAGCTCCCCAAAAGACAAGGCTCAGCTAAAGCCAGTTTTCATCCTTCTTAGCTACTTCTTCCCTGCTTCTGCCTATCCTGCTCCTCTTGTTTCCCTTCTCCCAAGACCAATCCCTTTGTAAATCATTTTCAGAACAACTCTAACCTCTGGCCTTGCTTCTAGGGATTCTGACTTAAGCACCCATCTTCTACTATTAACTATACTGGAAATATACTTTTTCTACCCATATCACTCTCACCCAAACCTGAGAGTATGCACATGAAAGGTTGTATACATTGAGGTTGCCAGTTTTGTTTTGTTTTTAATTTTACCTCCTCAACCTAAAATGTCTCTTTAATTTATGATCATAGCAAAGGTTCTCCTGTTCAATTCTCAGCCTCTCTATAACTCGTAAAAACTATTCTATCCTTGTCATTCTCCAAGCCTCCCTCTATACTGATGCCAGCTATTTTTTAAAACACGATTCTTATCATGTTACTCCCCTGCTTAAACATTTTGGTGACTTTCCACTGCTTCCTAGATGAAGTCCCCACTCTTTAGCATAACATACAAGGCTTTGTTGATTGGGCTGCAATGTGGAGCCGAATTATGATAGACTCTTCCTCCTAGCACACAGCCTGTACACCATATGCTATCGTCACCGTCAACAACGTCTCCTTCCCCGAATAAGACATGCTCTGATTTCAGTCCACATTGGTTCTTCTGCCTGGAATGGCCACTTCTTCCTTTTCTGCTGGTTGAATACCTACTTATACTTTAAGATGCAGCTTCATCTATTAACGTTTGTTTGTGAAATTATTATTCACCAATCCAGTACCTCTTTCGAAACTCAAAGAAGTATTAATAACTTCCTTCTTTGTCTTCTTATGGCACTAGGTACACACCTGTATTATGATGCTTGTCAGATTCTTTGTTATTGTTCATTAACATGTTTGTCACCTCCACACAACTCTGAGTGTGCCAAGAATCATGTGATTTGTCTTTGTACATCCAGTATCTCCCACATGGCTTAGCATTGTTCTCAAATAATGTATATTAGTTGGAGGAAGAAATTGTCTTGTTCTTAGATAGCTTCACAGCCTGACAAGTAGATTCGTTCTGTCCTTGCTCCTGTCTTCAGTCATTTTCCTCTTGTTGGCGATTTTGAAACTGAAGAGAGTCTCTGGACAGCTGTCTGTTCACCGAAGTCTAATTACTCTCCACAGCTTCAGCCCATCATTGCATGAATTATATAACTTTCCCTCTATACACTCAAATACATTCATGCTCCCTGTGATTTGTAACTAAGGAGGGTTAAGAAATAAACTTTTAGCTAGGTGACATAAATGCAAGCCAACATTTTCTCTCTCCTTGAAGGTGGTAGGAAGTACAGGGAAAGTGAGAGAAAATTGCTTGACAAGTAAATAAATCCCCACCTCCTTCATAACTTTCTCTCTGTGCTCTACTCACTCTGAATACCAATTTAATTGGTCAGTTTTTCTGCTTCATCTAGGCTTACATATAAGCAGAAAGTGATGCTTTTTACATTTTTAGCGTTTTCTAAACACAATTATTTCTTTACATTTTTGAAGGGCTGGGTTGTGAATCTAGCCTAAGGGAGTTCAAATAAACATATTTTTAACCCCAATATATTATTGGAAATTATATTAGTGATCCTTGATTAAACTAGAAGGTAAAAATGATAATAAAAAGGCCCTGCATTATAGGCAACCCAACGATTAATGTGGCATAAAACACGGTTATGAGACTCTGGCCTGATAATATTCATTTTTTTTTTTTCCCCTCCAGCCACATTCTCAGTCTCACCTCCTTCATCTCCCGCTGACTTCAAAGGAATCTCTGCATGAAGAGGGAGGGTGCACAATAGAAGAATTGGCCCGATTATCCCCTTCTGTTTGGAAATGGGTAAAGATTACAGATATATTTGACTTTTTCCTGTGCTTTGGACTATATAATGTCAATTACCTCAAACAAAACTCCCTACCCAGGCTAATACACATATTTGGATTATACCAAAATTGCATAAAATTGGAAACAAGACATTAATAATAATCCATAATGGTGTAACATAACAGAATACATGTTTATTTTCATTGGCTTTAGCTGGTGCCAAAACGAAAAAGTAAATCAGTTTAGAGATTTAAATTTTATATTTATTATATCCTGATGTTCTGCTCTTCCCCCACCACTTTGGATTATGAATGAAGTAATTAAAAAGAGTACTTATTTTTTGTTCTGCTACAGCCCATTTTTGCCCCGTTAAATGTGTTTGTGTGTCTGTGAATGTGTGTGTGTATGTGTGTATTGTGTGCATTGACTATTTTAACCAAAGTGTGAAAATGAAGTTGTAATGCTAAAGACCAAAGGAATGAATTAACCCGACCCGTTAATTAAAAGACCGTGCTTGAAATATTAACCAGGAACCACTGTCGGACTTTTCATTCTCAACCCAAAATGAAAAGGCAAGCACAGTAATCCCACATCACCTCTGGAAATGATGTCAGGAAATGTTTTCTCAGAGTCAGCTACTGGTCAAGACTTACATCAAGTTAAACAAAATAATGAAGGATCAGGATTCTAGAAGGGCCAAAAGTTCGAACAGGAGACCTTTAGCCCCTCTGCCTGCAATGCATAATAATACTTCCTGTTTGTTTGATATGTGCGTACCATACCCTGAAAAAAAAAAACCCTTACAACTTTCATATTAGGGACTAAGTCCTCTGTCCCCACCCTTCCTGTTTAGGATTATTTTCCACAGAAGGGACTCAATGCAGTTTGAACTACAGAATGAATATAGCAACAAAAAGAAAAACCTCAAATAGACCAATCTGCCTAAAGCCATGTCTTATTAAACTTCCAGAATATCTGGGAGTGTCCATACTACAAAGAATTATATATAACTGTATATGAATTTAACTCAGGTTGGCTTGCAGTTTAAATATCTTTAATAAAAACTCCACTTCCCTTATGTGAGTCTAGAAAGATCATACAGTTTAAGATTCACCAACGAAAGCTTGTAGCAATAACAATAATGGGAGGCTTGACCTCTCAAGAAAGCTCTTTCCTTTTAGCCATTTCTGCCCACAAATACAGTCATCTGCAGGTAAGTAACATGTAAGTATTTTTAGCATTACTAAAAGAGTTTGGACATATATAAAACATAAAGGAATTTTAAAATTAATTGATGGTTGTGTAAGCCTCCAGCTTTAGTGGCTTGTCATTAGTTTTTCAGCCAGCGCTTGGGCATTACTTCTTAATGCCCAAGAAAATAAAGCAAGAAACTTGAACGCAAACCTTTCAACCAGGTAACTCTGGAGTTTATGAGCAACAATGAATGACGTTTCCTCAGGAAAATTGTAGAAATTATCCTGTTGCTCTTTTTATTAATCCATGCTTAACCTGAAGCTAGAAACTACGTCCCCTTTATTTCCGTCTCTAGAATTTCTATTACCAACTGTGCTGTGTCGAAGTTTATGTGACAGGCCATTTCAACACTTTTGTTTAGTTAAATAGGAGTGCATCACTTTTAAAGAAAAGCACGATTGCCAAAAAATATAAACAGCCCTAACTTTGATTAATATAAATATTTTAAAACCAGAACATTCTGTTACATCTTACAAAAACAATTCGGATGTAGCTGATGGGAAAAGAAAAAGTGCTTTCATACATTAGACAAATCCAAGGAAATACAGCTGCAGACCAAATTTTAAGTAAATACGAATTGTTTGTCTTTTCAAAGGACTGTGGTATTTACTTAAATGGAGTATTCTAAAGTACTTGATGTTTCATTAGTAAAAATGAAAGTTTTAAATATAGTTTTATTTTTGAAGTATCCCATTTAAGTTTCAAAGTCCTCTAATTTAAAAATACCATTAAAATTATTCCCCCTGCCCAGTGAGGGTTATTTGCTAATAAGCCACTGGACAAGAGATGTGTGAAGTGAATAGATGAAGAAAAACGTTGACAGCAAAAGGGAGGTCTATGGGGTGAAGTTAGTTTATTAGGCCCTGTTTGTCACGAATGGCCCTGCTGCACATATAAAAGCAAATCCCTCTACCTTAGAAGATTAATTCTGAAGGAGGCACTCTTAGGTCAAAGTATACATAAGCGTGTGCCTAATCTCAGAGAAATCAGGCTATTTTCTCACAGCAATTAAGCAGAGGTCTGGGGTTTCACCCACAGTGTATTTAAACACAGGATACAATTAAACCCCAACGTATTAATATCTTTGCTCTGCAAAATTACCCAGGAAATAGATTTTGTCCTCTTTCAAATGAAAAGCAAGTCAAGAGAATAACTTGATTCTTAGCTAAGTTGCTTGAAATAAGAGTATCATAATTTCTTCTAATTGCAAATGTCTTATAGACAGAGTTCTTACTTTACAATAGGGTTAAGAGTTATAAGCTTTCCAGTTCCGTTAATCTAAATAGCAAACCTTTAGAAGAGTGCTTGAAAACGTATTGTTTTCAAACTATAATTAAAATTCTGACACAACATATGTAAAATATCAATTCATTATAAAAATCTGAGAACTCACTATTTACCACCAACAAAATATCTTCAATGGCAAGAAGCTTTGCAACCAATGTGAAGAGTGAAAAAGAAAACGTTAATCTTAAGCAATCAAGTGTTCGGAAGGGATTGCTTTCTACAGAGGTTTTTCTTGAAATTATTTTATTCATATACTCATCTCAAAGAATGCATCTTCTAGGGAAAATTATAGCCAGTTTAAAATACTGCTTCACAAAGAAAAAATAAAAACAACAAAGCAACTTTTACTTGTACATCAGTTCCCTAAAGGCAAAAAATTTTGAATGGTATAAAAGTTATATTAAATAAACTACCACCTTTATTCAGATCTTAAAAAAAATAACCTTTCAGGTACTAAAACGTTTTTAGTACAAATATTGTTACTTCTTTGTCATCTACATATCAAGTTAATATTCCAACTTATTACCCAAACTAAATTCTTTGGCTTTTTTAGAGGATAGTAGGGAAGGAAGTTGGTTTTGGAATGGGAAAGGATATAAATCTGTAGTTTGTCATTTATATGGATGAATCAATAGTTTTTTCTTTTATATAAAAGTTTCTAGCAAGATAGTTGTTGGTGTACAGCACAACAGAATATCCAGTAAGAAATCTTTAACCCATGACACATGGGGGATGTTCTTATATATTAATGAAACTGAAAGAATGAAGCAAAATAGGATGAATCAGATGTGGGAGAGAGTGTATTGTGTGTTGTGGGTTGGGGCAGGCTGTGTGGTTGCCGACATGTTTTCCCATCTAACACTCCATTGTTGCTTTTAAGAGGAACTGTGTACCTAAGGTAAAGTGCACAAGGCGATGGGTCTTTGAAAGCACACTATAACTATAAATAGTTTGGGCAATTTTTTGATGTGTGGTGGGATATGTGAGGAGGCATGCCATCTGAATTTTATGAAGGATTGTTTTAATAGGACCAATGACTTTAATAGTACTCCTTGCTGACATCACTGGCAAATTGGTCTATTCTGTAACCTTTAAAATTGCAGCATATCCCAAAATGAGTTACTTATTAAACAAATGTTCTTTTTCGGAGTGCAACCGACCTTTAAATGATTATTTCTCAGCACTTGCAACAAAGAATCTCACCTCTCACCTTTATACTTTGGATGCTACAGTGAGTGAATTCATAACCTTTTCACAACATATAAGGAACGTGCAACACAACATGGAATGACAATCATGAATGAGCACTTTTTCTTTTAAAGGGGGAGTCTTATTACTTATAATTATTAAATTATGGCAATACACAGAAGCCATGCAAAAGTATAAAAATAGTTATTTTGATCAATCTGCAATCATTTTAGAAAATATTAACTCCAAGAACACCAAAGAATTATTTACTGCTAGTGACAAGTTTCTACAAAAGTTTTCTCCCTTTAAGTTATTTTTTATTTTTATTTTTTGAAACAGGAGTCTTACTCTGTCTCCCAGGCTGGAGTGCAGTGGCGTGGTCTCTGCTCACTGCAACCTCCACCTCCCGGGTTCAAGCGATTCTCTTGCCACAGCCTACCAAGTAGTTGGGATTACAGGTATGCGCCACCACACCTGGTTAATTTTGTATTTTTAGTAGATACAGGGTTTTGCCATGTTGACCAGGCTGGTCTCAAACCTCTGACCTCAGGTGATCTGCTCGCCTTGGGCTTCCAAAGTGCTAGGATTATAGGCGTGAGTTACTGTGCCTGGCCTCTTTGCCCTTAACTTGAGGTAGGGGTGTGTGTGTGTGTGTGTGTGTGTGTGAGTGTGTGAGTGTGTGCGTGTGCTTGTGTGTGTGTGGTGGGGGAGGGGTAATTAATACTGTATTTAATTGAAAAAATTTTGTCTTAAAAGTTTAGGCACTTATGCAATATTTGTAGGCAATTTGATTTAAACCTACATGCAACTACCACAGTACCCCTTTCCACTAACCAGAAGGAAACACTTTAAAACTCCAGAAGTATTGATGAAATATATATTGTGTAATGTTAGAGATTCTGAGATTGTGCTTTCCTCAGAAACACACACATTTGTAAAGATGAAATGAGTATAATCAAGTCATGGTTATCCTTAATTAAGTGGAGATGGTAATTGTAAACTTTATTCCTTAGGAATCAAATCAAATCTAACACATATTTAGAAGAGCTAATGCTTTCTGGGATCTTTTTACAATAGTAAAGATATCCACATTACTGTAAGTCCCAATGGCCTTTTCTTGAGCAGATAACCTAGTTTACACTTTAGTAGCTCTGCTGAATCTGATAAAGATTTCATTAGCTTAAACATTTTCCAGCTTAAATAAACTGATATTCCAATCTTGAAAAACTCCAAGGAAAAGTTTTTGATTTAAAGGATTAAAACACTTTTAATAGGCTAGTAGTTTCTACTTTACATACATTTTACTGTAACATTAATGTACAAATACCTGCTTATGTTCAAGAATAAACTTTTTTTCTTTCAAAGCTGACCTTATTTGTAAAATACTGTTTTAGAAAGGTGTTGGAGTGACTCATAAAATATTTAAATATCAACCCTCTACAGAATAAAAAGGCATTTTTCACTTTTGTGTTCTCTTTTTTTCCCCCACATCTTTTACAAAGGGAGCGTATTGGAATGAATTACAGAGAAATCTGAGAAAATTTTTCTTAAATAATGAAAAATAATTGTTTGAAAGGAATGTTCACTCACAGTTTTCTTTCTGGCTCTGACTTGGTAATGTTTTGTAAAGCATGAGGGCAGCCACAAGCCTTCAGCGGAGAAATCAAAATTAATGTCCTTTGGAAACATTGGGCTCTAAAAAGAAAAAAAAATAATAACAGAGATATGACATACTTGGCTCCCTTTAGTTTAATTTTGAGAAAGGCAAATCAGTTATTATACTGGCATGTAATCACAAAGAAAAATGCACAGACTTAAGAGTAAACCGACTCGTTGTCAAGACTTCCAGGGTCTTTTTCATTAATTATGGTGGCTGCTGACAAACAACAGAAGGAAATCAACAATGCTGGATAACATAATCATCAAGAGCTTCTATGTCTGTAAGCCATTTACATTCTTGACATTGAATATTTATAGTGAGTGATACTCCTTTAACATAGACCATATTTCAGCTCAGCTCTCAGCACTCCTGACCTTTTTCATACCCACATTCCCCTTGCCTTCATCAAGGCTGCCTCCTCAAGCATCATGCCTGTTGGAAAACTGGGCACCCAGCGTCACTGGCAGTTTCTCAAGTGCCCACTCATTTTTCAATACCCCTTTTTTCTTTTAACACAAGTTCAGCATCCATATACTATCTGCCCTTTCACAGGGAGCCCCCAAGACACAGTTGTGTTTATTTTGCACTTATCAATACAGTGTAAATCAGCATGGGCTTCCCTCCTTGGGGTTAGTGAACCTACCTTGTCTGTGAGCACAGACAGCACTTTGGTCACAGATGTGACTGGTTAACTGTACAAGCAAGGAGGATAAATCCACATCACAATACTTCATTCACCAAGGAAACCTGCAGTGGATTACGGCTTCTCTATGGTTAAGTCTGGTCTTAATTTACTGCTTTTATTCAGTTTTCAACCACAAACGATCCCCTTATGAGGCATTCACTATGTAGAATTGACAACTCTTTTTATCTACTTGAAAAATATTTTTGTATAATAATTTATGGTTACAAAATATTTTAAGCAGTTTGAATAGTTATATTCTTTCCATGCTTAATGATGCAATATCCCCTGTAAAAATGGAATGCCAGGCAATCTGGTAATTTTACATACAGTATTTATAACAACAGAGCAATTTGGCCATATAGAAACACAAATTTTAAAAAAGCTGTGCATATTTCATAGGAAGTCTTTTAAAGACTGTTTTAAAGCTCTTAAATTGCATCTCAGGAGAAAATCAGAGTTGAGAACAGTGTCTAAAGGCCCTATATATGGGTGAAAAAATAATTTTGGCAAGCAGTGTATTTTATTTATGGGTTATTATGCTTAAAATAGCATATTTTGAACATACTTCAGAAGGAAAAAAAGCTATAGATTCCTCTGAAGACACAAGGGAGCATTCATATGCTGTTTATATTTTATACATGAAACCAAAATGTGTGGGTAGGTTTGTACTTTTTCACCATCAAATATATTCTCTTAATTTATATTCTGAATTAATGCTGTCTTTAAAAAATCCATTTGAAGATGCTCACTATTATTGGGCATGGAGTTGTTCTCGAGATCTGATTGCCAGTAACTGGAACTACTCTAGAAATCCCCGATAGACTGAAAACACATAATATACCTGTAATAAGGAGCAAGTGCTAGCATCAGTTTGCCATTTTAGATGCACATTTCCTAGTACTGCCAAGCAGTGATCCTGTAACTGGAAACGGAAACCATGTAAATAAGATGGAATATATTATATAAATGGAGACAATGGAAGCAGTGTGGTTGATGTTCTTTGAGATGATAGCGTCCCTTTTGCATTACTTTAGATAAACCATAGGTACACAGAGATTTATAAGTTTCCCCTTGGCAGAATTTGAGCACTTTCAGACTCATTGATAGTAAGGGATTCTTCCCATTGCAGAATGAACTCCCCACAGGTAAACAAAGGAAAACATTCAACTGAGGGACTAGCTGTGTTTTCCTCATTAGCGGCTACACTGTCTTGAGCAGGGAATGAGTGTTTGGGGGAAAAGCATCCTTGGCATTAATAAGAAGGAAAGGACATTGCTTTTACAAGGAGGAACACTTTGTATGATTTTTCTAAAACATCTCTCTTCAAGTGCCATATGTAAATCATATTTAAAAAAAAACCAAATTATGCTTGTACTTCAGGGGGGGACTACATAAACGTACAATAGAAAAATAATGAACTATAGCACTTTGGTTAGTTAACCAATGATTGCATCTTTATGGACTCAGATACTGTTTGAGTTGCATCATAAAAACAGGTGGGGTTTGTTGTTGTTTTCATTGGTTTGAAATTTTGCTCAAATTAAAAAATAATTATTATTATTGTTATTTTAGAACTTGGAGTAGTCCGACTTTTATCTGGTAGCTACATTTCATTATCTTAATAGATGTTCTAATGAAGGTGTAAAAGAAAAGGTTAGAAAGGAGATAAATTAGGCAGCGGTAGCATCAGATTCAAATGCCACTTAATATAATCCCTAAATCATTGATATTAGAATTGTTTCATTAACAATATTACAACAACCCTATGTTCAAACACATTAAAATATAGATAAGTACAACTTGAGTAACGGATTCTGGAAGTTAGGAATTAGGACGAAGGTGATGAACTAGACTTGTCTGTCTATTCAAAAATAGTTTCTAATCACTAGCCATGGATCAGTGAACAATAGATTCTCTAGGAATATTTGGTACATTCTCTCTGACCTTCCTATACCTGTGTACCTGGATACCAGTCTCATTTTTCTTCCTCTTCCTGCCAGGCATTACATGTGAGGTAAGAGTGGAAGCGGTCATTTAACAATCAATTTCCCCTTTGTATAACCATTACAAAGCTATCCAAACTAACTAACTTGTTGTTTTCTAAGCCACTGTGCAATTTCAAGGTTTTCATGGTGCTTAAAATATAATACCCTGTGTCATTTATTTCTTGAAGTGAAAGCTAGTGCCAGCCTTTGGAATTCATGTAAAACAAGTGGTTCAATATGGTTTGAAGAGAGAATGAAAACTCAATAAGCAATTAACCTACTTTAAATGCTTTCCTAATGATTTGGACCTTTTTTTACTGATTTTTTAAAAAATCCAGATTTATTCAAAAGAAAATAAAATTAAACATAGATCCAAATTTTTGTATAGCATATTTGTTAGAGTGAAACCCACATACACAGTGAGTCAGGGAAGACTGAATATTTAAATAATTTGAAAATAAATATGTGTCTGGTTGAATAGTAGCAACTTGAATTTTTTGCCTAGTGCTTTGAAACTATGGGAAATACTTGAAATGGGAAACTGGATACATGAGTATAGAGAAGGGGCTAACTTCCTAACAATAATCATGTGAGTGATGCTTGGTTTGGGAAAAGAAATGGTCCTGTCTGTCTGCTGATTTGCAGAAGCTGAAGCTTAAGAGTCAGGACAAGCCAGAAGCATCACTGCGACTCCAAGGCACAGCTACAAAACAGAGCTGAGTCTGGTTGGTATGTCTGCCTGTCAGGGTATCACCAAGGAACCCAGCGAGACATTAGAGAAAACTCACCAGCAATTGTCATATTGTCTGAGAGACAATGCACACACAGAGAAGGCCTTTGTGGGAAAACCACGTGAAACATACAGAATTAAGATCTAAGGTAGAAGGACTCAAGGAGTCCAAGAGTAGAAGGGGATGAAAGAAAGGACTGCATCTCAATAGTGAGTGCGGCCAAGAGAACTGGAGCCCAGCACGGATTCATGCAGGATATCAAGAGTCGAGTGCTACAGACGAAAAGATCATGGCTTTACCAACTCAGCAGAGATAGTGCCTCTCCCTCAGTCAGCAGTGTGGTGCAGGGCACAGATGACAAGTCCAAAGAGAGGAAAATCAATGAAAGGTTGAAGAGTTACCAGAGTAGAATTAACCGGGACAGTAATAGAGTCAGAAAGCTTGCTCTTGAGTAAACGTGGAAGGATTCTCAGGAGCTTCTGCAAGCAAGGAAACTTCAAGAGATTCTGCTTGTAGCAAAAGGATAACCATGCCTGAAAGGACGCACATGGGATCCAACAAGATGACGTCTATATCCAGGACTAGGACTGAGACTGAGATCATATCTTTCATTTCTTAGTGAGAAAGTACTGGAAGTTAGAGAGAAACTTATAATAAACTTTAACAACAACTCATAAAACTTATACAATAAGTATGATAATTACACATACCTATATAGATATACATTTATAAGTGCAAATGCCCAAATTAATTCCTTGGTAAACATATTGCTTTACCCAAATTTTTTAGTTAAGAAGAACACTGGTTGCTAACGTTGCAAGCTGCAGAACGCTTACTCTGGTGCCATGTGGAAACACCTGAAATGTGGATGTGCCGAACTAAACAGCGCATCACATTTTTGGTACCTAGCAAAGGCTGACCCTGATGGAATCTGCTGCACACCGGTAACCCAGATAAGTACTACATGCCTATCTTCTGAATGGGGGTAGTCTCTGATTCGAGTATTGCCAAGTAACCCAATTTTAGAATAGCACAAGTTTTAATTATATGTTTCATTTAACTGCCACCTGTCCTTGGAGGCTGTCATTAAAATCTAAAAAGCTATGATGTGGGAACTATTATTATTTATGATTTATAGGGAAGCAAAAATAAATAGAGAAAGAAAAAAGAAAGCAGAAAGGCTGAGAGGTTTAGAGAAGGGGTAGAAGTGGAAGACTAAAAATTCTACTGCTGAAAAAGAGCAACGTTTTAATTACCTAGAAAAAAGATAGAAAACAAAAATTCAGATCATCGAGTTTTTGGTGTTTGAGGTATGAGTTTAGTAAACACCCACTTCACACACCACTTCATGCTGTGTGTAGGACACACCCCTCTTTTCCTGGGTAAACTGAAAACAAAAATCTCCTGAGTAAAATGCTTAACCCTGAGAATGAGATTTTGTACAATAAGTTCCATCGATTTTTAAGTCCCATACTATTTCATCTGTTGAAGAATGAAATTCTGAAGAGGGAAGGGGTTGCGACATAGATGAAACATAAAGGATAATATGTTGTTAAGATGTTAAGTCGTGGGTATGTGTGTTTTTTTTTAATACTACCCTGTTTAGTATAAATTTGGAATTTTCCATACTAAAAAGTTAAAAGAAGTTTAATTTAGAGAAGCATTCAGACACGAGTGCATATTTATTTGGGTACATTAATTCATTTTATACTGTAAAATTTGGCCATAAACACAAAAACAGAACATCTTATATTAATTAAATTATATGACTATATTTACATTAATGATCTCACTTTAACTATACCAACTTCTCCCAAAACCGGGAAACAAAAAAAATCTGTATATATTTTTCTAGCCTCTGCATTTACAAGCAGGCATTTTATAACAGTCCTGGGTTTCTAGACTAAATGCCAAAATATGCTTCCCGTTTAGATCAAATTCAGCTTTAACTAAAAATAATTAGCCCTTGCTCCTAATTCTAATGGAAATGTAAGATTCTTAACTATTCAGTGATAGTAGCACTGTTAGATACTGCTGCTAACAGTGACTTATATGAAATAATTAGCAGACTGTTTCTCTTGTGGGTACGTGCAAAATTTGTCCT
Organism: Ateles fusciceps; assembly: GCA_036589455.1. Taxonomy (NCBI): domain Eukaryota; kingdom Metazoa; phylum Chordata; class Mammalia; order Primates; family Atelidae; genus Ateles; species Ateles fusciceps. The sequence goes on from JAZHEH010002780.1 coordinate 4,205,246, forward strand.
AAACCAAAGGCAAAACAATAAAAATGACTGCTTTTTAACCTTTCCTTGAATTTAAATTAAAAAATGTGTACTGGAACTACACATTAATAAGACCTATTAAGCTTAGAAGAATATTTTACATTCATCTGTACTTCATCAGACAAGTTCATGACCTCAGTAGAATGACTATAGCTCCTGCAATTTTAAAACTGGCATAGGGGAAGACACAAAGTATTATTTTATAATCAGAAAATTTTACTAGAATTGACGTAAACAAGAAAACACACTTCGGCATTGAGTATGTGTTTTGAAATTAGTCCAGACAAAACTAAAGGTATTGGATGGATTGACTTTTAATCCTCTAGCTACTTTAAACAGAAGCAACTAAAGAGAGCTAAGTATAATGCCATAGTTTTATGCTTAAGGTAGGAAATTTAGGCACTAGCCTTTACTTTGCAGCTGGAAGTACACACGGAGGGGGAGTTAGGAGCCTTATTTCACAGTATTCTAAGTTATCTGGTGATGACAAAAGTATATAATGTTTCTCACTAAGATTTTTGTTTTCCTCGCTAAACGGCATCCATTTTGGAAGTTTCCTAATGTTCATTTTTGTCCTGCCTTTCCCCAAGTTTCCTGTTGAACGACATTGTGTGAAAGCTGTTACTATTCAGGCTATTGCTGCTAGTGAAGGTCCCAGGAAAGCAGTGAAATGAGTCCAGTTGCATCTCCACCACGCAGCCTGAGAAAATTTTATCCACAGAGCTGATTCATGCTACTTCTTTGGATCTGCTACTTGCAGCACAATAAGGTATGAATGAAATAAGCACTCAGCAGCTGAATGCCCTTAAAGACCACTTGGGAACTTTATTTGGTGCCAAATAAAGTGACCTGCCAGTGTCAGCTGCGGGAAGCATATTGTACTGGGCTCCGCAGTCTGTCCCCGTTGCCCATTCATTTCTGAAGAAATTTTCAGGTATTGAATTTTAATCCATGATGCCCAATTATAATTTGGGACCCTTTTACACTAGAGGCTGGGTTTCACCCCATTTGGCAATTAAGTCAGAGCTGCCTAATACATGATTTTAATTTCCGGAAAGCAGGTGCTTCCTTGGTCAGTCACCAATCTCTGATTTTTCCTTCTTCTGCAGCTTAAACCATTTTCATTTTCATACCCCCCTCCCCCACCACCCACTTCTGTAAGTATTCACTGAATGTTAGATGGTTTTCCTGCTTAAGCCTATAGGAATTCCCTTAGGCTTCTTTTGAAAGTACTTATAACTTTAAAAAAAATTTCATTTGTAGGTGTCTGTTTCATATCCACTTTGTAATAACTTACTATAATGCTTTTTCAAGTAATCTGAATAAAGGCATGTTTACAACATTTTCTAACCCTGGCAATTATGAAGCAGACGCCCCAGGAATAGTTACTGTCTGCATTTACTTTCTTTGTCTCCTATTTTTACCAATTCAATTAGAGACTTCTCTAACAATTGAAAAACCCTTGTCGTCTGAATCTTTGAGACTATGTGTCTTCTCTAACCAGTATTTAATCATATAAAATAAGACTTGGTAGATCACCTTATAATAAGAGAAACTCAAATATAAGGATTCAAATATGAGGTGCCTGATTTGGAGGCAAATGTCGCACAAGCCAAATCCTATCTAAAAAGTTCTCCTCCACACACATGCACTACTTGGTGTAGTCTTATCTTTCAAAACTACTTTGTACAGGATGGAGCCAGTATCAGTAGAGCCAGTAGAGAGTTTGTGCCAGTAGTGGACAGCTTCTTTATCCCTTCCATTGCTGTGAATGAGCTGTCTACTTCACTATTTCCATTCCCACACATGACTTGTAAAATACTATTGCAATATTATTGCTGGGATGGCTATTAGTAGGGTTAAATTTAAATCTTTGATGATCATAGACAGACCTCTGTCATTGATGAGGAGGTGAGTAAAAGGGAGAGAAAGCAACAAAACAGAGTGGAAAAAGGGAAAAAAAAGTTATAAAGACATAAGGAAAGGAAAAAAAGAGGAAGGGGAAAAAAGAAGGTGCCTAAATTGGGGACACCAGTTTGCTTCATTTGCTCATCTTTTGGCTGTCCTCTGCAGGCTAAGATCACAGATTCCTCTGCTTCCTATCTGGACTCTCCTGAATGCAGTCACATAATTAGCCAAGGATTAGCAAAACCTGAGAGCCTTTAATGGGAGCCCAGGGAAATGCTTCTTTTAAAAAGAACAAATCAACTAAATTCTGAATTTGAAAGATAGGAAATTAGAGAGCTTTGCAAAAGTACTCTGTTGCCTAACAAAATGATTTATTTAATATTTCCCTTAAAGAGTTAGCCCTCCTAGATTATAATGACCATGATTTGATTAAAACATGTGAAATTGTTGTTGGTAATTGTTCTCAAAGTATATTTGGTAGTATTTGTCAAATGGCGTTCCAATAAACATTCATGTCCTACTAGATATTAAGTGATGGTTTCTTTAAAAAGCATGCCCTTATCAAGTACATTTGAAAACACAGCAAATCATATTTGCCCTCTGAGTGACTCACAATGCTTATTACCATATTGTAAGTTCTGAAAAGTTCTACAGTGAAAAAAAAATCTGTTTAATTTTGTTGAACCCAGCATTTTGCAAAATAATTTCGCCAGGAAACTTTTTTCTCCTTAAGCCACTTTAGTAATTTGCATTTTCTGTAATACAGTTATAAAGCAGTGTATTTCAGTAATGATGTTTATGATTTTGTTGTCTTTACTCTTGTTTTGAAAAGTAGAAATAGTTAAAATGCACAGTAAGTGTTATCTTTGGGACCTGTAATATTAAAGTTTAATAAGTCTGTTTAATGTGAAGTTAGTAAACTTGGACATGAGCTTTGTACCTTATGACACTGTGCATTTTTACCATGCCTGTTTACTTTTCTGTATCCCCCATCAGCCTCCAAGCTGCTTAAAAACAAAATCCATGTTTTGTTTTCCATTGTTTCTCTGAGAACTTTCCCTAGTGCTTGGCACATTGTAGGTGCTCAAGAAATAAACGAGTAAATATTTGTTTGGATGAGTGAATGAACACTGTAGTAGATATAATAAAAGGTTTTAAGCCATAGATATAACCACATTAAAATGTGGGTTTAAAAAAATAATGCTTGGCCTCAAAGTAAAATAACTGCAGTAGAAGTGAGAATGAATACATGGAACTCATCGTTAATAGATTTGTCAGAGGCCAATACATTCCTCACCAATTACTCTATTGTCTGATGCTTCATTGCTCCTGTTAGCCAGTCTATTTGAAGTCACTGTTCATTCTATTCTATAATTTTTCAATTTGTTTTTAAGTCTTTATATCTTCAATTATCTTCCAATAACTATTTCTTACCTGCTATTTGCTTTTTGTTGGATGACATCTTAAAAGCAAAAGTGACAGTGAACTTCGTATATCATAAGATGCTCTGAAAATCTTATTGATGAGATAAGAAAAGGCAGCAAAGGCTGGGGGGTTGTGGAGCATGTGGAAATTCATTCAACAAATATTTATCCAGTGCCTGTTTTGTGTTCGACACAATGTATAAAGTCTAGAGAATTCAAGGTCAGTCAAAAATATGAAGTATTCATAATACAGCCAGAATTAAGAATTATCAAAATTTTATCCCCCCCAATTCTGTTTATTTTCTAGAATGACTTAATATCTTTAGAGTGATGATTTGATGTGTAAAATTTTTGTCTTATCTATTATTCTCTGCTTTTACAGAGCTTATCTTTTCTATCTTGATGATGCTGTCAGCTTTCCTAAAGTTGTACAATATTTTATGGGCCATATATATATATGTATATATTTAGCTGGAGTCTTGCTCTGTCTCCAGGCTCGAGTGCAGTCGGATGATCTTGGCTCCCTGCAACTTCTGCCTATAAGATTCAAACTTGCCATGTATGCAATAATCCTGCATGCAATAATCATGCAATAATCCTGCATGATCTGCACAGGTACCCCAGAACCTAAAGTACAATTAAGAAAAAAAGATTCAAGCAATTCTCACACCTCAGCCTCCGAATTAGCTGGGATTACAGGCACCTGCCCTCACACCTAGCTAATTTTTGTATTTTTAGTAGAGACAGGGTTTCACCATGTTGGCCAGGCTGGTCTCGGACTCCTGACCTCAGGTGATCTGCCCACCTTGGCCTCCCAAAGTGCTGGGATTACAGGCATGAGCCACCATGCCAGGCCTGGCCTACTGCATATATTTTAAAATAAAGTTTTGTTAGAATACAGCCATGCCTATTCACTTAATATTGTTTATGACTGCTTTGATGTTCCAACAGCAGAGTTAGATAGTTGCAACAGGGACTGTCTGGTGTACAGCTGAAATATTTACTATCTGGATCTTTACAGAAGTAACGTGCGAATGTCTTGCCTAGATAATGCTTGGTAATTTGTACTAGAGAAAAATGGTAATTTGAGTGAGAACAAAATGATTGATGACTGAAAAAAATTAAAGATCTCTCTTTGGACATGATTTTGTTTCTATATTTGAATATGATGTAAATATTATTCTAGGAATTATTATCCAATAAAAGTAATATTCAGACTGGCACAGTGGTTCATGTCTGTAATCTCAGTACTTTGGGAAGCTGAGGTGGGCGGATCACCTGGGGTCAGGAGTTCGAGGCCAGCCTGGCCAACATGGCGAAACCCTGTCTCTACTAAAAATACAAAAATTAGCCTGGTGTGGTGTCACATGCCTGTAGCCCCAGCTACTTGGGAGGCTGAGGCATGATAATTGCTTGAACCTGGAAGGCAGAGGAGTGCAATGAGCAAAGATTGTGCCACCGCCCCACTCCAGCCTGGGCGACAGAGTGAGACTCCATGCCAACAAACAGACACACACACACAAACAAATAAACAAGCAAAGAAATGTAATATCCTCCATGTTAAAGATCTGAATGAGTAGCAATTAGAGTTGGATATAACTTTTCAGTGCTGTTCCTTCATTCAATATCTGTAAGTACAGACGAAAAACCCCAAGAATGTCTAACTTTTCTAATAATATATTTTATGCTGGGAACATAGCCAGATTCCAAGATGGTCCAAGTGATCCCTGATTCTTGATACTCACTTCCTTGTGTAGTGTCACCCTACAGAGAATAGGGCTGATTTGTGTAACCAATAGGATATTGCAGACATTTTACGGTGACTTCTGTTTGGCTTTGAAAGAATCAGTTATGATATGTTGAGAGGACACTCAAACAGCTCTTTGGAAGGGTCCATGGAGAAAGAAACTGAGCTTTCTGCCAACAGCCAGGGAGCAACTTAGGCACCTTTCCAATATCCGCGTGATTGAGGAATCTTAGAAGCATACCTTCACGTCCCACTCAACCTTTAGATGGCTGAAGTTCCTGCTAACATCATTTTCAGTTTAATTTTAAATTTTGAATTAAATTTATTTTTAGAGACAAGGTCTGGCTCTGTCATCTAGGCTGGAGTGCAGTGGCACAATCATAGCTCACTGCAGCCTTGAACTCCCAGGCTTAATCCTCTCACCTCTGCCTCCCCAGTAGTTGGGACTACAGATGTGCACCACCATGCCTGGCTGAGTTTTTTTCTTTTTTGTAGAGACTGAGTCTCATTAGGTTGACTAGGATGGTCTTGAACTCCTGGCCTCATGTGGTCCTCCTGCCTCAGCCTCCCAAAGTGCTAGGATTATAGGAGTGAGGCACTGTGCCTGGCCTACCTGCTGACATCTTGATGACAATCTCCTAAGAGACCTTGAGCCAGAACCACCCACCTAAGCCACTCCTCAATTCCTGACTCAGAATCTATGGTAATAAAACTTTACTATTTTAAGCTATTAGTTTTTAGAATAATTGTTATCCAGCAATAGACAACTAGTATGAGTGTGGGTGTGTTTGAACACTAGATCTACCACTTGCTAGGTGTGTGACCCTGGGTATATTAATTTATCATGTAACTTAATTGTCTCATCTACAAAAATGGGGAAAAAATTGTCTCTGTCTCACAGTGTTGTGGGGAATTCAATGAGATGATGAATGAAGAGACTTTCTAGCATCTAGTAATTGCTAAATAAACAATTATTCACTTTTAATTATTATTAGAACTGAATGCCAGTACCCACCTAATAATTTCTTCAAACCTTTTATTTGAGTGTGGGCAGGGGGTGATGAGGTAGGGAACTAAGGGACTATATAGAGGAAATTTAAATAATTTTTATCCTACATTTTAAAGTTTATAAAATTTGGAAGACTTAAGTTGAATGTGATAGGTCAGCAATGCAAGTAATGAAGAGGCTATTGTCAGTCTACCTAAAACTAGGACTATATTATTACTACATAATACTATGTTTTAACAGTAGAGGATGGAGAACAGGCTGCTATCTAAGACATAGGTAAAAAATGTTCTTGGGTAATCCTAGCCACAAATTTTAAAAAATGAATTGAATAATTCAATTTTTGGTCTAATTTGCTAAAGCCTAAACCATACATATCGTTTTTTGGTAAAAATAAAAGATAAATAGCAAAATAATATGATTCTTTGCAGATTGTTTGAGTTATCTAACCCTTCTTTAATCCCAGGGATTATTGAACAAAACCAACGTTCATTCAAAAACACTTACAAAATCTGTTGTGGATTACCAATATCAGCAGCTAAACCTGTTTCAAATTTATTGCTTTCATTCAGGTTAAATAATAAAAGGGTCCATTTGTCCTGCCACATGTATATACACGAATTTAGCTTTCATCATTCTCTACAAGTTTAATCCAGTGATTTATGTTTTTTAACGCATATTCAGAGAATCTGTTGAAGAAACTCATCCGGGCAGACAGAGGAGCTAGATGGGATTAATAGGATGTGTGCAGGATTTAAAGCTGGTTGACTCAGTTCAGAGTAAGTTAAAAAGAGAAAAAGAATATAACACCGTAACCCTCCTTGAGGTTCTAATCATTTAAATGACTTTAGCAAAAGAGAACAGGCTAAGGTCAAGAAAGTTCAGAGACAATGATCCCTCTTTCTAGAAATACGTTGCATGGCAAAAAAGCCATTCCTTCAGTTTTCTTTTTTTAACAGTGGAAAATACTACCATAACATTTTTTAAAGAGAAAACCTGCCTTCTATTTTAGCCATCATGTTAATGGTTAATTTTGAGGTTTCAGAATTCTAGATTTTCTTTTCGAAGCCATTGTATTTCAACATACAACAGAAAAAATTAGAAAAAAATGGGCAAGCCGACTTAAAAAGAAAAGTATTACAGTGATGCAATACATGTAAGCTCTCAGATACAAAGAAATACTATGACTTATCTTGTTATTTATGACTTTGAACATTTAAACACATTCAGTTTAAGTCTTGCAGGAATAAACTATTGGAATCACAGAGGGAAAAATATCTTTTTCCCAGTAGAGTGAAGCCCATTCCACTCTATCAGCTAGTTTTGTTTCAATAATATTTTAATTTTTACACACATTAAGAACTCCCTTTCATAATCCTGTTTGGTTTCGTGTAAAAAGCATTTTAACAAAAATGCTCTTTTCCACTTACTTCATTCCAAACACAGAGGACAAATGGGGACTTTATAAGTATATTTTAGTGCTCCATTGGACCCAATATATAATTCTCAGTATTGCCACCCCTAATTTTGCTGTAACTTTCATGGTTTAATAGAACATCTTGGGCCATGAAGTGTTTTGTGTTCATTAACTTTTAAAGAGGAAGATAAGTTCTATCTTATTTTCAGCATTTGGGATAGAATGTCGAGTGCCCTGCGTATTTTCCTGATTCTATCCATGACAGAGATTATAATAAGGACACACAAATGGGAGGTAGAATTCAGTGCTGTACAGTAGAACTTTCTGCGGTGATGGAAATGTTTTACATCCGTGCTGTCCAATGCTGTAGTCACCAACTGTATGTGGCTGCTGCACACCTGAAATGTGGCTAACACATTTTGCTTATTTTAATTCCTTTAAATTTAAAGAGGCATATGTTGCTAGTGACTACCATGTTGAACAGTGCAGGACTAGATAATTTATGACTAGATTTTAAAAAAGAAAAGCTGATTCTACAGCAATTGATTATCTTAGCTGTTAGCTCATACCACTCTGATCCCCACATTGTTAATAAGGTCTAAAAATATCAATCTCTATGTTATTTTTAAATAAGTTGAGTATACTAGAGAATGTCTGCCCCTAGAAGTAATTTGCATATATAGGTACTACGAGATTTATTTAGCTAGTTTGTGAAAAGTTGAGCCGCTCAGATGAAATTTAAATTTACTTGTTTCAAATTTATGATTTATTAATATAATTGAATGTCTTTATTGCCTTAACACCATGATTAATTATGAAATTTCTTCAAATGGAAGTATCAAGAATTATTTTCAGAATAAAAAAATGCTATCAGATAATTTCGTATTTATATAAAATAAGTGAAATATTTTAAGGATAACATTTAGCTTAATAGAATCACCAGCTAGGCTCAAAGAAATCACACTTTTCCTGTTCTTTCTTTCTTAGGCTTTCTTATAATGCATATTCATATTTGCCAAGAGCAGAGAGAAGCTTTGTCCCAGGCGAAATATACCTGGGAGATACTTAATATCATATTATCTTAAATATTGCCTACATGATGATTTCAGTTCCAAGTAAGTCTGTGGAATAGAGTTCCATGTAAAGTAGGGAGGAAGACAGAACATAACGCATGCAAAATTTTCAATAGACTCCTGCATTTTCAGAGTTGGCTAGAGTTTGACTTACTATGTTAATTTACATTTTAACCATATTACTCAAGTATAAATCATCACTTTATTATTTTCTGGTCTCAACTATGATGTACTACCCTAAGATTATGAACAGGCCATTTGGATTCAGGTTTTGCTTATTTGTTTGATTCTAGTTAGATGGGTAATACCATTATTATCTGCTGTTATTTTAAAACTATGTGTTTGACCAAAACTAATCGGGAACAAACAAATGGCAACCAATACATGTTTGTGGGAATAGGATTATTTTCAAAGTTTGTAGAACACCCTGGAATTTCCTTCTTATAACTCTCTGTATGAAAACTCCTTGTTTCGTTTGTTTGAATTTATAGACATATTACCAAAAATAGAATATACGCTTTCTGTACTCTAAATTCTGTATTTTCTTTCTCCACTTATAGTTCTCTACAAATTACTCCTCTGCTTCTGTACCTCTCTGTAAAGCTGCAATATCTTAACTATTCCAGTCCCAAATCTATTCCACACAGCCTGTCAATCACATCACCTTCCAAGGTACTTCACTGCACACAAATCAAGTTTGAGTCGTCTACTTCTAATCAATAGAGCCTTATAGATTGTTTTAGTGTACCTAAATCACTTCCCAGAAAATATCTCGCCATCTCATTTCTAATGGGAAAACATCAGATGCGATTTCAATCTGGGCCACTAAGGAGAAAGGCTAATGTGCTTTTCTGGTCCATCAGGGGCCTAAACTCCATGTAGTTCTTACACGATATGAGAAAATGTTTTCTCTCAAGTCAAAGACACACACACAACAGGAACATTTTAACTAGGGGCAGTGTGAAATGAGGGAAGATGGCTGAAGGAAGCGCATGCTGCCAGAAGTTTTCACCACGGCAGAAAGCTTGTGCATGGCCTCAAAACCTCTGCGGCGTGGTCAAGGCAAGCAGTTCAAAAACACAAGTGCCTCTTTGAAACAAAACTGCCTGGAAATCCTTTTTCTTCTCTTTAGTAAATCAACAGCAAATGTGGCTACTAATGGTGCTTTGAATACTGTAACAACACAGTTTATTCATCATCCATATTACGAAGATATTTATCGCTCTAATAAGATAGTTAAATAGCATGCTAAGTGCTGTTCTTAACATTCTATCCTGTTCTGTACCTAAGGAGAGTACAGACAAAATTTGTATTTATATGTTGCACTTTCTAGCTAACACAACACTGCCATATACTTCATTTTATTTAAACTTCATAGTAGCACTATGTCCCTGAATCACAAGCAGGAAACTGAGGCTCTGACAGGTTAACAGCCTCAGTTGCCTCTGTTCAAACAGCTATTGTCTTTGAGATGTATCTGTAAATGCGGTCAGAAGATTTCAGAACCCATCTTCTTACCATTATAATATATATATAAATAGTTATTTACATCCCCTGACTTTTTTGATATTTGAAAAGAAAATTTAATTCTGAAAGAAATTAATTTTATGCTAGATGACTTGTTATCAGAATTACAGCTTCTCTCAGGCAGTGCTGGAGGTTGGCATGCTTATTCTGGCTAATGTTAGGCTCTGCCTGAATAAGGATAGAGGCTACCGAAAGACATTCATTTAGGCAATTTTCTGGAGTCAGACATATAGACTAGCATCAACTGAACATAGTCCTCAATATCCTCTGAGAACACTTGACTGTGGTGGGCAGCCTCTCAGGTGGCTCCCAGTGATTCTCTCCTCTTGGTATCCATGTATAATTCTCTTCCCTTGAGCATGGGCTGGACCTAGTGACTTGCATTTTTCTAATGAACAGAATATGGCAAGAGATGAGATGTCACTTCTGAGATCAGACTGTAAAAAGTCTGGCTTCTGTCTTGTCCACCCTCACTTGCGCTCTTCCTTGCTCATCCTGATGGAATCTAATGCCATTCTCTGGGTTGTCCTGAGGAAAGGCCCATGTGGCAAGGAACTGAGGGAGGCTCCAGCCAATGGATAATGAGGAAATGAGACCTTCAGTCAAACAACCCACGAGGAACTGAATCTTGCCAGCATCTATGTGAGTAAGTTTGAAAGTGGATCCTCTTTTAGTCTAATCTTGAGATAACTACAACCCTGGTGGTCATCTGGATAGCCTGAGAGGCCTGACTTAGAGATCCCAGTTAAGCTGTGCCCGATCCTGACCCACAGATAATATGTTGCCTTAAGCCATTAAGTTCTGGGGATTAATCTGTTACACAGCAATGTGTCACTAATAAATTGACTTTAACAGAATTCCTTTTGCCTACCCTTTATGTACACAATGCCCTTCCCACCATCCACACTTAATTTTGAAAAAGGATTTGATGTCAGTGACTATGAATATATGCATAGTGGCTGGGATCATTGTTTTGGAGTTAGAAACATCTGGGCTGTGTCTGGATTTGCCATTTACTACCTCTAAGATAAGGAGGAAATTATTTCATTTCTTCAGTCCTCTGTTTCCTCATTTGTAGAAGAATCTACCGACACTTAACTACCTCATAGGGTTGTGCGTGTGTTTTATTAATGAGTTCATGAAAACAAAACAAAACATTTAGCACTTACTAGGCACTTAGAAAGTGTTAAATATTACAACTATATGTATTTGGGTGTAACTGAAATTTTTGCTTATGCAAATACATGTTTGTACAGGGAGAGGAAATTCAGTACTTATATTTATATGATGTTCCTGTTTTGAGATGTTAGGCTTCTTATAGCAGGATGGAGATTTAACAGGAGAAATGAGAGGAAATGTTCACGTGAGAGTTAGGAGACTTGAATTTTATTTTCCTTTTAGGTCTTTCTTCACTGAAAAAAAGAAGAGTGAGTTTTTAGCTGTAAAAATCTGTCGTATTTCTGTGCGCCTTGTAAGTCACCAAACTACATATAAAATAATGCCATCTACATCATGCAGGCCATATTAATAAGACAAATAAAACAAGTTGATTGTCTATTCCCGATTCCTTGAACTTCTGTTTTCTTTATCTCCTCTCTTTCTTCCTCTTTTAGGTAATGCTTTCTAATATAGGAGGTTGGTAATTAACCCCAAATGTTGGCCTATTAATTAAGTAATCAAACAACTCCATTAAAAATGGAAATAGTAGCGACACAAACACCAGAAGGGTATCAACGAACAGCAGTAAAAACCATTCTAAAATATTTTGCAAGACACAAAAATAATCTAAGTGCATGGTAATAACTGATGTGTGATGTCTTACAAATTGAAGCCAAGTTACAATAATTTTCATTAGATGTTTCTCAAATCCTGTGGGTGACACAAGCCCATTTCCTCTGTCACATTTCTGAAGAGATAATTGCAGGAAATACTGTAAACAGTCTAACATTCACAGGTCATATTGAGAAATGTTTATAGATATTGACAGTTAAATACAATGTATCACAGTACCAGGCACAATATGGCATCCACCTAGCAATAAGCTTTCACAAATCAAAGTCAAAAAAGTTACGCTTTGGTAATAAAGAAATACAGACATATTGTTGAATGAGTGAATGAATAAATGAAGGAAATGCTTGTCAAGATTATGGGTTTGTATGAAATATTATAGACATAATGAACATAATTAATTTTTCTTTAATATTTAAGGTTTTATATATTAATCCCAATGTTTAATTTAGAAATTAAACAATGATTAAACCAAAATAGGAAAAGCAATTCTCTAAATACTGGAGAAGTAGTAAATACAAAAAAAATTCCTAATAGTTACTAAATGTTGATATCAATTTAAGAAAAAACAAGAATTTTAAAGTTTATACAAAATGAAAATTAAACTTGCTAAAATTTTAAATAATAGAAATATCTGCTGGGAAGTAGTTGCAAAGAAACAAAGAATATATAATTGATATTTTCCAGCTGAGACTATACAATTTAATATTATAGGCTAAATGGAAACAAATAAAATTTACTCACATTTATTAGGCACAAGAACCTTTTAAATTTACGTATAAAGAAAGGTTTGCACCAGGGGAGGTGGTTCACGCCTGTAATCCCAGCACTTTGGGAGGCTGAGGTTGGTAGATCACCTGAGGTCAGAAGTTCAAGTCCAGCCTGGCCAGCTGGCCAACATGGTGAAACCCTGTCTCTACTAAAAATATAAAAAATTAGCCAGGTGTGGTGGCGGGCACCTGTAATCTCAGCTACTCGGGAGGCTGAGGCAGGAGAATCACTTGAACCTGGGAGACGGAGGTTTGCAGTGAACCAAGATTGTGCTGCTGTACTCCCAATGTCTCAATCTTCATTTGATAGTAATTTAGTACATTAAACGTATGCAGTCTGGGTGTAATTGTTTCCTAGTTTTCCTTTACATGAAAATATGGGTGAGTGGTGTGGATTTATTGACATACTTGTCAGTTTGCATATGGAACAAAATTACTGGTGTTTTTAATCAAATCACCTTTCTCAGCTACCTAAGAGCCTCAAACAATTTTAAGTAATTTATATTTTAATTATCCACTTTCTTCCTTGAGGGCCTCTTTTCGCACAATTTGGTTTCCCCCTCTCTACTGATAATCTCTATCTTCTATTTATTGTTTATAAAATTGTACTTTTCCTTGGAACCAGAATTACATATTGACGATTGTGAATGTTGATTGGGTTAGTTGAGAAGCCATTTATGCCCTTGTTTTTGTATCTTAAAAATTACAATTTTAAAGTATTTTAGCTTTTTAGAGACAGATTTGAGTAAGGAACATTCTTATATAAATGGTGCTAACTTTTGTGTTTTGTCAGTTGCCCAGAAAGGCATGAAGTTTTGGGGCAGCATAACAGAACGAAACAAAGCAGAATCTTGCTCTTCCAAGCTCTGTATATTTGTTCTGTGCTCAGATCTACGCCAGGACATAGAGCATTAATTGTTTCATGAAAATCCTGTAATTAAAGAGTTATCAGTGCAAAATGATTAAAACTGAAAGAAAAGACGGGGCGTGGTGACTCATGCCTGTAATCCTAGCACTTTGGGAGGCTGAGTTGGGCTGATCACCTGAGGTCGAGAGTTCAAGACGAGCCTGGCCAACATGGTGAAACCCTGTCTCTACTAAAATACAAAAATTAGCCGGCCATGATGGCAGATGCCTGTAATCTTAGCTACTTGGGATGCTGAGACGGGAGAATCATTTGAATCTGGGAGATGGTGGTTGCAGTGAAGCAAGATCGCACCACTGCACTCCAGCCTGGGCGGCTGAGTGAGACTCTGTCTCAAAAATAAAAACAAAAACAAAAAAAACTGAAAGAAAAAACAATAGCAAGAGAGAAAATGATATACAAAAAAGAGAAATCTTACAGTAATATGTATTTAGCACCTATTAGCTCATGCACTGTTCCAGGTCTGGGAGTTACTATATCAGTGAACAAAATCAACAAAAATCCCACTGTCTTGAGCTTATATTCTAGTGTGGGAGGGCCACTTAGATAAAGGGAGAGAGACGATAAATAATAAACATAATGAATATATGTGTTAGAGGATGAAAGGAGCCAAGTAGAAAAGAAAGAGTAGAGCAGCGTAAGGGTGTTGAGAGCGTGTGCTGTGGAGGAAGGGGAAGGGTAAAGGTATTGGAGAGGAAGTCATGGAAGGTCTTAAACTGAGAACATGACATTTGAGCAAAGACTCAAAGGAGGTGAGGAAATCATCCCAACAGACATCTGGAGGAAAAGCATCTGAGGCAGAGGGGACAGCTTCACTGAAATCTCTAAGGCAGGATTGTGTCTGGTGCCAAGAACTGCAAGAAGGCAAAAGTGGCTGGAATGGAGGCAGCAGACGGGAGGGAAGGGAGATAGGTAAGAGAAGAATGTGTCTGGAGGACCGGCTGGTGGTACAGACAGATCATTTAGGGACCTGTAGACCATCATGAAGACTAACTTTTACTGATTCCTGAATGACCCATATTTTGTCTCTGCCTCTTCTGCTGCCCGCCCCTCCTCCTCCTCCACTTCCTCCTCTTTCTTCTTCACCATGATCATCTTCCCTGACAGGGCATTTATCTAACACATCTTAATTTGAACAATAATAAGATTCTAAAGTTTTAGGAGTATATTTCCACAATTTCCTTATTCTTGTCCGTTCTATTCAACCCAAAAAGATGTGTTGAATTCCCAACACATATGTGCAAAATTGTGTGTTTAGTCTCTATTTTAAAAATAGAGGCCGTCGCCTATTTGACTGTAGAACGCGATGTAGGCTGCCATTGAACAGGATGCAGCGCTAAGTGTTCAGTGTTTTATTAACTCACTCAGTCCTCACAGCCGCCCTGTGAAATGGATGTTATAATTTTTCCATTTTACAAATGAGGAGAATGAAGCAGAGAAAGGATAAGGAACTCATTCAAAACACACAGACAGTGAGCCCCAGAACCAAAACTTGAACTCAGGTATTTTTGACTCCAGTGTCTGTGTTCTCGGCTCTCTGTAATGCTGTCTTTTATTGTCATAATCCTTCACAATACACATACTCTTTAAAATATTTTGTTTATTCACTGTTAACTCACCAAGTATTTATGAACATCCTACTGCCTTGTCACCACTGCTAGGCATTGTGAAGACAGGGCAGCTGAAAGCCTCTATGGTATCTTTGTCTGGATTAAAAAAGATACCCCTTCTTTGGGGCCCTTTACTTTCTTCTGTCAGTAAATTATCATAATATTCTGATCTTTTAAAGAAGACATTTAACTGCTATTGCTGAAAAACTGTCATAGTAAATACACAATTTTTTTAAACTCCAAAGGTAGAGTAAATATGAAAGCCAAACTATTAAAGTTGTTTATGATGTACATAATGCCCCTTAGATGAGGTGGCCTTGTGAGGTACATGACCTGAAGATGCTCCTGGCATAATGCCCCTGGATGAACCAAATAAAAGATAATCAAACATTGCTCCCTAGAGATGAAAAACAAAACACCTGCATTGGGTCAGAAAATTACTTTTCTACAAGACTTTTTTGAGTTTTATTGATAGACTCTTTCAAAACCTTTCCACATAAACCTAGATAACTCAGCAATGTTGAAAATTATTATTTCAATAATAATAAGACACTAAAGTTATAGAAGAATATTCCTGCCATTATTTAGGAATTACCTTTCATTTTTATTTTTGAGATGGAGTCTCACTCTGTTACCCAGGCTGGAGTGCAGTGGCACCATCTCAAGTCACTGCAACCTCCACCTCCCGGGTTCGAGTGATTCTTCTGCCTCAGCCTTCTGAGTAGCTGGGACTACAGGTGTGCGTCACCTCGCCCAGCTAATTTTTGTATTTTTTGTAGAGATGGGGTTTCACCATATTGGCCAGGCTGGTCTCAATCTCCCGACCTCCTGATCTGCCCAGCTTGGCCTCCCAAAGTGCTGGGATTACAGGTGTGAGCCACCACGCCCAGTGGATTACCTTTTATTCTAATCAATTCTATTTTGTTCAAAAACACATGTTGAATTCTGAACAACTGCAAAACTGTGGTAGAAACACTAAAAAAAAAAAAATGGAGCACAGCCTATTGGGCGTAGACCAGGTACTGTGATATGCTAGAGCACTACTGAACTGTACATGATACAAATTCTTCATCGTATTTATATCCATCACAATTGACACTAATCAGTTACCTACTTAGAGAAGCTTGTTTCTCTCACCAAGATTAGAGTATACCTATACCATTAATTTTACATTAATTAGTATTTATCCTTAAGAGATTTTAAAGCAGGACTGGTTATTAATTCCATCTTTACAAATAAAGAAAAGGAAGTTCAGAGAGGCTAATGGTGAGGTCAGGTCGAAACTCAGGAATTTCTGACTCCAAAGCTTACCATGCTAGGCTTAGCATGAGGTGGGAAGATGACCAAATCTAAGCCTCCCTACAGAATGACAGAAAAATTGGAGGCGAAGGTTTTAGGCATAAGAGAAAGCACACAACCAGAACAGCAAACTAGTAAACATCTTACCTACACCAGATTCCAGCTTGTTTATATCTGACCCAGACCAGGCACAATTCCTTATTGTTTGTGAGCCAATTCAAATGCCTGAACTCTGAACCATAATTTTAAATGCATGACATCGTCCAAGAACTTGGTGCAAGGTTCATTATATTGCCTTTCTTTTTCATCTGTACTTGCTTTCAGACTTAGCTTCAGTGCTTTAGAAAGGGCAATCTAAAGATACTAAGGGTTATGAAATGAGAATTAGAAACGTGTATTGAAAGTTAACCAGGTACCAGATACTATAATAAACACTTTATTGTATAAACCCTCATTTAAGAAGTGGGAATCAGGCTTTTTTTTTTCCTACTCTATAACAAATTTCAATAGCTGAGGCAAATTTTAGAAATATCTGAAGCTGAAAGACTGCGTGAAGAATGAATATGAAGGAATCTTTGCACTCAAATTCTCCCATGAAGCAATACGGCCTTGAAGGTATTGTCAACAAACCAGTGGGTGAGACAGTTCGACCACAGATATAAGGGAGAGCACACTACGAAAGGTGTTTTAATTTGATATGATTCCGACATTCAAGTGACTATTTCTTATTCATGTGAGAAATAACTTTTTTTAGTATTATCACAAATAATAAATGATTACTTTCTTGCAGCTAATGAAAATAATTTTTGTTGTTAATGTTCTTATATTGGTTCTTAGTTCCTATTCCTCTTCTTTTTATAAACCTATGTTCATGCTGTTTTTCCCACCTAAACCTTTGGGAATAGGGGGCTAAATTTTATGCCTTGTTGAGAGTGCTAGTATTTACCTTCTACTTTGCACATGGAAGACATTGTTCATTTTATTCATTGATGATTTTTTTGAGTATCTACTGTGTGCCAGTCACGGACTTGTGTGATGGGGTACAGAGGCGAATAGATGCAGTCCCTGCTGAAACTCTCACTGTTATAGAGAAGCCAGACAATCAACAGGCGATTTCATTACCGTATAAATACAATGGAGGGCAAAACAGAGTGCTCTCCAGAACAGAGGTACGACATCTTCAATGTAAGGTGATCAGGGAGGACTTCCCAGAGAAGGTGACAAATATTCAGAGATTATAAAGAAAGTAACAGCTAAGAGTGGGCTCCTTCCATGCCATTCCAGATGTAGCTGCTCCACTATGTTCTCTGGGCAGCCACCAGCACCCCCAGCCCTCACCGGGCCTCCTGGGCCAAACTTCACTTCTTCAGGCAGCTCCAGGTGCTCTGAGACCTTCTAACAGTACTTCGACGGAGGAACTGGAGTCATCTTGCGAGGCTTGCTTAACTTCTCCGGTGAGTAGGACTATGTCAGTGGCACCCATCGGGAAGACATTAGAGTTGGTATTGATCAGTGTATCCAGAAGTTTCTGGATATTGCAAGAGACAGAATGCTTTTTCTTACAAAAAAGATTGCAGGCATTTGTTCAGAAATCAGAGCAGGTTATCAAAGAGGCTGTCTCAAAACTAAGGAATGAATTACAGTGGAAAGGTGCACGAGTCCAGAAGCACTTGGCAAAGCGGAGCTGTGGGCAGCAGGTGCTGGAGGACATCCATCTGCAGCACAAAAAGCTGGCCGACATTTCTCAGGGCTCTTTGGCCAACCTTGAGGAGGCCTCTATCAACATTCCCACACCTCTGAAGCCAACCTGAGCAACAGACAAATGTGGTCAGCCTGAGAGTGGGTTTGCCACACATCCTTCTTTTTTTTTTTTTTTTTGAGACAGGGTCTCGCTCTGTAACCCAGGCTGAAGTGCAATGGTGTTATCTCGGCTCATTGCAACCTCTGCCTCCCAGGTTCAAGCAATTCTGCCTCAGCCTCATAAGTAGCTGGGATTACAGATGCCCACCATCATGCCCAGCTATTTTTTTGTGTGTGTGTTTTTAGTGGAGACAGAGTTTTACCATCTTGACCAGGGTGGTCTTGAACTCCTGACCTCATGATTCAGCTGCCTTGGCCTCCAAAGTACTGGGATTACAGGTGTGAGCCACCACACCCAGCCTACATCCCTTCTTGTAGACTCGACATTTTGGAAGAACTCTATGCCAGAGAATGAGTTGATTTTAATTTTATGATCTTATTGAAAAATTTTCCACTATTTTTATAAACTATTAATTTCTTGAGTACTTTATAAAATGTAGTTTTAGTAGTAAAAATTTTTCTGTAGTAAAATTCTCTTGTGGTAAAATTTTTTTATGTCTTTGGCAAAGTTTATACTGTTAGTGTGACAACACAGATTCTTTTAAATGGTGGTGTTGCTTGTTTTTAAATTTTTGTATGACTTTTCATCTTTTTATGTATGTTTCTCATGGTCTGATCTGAAGGAAAAACTATAGGCTGGGTGCCGTGGCTCCTGCCTATAATCCCAGCACTTTAGGAGGCTGAGGCAGGTGGATCACTTGAGGTCAGGAGTTCGAGACCAGCCTGACTAACATGGTGAAACCTGTCTCTACTAAAAATACAAAAAGTTAACTGGGTTTGGTGGCAGGTTCCTGTAATCCCAGCTACTCGGGAGGCTGAGGCAGGAGAATCACTTGAACCCAGGAGGCAAAGGTTTCAGTGAGCTGAGATCACAACTGTACTCCAGCCTTGGCTACAGAGTGAGACTCTGTCTCAAAGAAAAAAAAAAATTATAATAGCCTGAGAATCAGGGGTGAGGATTTTGGTCGTAGATGTTTTATGATAATTACCCATCAGTGGTGTGTAGAAGAATATGTAAATTTGCTCTGTTTCAAGACTTGGAGCTACAAGAAGAAGAATCTAATACAGTATTTGTAATGTTTCCTGAGCTCTCCAAATGGGGATTTTTTGGTAAATAGGTCAGAAGAGGATTAAAATATTTTGGGTTAGTGTAGTAATATTACAATAGGGTCCTTAGGTTGATGTTGACTTCTTTTGGGGGTAAATTTATATTTTGTGTGGTGTTTGTTTACTTATTTTCAACAGGGATGTAGTGGGAGCAGTGATATGCTAAATTTCACTGTGTTCTGGAGTAATGAATCAGTTTAATGGGGCAGACACTGTTTTCAGTAGCGTAACAATGGGAGCATAGGTGAGCTACGAAGGGCTTAAGCTTGCTCTGATCAATGTCTTTCTGTTTTGAGTTTTGCTTGGTTGTATCATTTTTGTTTTACATTTTGGGACGAAAAACATTTTCCATTAAGAAAGGTTATTGCCAGCTGGCGCAGTGGCTCACGCCTGTAATCCCAACACTTTGGGAGGCCAAGGCGGGTGGATCACCTGAGGTCAGGAGTTTGAGACTAGCCTGACTAACATGGTGAAACCCCGTCTCCACTAAAAATACAAAAAAATTAGCTGGGCATAGTGGCGGGCACCTGTAATCCCAGCTACTCGGGAGGCTGAGGCAGAAGAATTGCTTGAACCTGGGAGGCAGAGGTTGTGGTGAGCCGAGATTGTGCCATTGCACTCCAGCCTGGGTGACAGAGTGAGACTCCGTGTCAAAAAAAGAAAAAAAATAATAATATAAAGGTTATTGCCAGTGGATTTCAAGGGACTGTGGTTGTTGCAGTGGAGGTGAGGAGGGGCTGCAGGGTGATCACTGAGATCAGGAGTTTGATCTAACCTAACCTCCACAAAGAGCATGTGGCACCTCTGCTTTGGGGGGATATTTTGCTTTCTTGTTAGTTTTTCAGGCCACTTCACATTCATTGTGGAATTGCTGTTAAGAAATAGAGACTATTAGGGCCTGGCACAGTGACTCATGACTGTAATCCCAGAACTTTGGGTGGCTGAAGCCGGTGGATCACTTGAGGTCACAAGTTTGAGACCAGACTGGCCAATATGGTGAAACCCTGTCTCTATGAAAAATATAAAAATTAGCCGGGCGTGGTGGCAGGTGCCTGTAATCCCAGCTACTTGGGAGGCTGAGGCAGGTGAATCACTTGAATCCAAGAGGCGGGGGTTGCAGTGAGCCAGGATTGCACTAACTTCAGCCTGCGTGACAAGAGCAAAACTCCACCTCAAAAAAAAAAGACGAGGAAAAGAAATAGAGACCAGTGTCGTTTCTCTGGCTTTCATTGGGTGAAGTTTTCTGAGTTTTATTCAGTCTTATTGGATCTTAATAGATCACATCCCTTTACCCAGAACAAATGCTTCACTGTCTTCTGACTGGCAGTACTCCTGTGGCTCTGTGCCTTGGCTCATTTTGTTTTCTTCAACCTTGAAAGCTTCTTCCTACATGCACTGACATCCACTCATGTGCCTGTTCCCTGAAGCCTCCCAGCACCCATTTTGCTGCGTCCCAAGGGTACAGGACTTTTATCTCTTCTACTCCCCTTGCTTGGTTCTCCCTTGTGGGCTAGTGCTTTGCATCTGTCTCTCTGCCCCTCACTAATTGTACACCCGTGAGAATTAGACATTATTCCCCTTAAATATACAGGGATCCTATAGTCTTTCTCTTTTTGTTGTGTGTGTATATAGTATCCAGAACATGGACCTGTGATTACCAGCCTGACACCAACAAATCCCTCAGTTAGAATATATAGGTTAAACAAAACTTTTAAAAGCTCATATAATATGACCTCAAGGCTGTTAACCTGCTTGTCTCACGGTCATTAGAAACTCTGATTGGCAGCTTCATATTTCTTGACTAAAAGCCTAAATAACTGGCCAGGTGTGGTGGCTCATGCCTGCAATCCCAGCACTTTGGGAGGCAGAGGCGGGAGGATCATCTAAGGTCGGGAGTTCAAGACCAGCCTGACCAACATGGAGAAACCCCATCTCTACTAAAAATAAAAAAAACAAAAACAAAAAAACTTAGCTGGGCATGGTGACGCATGCCTGTAATCCCAACTACTCGGAAGGCTGAGCCGGGGAGAATCGCTAAAAGTGGAGGTTGCAGTGAGCCAAGATTGTGCCATTGCACTCCAGCATGGGCAACAAGAGCAAAACTCTGTCTCTAAATAAATGCCTAAATTAGCTGATTAAGTTTTAGGCATTCTTTCAAAGGAATTCTGGTGAAAAGATTGGGAACTATTCTATTTAGTGCTTAGTGAAACTATTTTGAATTAATACATGTATCAGTTTTTGCCATTTCTTTATTACATTCAAAAGGTTTTTTGCCAGAAATAAGTAATAGCTAAGAGGGGGAAATAGGACAAGTGAAAGGAACTACAGAAGCCACGGCTTTGAACCCAGCAGCAAGAGATCAGTCAGTTCTGGGAACCTCATGTATTTCATATGGTTAGAAGAATAGTGAGATCTTGACTGATGAGACAGGGGTGAAAGCAGGAGACAACTCACAAATGGCACTCTGCCAATATTTGGTTTTGATGCTGATGAGGCTATTCATAGGTGCCATGATCACAGCTGGAATTCCTATAGGTGTGGCTGAAAAGAAAGTGTCTATTTAAACCAGTCATTATGACAAACACAAGATACCTCTCATGTTCTCATTACAAGTTAATCCAGGGACTAGTGTAAAATGGGTGAAGAATCCAGCTGAATTGTCAGAGGTTATTATTAGAAAGCAGGAGGATTCTGGTCAGTAGACAAATATTTCCCATATTCTCCAAACTTGTGTGGATATCATCTACATGGCCTTTAGATAAATGGAATCTGACACTTATAAACTACCTGCCCATACATAAGCAAAACAGCGTTGGTTCTATTTGCATTTTGCAAATGAAGCATCATCTGCAGGTATCTATCCCACTGCAAGTAGCTTTTGCCTCTCTCCTGGCTTTCCTAGCTTTAAAAGCGTTTCTCCAATATGAGCGAGGTAGTGAACTTTGAGGAAGAGTCCACCGTAGTAACAGTAAAGTTTAATGATGCATAGCTTTGAGAGACTGACAAATTCCCAGTCAAAGTATTGATTCTTACAGAATTTATGAAGCACATGCTGTATTCTGTGTCATTATGGTCTTTTTTGGCTGAAAGAATCATGTGAAATAGATTTTTAAATGAGTGGTAATAGCCAGACATAAAGAAGGTATTGATGTGTGTCACGAAGGGTGAAATAGCATGCCAGATTAAGGCATATAACAAATCAAAAACAATAGGACCCTCTACTACTGCAAATGTCAATTTGCTTTTCCTTTGAATCACCCCTTCTATTTACCACTTTACACATTTACAATTTGCCTTCTATAGACCTCTTCTGAAGAGCATTAAAGATGTGAAAAATTTTTGCATAGCTGCAAATACTGCTTTGGGAGATACTACAAGTTCATAAACCGGTTGCTTAAATTTGGCAAAGAAATTTGCTCTTATATGTAAAAATGCCCTTTGCAAAAATAATGCTAAAAGCTTATAATCTAATCTTTATTATATGCATATATAAATGTCATATATAGTGGATCAAGATTTGATATTAAAATTTTTTTATCAATTTGATAATTTTTAAATAATACTGAAATTTTTTATGTGTTTTTCAGAAACACTAAAAATTTATTCTTCCTTTACAACTTCCAGCTAAGCTCTTTTCTGTTCCCAAATGATTGCCTGGAAGTCATCTCTACACTAACATGTTTTGAAAAAGTATGGAATTTATTCCTCTGCTGTCTGTAAATGCACTCTTCATATTAATGCCCATCATCAATTAGTTTCTCAAGAAACAATTGAAATGTAAGTCTTTGTGGTCCCACAATCATTTTGTTTTGACACACTGGGGGAAAAAAGTGGCTTTCAAGAATAGTAATTTAAACTTTGATTTTATGCTTCACTTTGGAATACATGTTTATTAAATGTGTATCTCACCGACAGAGGAATCAATACAGATTGTGTAGCACATTATAAGAAAACCATGTCTGAGATTATTAGAGAAATTAAATGCTTTTAGTTTTGCTTACTTGAGCAATATGTGAAAATTAACAGTTTAAACCCTTTCCTGTATCTGACCAGGCTTAACCTTAGACAGAACTCATAGTTTTGTTTGGGGTTCTTTTTTTTCTTTTCTTTTCTTTTTTTTTCTAAGAAGTTTCATATACTCTATGTGGTTAGCATTCATCTAGTAAACATCAAATTACCTGAAATCCGAATTTTAAAGACTAGTATTTATAGAGAGAGATCCACACTTAGATGAGAGACAGAAGGGAAATGGAAATTGATTGAGTGGCTACGGGTTTCCCTGAAAAGCATTGCTGTGTTTCCATCACATTCCAGAAACCTTTACAGAGTGAGAAAGAGAGGTCATCCAGGTCTAACTGTGGTAGGAACCAATGGATCCCAGACGCAAATATATCTCCTATGCACCCAGAAACCTTATGGGATTCAGCCAAATCCTTCTTCGAACAGCTGCTTCTCAACAATTCAGGAGTTTATCAACCTAATATAAAAGTAACTTGGCAGGAAGAAAAAGGCTGAGACTCTCAATAGACTCTTCTCAGGCCTAGTGGAGCCTGAAGAACTCTTCAAGGTCTTAGTCAACAGTGAATAGAGGAGTTTGAACCAGCACACTCATCTATACCACAAATAAGCTGCCGAGAGAGCCAGAGAGGGGTCAATTTTTACATAAACATTTTTTTCCCCAGGGCAAACAAAGGCAGATTCAAGTAAAATAGGCCAAGTTCTAGATGGAAGATGAGAACAAAAAACTCAGGGAACAGGAAAGTGATTCCTTACCTCCAAATAATATCTCACAAGCAGTTCCCATGAACACATTACAGTTAACCTGGGGAGAGTTTCAAATCACGGGATCTGTTTTTCATAAGTTTTCCAAATGGACATTTTTTAAAAGAACAACTTACAGTTTGATTGATTGATGTGCTAGAAGAACTAAAATTTAAAAAGCTACGTATTTCAGAAGCATTTTTTAAAAGGTAGCCATACTTAAAGATATTTGAAATGCAGAGGCTGTTCACTCACACCTAGATATTAATTTTCTATTTTTTTCAACTCAGACCCAGCATTCGTTAGACACTATAGGCAGACTATACACATATGATGTATACATAAGTGCACATAATCACAGCACTTGGTTGTGACAAACTAGTTTTACTAAAATGGAAGATTTAATAGATGAAATGAGGAAATATGTCAATGTAATAGCATATTAGATTTTGCAAATGAGCTATTCCTAAGGTAACATGAATTGCTTTGCTTTTATATTTCCACAGTCGTTTGTTCATTTGACAACTAACATTCAGAATCCATCTTTGATCTTGGAGGACTTGTACAAATCAAAGTATAGTAAATTCTTACTCTTGGGGACTCAAAGTGACACTCGACAAAATCTGTCTTCTGACAGAGTCCTTGGCCTGTTGAATATACAGACCTTCCACAAGACCTGGTGTCAGGGCTACTCTTTAGCAGACTTGAAAAGAGGGCTTTCAACATTACTCTGCGCCCCACTTCCCATCAACCATCTGGGACCCCAAAATTCTAGTTTCCACCTATTGAGGATTTATTATGTGACACAAACTTACATCAACTTGCAGGATCAGAATGACATCCTCATTGCATAGAAAATGAAGCTCCATAGTACATCTTCTAAGAGGCAGAGCTGGGTTTTAACCTTGGGTCTGACTTCAAAGCCCCTCCTGAAGCCAATAACATCATCATGTCTCAGCCTGAGGCTTCCCTGTGGAGTTTACACCCAAACTTGTTCTTCCTGTTTTGACTCTAGATTCCCTTCCTGGAGCTTTGGCCTGGGACACTAATCATCTGAATATAGGCAGTAATGAATTTTTTTTTTTTTTCCTGTAAGGGGTGTAGAACAGAAAGCACGTATGCTCCCACCTCTTCTATTAGCTTTTATTACAAATTCTATCCACTTTCTGATAGGGACATTTTGGAAATGATACCTTTATGCAGAGGAATTGTAGCAGGATAAATTTCGAACAGCATGGCATATTGTTGATCAGGCAGACAACATGACTGCCAACTCGGCGTGCTGCTAACATTGGCCATTTGTGTTGTGAAAACTCCTGTTAGGTTCTTAGAGCTACAAAGCCTGTGATGAGAAATTGTCTTTATTTTGCTTTGTGAATATCTGCCATTTGATTTTCACTTTACAATATAAACTGACATCTCTTAGGCTTGTAACAGAATTTTTCCACTCTGAACAAGTCCCTGAAAGCGTGCTGGATTGGTAGAACAGCCTGATGTTCTGTTAAAAATCACTGGAAATTAATTTCTATTAAAGACTCAGCTTTGAAATTTACTGTGTTACTTGGGAGAGCCACATCACCTCTCTAAACCTTCATCTATAAAATGGCTGTCATGAGAATCAAGTGAGATTCTAGCTTTACAAATTTTTTTTACAAATTGTTAAGAATTATACAAAAATAAGGACATTTCTGGGCATCATTTTGAATCCTATTCATTCCTTTCTGAGAAACAATCTTGCAATATAAGGCATTGACTTGCATCTTCCATCTGTGCTATCCTTTGACCTTACCCGATAATACTTCTTGGATTTCCCCCCCTAATTTACCTCTGCTGTGCCAATAATCAATATGTCAGGAGCTTCAGACATTTTCTTCTTGGGTTTCCTAATTCTGACCAATGGCAAATCTTGAAGTTATTCGGTAGCAGGGGCTCATTTATCAAATCCCTACAAAGAAGCTTTTTTGTAGGTAATTTTTTCCCTTTTCTATTAGTTCCTAGCTTATCTTTTGTAATTACTGATTACTGCGATTACTGTTTACTTGGGATAGAAGGTAGGGATTGATAGACGTGTGTGAGGAATGATGAATGAAGATACCTCTCTCACTCATCCTTTCTTCCCATTTGCTTCTCACTAGGGGGTAACAGGTACCTCTCATGCCCATTAGTCTGATTCTTTCTGTAAAAAGTACCTTAGTGCCCTCTACAGGTTGTGTGAATTTCTCATCCCATGATCTTGTTTACACGTGTTTTCTCCCTCTACCCTCTCCTAAAACGACTGGTGGCTAGGTTTTTCTCAATGATGCTGGATTCCAGCAGGATTGCTTATTTATAGTATTTTCTGAATTGTATTTATCTAATGAGAGTATTGAAGAAAATGGTGATTTCAATCTTGTGTGCAATTTGAGACAGAGAATTGATCCCAACTATTTTGCATGTCAGTAGTTACTAGGAGACCATTTGCAGGTGATAAGCTACAGAAGACATTTGCAGACGAGATATCTGAAACCTAAAAAGGTTAAGTAACTTTGTAAGGCTTTCAAAACTATTTTGTGGTAGTTGCAGGGCCAGAATCTAGGTCTCCCAGCATTTATTCAAGCATCCTTCCTTTCCTTTGTTTTGAATAGTTTCTTTTTCATATTTTCAGAAGTTTTGTTTTGTCCTCCAGTTGCGTACCTCAAAACCTACCCCAAAGAGCTACTAACATCATCCATTTGGCTTCAGTAGGTAACTGATGGATTAGGTCTTCCAGCATGTCAAAGGATCTGCTGGGTAATACTAATCCAATTTGTAACTACATCCTGATGCCATTGCAAATGTCTCAGAGGTCAAAAGTATAATTTAGTGAGAACCAGAAAGTGCAGTAAACATGGGAGAGGGCTCATTTCTTGATTTACTTGAAAGCTGCCTAAAGCAAAGCACTCCAACATACAACCTTGTAATGAGCTTTGGATTGAAAGGTGGAAATCTTTTGGCTTTTTCTCGTTTTTACAACCTGGAAATTCTTCAACGTCTTCTCAACCTTCTGTTTTTTGAAATGTCATTCACTCATCCCCAAATTAATTGACATCATCAGCCTGGAGTTTACCTTGCTCACTCCAAGTGCAGCATGTCCACTGACTCAAATCCTCAGGAATTTGGGACTCATGAAAGTTTTTCATTTCTGAAATTACTTAGAGATTTGGAATACAATTTCGATGAAAACAACGCTACATTTTAATCTGGATCCTTGGAGAAAAATCAAAACCTTGGGATACAATTACGTCCTGCAGATCAAAATTAAGAGTGAAAATTATCTAGATACGAGTTATGAGAGGCTAACCCAAAGAGGACTTTGGGAAACTACTTAAAAATGGCAAGTCAACCACAAATCTATATTTGTTCAGCTTCTGGATTTCCTCTTGCTAAGTAGTTTTAAAGCTACTTTACAGTATTTAATTGACATTTAACTCACTATTTTACTTGCTTCAAGTCTTTCATACTGAAGCCCTCCGAATTATAACTTGTACATGAAAAATTACCTTAGCCTGATTTCCAAATGGCTAAATAGTTTTATATAATTTCTACTAGAATTCTGTAATATTGATGCTGCAGGTGCTGGAGCAGCATTTTTCAACTGTCAATTATGATCCTTTAGTAGATCATGAAATCAATTTAGTTGATTGTGATTAGCATTAAAAATAATAAAAAAAGAAAGGAAGAGAATTGCGAGAATGTAAGAAACTATGTACGAGTTAAGTATTGTTATGTGAAACTCTTTCTTCAGTTGTGTGTGTATTTGGATTGGGACATAAATTCTATTTCTTTTGTGGGCTGTAGTCAAACTGAGAAACATTATTTTAGACTGCAGTGGATACGAGAAAACTCCTTCCCGGCTGTGTGAATCATTCTGAGACTTGATTTTCTATTCTGAAAATGTGTGTAATAAGACTTCCATAACAGGGTTGTTGTAAGAATTAAGTAAAACATAAAATAACATTGATGCACAGTGTCTGACATAGTAAGAATCTAATATTGTTATTTTTGTGGGAGTTATAATGAGAATTATTTGAAATCGTTTGAAATAGTAAATCAAAGCTCTGACACTTATCCCTTAAATCAAGTTCCCTTGTTGCAAACTTCTACCTCCCAAGCACATAGCCCCTGGGAAGGAGAAGCTGGGCATTCCCAAGATTAGAACAAAGAAGCCATTGATCAGTTTTAAATCTCAAAAGCTGGCTCCTTTGACTTCTTTGCCAAGACAATAGTCATGAAATTTGGATTGAAGAAAGAAAAAGATTTTCTAAATTCCTTTATTTCTTCTTTAACTATTGAGAAGCAACCAGACAAATAACACTAGAGAGTCTTGAATGAAAGTGAGTTCAGGGTCTGTTAGGAAGAAGTCAGGAAACGCCTGGCTCCTCGGTTCCCACTGGATTCTGGGTAGAAGACAGGGAAATAGGAGAACAATACTCCAGCTTCTCTAGTCTTCACCAGTTCCTGGTCGTGGAGGTTGAGTGACAGAAGAGTATAGAGATGTTGTAGAGAATTTGAGAGGTGTGGTGAGGGGACAGGGCCTTTTGCCCCTCCAAGAGGACTTGTGAAGCTGTCACCTTACAGGTTCCTTCTGCTTAACTATTGGGGCTTTACATTAAATTAAATTCAGTGGCTTACTATAGAAAGATCCGAATTTAACCCCTCAGAGTCTCCCTCAGCTCTTGTATGATATGGTAGCTATCTGGAAGTTTCTGAGTGTCCTGTGAAACAAACTAGGGGCATATGGCTGGAAGTAGGTGAAGGTCTTGCCTGGCAACATGGCCAAAGCAGGTGGTCTAAAGAAATGGAAGCCGTCCGTGGAAGATAAAGATCCAATTGGGAATCATTATTTTCAGCAAAAGCAGAGAGATGGGGCTTGGTCAACAAGGGGACCTGGCTATTGGGGCTCTGAAACACTCTAAGCACTGAGTGAACAAAACATGAATGAATATCACTAAAGGCAGTGTCTAGCAATGGAGGCTTCAGAATGCCTTGGGGGTGGACAAGTCATTTCGAGATGACAACCTCCTGGAGAAGGCCAGACCAGGAGAGCTTAGAGGACACCTCTTCAACTCCAGGACTCCACCTCCCCTAAGACCATGAGCACCTCACTCATTTCACATAAATCCACATAATTCCAGGTGGAGAGGCCAGAAATCTGACAAGTAGTTCTCTTACTCATTGAAGTAGAAACTGAGTTACGTAAAGAGATGGATTGAATTGCCTGATAAGATTGAATCAACAATGTAACTGAAATAACTTTTCTAGACTACCTAGTGGGTATGGGATTATGAAGAAGGCCCAATCAATTAAAAAGAAATAAATGCCATTTCTTCACACATCTGACCATATTGTGAGTACATCTGTGATGTTCCTAATTTATCATTATTATTGTGCTACATCTTTGGGAATTAAATTTTTCTGTCTTCATTCACCCCCATCTTCATATCCCAGAGTATTTTGAGTAATAACTCTTTAGATACAAATTATCTAATTGAGAAACCTTTACCCAAGAACCTCAAGTACTGAGCCAATCCTAAATGAATATTCAAGAAGAAAAAAGGAGTAAGCCAGCCTTTGTGTTTCTAAATAAAATGCTGCCAAGTCCACGTATAACCCATAGTGCTGCGCAGAAAGATAATAGTAAAATTTTAATGTTTACAGAAGACTTTGCTGCTTTGATAGTCAGAATTGAAATTGAACCAGAATTCTTGCTTTCGAATTTTCTTTCTTCCCCACAATTCCAGGGGCAGGTGGCGATGGTGGTAGTGGTGGATGGGATATAAATTGTTAAAACAGGAAACAGTACAGAAAAAAAAATCTATTTTTAGGAGCACTCATCTGTCCAGAGCTATTCCTTTTCCCCCACACCCAGTGACAGGATAGACGGCTGCTCCAGGTCTGTGGACAGCAGAGAGAGCAGGGGCTCACTGACACCCAAGACTGACAGACCATCATGTATTGATGGTCAGGACCCAGCCATTGTGTGACCTGTGGCTCTTCTTTCCTGTACTGCAGGAGGCAAGATGACCTAGGAAGCAGCAGAGTTTATTGATAGTGTGGGGCTTAGGTCCTCTCACCCCAGTTAGATAAAACTGGGCTCTAGTCCTAGAATCGTCATTTACTAGCCGTGCGAACTTTGGAAAATTACGTAATCTTCCTAATCTTGGTCTCCTTCCTGTTCTATAAAATGGGGATAACAACTGAATTTCTCCATAAGCCTACTGGAATTTAAATAATTCATGTAAAGGATATGTTTTAGTAACTGGAACTTAGATTCTCATTAGAAGTCAGTCAGGCCAGGTGCAGTGGCTCACATCTGTAATCCCAGCACTTTGGGAGGCTGAGGCAGGCGGACCACTTGAGGCCAGGAGTAGCCTGGCCAACATGGTGAAACTCAGTCTCTACTAAAATACAAAAATTAGTCTGACATGGTAGTGCAAGCCTATAATCTCAGCTACTGGGAAGGCAGGAGAATCGCTTGAACCTGGGAGGTGGAGGTTGCAGTGAGCCGAGATCATGCCACTACACTCCAGCCGGGATGAAAGAGCAAGACCCAGTCTCCAAAAAAAAAAAATCAGTCTTACTGTTTTTATCCTTCTGGGCAGCTATAAGCTTGAATCCCACTACTTAAATGATGTTGGGTAAAATAGTTTAGTTTTTTGAACCTCAATCCCCTTACTTGTAAAGTGGTACTAACTCATATTATGTGAGATTATTTAGAGATTATCAGAAATTAATGTCAAACTCTTCTTTTTCTCTCCTTTCTCCCTTTGTTCTCTTCCGCTCAGTGTGTATAAGAAGACCAGAAAGACGTCAAAGGAGACAGAAGCAGGGGATGCGACCTGGGTCTTTGTTGTATATCTGGGCTCTTGGAGAATGAGTGAGTCTGAGATGTGAGTAAGTGGCCAACGAGAAAGCAGATGAAAAACCAATGGAAGGATCATCACAGAGCGGGAGGGAATCAAGAGTTAGTGCAGAATTAGAAATGAGAATTCTGCTGACCTTCAGGCCATTTGATAGATCACTGTCAGAGTTACCTTTCTAAATATTCTGATCTCGCTTAAAACAATGCAGTGGCTTACCACGAAAAGTCTAATTGCATTGAAGACACCTAAGATAGAGTTCCAGCCTCCCCTGTAGGATTATTGGCAGTTGTCTCCCTATGTGTACCCTTCCAAGCAGGGAAGGAGGGAAGGAAATTAATGAAGATGTTATTATTCAAATACAGTTGGCTGGGCTAGGCAACTGGCAAAAATTAATTTCAGGTACAGAGAAAGGAGTGATAAAATTAGAAAAAGAGAAGTCACAGATGACATTAGGCTTCTTTTTACCAGATATTAAATGAACTCTGATGGTAGTGAGTTTGGAAAAATGCAAGTATCCCTCAATTTATATTTCCTAGGTTCGAAGACGTAAGTATCTATAACAAGCACCATAATCTTACAACAGGGAAAAAAGAAACATTTCATTTTTATGACACATTTTGATTTTAAAAACACATATGAAGAACATTGTTTTCTTCTTCTTTATTCAATAAATATCTATTGAGAACCCAATATATGCTAGGCACTATTCTAGAAATGAGAGCTACATCAGAATAAAACAAAATCTGTGCCTCCCTGTACTTTACTTTCTAGCTGGAGTCAGAAATAAACATAATAAATTACTTAATTTTGTAGCATGGTCAGAGATGATAAATGCAGTGGATCCAGGGTAAAGTGGGATGGGGGGAATCAGGGTTGCCAGATGGGTTAGGGTAAAGGTTAGCATCTGAAACAGGTGGGTTGATGAGAGCAGGTCCCATTGAGAAGGCACCATTTGAGCAAATGACTGGAAGGAAGTGAGGGAATGTACCCTGTGGCTCTCTAGAGAAGACTCTGCCAAGCAGACAGAACACCCTGTGTAAATACACTTTAATGGAAGCATTCCTAGTGTATCAAGAATCTTTCAACAGACTGTGAAGTTGAAACTGAGCAGGCAAAAGGAGATGAGTTTGGAAAAACCCGAGAAGAAGGAGAGGTGAGATAACCTATGGCTTCTCAGCACATGTTGAAGACTTTGGCTTTTGTTCTGAAGGAAACGGGTTCTGTGGATTTTTAAGGGGTGTTGCTGACTACCTCTTGAAAATAGACTGTCAAGGGACAGGGCTAGAAGCAGGAAGATAAATTGAATTAGGAAGGCTCGTGTAGTAATCCAGTGAAAGAACGATGTTGATTCCAGTTGGGGTAGCAGCAGTAGAAGGGGTAAGAAGTAATCAGAAATAAATATGTATTTTAAATAGAAAAAAAATGTTAATACACTGTCTTAGTCCATTCATGCTGCTTTAACAATACTGTAAATGGGTGGCTTATAAACAACAGAAATGTATTTCTCTCAGTTCTAGAGGCTGGGAAGTCAAAGATCAAAGTGCTGGCAGAGAAGGGCCTGCTTCTTCATAGATGGTGCCTTCTCCCTGTGTCCTAACATGATGGAAGGGGTGAACAAACTCTCTTGGGACTTTTTTGTAGGGTCACTGATTCCATTCATGAGGGCTCTGCCCTCACAAATCACCTACCAAAGGCTCCATTTCCTAATACCATCATGTTGGGAATTAGGATTCTAACATATGAATTTCGGGGGGGAGACACAAATATTTAGACTGTAGCATATATGTTCTAGGATCACATTAATTGGGGAAATACAGTCCTGCATGCTAGATCACTTATCTTGAAGTTCAAAATAAACGTTAGCATATTATTAAGGCTTTATAAAAACAGCAAAACAAACAAACAAAAAACAGCAAGATAAAAAGTGTTTAACTTTGACCCGGCATATTCGAAACTTGTTAGGTAACATAAACGGTTGTTGACAGACATCTGTTAAGATTTCTAAGGACACCAGTTTTCCATAGAATAGAGGAAGAAATGTTGAGATAGGGGACTATGATTTTTATAAAGCATTATTTCCTGAAAAATAACTATTGTAAAATCTGAATTATAAATATCCCTTATATTTCTATTGAGCTTTGAAGTATTCTTATGTGGTTATTAACTAGGCATTCAATAGCAATAATGCCAGGATTCTACTTATTGAATTGATAATCAAAATAATAGCCACTGTATTCTTAGATTTTATGCCCTCTTCCCAGGGTGGAAATGTTATACAAGTGTTATTGACCTTACAATTCTGAAAATGTCTTGCAAATTAGGGCCTAAATGTTTAAATTATATCCTTACCCTTGCACAGGTTTGAAAAGTTCGTTCTAGATGAGAACGCGCTTTATCCACTGCTGAAGCAATGCGTGTCGGCTGTAACCATGCCTCGCCTGACAGCAAAAGAATGTTCAAAAGCACACCCAGTTAATTGAAACTACAGGGGGCATTTAAGTAGGCAAAGTGTTATTACTCAGTTAAAAATGTGTCCAGGATATCAGAATTACTATCTCTTACTCCTGCAAAAGGCACTCTGGGAATGGTAATGGCCGCAAGTGTTAGGCCTCTGGCATCCTTTTAGTTTCCTCATTGCTGTTGCTCTCAACAGACTTGGAGAGATACACACACTACCATCCACGAGAACTGGGGTTACTGTTCTGAATGCGACAGTCTGATGGTGTTCATACCTGTGGTATGGGCGAGAATCCTAGGCCATGGGCATGAGGTTTTCTCGTGAAGTTCTCCAATGCTAATAATTTTTGAAAATTTACCTGAAAGAATATTTTAAATAGCAAAAGTATAGCCTCTTTCATCGAGGACTGTTTAAGTCTGGGGTAAGTTACTTATAGTTTATTCCAAGATATTGTTTGGAAAATGTATTTCTAATACAGTACACTATTTTAAATGAGATCGTTAGGTACATTTGATCTTTCTTTCTTATTTGAAATTTAATCAGTTTCTTATAATTTCTAGAAAGCAAATAGCCTATGTTTGTCATCTGTGAGTTTGTCTCTTAGGCTGAGGTGTTTGCCATTGTGGGTGTGTGAAAAGGCGAGAGTTCAGGGTCTCTGTAGGCAGGCATGAGTGAGATCTTATAATAAGCTGGTAAAGTGTAAGTGGAGTGTTATTTTCATCTTACCACCAGCACAATCTGGTACCTACTCCACATCCAAGAGCTGGCCTAAGTAAGAAAAAATACAATATATGGAAAAGAAAGAAATGTCAGTTTGGACGTTGGTTGCATTCTGGTTCTTGCACAGGAAAATCAGTCTGTAAATATAATAAGCAATAGCGATGATACAACGCAGACATATTATTTTCAGATTTCAACACATTCCCCTGCTAACCCAAAGACGTAAGAGAAATAAATCACTTTTCATAGGTATCAGGGGAAGTTCTTATAAGATTATTGATATGGTTTCCTATTTGTTAGCTGTTCCCCCACAAATATATTATAAGTTCTGGAGGCAGGGACAATATGTCATTCACTTTACATTTCCATCTGGACATGTGGAAGGACCTCAAAATGTGATTGTTCATTGATTGATTGTATATATCATTAGGTATAAAATTAAGCTTTTAAAATTGCACTATATATAAGTATTTTTTTCTCTTTCTCTTATTACCACCCCTTTGTCTCAATTGCCACCATTTCTCCCTGGATTATTGGTCTCTCTGCTTTCTCTTTTGTTTCCTTCCAACAAAAGCAAAAATGATGTTAGATTGATAGTTAATTCATGTAATTTCCTTACTGAAACCCTTTATTGCCTTTCCCCTTTCCTGAGAATGAATTAATTCGAATTTCTTACCAGGGCCTGTTAGTACCTGTATGATCTGGCCTGTGTTTATTTTTTAAATTTTTTTCTTGGGTTCCTAGGGCCTTTATACAGGTGATCCCCTTTGCCTGGAATGCTCTCTCATCCCCACAATATACACAACCAGATCCTTCGCTTCTAAGGCCTCTGGCCTTTGTGATCACCCTGTCTAAAGTTGGTCACCTCTGTTAGTGTCTTGTTTAGACATTTATACATTTCCTCCAAGCACTTGCTATGTATTTGGAAATTTCCATTTGTCTGTATTTTCCATGAGGGAAGACAGTGCCAGTCTGGCTCTGCATTTTATCTGTAGTGTCTAATTCAGTGTCTAATTCAGTGTCTGGCATGCGGTAAGTGATCAATACATATTTGTTTAAAAGCATAATGACAAAAATCTAAAGTAAAATATGTTTTCATTAAATTCCATGTTCCTAACTTACTTTATACAATTGGAATGAGTTCTGAAAAACCAATCACCTACAATGAACAGACTGCAACATTTTTAGGAAAAAGAGTTTTAAGATTTAGTCTAGTCATGATGATGTCCTGGCTATTATCCTCTGGAATTGGGAAATTAGAAATAATCTATTCACCTCCCTCTTCTCATTTTACAGGTGGAGAAACAATCATAGAAGTTAAATGACCTGCCTGAGATCTCCAAGCCAGTTAGCAGTGCAACCAGAATTCGAATTTCTAGTTTGGGGTTCATTTCACTACGCCAGCTGTTTGGGAGAAAAATACCTACTAGATTCTTAGAGTCAGCAGTCATCTTTAGTTCTAGAATCTCAAAAAGAAAAACACTAAGTCCTAGAGTAAAGGATATAAGAGAAGTTGTCTGTGCTGCTTTTGGGATTTGCCTTCTAAGGGAAGAAAAATGCCTTTTTTTTTTTAATCTTTTCCCTTTTCATTGCTGGAATACAGATGTGACGGCTAGAGCTAGAGCAGTCATGTAGGATCCCTGAAATGGAAATCATAGATGTTGAGACTGACAGAGCAAAGAGAGTAGTGGCGAGGGTCCTCATGTTGTCAGTCTGCCCCTCTTAGTCCTGGAATGCTGGGAGAACTTCTACAGGAGAAGGAAATAAATGTCTGTCCAGTTTCAGGTTCCATTATTATAGCAGCCTAAACTCATAACATGCCATATAATTTGGTACCTAAAAGTGAAATGCTGTCCTAAGAAAAGCCTAGAATATACAGCATCAGGCGATCGGGGCAGTGATACAGATATTAACGGCTGGAAATCTGAGACCCATGTGCAAACTTTGTAAAATAATTGTTGATATTGTTATCTGCCGTATGTTGGAAGTAAGACCAGATGCTAACATGCCTTGTAGCTCTAGAGCTGTCAATATGAGTTTTACAGTCCTGGTGAGAGAGGTGGTGGTGGCATCATTTTATACATTTTTGGAGCTGTTTTTGGTTGCCACTAATTGAAGGAGAGAATTTAGTGGACTAGAGGTGGTAATTGTCTTACAAAGTTTAGGACATAGTCTTATACAACAAATAATTTATCTATATCCATCTTGACTTTCAAACTGCTGGATGGTTCTTGGTAAAAATTTGGATAATTTATAAGTATACACACCTAATTCTGTTTCACATCCAACACAAAGATTTTATTTTGCACTGATTTTCCCAGAAAAGTAAATAAAGGGAAGATTTTATGTTGTCTTTGTTGTTGTTATTGTTTGAGACAGTGTCTCACTCTATCACTCAGGCTGAGGCCCAGTGGTGCGATCTCACCTAAGTGCAACCTCTGCCTCCCAGGCTCAAGCCATCCCCCCACCTCCACCTCCCAAGTAGCTGGGACCACAGGAAGACACCACCATGCCTGCCTAATGTTTGTTGTATTTTTGGTAGAGATAGGTTTCTGTCATATTGCCAAGACTGGTCTTGAGCTCCTGAGCTCAAGCAATTTGCCCGCCTTCGCCCTCCAAAATGCTGCGCTTATAGGTGTAAGCCACCGTGACAGGTCCTTTATATTGCCGTATTCCAAACTTTACTGAGTTGTCATCATTTCAGAAGATCGTCTACAATAATGCTGCCTAGAATGAGTCATCGACATAACACCCTTATTATGAGGCTGCATTTGTGGTTATTGTATCCAGAGATTCCGTGTATAGATGCAATCATCTCACTAATTCATTATGTCTTCTGGGGTGGTTGTGTCTAATCATCTACCATGAAAAATTTCAGAAATTACATGTGCAAATTTCAGATTATGTCCTCAAAAGAAAGAAGGATGCATTTCCTTTCCTTTTTTTTTTTTCCCTGCTGGCTAATGATAAACATGATGGCTGGAGCCAGAGCAGCCATGGTGGGTCAGGAGATGGAAGCCACAGTTGAAGAAGACAGAGCTATTACACAGAGGAAGGCTGTGTCTCTGAGATGGTACAGCTGCTGCACACCAGCAACCCTGCCTATCCAAACTGTTACGTGAGTGGAAATTAACCGGTATCTTGTTTGAGCCACTGTGTTTCAGGGTTTCCATGTCATATTAGCCCAATGAGATTCCTGTCTAATATAGAGGAAGGAAGCAAAATGTAAATAAAACCTAGTACAAGTCCCAGAACTTTTTGTTAAATACCCAAGCCCAAAACATTTTCAATGATAACTTTTTAAAAAGCATGATTATAAAACTGAGAACTTGGAAGGATATTTTATGTATTTTTTCCTATCTTTTCCTGTAATCAAGAAGACACAGCCAGGCACAGTGGCTCATGCTTGTTACCCCAGCACTTTGGGGGACCAAGGTGGGTGGATCACCTGACGTCAGGTGTTTCAGACAAGCCTGGCCAATATGGTGAAACCCTGTCTCTACTGAAAATACAAAAATTAGCTGGGCGTGATGGTGGGTACCTGTAATCCCAACTACTTGGGAGGCTGAGGCAGGAGAATCACTTGAACCTGGGAGGCAGAGGTTGCAGTGAGCTGAGATGGTGCCACTGTACTCCAGCCTAGGTGACAAGAGTGAAACTCCACTTCAAGAAAAAGAAAAAGAAGACAGACTTAGCATAAGAAACTTGGGAATTGAAAAAATAGCAGTATTCTTAGTAAAGATAAAATGCTTTTATTAGAAATAGTCATACTGTAAGTCCTAATTCATAATTTTAAAAGGCACAGATGTGTAGAAGTTCACAGAAATATTCTTTTGGATAATGTTATTCTTACTTCACACAGTACTGCCTACTGAGGACCTTATATTTTCACATAATGACAGTTACATAATTATGTTGTGATTTAAAGACCAAATACTCTTATGCAGTGCCTAGCTCAGTGCCCTTCACACAGTAGGTTCTCACTAAACAATTAGCTACATGAATTTCATATGATTATATTCCTGAATGGTATACGACTGTATTGGTTACCATTTTATCAATATATTGTTTATAGAACAGACCAATTTAAATATCTTAACAAAACAGCTAAAGAATTCTAACTATAAGTCTGATCATGTTTGTTAAACCAAAATAAGCACCAAAGGAAAACAACAACAACAAAGAAACAAAGACACAAACAAACAACCCACCCTAGGACCATGGAAACCAAGTGGGTTTCTAAGAGTCAGAGTGAATTCTGAAGACAGGGATGAGAATGGAAGTTGTGGCAGCTGATTCCCCATTTCAGCGCTTTGTTTTAGCTGACCACATTTCCTCCCTCCTTAGAGAAAATCGATGCACAATGAAATTATCTGTACTCATCTCTGGTAAATAAATAGGAGAAATCTTTCTTGTTTCAAGACATCAGTGTGAAACGATTGTTCACATCAAGAATTTGGTTTGTTTTTCTTCAACAGCTCTTTCATTTTCCATTTTGCCTGCTTAAAAAAACCCAGTAAAATATTTTAATAAAGTGAGTGAAGAGAGACTACAGGGGCCAAATAGAAAACTTAAAAATTATTTAGAGAAAAATTTACTCAAATATATATTGCAGAGATTATTCAGAAACAACCAATGTTTGGATGTTTATTCAAACTTGTAATTTATAAAGGACGTTGAATGTAATTAAAAATGTAAGGGACATGAACATTAGAGATAGCAGTTTTCAGGTGGATGCCTATATTTAG
The DNA here is from genome assembly GCA_036589455.1 of Ateles fusciceps. Lineage (NCBI taxonomy): Eukaryota > Metazoa > Chordata > Mammalia > Primates > Atelidae > Ateles > Ateles fusciceps. The sequence goes on from JAZHEH010002780.1 coordinate 4,244,293, forward strand.
CAGCTAAATGTATCACTTTTAAATGGCATGTCTGAGATTCATGTGCTTACGTCTGCACAGATTGAATCTGTGTAAATATAACTTTATTTACACTGTTGAGATGTGCAGTTAGGAAATTTTACAAATTATGTCTGGAAGTGCATTTAGAATGCCCATGATGACATTTTTACATGTTTAAATGTTAGGTTTTTTTCCTGGGTGTTTTATATCCTGCCTCTAATTTGTATTTAGATTTCAAACCTACTTTGCAGGAGCCATACCTAATTCAGTGTTCTTTGCACCATCGGGCATACTACTTGTACTAAATAACTGTTTATCATCATTGAGTGCCTTAAAGTAAACACAACATAATTTCATCTGCCAAAATCCTGCTATGCATTTATATGTTGCTTTTAAAAACATATAACCCCAAGTAAATCACTTAAACATGGTGTGCTGTACAATTTGGGTCTGCTGTCTGCTGCTTTTCTTATTCTTCTTCCAATGTTGCTTTTGTTTCTACTTCCCCTCCTCCTGTCTACATCAAACCACTTTTACTATAAATTCAATTTTGACAACGTACATTTTCACTCTCTGATAAACCTTTACCATTCAGAGGAAAGGCTGAAAGAAAGGAACATCGACACACTCATACACTTACACACTCCCACACACACACACACACACACACACACACACGAGGTAAGGGTCATAATCACTACACAGCAACAAGCCAAAGGTAGAGGCATTTAGCCATGGAATGGTTAGCAACATAAGTTTAATTTGAAAAAGATTAGAGAACCAAAGAGATATTTAAAGTTTTTTTAAATCACTCTTTCACATCTTCCTTTGTTGCATCTTTTCAGTTCTCTCAAAGAAACTTGACAGCTCTGGGAAAACAAAACCCTTCAACATTTCTTGAAGCTTAGAGTCTCAGTCCTCAGAAAAGAACTCTTTCTACGTTGTACACACTTAAAGCCGAGTTGGACTAAAGTACTAAACAACAGCTCAGTAGCAGCTATTTTAAATCACGTAAGATTCATCCAGAGATGCCAAAAAGCTTAGAACCAGCAGACCCTGATTGTGGGTTAAAAAGAGAGGTTGTCGGGGGAAGGGGGAGAAAGAGGGAAGGTACTTAAATGGATGTTCTTGTCATTGAAATAAAAATCACAATATTCACCTAGTATTTGAATTCACAAAGAATGTTAAAAATAACTTGCATTTGATTCTGTAACCTTTGAAAAAACTTGAATAGTGGCATTATTCTGTTCTTACCAGCCACCAAATAGTCTCAGGCGTAAGCCATGCAAAGTGTCTCTCAGATGGGCTATGATTCTTAGAATCATAGATTTATAGACACAGGAGCACCAATGGAAGGTAGTCAGAAACTAACTAGTTCAAGAATCAGAAAATCTTGCTAGGCATCTGTGTCAAATACTAATTAAATCTAAACTGAACAAGCCATGTCATCACAGACTCAATTCCCTTATCTGAAAAATGGGAACAGTTTTCTTTGTCTTGTCTTGGCTGAAAGTTTTTGTGTAGCTCATATGAGAGAACATATGTGAAAGTGCTTCGATCTGATAGAGGATGCTGCAGCTGAAAGGTATATTGTTCTAAAATAACTTGTAATCAGGCCAGGTGCAGTGGCTCATGCCTGTAATCCCAGCACTTTGAAGGCCCAGAGGGCAGATCATCTGAGATCTGGAATTTGAGACCAGCCTGGCCAACATGGTGAAACCCCGTCTCTACTAAAAATACAAAAATTAGCCAGGTGAAATGCCTCGCGCCTGTAATCCCAGCTACTTAGGAGGCTGAGGCAGGAGAATCACTTGAACCTGGGAGGCGGAGGTTGCAGTGAGCCAAGGACGCACCACTGCACTCCAGCCTGAGCAACAGAGCAAGACTCTGTCTCAAAAAATATATATATTTTAAAAATGAAATAAAATAACTTGTAATCAGCAGACATAGATGATCATGAAGCCCACTTTGGTAAGGTGACACCCACATTTTAATGAACAACGCAACCAGAATTCGAATTTGGGTTGACGATAGTCTAGAAAAGGAGATTGTTCTCATATGTTCAGATTGAGGCTTTGTCTGGAGAGCCCATGATCTAAACGTAGCCCAGGTGCTTTCCTTCTTCATGTTCTATTTTCTTTTAGGCTAGGAAGTCATTAAGACTTACAGGAATAGGCAAAGACATCCTGCCCACCAAATCTGAAGTGCCTAAAACAGTGATTCACAGCTAGCACTCTTTGGACTCCTAGTGTGCGGGTGGGGGTGGGAGGAGGGATATGGAGTTATTGCCAGAATAATGAACACTAAGCTCTGTAATAGAATAAATTATAGTTTACACACATTTGCATGACTATGCTTCCAATGTATGTAGCTGCTATTAAGATTGTTCAGATAAAATTAATCTAAATGCGTCTGGAATTCAGAGTAGCTCTTGGTAGTTTATTTGCTTTAAAATGGAAGGATCTTTAAGCATAACTGCCAGGAAAAGAAGCCTGTAGACTTTAAATATTTGGGGAAGATTTGGCCTAATTTCTTCCCCTCCTATGCTAGAATGCTATGAGTAGGTAAATTGGAAGACAAATTCGGAGGAACATATTTAAGAGCAAAAGAATTTGACAGCCCTCTCTCCAGTAAAAAGTATGTGAGATGGACAGGTGCAGTGGCTCAAGCCTATAATCCCAGCACTTTGGGAGGCCAAGGTGGATGGATCATGAGGTCATGAGTTCAAGACCAGCCTGGTCAACATAGTGAAACTCCGTCTCTACTAAGAATACAAAAAAATTAGCCTGGCATGGTGGTGCACACCTGTAGTCCCAGCTACTTGGGAGGCTGAGGCAAGGAGAATCACTTGAAGCTGGGAGGTGAAGGTTGCAGTGAGCCAAGATCACACCACTGCACTCCAGCCCAGGAGACAGTGTAAGACTCTGTCTGAAATAAATAAATAAATAAATAAATAAATAAATATAAAGTATATGAGATCCCATTTATATTTATTTATTTATTGAGACAGAGTATCACCGTGTCACCCAGGCTATAGTGTAATGGCACAATCTTGGCTCACCACAACCTCTGCCTCCTGGGTTCAAGTGATTCTCTTGCTTCAGCCTCCTAAGTAGCTGGGACTACAGGCATGCATCATCACACCTGGCTAATTTTTGTATTTTTAGTAGAAATGGGTTTTCACCACGTTGGCCAGGCTGGTCTTGAACTCCTGACCTCAGGTGATCCACCTGCCATGGCCTACCAAAGTGCTGGGATTACAGGTGTGAGCCACCGCGTGGGGCTGCCCATTTTTATTTAAAAGATGATTATGCAAATAATAAAATTCTAACTGCTTTTTAGTTAGAGATTGTTATAGTACAAAAATATGTTCATTTATTCATTGGTTTAGATAGATAGATGGAATTTTTTTTTGCTGTTGTTTTTGAGACAGGGCGCTCTGTGGTCCAGACTGCAGTTCAGTGGTTGAATCGCGGTTCACCATGGCCTTCCTTGATCTCCTGGGCTCAAGGCATCCTCCCCGCTCTGCTTCCCAAGTGGCTGGTACTACAGGCGTGTGTCACCACACCCGGCTGATTTTTTACATTTATTTTTTGTAGTGGTGAGGTTTCACTATGTTCCTTAGGCTGGTCTCAAACTCCTGGGCTCAAGTGCTACTCCTGCCTTGCCTTCTCTAAGTGCTGGGATTACAGGCATGAGCCATCAACCAGCCTATTCATTGGTGTTCCTGGCTTTTTTTGGTTTCCAGATGTTAAAAAATTAACCCTAAATTATATGATAAATTTGGTTTTTGTTTAGCCTGAAAAATTGTTTGGAATAACTTGGTAAAACAGTTATTTCTGCAGCTCAGGATTTTATTCATAAAAGCTCAGTGCTTAAGTGTAGATTCATACTCAATGAATACTGAGAGAGGAGAAGTTAAAAAAAAGAAAATGTATGTTCTGAATCTGGTACATAATTCTTGCAAATCAGCATTTCCAGGAATCCTCCTAGCAGGATAACTGGAAAAGTTAGGGTAATCTTATTTATTGGGGCTCTGAGAGTTTATAACAAAATGACAATTATGTATAATATTTTAAACATGAAAAATGAGTCGAATTATTATTGGGCTAAGTAGTGATAGTAACTGAGCTCAGTTTATTAAACTCTTATGTACATTTAAGCTTATACTAACCCTAAAGGGTACTTATTCATATTCCCATTTTGCGGATGAGGAAACTGGAACTCAGAGAAATCAAATAGTATATTAAAACCACGGAGCTTGTAAAGGCATGACTAGAATTCAAACTCAGTTTTAATTCCAAGCTTAGGATGCAGACTTCAGTTTTCTGGGATGATGAAAAGGCAAGAGGGAAATTCAAATATTTTTGGTACCAGTTGGACCTAATGTATATGACCAGTAATTTAGTAGTAGGTCCAGGTTTTATGGCATCTAAAGTATATAAAAATTTAAGAAATTTAGGGGCGTATGCAAGTGAGGGGTCCATTGACCTTCCTGATAAATTCATCTTGGAGTTAGTTTCAGGAATCCAGCCAGTAACTAATATAGGCCCTTTATTCTAGACACAATTCTAGCCCTAACCTGAAATCAAGAATGCCACTAGGCATTTGTGCTAGCACAGTGGTCCTCAAACATCTCCCTGTCCCTGGTCTCTTTCCCCCTATCTAACTTATTAGAGGATATAACAAAGTTCCTTCTGTAAGAGTGGCTCATTAAGACATGGGTTCCCAGCAGTAAATGTCACTGCTCTGAGTCGAGACTCACAGCTTGAGGATATGAGAGTTTGATTTTCTTCTTAAGACGAATACATTCTTTATTCAGCACCCTAATTATTTATTGCCTGTCTACTATGAACTAGGCATGTAGCTAGTGTCTAGATTGCAACAGAGAATCAGAGAGAGAATTCCTACCCTAATGAAACTTCTAATTCTCGGAATGTCTATCAGTTATATAATTTCTCAAATACAGTATAGAGGTTTAAAAGTCAGTGTATTCCATGACTTTCTTTTCCATTACCATACATACAATCTATTATGTTGTTTTTTCTGTGAAAAGGATTTTAATTCATTCCTAATTCTCCTTTTCTGCCAGGTCCTTCTCTCCTCAAATGTGGATTATTAGAATATTTTCTTTAGAGTTTCTTTCTTCTTTTAACAAGTATTTATTGCATACCAGGCGTGCATCAGATAGGGAGCTAAGTTTTTATCTTTCTTTCTTTCTTTTTTTTTTCTGAGGCAGAGTCTCGCTCTGTCACCCAGGCTGGAGTGCAGTGGCACAATCTCGGCTCACTGCAACCTCTGCCTCCCGGGTTCAAGCAATTCTTCTGCCTCAGCCTCCTGAGTATCTGGGGCTACAGGCACCACCATGGCCGGCTATTTTTTTTTTTTTTTTGTATTTTTAGTAGAGACGGGATTTCACCATATTGGCCAGGCTGATCTCAAACTCCTGACGTCGTGATCCACCTGCCTTGTCCTCCCAAAGTGCTAAGATTACAGGTGTGAACCACTGCGCCCAGTCCAGGTATTGATCTTTCTAAATACTCTTCTATTTCTTCTCCAGCTCATCCTACATACTAACAATACGACACTGCTCGTGTCACTTAGAGCTTCTAGAGGCTTTTTCCCAGAGTAATAAGACTGAACATGATGAAGCTGAGTATGATGAAGAGTAAGGCCAGGTACAGTGTTTCACCCCTGTAATCCCAGCACTTTGGGAGGTGGAGGCAGGCGGATAGCTTGAACCCAGGAGTTGGAGACCAGCCTGGGTAACATGGCAAACCCCATCTCTACAAAAAATACAAAACAGTTGGCTGGGCATGGTGGTGCACACTTGTCCCAGCTACTCAGGAGGCTGAGGTGGGAGGATTGCTTGAGCCCAGGAGGTGGAGGTTGCAGTGAGCTGAGGTCGTGCCTCTGTACTCCAGTCTGGGTGAAAAAGCCAGACCCTGTGTCAAAAAAAAAAAAAAAAAAATCACAGGAATGATTTTGAATTTGTGTCACCCTGAGAAAGGGGCAGCTTGCGTTGATCTGAAATCTGAGGTCTGCCTGGATGAACTGTATCCGGGGCCTGTACTGGTATGAAGATAAAGCTGAAGCCTGGAAAATGTGAGAGGAGGGTACATTCATCCTCAGCTCCTAGGCCTGTCACTACTAGATGTGTGATCAGTGATCAATAAGTATTTATTAACTGATTGATCCCAGTACATACTGAGTGACAGCACTGTTCCTGGCATTCAGCCCTGTAGCCATCATCTAGTCCAGATTCATGCCTTTTTGTCAATGATCTTGGACATGTTATTGCATATGCAGTTTCTCTTGTGAGCCTCATCTCTTCCTCCTGCCCTAAAACAAATTTCATGATACCACAGGTTTTGTTCCTCAATAATATTGAGTGTTATGCTACCCTTATTAACTACTTCCATATAGTAAGTCCTATATGGTGTGGTGGTGAAACTGCAGGCTTGGGGCTTTAGCCTGCTGGGATTTTATTTCTGAATCTCCTGTTTACTGGCTGTGGTACCCTGGGCAAGTTGATTTACCACTGTAAGACTCAGGGTTTGTATAAGTAAACTGAGGACAAAATATAGTTTCTATAGATGGGGTTTCACCATGTTGCCCAGGCTGGTCTCCAACTCCTGGGTGCAGCCCTCCCCATCCGTGGGGTCCACCTCTATAGAGTCAACCAACAGTGGTTCACAAATGTTTTAAAAATAATGATACAACAATAAAAAAAATGCCAGCATTTTGAAGATATTCATGTTATTGACTTACTTTCTCTATATTTGCCATAGCTCCTGGTATAGTTGGACAAAAGATAAGCATTCAGTAAGTACCTAATTGCACCCAATAAATATTGGACAATTCATGGCAACAAATAACACAATTATTCCCAGAAGAATGCCCCAGGGTGCATCTGAAGCATGCTGCTTACTCTTTCTGCAGTCCATTACTAGCACCAACTTTATCCTCTTCTCCTGGCCCCTGCCTCTCATGTTTCACATTAAAAGTCACCAAATGCTCTGGATTCTTACTTTCCAATTTCTCCCAGATCAGTTCCTCCCTTCTTTCCGCTGTCCTTCACCTCTGCACTATAGCAACAGCTGCTTGCTGCATGCAACTCCCCTTGTGGGGTCACTGCTCAGACTCCCCTCCTTGGATTCTATCCTCCCACCACTGCCAGGTTAGCTACCTCAAACAGCATTTTTCATCATGTCTTTCCTCCACTGCTCATTTACTTACCTAATAAAGTCCACACTCCTCAGCTTAGTTTTTAAGACTCTCCATAAATCTCTTTTCACCTTTCCTAGCACCATTTAGGTTTTACTTTTGGCTCCATGGGCTCTTAGCAATCGTCTAGAAATCTTATTCATCACCCTCTTGAAACACTCTCTTACTTCTCTGGAGTTCAGCTTCTGCCATTTTCCTCACTTATAATATCCTTCCCTAGTCTCCTCATTAATACAAATTCTGCTTATCCTTCGAGATAGAGTTAAAATTCTGTTTTTTCCAGAAGGTTTCTCCTCTGCATCAGCCAACAATGAACCACTTATTTACTTTAATCCTGCAATAGTTGTTTATTGAGTGTTTATTATACGCCAGAAAATATTCCAGGTGTTGAGATTACCAATACAAATAAGGGTCAGTTTCTATTGTAGAGAATCTCAGTTACCTTCTGTCTAATTCCTATGGCACTCATGGGATCGCTCATTTTGGCACCAATTGTCTCTTTCTTCTTTTCTCCAACTATCTTAGTTCATCCAGGCTGCTCTACCAAATACCTAAGACTGGTTAATTTATAAATAATAGAAATGTATTTCTTACAGTTCTGGAGGCTGGGAGGTTGAAGACCAAGGTGCTGTCGGCGGATTTGATGTCTGGTAAGGGTTCACTCTCCACTTGTAAGAAGTTGTCTTCTTAGTTTGTCCTCACATGGTGGAAGGGCAAGGCAGCTGCCTTCGACGGCTTTTATAAGGTCACTAATCCCATTCATGAGGGCTGGCTTAGTAAGCGCCCTAAACCCCTCCTAAAGACTCCACCTCTTAATATTATCTCACTGGGGGAGTAACATATGAATTTTGAGGGGTTAAACTCAGACCCCTACCGTGACTGACAACACTTTGAGATGAGGAAACCAGTTGAGGAAGGCTGCGTGACTAACTCAAGTGAGGAAATGATCCGCGTTGTTTTTGCGGTTCCTAAAAAGCAGAACCATGTCAGTATCTTACTGGTGATTCTAACAGTACCTAACAGATTAAACACTGAATTTGACTTGAGTGAATGAAAACATTCTGATTTTCATGTATAGATTTTATATTTTGCTTTTGCAACTTTTGCAACCAGATGCAACTTAAAGATCATTTTGATTTTAATACCACCAAAACCTATCCATGGACCTGATAGCCAGAGAAATGCTGTAGCTAGAGGTGTCTCCAAATGGTCAATACAACTTTCTTGCTTTTTTTTTTTTTTTTTAAATAAAGACAGGGTTTCACCATGTTGGTCAGGCTGGTCTTCAACTCCCGACCTCAGGTGATCCGCCCGCCTTGGCCTCCCAAAGTGCCTGGATTACAGGCATGAGCCATCACGCCTGGCCAACTTTCTCAAATAAAGTAAATAAGTGCATAACAGCAGTATAAGGAGGTGTGCTTGTGTTAGCTCTGCCCTCGGGCAAACTTACACTACAATTTTAATAACAAACAGACACAAATGTCTGATTTAATTTACAGTTTCCAAATATGGAGAATATGTATATTCGAAATAGACTTTCCTTTGGGCATTACTGACACAGGTAATGGCAAAGGAGGCATATTTACATAAGTAGAAACTGTTTTTAAAGCAGAAAAAATACAAACATTCCTGAAAAAACAAAATCTTCCTCCTGGAGAAAAATCTCAATAGAAGAGAAGTCTAATCGGGGCTTATAAAAGTTTAACACAGAATGATGTCAAACATTACATATCTTTTCTCTACATTCAAAATAATTTTTCTTTGATAATGTATAATGACATTCTGCCTTTTCTGTCTTTATATTTTTAAAAGGTTAATTTTATCTCAAAATATATACATCTTTTTTATTAGTAGTTTGCTACCTATCAAGCATATTGAGATGAATTTGATAACATGAATTTCAAGTGAAGGGAGGGGGAATAACGTGAGGAGAATATCTACAGTAAATACAAAACTGCAAAATAGCTGATCAGGGTTTTTATATCATAACTTTTATTATTCCTAGACCATTCTCACTAGACATTAATTCCCATAGGTTCAAAAGTTATTCTGCATGCCTATATGTTGTAAACTTGCTTTCAGTTATTAATAAAACAGGTAAATATTAAATGAAATGCACTAAATGATACAAGGAGACAAAATAAGCTTGCAAATCTGCTTAATTTTACTTCTTTAGCTTTTATGTAATTGTCTAAAAAGGAAACAGAGAAAATTCTTGGTCCAGTTAAACTGGGAAGACACAGTGAGTTGCAGCTCTACGTTTTCGCTCTTCTCAGTGGGTGTCATGGGTTGTACACCAAGATGAGGATATATTTTTAGTTACTAGCATTCAACTCACATTATGCTTAGCTTCCCTTATCACGCATCTCTCATCAACTTCACCGTCAGATAAATATCAACCCATGTTTTAGAAAAGTAATGTCAAGTAATTTGAAAGTTGCAAAGAAAATCATGGCACAAGTTAGAACATTTAGGCCAGTGGTGTACTGGTGTTACTACTGGCTCCACCCTTCCCCCCATGAGTATATAAAGCCCTGATGTGTAGTGTTTGCTAATTTCCTTGGGGTAAATACTCTCATCAGAATAGATTTCAAGCTAACAACATGAAGTCACTAAAAATGGTACATTATGGTACATTTTGTACATTATGTCAGAAAGTACACTTTAGAGGCGAGGTGTGGTGGCTAGATACCCAAGAAACTAACAAAGTTGTTTATCTCCAGGGAAGAACATTGATATTCTATACAAATGTATATGTTCCATCAGCCCCATTTTTTTTTAAGGGACAAGTTCTCACTCTTGCCCAGGCTGGAATGCAGTGGCACCATCATAGCTGCCAGTAGCTTCTAACTCCTGGGTTCAAGAGATCCTCCCGCCTCAGCCCCTGACCTTCCCCAGGAGCTAGGATTATAGGCCTGAGTCAAGATGCCCTCCCCCAGCGCCCCATTTTAAAATGTAAATGTAACATACTATACATACTGTTTTGCATCTTGTTTTTTTGGCTGTTAATATAAATTGAAAAATGTTTAATATTTATACATGAAGACCTTTCTTATTCTTCCATATTTGCATAAATACTACACTATATGGTTGTTCTATGATGTGTTTAAACTTGATGTCTTTATGTCTTGATGTCTTGATGTCTTCTCTATTTAGGTTCTTTCCTATCTTTTGCTTTTACACACATATACTATAATGCATCCTATATATATGTAGTTTTTCACATGTATGTGTATAATCCTAAATACATTCTCAAATTAATTCCCAGAAGCGTAATTTCAATTTCAGAGGATTTGTATGTTTGTATGATTTTTATTTTTTTATTTTTGAGACGAAGTCTCGCACTGTTACCCGGGCTGGAGTGCAATGGTGCAGTCTCGGTTCACTGCAACCTCCGCCTCCCGGGTTCAAGTGATTCTCCTGACTCAGCCTCCTAGTAGCTGGGATTGTGGGGGCCTGCCACCATGCCTGGCTACTTTTTTTTTTTTTTTTTTTTTTTTGGCATTTTTAATAGAGATGGGTTTTCACTATGTTGGCCAGTCTGGTCTCAAACTCTTGACCTTGTGATCCACCTGCCTCAGCCTCTCAATGTGCTGGGCTTACAGGTGTCAGCCACCACATCCAGCCCGATTTTTAAAATTAAAATTTTTTTTCTGCTATTGCCAAGTTGATTTACATGGAAGTGGAAGAGATTTCATTTCTCCATAACTTCACCAACATAGTGTCTTATCCAACTTTTGGATCTTTGCCAATCTGATACATAAAAAAAGTCTGGGTGATTTTGATTTTATTTTTCAGATTAAGAGTGAGATCAACCATCTTTTGTTTTATTTAAATGTATTTTCTTTTCTATGAGATAGCTGTACATTTCCTTTACTCATGTTTTATTGGGTTATTTTTTAAAATATTGATTTATGGTATAGATGAGTTATAGATTCAAATTATTGTTCTGCCTCTCTCTCCTTTTCTCTCTCTCTGTGTGTGTGTATATGCATGCCAATATTACAATGCTTTAATTATTGAAACTTTATAAGATGTTTAATAACTGGGAGGTCTATTTTCCTCTCAGTGCCTTTCTTTTTAAGACTTCCTGGCTCTATTTGGTTGTTTATTTTTTCATATAAACAGTTTGGCATTGGCTTATGTTGTTCTAAAAATACGTTGATTAATATTTTGTTTTTGTCCCCTTTCCTCTTAAAAAATCAGCAAACAAGTACATATTAAAGACAGAAAAAGTATAGCTTACACCACATACAGAACATAATTTCTTAAGCTATGCATCACCTATACTACAGGACGATCCTGGGATTCTACACCTCCTCGATATGTGCTGCTGTCCCTCCTGATGCCACATGAGACACCTATGCATGTGCACTCACCAAATGGAGAAGGAGAGAACTGACATGTTACATTTATAATGTTCCTCCAGTAATGTTTCTTCCTACCCCCTTCAATATATTACTTGATCACTATCAACCAGCAGCTCTTTTCCCTTTTCTCAAGTTTCTTGATTCTACCATTCCATCAATTCCTAGCACTGATTTTATTAAATCAGTACATATGTAAAAATACATTTATTATACAAGTATGTATCTAATTTGGATGCCAATGACAATATCTTCTCAATACTGCCTACAGCCGACAGAAGTTAATACACATAGGGGAAGGACTACTAAATCATACTGTGTATTTTGTATACTCAGCCAAAAGAAAAGAAGAATTTAATTCATCCACATCATCTTTTTCCATGTCTCAGTAGCCTGACACCTTCCTCAATCACCTAACTAATGTGTGGAAAGAATGAAAACTCTTTGAGAAATCACTGACCCAGAAAGTTAAAAACCAAAAATTATGAAGCATCAAATGACATGCTATTCATCATTTTTCTTCTACATAAAACCCACCACTTACAGACTCTGCTTAGTGGCTATATATAAAAAGATTCTGAGGCTGAGTAGTTTATATGATTTTAATATGATATATAGGTAAGCGTAAGATATTTTTATTACAAAATGATTACTTCCTTATTAAAGAAGCCTTAAGAATAGAGAAAAGTAGGAACAAATCTGTAATTCATTCATGTTCCTAAATTCAAGTACAACCACTCCTTTGACTCTTTTGAAATCATAATTTTTCCTGGATATATTAGATATATAATTTTATCCTGTATAACATATTAAAAGCATTTTTCTTTTTATAATATATTTTAATTGTGAATAGATTTAAAGGATGGAAAATAATATAACGTTTTCCACATCACTATATAGTATAATTAGCCACAAGAGACAGTGGAATATAGCAGTAAGTGCACAGCTTTAAAGTCAGACAGATATGGATTCATCAACTGCATGCATTTCTCTCTGTATGTTCTTCACTTTTTTCCCCACTGATTGAATCACTGATTTTTAGCTGAGTACATGACCTTCCAGAATAAAGATGACGATTCCTTGCTTTTCCTGCAGCTAGCAGTTCTGTCCAATGTGATGTGAATAAAATGATGTGTGAAACTTTCTGGCTTACTTTAAAAGTGAGGGAATATGTTCTTCTTTGCCCCTTCCCCCTTTCTGTTGACTGGAATGCATACACAAAGGCTAGAGCTCAAGCAGCCATATTGGTCCCAGTAGTGGGCAAAGTCCTGAGATTGCGGAATAAAAAGCTGGAAAAGCTTGGGTCTCTCAGGACTTCGTGGAATGCCATATTTGTGCCAGACTGCCTCTCATGGACTTGTTATGAGAGAGATTGTATTAGTCAGTTTTCATCTTGCTAAAGAATTGCCCAAGACTGGTAATTTATGGAGGAAAGAGGTTTGATTGATTCAGAGTTCTGCATGGCTGGGAAAGCCTCAGGGAGCTTACAATCATTGCAGAAGGGGAAGCAGGCAAGAAAGAGCAGGAGTGTGAAGGAGGAACTGTCAAGCACTTATAAAACCATCAGATCTCATGAGAACTCACTTGCCTATCACAAGAACAGCATGGAGGAAACTACCCCCAGGATCCAATCATCTCCCTCCAGGTCACTCCCTTTACACGTAGAGATGATGAGGATTACAATTCAAGGTGAGATCTGAATGGGGACACAGAGCCAAAGCATATCAGAGACTTTAAAAGGTGTTTAAGTTCCAGTTAGGGTGTGTGTGTGTGGTGTGTGTGTGTGATATGTGTGTGTGGTGGAGGGCGGGGATGGTGTTTCTATGTCACTCACAGCTTTATCAAATCCTAAGCAATATGATTGCTTTTAGTACTAAACAATAGACGAATAGTGATTTATCCCAAAAGGATGTGTATTGTTTCTGTTTAAAAAAACAAAAAAACCCAGCCAAACAAAACCCGACAAGGCAGCAGGCAATAGCAGGGAGGCTTGTTGGCTAACCACAGCCACTGGGGACCTAGATTACTTTTCCTGTTTACTTTGTCATTCTTATCATTTGCTTCTAATCCCTTCATGATCCCAAAATGGCTGCTTCAGCCTGCAGTATCATCTACTCTTGTAAAAATGTTCAAAGGCAAGAAAAAGGGAGAGGAAAAGAAAGGAAAAAAGGCTTGAGGAAGTTATTTTCAAGAAGCCCCAAGAAAATTTATTCTTAAATCTTATTGACGAGAATTATACCACATGCCCATCCCTAGACTTACTACTTGCAAGGAGATTGGAAGCACTTTTAACAGCTTGGACTATTCTTGATTTATCTTCTGGGGCTGGGTACCTTTCTTCTCAAAATCAGGGCTTCTTAGCAATAAAGAAGCAAGGAAGGTGAGTCATTAGCCATATCTGTCACCCTGAGCATACAACCTTGGCTTTGGGGCATTATCTGTGTAATGGGGTGACAGTAATGCCTAACTCTTAGGAAATCAAAAGAGATGCCGTTTGAAAGGAGCTAGTAAAATGCATTGCACACACTGGATGCTCGATACACAGCAGTTATCACTTTCATTATTTCATTAAGTTGATGTATGATAGTTTCCTTAACTGATCCGATGCCAAGAATATTTAGATTATTTGTTGCTTCCTTGGGTATTATATATATAACTTGAAATTAGTATTTTTTTGTTATACAACTTTTTTTTTTCTTTCACTGCTAAAGATTCTTTCCTTGAGTATATTCATAGAAGTATAATTACTGGGTCATTCAATACTAATGGAATACATTGTGATCCTTCTGCAATAGTACAGAAATTGCATATGAGTCAGAAAGTCAAACACTTCTTACACATACCCAGGCAAGTATACTGTACAATATCTAAAGTCAGACTCCTCAGCTTTTGGGAATCAGGAATACACACAAACAGAATCAACTGTGAGACATGCTCATTTTGCCATGATTCCAAAACTTTTGCTTCCAAATATGTCAATGTGGCATAACAGAAAGTTCATTGAACTTGTCTTCAAATATCTGGGTTTCGGTCTCTGCCTTGTTACTGTCCATGTGACCTTGGGCATGAGCATAACCGGTGTGACTCCATTCACCCATCTGTAAAATGGGCATAATAAAAATGACCTACCTCCCTGAAATGAGTAAACACATAGGGAAATGCTTTGGAAATTGTAAAAAACTATAGACATATAGGATGTGATTATTAGTATCTATGGAAAACATCTGAGATAGAAAAAAAGAATGCTTTAAACTTAATAAAGCAAATACTTCTGTGTTCCAGACACAGTTCTCAGCTCTTGCTATATACCTCATTTCTTCACAACAAACTAAAGAGACAAATACTCTTTTTTTTTGAGACAGGGTCTCACTCTGTTATGTAGGCTAGAGTGCCGTGGCGCCATCTCAGCTCACTGCAACCTCTGCCACCACGCCAAACCTAAATACCATTAATATGGCCACTTTCCAGATGAAGAAACTGAGACACAGAGAAATTAAATACCTCTCCCCTAGTCACTGTGGATTTGAAGCCACAGTTTGTCTCTAGAAATCATGAGCTGAACAATAAAGCGACACTGTCTGTCTTGTCAAATGTTGAGGACGAACAACTCTTTCTGCTATCTTAACTTTAAGTCAGAAGACTCTCACTTGAGAAGCAGCCTGCATAGCCAGCATTTCCTGTTTCTCTAAATAGTGGCTCCTGAGTATAACCACATTGGGCTTCACACAGTGTGGAGCTTGAAGTGAGGTCTAACAGAATATCAGGCACAGGTTGGCTACTTTTCTCTTTGCGGTTTGGAGTGTTAGATGTGTATTAATATAGCATTCTGCATGTGATCAGACAGGATGTGGACTAAAGAGAAAAGAGCAATCAGATCTGGTGCCAGGATATAATGTGGAAGGTGGCGTTTGTTTCTGAGGTGCTCATCAAATCTTTGCTAACAGTCTCTACTGCCTCTCTGCAGCTTCACATTACCCTTCCTGCTCTTTATTTCCTTTCACGCATTCCTACTCCTGCCTGCCTGGCTAGTGAATGTCACGCTGAAATTAACTCTCCATCCTTCCTTGCTAAAAATCTAGTCTCAATTACTTTTCTCTTTAAAGGAATTTAATCAATGCATTTATTGATTACCTAAGGTGTTAAGTATGGAAATGAAGCAATGTGCTAACTTTCTTCCCAGAGATAGATGCATTTTAACATCTAGTGGGTGGTAGCTTAATTCACTGATGCTAAAATTTTAGGCATTCACAGAAGCTGGTGGATGTGAATTATTGGGTGGGATTTGCAACGCCCCTCAAACTGTGCCAGCTGAGCCTACTCTGTCTCGAACAGGAAGTAAACAAGAGAAAGAGGTATGGTCAGAGAAGGGAAAAAGGCATCTTTGGCAGATGGAATATTAGTCTGGTTTTCTCTAGAAAAGCAAGTGCCAGCTCTTCATCCGTTCCTTGCAGTGAGGGGTGGCAGTCACCAATGAGACATTCACAGTCTGCTCTGGATTTCTCACCTGGGTGCTTTCTCCCTCCCAGCACTTCCTCTTTCTCCTTTCCTGAAAGGGGGACATGGGGCTAACGCAGCGGACTAAAGCAGCGGTAGCAGCCATATGTTGATAGCTAAGAGGAAAGGATGCATTTACCTGAAGCATCTTGGTTTTGGCATTCTTAAACCAATAACCGCTAACAAGGTCTATGTCTGGGTGTGGAATTATGTAGGTGAAGAGAATAAGAAGCATTAGTTTAAGCTACTCTTTTGTTGTTGTTACTTGTAGCAGGACATGATTCTTAATCACTATGACCTCTGGCTGAAATGGCTAAAGGCATTTAAAATTGCCTTCAGTGAGTAACTTGCATCTTCTCTGTCTAAAAATAGCTAAAGTATTTACTGTTTACTAACCACCCACCGTATGTGAGATGCTGTGTCTGCACCACTGAGATGGCATGTAGAGTATATAAGCACCTGACAGAGGGGACAGGAAACTTTGGTAGCTCGAGCCATTTGCTTAAAGTCATAACGTTAGTAAATGGAGAGGTTGGGTGTGAAGTCAGGCCTTCTCCCACAGGGTCTATACACTTTCCCATGTAGCTTTTCTGTCTCTCTCCTAACTAGGGATAGAGTGATTACATTCCCTAGCTACTCAAATTATTCCCATTTACTTCACAGGGACTTCACACAGGATTACATTCCCAAATAGAAGTTGGCCCATGTTAGACTTACAAGAATTTTCATGATTATGGAAAATATTTCTTACAATTAAATATTATTTTGTCAGATGATCAGAGTTCACTATAAAACTAGCCTTATTCATGGAGAACATGCGGGGCTCCCAGTATAGAACTCTAAGAGTCAGGTAATACTTTGCAGGAGTGATAGGAAGTATTGCGTAAGATGCAGGAAGAAAATGCCGGAATCTAAATAACAAAGAGTCTTGGAACAAGCATGCATTTTAGCCCTTTTGTTCTCTTTATGTCTTTCTTGACCACCCACCGTGTTCTACCTTCTCAGCCTTCTGGCCCTCTTGCATATCCTAACAAGGATCAAGTGAAGGCCATAGAAACAGAGGCATATGTCTATTGTCCTTCTGAAAGAACAAAAAAAGGAAAGTCGGTGCGATTTTTGTAAACATATTTCAAAAGCCTTAAAATATTGACTAGTTATTTCGCGTATGGGCATTTATTCTAAGGGGAAAATTATTCACACTGGCAAAGATTTGAAGGAAAGATCTTGTTTTCACGTATTGTTTATGTAACCAGTGTACTGGGGCAGCCTGAAAATTGAAATTTTGACTTATTAAATTTGAATAATTATATTTGAATATTTTGATGATTAAATAGTTCATTCTGACAATGGAATACCATCCAGTCATTTGAATAATTATATTTGAATATTTGATTAAATATTTTATTCCAGCAATGAACTATATACAGCCATCCAAAATATAGCATATCAAAAAAGAAGAAAGGAAGACTTAACAACATATAGCATAATCTTCTATTGCTCTATATTGCCAGCGAATAAGACACTATGTGCTGTATAATCTCGTATTTATAAAAAATACCATGCATGAATGTTTATGTATAAAATACAATGAAGGGACATATAATAAATGTAAATAGCAGTTATCTTTAGGAAGTGAGGCTTCAGAAATATTTTCTGCTTTTAGTTGCAAACATTTTCTTACTTTCTACAATAAACATACATTATTTTGGTTCTAAGAGAAAAAATACTGAAAACAAGAATAATGAAAACTATAAAAGAGCCCACATACAAAAGTCACATAGCAAAGTGAATGACCCACTCCTATGCTGTCTGTAGACACCGTCATAAACAAATGTCAGAAAACTATTATTTATTTTGTGCTAACAGCAATTTTTTTTTTCCTGAGGTTCCTGGCTCTTTAGGAACATGATTCTCCTCTCTGAGCTGATTCTGATTGGAAGGCACCATTTTCATGTTCTAAGCAAAGGCAGAACCACATTATTAGCCTTGAACAAAGGGAGATAATCATTTTAGAAACCTCTAACATAGCATTAACAACAACAAATGCAGATTCTTTTATACAGCCATCCCAAATACACTGATGCTTCAGTGTAAAGGATTTATTTTTCCTCTCGCCATTCCTCCCCCCCAGTGTTGTCTGTCTTCATGGTGATGTGGAGGGACCCACTGGCCAGAAGATACATCATTCCCTGCATGCTGGCAGGAAATAAGGAGTTGCCAAGTACCAACCAGAGAGCGAACGGAAATTGTTGAAGGATGGAAGGAGAAAATTAGATATAGGCTGTCAGTGCACATATTTTTTGCACTAAATTATAAACAATATACTGTTAATATTGAAATCATGAAGGAATATCAGAATAAAAAATGTGTGTCCTTGCTTTTCTATCATTTCACTTTCTCCTCACCATGTCAGTATCAAAAGTATACTGTGTCTTTGCGCTCCATGTTGTCAGGCGTAAGCACATCTGCAAGTACACAGCTGCAGAGATGGTAAGACAAAAGCTTTATTAAATTTAATGCCTGATGCAGAATTTTAAGTTTGTTGTCTTCAACTCAAATTTAATATTTTGGGGTTTTTGGTACTTATAAGTCTGACAAATCAACTTTATGTTCTTGAGTTAAAGGCAAATAAGAAGCATTCAGAAAACTTCATGAACATCAAATGTCAATTGCAACACAAGATTTTCATACAACTATAAGTGAATATGAAACATATGGATTGAATTTTCCTTGAAATATTCTAGTATTTGGAAGGAAAATCTGTGCAAAAATGTGTTGTGGGTTTTCTGAAACCCCCGAAGTTGAAAAAACATTTTGATTTATTTAGATTTAGAAGTGGGATAACCATTTTGCACCCCCAGAAACTTAATTAAGTACCAAATTCAGTTCAGCATTGCAAGGCACAGGGGCCTGAATGAGTGAATCCTCCTTTTCAGTTGTATTGAACTGTTTTAATTCACTGGAACTATGGAATCTAATCAGTGGAAGAGCCTGGAGGTTTCTTTCTGAGGCTCTAACTACCCCACGTCATCTCCGAGTGCCTTCCCCCCACGTCACCACCAATAAACATATACTCTAAACAAACACAATGTGCAACCTGAAACAATCATACCACCTAGGTAAAAACTGAGATTGCCATAAGAACTAAGCCTCCAGACAAATCTCCCCATCCTACAGAATTCTGTGTCTCCACTGAGTTAAGTACATAGCAACCCCAAAGGACCTCTCTGCTTTTACTTTGTTATTTTTGGATCTTATCTCACACTACTGTCCTTCAGGTTGATTTGACTGGATTACTTCCCAACCATCAGTAATGCTCCATTGTGGGAGCCTGTGTCTCAACAGTTCACGCCTGCCTTTTATTCCACTGGGTTGTGAAGATTCACGGAAGATGACAGGAAGTGGGAGAAATGAGCTAAAATAAACCTTAGAGGATGACTCCACTGCTATGTCTCTCTGATCTTGGTTGTTGTCTATAGAGCTGTCCTTCAAAGACATTGACATGCAGCTGCATTTTAGAAACATTTCCTCTTCCAGGTTATGAGTCTTTTCCAAATTAGAGAATCGGCCAAGGAAATTGGTTAGAACCAATTGGTTTAGAACTTCCTCTTCTTGCCTTTCTAAAAACCTAAAATCTTTGCACATAAACACAAAAACAAAAAAAGTGTAAGCTTTTGATTCAGGCAGCCTGGGGATTGTGTCTTGGTTCTGTTTCATTACTGGTTGTATAACCTGGAGTAAGTATCCCAACTTCTGAAACTCATTTTCCTCTTTTATAGAGATACTAGTCCTCTTCCCTCACTGAGCCATTTCAATAATAAAATATACTGTTTACTTGACAGAGAGTTTTGTAAGCACTAGAAGCTCAGTGAATATTACTTTCTCTCCTCCTTTCTTCTAATCTCCTAGTATCTACATTTCATGTATTTTGGTTCAAATCATAAAATTGTTAAATAAATCATCAAGAACAAAGTAAGAATCAACCAAACTGTCAAAAACAGGCTGGGCGCGGTGGCTCATGCCTGTAATCCCAACACTTTGGGAGGCTGAGGTGAGCAGATTGCCTGAGGTCAGGAGTTCAAAACCAGCCTGATCAATATGGTGAAACCTAGTCTCTACTAAAAATACAAAAATGAGCTGGGTGTGGTGGTGGGCACCTGTAGTCCCAGCTACTCGGGAGGCTGAGACAGGAGAAGTGCTTGAACCCAGGAGGCAGAGGGTGCAGTGAGCTGAGGTCATACCACTGCACTCCAGCCTGGGTGACAGAGTGAGACTCCATCTCAAAAAAAAAAAAAAAGGTCAAAAACAACACCCACTGTCTGTTCAAAGTTCTCCTAATTTTTGATGCCTAAGAATACAGAGTGATTACCAAGCATCTATCACAGAATCACAACCAATTGTCTAGCTTTGTCCTCAAAAAATTGGGAAACAATTGAGGGATAATTAGAAAATGAAAAATCTCTCTCTGCCTTTCTGAAACCAGTAAGCATTAAAAATAGAAATAAACAGATAAGTTTAATTAAAAATTTTAAAGAAGATGGATATTTTAATTTTTCACACACTCGATATAAAAAATATAAATTTATTTTTTCAAGACTCACAAATACGTTATGAAATTTAAAGATTCATGTGTTTTTCTCTAGCAAGTACCAAACACTGGCTTGAAAGATATTGCTATTAGCAGGCATTGGGGACTAGGTAAAAAAAAATTAGCCAAGAGAAAGCAATGATTCTGATTAAGTAAATTCCACTGAACTCTTTCTAGTAAGCATTATTCAGGTCATGAATGCTAATTTGTCCTGCAGGGGGGCTGTGGGTAATTACCCAGAAAAACTATCAACTTTATTGAGTTGCTACAAAGCAGTATTACTGAATGGTACACTGTAAAGGAAGACAACCTTGATATGTACTCACAGAAAAGGGTATTTTTTTCCCCCTACTGGGAAGATTTTATAGCCTAGATAGAAATGATAATAAATGGCATTTTGCCTAGAAAAATAAAGTCACATTGGTGTCACTTCCTGTTTAATAGTCAAATAAAATTCCTGACATGCAAAGACATGTATCTGAGAAGTGCCACCAAGATACCCGAACAATTTTAGCTTTCTGCATATTTAACATTGTGTAGAATCAGAACCATCTTAAAAATGAAGCAAATATGGCACATTGGCCGCATTCCAGCAACTACACAGAACTGCTGACATTACTAAAATCTAGATAATTTAGTACCATATGGGAATCCGTACCACAATTATATTGTCCCTGCTCCGACACAGCCCTGATTTTGCACTTCTTTAAGCCCGGCTTTTTATAATTTTAATTATCTTCACCAATAAAGCAATTTGCATTCACATAGTCTCCCTGGCTAAGAAAGAAAGCAAAAGAAATCTGTTACATGACCTTGGTCTCTTTAGAGTTGATTACAAAGAAACAAACTCTTCAAGTAACCCATTCTCTCATCTTTTTTTAATTGATGTAAACATCTCACTATAAACTGTTGAAGACCATATGTAGCAGACTATAGGCTCATATATTAAAATGTAGAGGTGTTTAAAATCTCCTCATTTGCTCATTTAGCATGATGAGGTAAAACCCATACTAAGTTTGCATAGACACACATCATGGACAAACAGATAAAAAGATAGCATTACCCTTTGGAATAATAGAATAAATTATTCCATCATTGGAATAAGCTATTATAAAATGTTGCAATTTTAAAAAGTGTTTTTACAACTTCTCACCCTTTACTAAAATAATTCGAAAAACATGCTTGGTTGATTCACTATGGCCTATCTTGACACTTCATAAGTGTTTAGAGAAAAAAAATAATTTTCGGAACATTGTTTTCTCTATAATTTGGCCCAAATCGTGTCAAAGTCCAATATTCACATGAAACATGATTTGCTTTTGACTCACCTTGCTTGCCTTAAAAGACAAAGCAGCGAATAAGAAACATGTAGATAGTAATATGAAACAATTAAACTCTGATGAAAAAAGTGCGATTACTAATTTAAACTACCTTGGCCACTTCTTTCCCCCTACACAAGGAAAATAAAGGTGAGTTACCCATAATTATTAACAGTAATAGTTTGAGAGAACTGAAATATTAAAGAAGTAATGATTAATTTCACTAATCACTGGTATGTATTGAGAAGTATTTGGTCTTTGGTGTTTTATTGTGTGTGTCTATATGTGTGTGTGTGTGCTTTTTAAATTTTGAGACAAGGTCTTGCTATGTTACCTGGACTGGCCTTGAGCTCCTGGGCTCAAGGGATTCTACTGCTTCAGCGTCCCAAGTAGCTGGGGACTACAGGTGCTTGCCACCGTGCCTTGCTTGTTAGTTGTGGCTTTAATTCAAAGAAAGACAACATCCTCCAAGGTACCAGTGACATTTTGTCTATGATTTCTTATTTTAGAAAGATTTTGTTCTATGTTCAAAACAGTCAAGTAATAGTATCAGGTTGTACCTAAATAAGATATTTCATATTGTTATAGATATAAAGTAAATTTTACTTTGAGAGGTAGTAATAGATTGTATTTAGTATTTTCTCCAAGGCTAAGAAATATCTTCATAGTATAGTCTTTGTTTTCCATTCCCATTCAGTGCTAAGATAGAGTTAAACTTGGAAACTTTGATTGTATTCAGAGTTAATATGATTAAGCTTGCAGGGCAGGCTCTTCATTTACTTTCTTGTGAAAACCTGTGCGAACTCGTATATACTCACGCATCAAACCAAGGCTATTTTTTTTCCTTGTCAAATAGTTTCTTAGAAGGAGCCTGAAAAAGGTACCGGCTATGAAAAAGACAACCCAATAATGGAGAGTTCAAACTGTTCATGTGTACTAATAATGAAATACACCAAAGTATTTTTCATTCTTTCTACACCTTGACAATGACAAAAAGGACCCTACATAACTTCCCAACCCCTAGGGGATTAAAAGCAGCTCCCAGTTTTCACTGTAACTAGAATCTATGTCTAATAGTAGTCTTTCAGTAGATTTTTTTAAAAAATCAATATTATCGCTAATGCATATCTTCTCTATCTCTAACCTTGAGAATATAAAATTGTTTTTTTAAACTCATGGCTTATTTTAAGGGAAAATGAGTACCATATGTACTTCATATATGTATTTCATGTGCTAAAGAGTTTGAATGAATGTGTTTGTGAGGTTAACACTTCTGGTTCTAATAAGGAATTTTGTTTTTTAGTGTGTTTTCATTATTCACCTAGGACCGAATCTACCATCCATACTGTGAAAAAATTCCCTCCATTTCTCAAAATTGGGCCACTGAGGTACTTAAATGTTCCTGTCAAATTTGCTTTAAACTAGAGGATATGCACCTGGGAAATATTATTACTATATTCAGTTTTCACATTATCATCATCACTCCTAACACAGCTAGCTCTGTAAGTAATAATTATTAACATGAATGTTAGTTCAGTCTAATTTAGTTCATTAGTAAGATAACTCCTTTGATTTCTAAAGAGGCATCATGACACTTTAATCAGTGGGTAGTACCAGCCTGTTTATTACCATCATTCATTAAACTTTTTTTCCAAACAGTGGTATTTGTTGGATGAGCATAAACTAAACATATAACAAAGTTCCTTCAACTTTCTTTTTTGGACTTGACTGTGTTCAGTGAAAGACGTGGACGCTTCCTTCATCTGTCACCCTGGAATTCCCTCAGCTGGGCAGACTTGGAAGGATTAAGAAAGCTGTCCTGACCATGCATTTCACTAAATCCTCACATACCATTCAGAATGGCTGCTGCCTGAACAAGTTCCTCCTGTTTGCACACAAGAAATGGCTGGTGCAAACAATTCAACAGAGCGCCTGCCTGGCACAGCGAGTCAGGGTGTCAGTTCAGCTTCGTGCCAGTTGTTAATCCATTTGCTTTACATAAAAGATGGAAAACAGGGCTTTGTTGCTTGAACTAGTTCCTCGGGCTCTGTTTGAAGGGGTCTTTTCTCATTCATGTTTTTAACAGATTCTAACATCATAAGTCTTCTTGTTAGGAATCTGGTAATATGATTTCTACCACAATGCAGGCAGGCACCAGGTTTACAGTAAATCCATACGAACGGTCTGTCAAAATGTTGCATATGCCACATCAGTTACAAAACATAGATCTGAATAGGGCAGAAGGTCAGTACAATATCCGATGGCGGATAGAGTGGTAAAAGGAATGTGCCAAGAAACGGTTTTTTTTTTTTTTTTTTTTTTGGCATATCACTTAGGTATTCTTTTCCAAAGTGATTCTAAGTGATTCTCCATGAAAGGAAGACAGTATGTCTTGAGCAGAATGAGGGCTACATTGTCACCGGGAGAAGGAAAGGCCACCAGACACTAAGATGCAGTTAACAGGGTGTCAGAATCACTAGCAGCCTTGTTGGCTTTGTGTGTTTTTGTGCATTGATTTCCAATTCATTTTGGCAGTGGAAGTACCATTGTCCATTACTCTAGATTTTAATCATTCTGAAAAAACAGGGATTTGATGCACAAGGAATGTGGCCATGGTTGAAAGGAAGGATGAAGAGCGACTTTAATCAAAATATGATTTTAGTGAAAGAAGAGGGAAAGATGAGCTATGAGACTGCACACATTAAAAGACAGAGGAGCCATTCCATTAGCGGATCCACAGTTCTTTGAACTGAACCTAAAAAGGAAGGGCACATGGACTGGGGACTTTTTGAGGTTAGTTGTTCCAACCAAGTCCGGAAGCTATTTTCCAACTAACTATATATTCTTGGTAAATATTTCACCCTCTAAAGGTTATGTCAGGGGCGCATATAGAAAATGAAGAACCAGTGTTGAGAACATTCCTTATGAGACGGCAGTACCCTCATGTGTGATTCCTGTGTCCCCTATTATATATTCTGTAAAAAGATGGCAGGGCTGGCCTCATGGGCTTATACACTATGCACAGGGCTTCGTGTAGGTAGGGCTGGCACTTGCTTTCATGCACTGTTGTCACTGTCTTGGAATCCTTACTCATTTTCTCTTTCAACTTGTGTTTGTTAGTGAAGTCTAATGGGACACTGGAGCATGCATGCGAGCAGAGGAGACACATGCAGTAAATGTGTCTATTGTTTCTTCCCTCCTCATTCACATATAACATTGGTGATGCCTCATGAGCACACTGGTGGACCCATAATGACTGGCGGGTCAGTGAGTCTCAAAGTAAGTACAAGGTCAGCGTGTTATGTCTGTGACTGAGGTGCAGGACGATGATAACACAGAAGGAAACTAAAATATAAGGCAACACACAGCTCTATTTCCTTTAAGGTCTTCCTTACTCATCAGTAAGATAGAGAGCGAAGGTAGGACATGCGTGCATCAAGAAGTCAGACAAAAATGATTAAGTTTTGTGCAGCATTTTCACTGTTCTGGTAAGAATAAAATACATATGCATATATAAGCTACGAAATATGAATTGGGTTATTTTAGTGATTCCACGTGCCTTAAATGCTCATATTTGCATTTAAAACTGGCCTTGTACAATATAAAGCCGAGTGACAGAATTTAAATGTTTTCTTAGGGTAATGTTAAATAGCAAATAAAAGGCAAAATAAAATCAAGAGAAGGAGATTGAGGAGGAAAGAAAAAAAGAAATGTTTTCTATTTTAGGACCTTTAACGCTATTTTTTTCCTGCCTTTTAAACAAGGGAATCTCACATTTTCATTTTGCACAGAACCCAACAAACAATGTAGCTGGCTCTGAAAGCAGAAAATATTTCTACCAGGAGAATGGAAAATGGGATGTGTCCTCAGGTAGTATAAGGTAGCATAAACTTGCTACCTTTTCTAAATTATTATATCTTTGATGTCTCAATCACAATTGTCAATGGAGCCCCTTCCTATGAAATCAAGAATTGAATCAGGCAGCAAACACGTCAGTCCCCTTTCATAGTTCCTCTCAATGAGGCTCAGCAGCTTGATGACTCCCTTTCAGGTTATGACAAACGATGTAAGACCAGCTGCTCCCTCGCGCTGCTTCCCTCTAGAGGAACGAGATAACGGCCACCATATAACGTGAAATGAAGGACTTGAGAGTAACACGCTTCCAAAACACGTGATCACCACGGAAAATGTCACTAATTAGAGGCCAAGGAGCAAACAATTTGTAAATAAATTAGTAAATGAACAACACCCTAGGGGCCCCAAAGAGTTAATTTGCTTTTAGAAGATGAGCAATTTCCCTATCTGCACTGGTAAAATCAATCTCTTATTAAAACCGCTTAATGCTAGTGCCACCTTGTAGAACTTTCTGTCAATATTCTGTCTCCTTCCGTGCAGGAGAAAGTGCTGAGGGGCTCACTCTCTAGGGGGTGTTTGCTCTCATACTCCCTGGGGCTTCCATCCGTCCTCCCGCAATTCACCAAATCAGTGTATCTCACCTGTTCCTGAAGTATCATCCAATCAGAGAAGCTTCCCTGACCACACTCTCTAAAACAGCAACGTTTCCCCCCTTGCTATTAAAAAAAAAAATTTCTCCATTGCAGTCTTTCTGACATATTATATAAATGATTTATTTTCTAGCTTGATTTATCTATTGGTTTATTTTCTGTCTCCTAATTCCACGGTCGGCTAAAAAAGAGTATGTGTTTCCTTTACTGCTGAATCCCCAGGACCTAGAACAATGACTGAACTGGAGGAGGCCCTTTGTATATTTGTTATGTAGATGAATGTGCAAAGGAAGAGGAAAGGGATGGAAGGTCAAACAAGTTTGGAAAAGACTGGACTAAGCAAAATTCAGCGATCCTTTTTTGTTGCAGGACTTAATAGGGCCTTTGGTAGTTCAACACTTTATTGTCTGTTGTTTTGTTTTGTTTTCTGAGACTGGGTCTCAGTCAGTCACCCAGGCTGGAGTGCAGTGGTGCCATCACAGCTCACTGCAGCCTCAACCTCCTGGGCTCAGGTGATCCTCCTGCCTCAACCTCCTGAATAGCTGGGACCACAGGTGCAAACCACCACACCTGGCTAATTTTTATTTGTAGAGATGGGGTCTCCTCCTTATGTTGTTCAGGCTGGTCTCAAACTCCTGAACTCACGTGATCCTCCCTGTGTCAGACTCCCAAAGTGCTGGAATTATGGGCTTGAGCCACCATGCCTGGCCAACATTTCTTGTCAATCTCCATCTGAGATACAGTGCATAAACCAATTGGATCATGGGACTTTTTCCCCCTACCCCCTCCACCCTCATTTAAAACAAGCATTCTTTGGGATACATTTTGGGAAATGGCATCTTAAGTGGTAATTTATTGATTTCATGGAATTTTAAATGAACCTCTGATCAGTGTAAATCCACCTCTTTCCTCCAAATTCTCAATATTTAATGAGGCAGCCATTCTTGGGCTTCAAAAGGTGATACCACTCTGTCTTGCTTTTTTCAGTCTCATCATGTTCTTGAATTTCATAGAAAAATAAGTTTACTCTTGACCTGTATTCAATGCAAACACCACAGTTTTGGTTGCTCTGCCCATTGTCTCTGCATTTTCTGTAATTTTGCATGCTCACCAGTCTGTCTCTTTGAGAACAGGAACAGAAACTCCTACAGGTAGCGGGGAAAGGGTCTGATTTACATGTAATGATCTTTGCAGAGTATTTAGGCCCATCTTTTGCACAGTGTGGTGCTTTTTATATGATTTTAATGAAAATTGTGTAATGACATTGATCTCATTTTAAAGAACAAAAACTGAGGTGGATTTAAGAAAGTAAAAACAAACTATAAAAACTCAGATTTTTCTCAATTCTAGGTTTCAGCCTCCTATTGTTACAAATGATGTTAATGTGGGAATATGCTCAGTGTCTTGATGAGTGAACCAGGATACAAACTTTATAAGGCATACGACACATTTTCAAAACAGAATATGAGCCCTCACTAAAACGGAATTTCAAGTTACAGCAGCTCTAAGCAGAAATAACTTGCTCTGAACTCTCAACACACGTAGGAGCTGACCCAGAGAGCTAGTAAAATCACATAGCAGAAATATTGCAGAATAGTATACCGATCAGTTGTTGGGAGGTACTTCTAGACCAATCTTCAGATGTCCTTGGTAAAACCCATAAAAATGTGTGCATAGTTTGAAGGCTAAAATGCTATGTTGTGTATAAATATAAAGTTGAACAGAGTAAGTTTTATAAATCCAAATATTTTTATACTTTCATTTGTCTAGTAAAGATATCAAATCTACCCTTAAACAATTGACATTGTAGCAGCAGTAATTTTGCCCCTGAGACTTACCGCTATGGTACTAACAGTACTTTCCAGTCTTTAGGATAGGCAAGGGTATGAATTCAGAACACAGGAATTTTTGACTTGGCCAGAACATACCACCATTCAATTTGACCCACAATTTGGAGATCTGACTCTATTGAAGTTTCTATGTTTATATGAGTTCTCTTTTGATAGAATTAAACTATTCTTTTTGGATATCAAATAGTATCTTTAGAGAAGGGGCTCTATTTTTTCAAGAAACTTGATTTATCTTTTTTATTTTGGGAAAATATACATAACATAAAATTTACCATTTTAAGCACTTTAAAGGACACAGTTCAGTGACAGTAAGTACATTTACTTAAGCACACTGTTGCACACCACGACTAATATCCATTTTCACAACTGTTTCATCATACCAACTGAAACTCTGTACCCATTAAACAATAACTTCCCACTTGCCCTGGTGCTCAGTCCTGGTAACCTCTTTCCTATTTTCTTTTTCATGAACTTGACTATCCCAGGTACCTCTTACATAAGTGAGATCATGCAGTATTTGCCCTTTTGTTTCTGGCTTATTTCACTGCATATCGTCAAGGTTCATTTATGTTGTAGCATGGATAGAATTTTATTCCTTTTGAAGAGGAATGACATTCCATTGTATATATATACCACATTTTGTTTATTCATCTGTAGATGAACAGGTGGGTTACTTCTACCTTTTGACTATTGTGAATAATGCCACTACTAACACTGTGGTACAGATGTCTATTTGGATCCCTGCTTTCAATTTTTTGGGAGTATATACTGAAAACTGGAATTGCTAGGTGATATGATAGTTCTTGGTCTAATTTTTTCAGGACCACCATACTGTTTTCCACAGCGGCTGCACCCATTTCACATTCTCACTAGTGACAGGCAAGGGTTTCAATTTCTCCATATCCTTGCTACCACCTGTTTTTGGTTTTAATAATAGCCGTCTTCGGGGGAGATGTGCTTTATCTTTTTGTTTCATAAATACTTTATCCTCTTCATTCCGTATAAAACCCTGGCAATACGATTTCTAAGTGACTGATACTGAGTTAAGATTCTTTTTTTTTTTCAGTCCAAGGATATATCATTCTTTCTTTCTAAACAGATCTATTAATTTTTTTAAGAAAGCATAGTAATATTCTCTATATTTATAAATGGACATTATGTAAGCATATATACATATGTACATACAAATATAAAATGTATCACTATCATTCTCTTGGTTTTGTTACATTAACAATACCTACTGTCACATAATGAAAGTGAATATGAAACGACTATCTGAATTACTGAAACAGGTAAGCCAAATATTTTCTTTTGACACCCAATTTTGCGTGTATTTATAGCAGTGGTAAGCTTTTGTTTGGGGGCTTGCTAGTGATGGAATCAATATATCTCTTTTAACTTTTTGCATTCAGGTTCACATCATGCTGTCTCACAAAAGCTTCATAAATACAGATGCTTCCTGCCTGTGAGGTTCTCACAAGGGCATAGATTCTAGGCTCAAATGATGAAACATTACCTTTGTTAGAACAAACACCAGCAAGATACTCCTATTAAATAAGACAAACAGGTGGTTCAATGTTTTGTGATAATTTTAACAATCGGGTTCAAGTCCCCTTCTATCTTCTAAATTAATTGCAAGGAGATCCATCACCCAGGCCAATAACTTACATGGCAGATTGTGTGGACCTCACCATATAGGCTTCTGTGATCATGTGTGTGAATCACAGCATTTATGCTGCCTAAGGCACTGGCCTGCAAAAGCAGAGCCTAGACCCAGCTGCTTAAGCTGTAGCATAAAACAACACTTCAGTAGTCAGGAGCATGACAGCCCACAATGGTTTATTGGACCAAAGAGTACAACATTGTAATTTACTTCTCTAATACATGTCATGTTCTCTCTTATTGTTTCCCCTTATGGAGTGAAATATGTAGGTAAGAAATTGCTGTACAAGCTTCATGTGTTATGCCCCTCCAAAATTAGAGGATAACAAACTGTGTTTATTATCCTGTGCCTTTGGTAAGCTGCCACAAATCACAGAAACCACTGCAGGTGAGCATCTAGTGGTTTAAAAAGTCAAGGCAAACTAAAAGATTTCGTGTCTCTGCCTGAAGCTATTTTTGAACTACGGTACAGTGAGACACAATTATTATGCTTCCTGGTCCTTCCTTTTGATTGTACGTTCCTAACCATTTTTTTCTTTCTTATTGACAGGAAACCAGGATTTATAAAGTCTGGCTCAATGCAAATATTTAAAGACTTAATTTTTTTCCTCCCCCCAAACATAACAATATAAGTTGAATAGTGTTTGGGTGAGTTTATTTTTCTTTTTAAACTGGAATTCATGGCTGTTCTCCAGCTGAAAACAGCACTAGTCACAGATAATCTAAAGAGAATAGCTTGCTTGTTTGTCAAGCAAACATGTGTAATCTGATGAAATTATTAATGTCATAGTGTTAACTCTCTTCTCATAAATACAGTTAACAGTGCTGACACTGCAATTATACTCCAATGTTCTGGCTCTTTGCTTATTCGCTCAATCTGTCGGTCCAGGATGGGGGAGACAAATTGTGGTGGGCACTTGACAATGCACAAAAGAGATATAAACCTCTTCTGATTAAGCCTTGATGAAAGATTAAATGGTTCTGAATGCTTGCCAGATTCTTATGATATGACATTTTAAACCAGTGGTAATAAAAAATTCTATTCAATAGGGTTTTTTAAAAAAAAGATTATAAAGGTCGCATATATATGTATATAAAAATAATGTGTACATATGGATATATTAGATACAGTAAGAAAGAACATGGTCACTTCTTACCTTGGGTTCCAAACTTATAACAAGATAATTTCACTGATACTTCCTAGATTTTTGTAGACATTTGTTCTGAGAGAAAACAACACATACTTGATACTTACCAATATTACTGTCTTCTATTACCATCAATCTACCAATAGAATAGTTGTTCACAACAGCTCATTCATGATGAGGGTTCCTACTTTCATTTTGTAAAATTCTTATTAAAATTTTTGCCATCCCTATTCTGTCAGCAGTCAAGAATAAGTAGTGATCTATTGTATGTTTAAACCTTTGAATTTTTAACAGTTCACATCTTTTCACTTTTGGCTTTAGATCAAACAAAAATAGATCAGTTAATAACGGCTAACAATTATTTAACACTTCCTCTGTCCAAGTAGTGTTCTAGATACCTCATATACTTTGCATCACTTAATTTCCTTTTTTTTTTTTTTTTTTTTTTTTGAGATGGAGTCTCACTCTGTCACTAAGGCATGATCTCAGCTCACTGCAACCTCCACCTCCTGGGTTCAAGCAATTCTCTGCCTCAGCCTCCCAAGTAGCTGGTGCCCTCTGCCATGCCTGGCTGATGTTTGCATTTTTAGTAGAGACAAGGATTTCACCATCTTGGCCAGGCTGGTCTTGAACTCCTGACCTCGTGATCCACCCACCTCTGCCTCCCAAAGTGCTTGGATTATAGGCATGAGCCACCGTGCCCGGCCCATTTAATTTCTTATATGAAGTATCTATTAGTAGTTTGCTATTTCTGCAGATGAGGAAATTGAGCTACAGAAAGGTTAAAGAACTTGCTGAAAGTCACACAGCTCATAACAGGCAGTGCTAGGATTTGAATCTAGATATATCACAAAATAAACTTGTAATAAACTTTAGATTAAGAATCTATAACCATCCTTCTTAGATTTATAGTTTATTATAAAGCCTTTTTGTTCTATTAAGATTAGACTTATTTCATCTCCTCAAATATCCCCCCCCTGCATAAAGAAATCCTTGAATGAACCTCATAAAATAATTATAGTCCATATTTTTTAAAAAACCATAGCAACATGGATGTGTTATAATTATTAGTGTTCATATTAAGAAGTCCACTAAATTGAAAAGTTTCTTTAAATATACCAACAAAGAAATCTCTTCCATTTCAAAACACTAGTGCCTGGAGCATTTTAATAAATGCATTTATTATAAATAGAAATAATAAAGAAAACTGGCAGCTTTCTACACAGTGTTATTGCAAAAAGTCTTGTTGCACATTCAGGAGGAACCTATATAAGTCATTCCTGGCCCTTCTGTTCTTTTTATATTTGGTTACAGAAATTATGTAGTTGTGCTCTTTCTTATTCCACTATGTGGAGCTTGTATGAGGAAAGATCATTTCAGGAAAATGAAAAGGGTTTTTAAGTGGTTAATAAAAGAAAAAAAAATAACCAGGTAGAAATGGGAAGACAAAGCAAGCCCAGAAAAGGAAAAAAAAATATTGTTTTCTTCTTAAATTGTGTTAAGCAGTTGTTTCGCACTTTGAAAGTTCATTATATTTATTTGTCATCAGGGTAATTGATCTACACTTGTTGCTAAGTCTGTTGCTTGCCTCCTGATGAACAGATTCATTAAGTTCATTTCTAATCGCTGTCTCCTAAATTCAATAAGCACTATAAAATTTCTTTCCTTGTATGGGAATTCTAAGGTCTTTTTTTTTTTTTTTTCCTCAGCAGCTTGAATTCCTGTATTCTGATTAAGATAGATGAAGTATTTGCATTCTATCCATATTCATAATCTTCTTTCAGAGTCAACCTAAAATACCACATTTGTTGCCCAGGCAGACACAGGCAATGTGTTAGGAGAGCGCTGTAGCTTTTTGTTTAGATGGATGACGACGCATTCCTTTTCAAATCCACAGAAGAGGTGGTCACTAGGTGAATTCAGGCTGTTAAGACATCAGAACAATCATAGTGTCTTTTGTGTGTGACAGAAACCGTAATTAATGATTTCTCCCCCTTTTTTTGCTAAAGGAAAAAAGAGCGATTTGCAGTTGACAGACATTTTATTAATAGTTTCTGCCAACTTGCCATGCATAAAAGGTTTTATTGGTTGCAATGCCAGTGTAAGAAAAAGTTCTTTTTGATAAAATGTTCAAGATGGTTATTTTATGGATGAAAAATGAAGGCAATCTGTCTACCGCCACTGAAAGTTTGGATTTCAATAACAAAATTAAAACGATTGTGACATTTCCTATTGTGTTATTTAACCATCTGTTTCCTACTGGCCTAATCAATGATGGCATTACCTAGCTCTTCTCTATTTAGCAAGAAGACCTGCCAATATTGTGTCTCATGGTTAATTTATGAGGGAGATTTATTATTGATAAAGGTGTTTGCATATTTGGTAACAGCTGTTCCTCCTATAAAAGGGAAATTTTCCATCTTGTGTTTGAGGGTTAAATATTCAATTTGACAAACAGCGATGGAGGTTTGTATCCTCTCAATAACTAGAAATCTAGAAACTGTACAGGAGAGCAATGAGAAACGATCGCTAGTGACAAACTCCTCAGGTGTCTTCCATATGACTTTAAGTAAGCATCTATTATTTTCCTGTACAGCATTTAGTTAAAAGCACATCTTCTGAAATATTTTCTCAACATCAGCATGTTAAAGTCATAGTTACCTGAGTTGGAATTTTTCCCCTTTTAAAACTGTTTCACGCAAGTTTTTCTATAGAGTTGATGTGCTGTTTCAATTATTTCTGCTCATCAATTAAGAGGGAGAAAAACACACTTTACCACATAGATTCACAATAAAACAATGAAGGTGCTTCATTGCAGTTTGCTTAATCAGCTATTATGAAGAGATGAGAGGGAGAAGGATATTCAATATTTTAATAAGTCTTTGGATTTTGTTGCAGCCCAAATGAAATTTAATTAGAAGTGTGAAACATTAGGTACTACTAATTACTGACAAACTTGAAAATACAGCTGTTCTATTTTGCTTCTAATAATCATCATTATTAACTTAAACAACCTTTAGTATTTGCCCATAACTTTTACAAACTTTAATTTTTAAGTCTTAAATTACTCATATATTGGGAGAAGGGGAGGCAGCTGGAGATGAGTGGCTTTTACACATTGATCCGCGAGTAGTCATTCATTTTCTCTGGGAATTTTTACGTAAGCTCCCTTATTGGGAATATGCTAATGACATCCGCCATGATTACTGATTTTCTTTGAATCGTTATTCCTCTGTGGGTAAAGTAATCAGAAAGGGAGAACCGGAGATTTCCTTCTTGCTTGTGTTCCTTCTTCAACCATCTGCTCTACACTGATTCATTTGAATTAGAGCTGCAGTTTTCAGATTCTTTACTCTGACATTCTAAGCCATTTGAAAGCGTAAAAGAAGTTAATAGTTATCTATCTGTGTCACAAATGTGGTTCTGTGTGCGTTCTAAGTGCAAATTTGCCTACTCAAGTTTTCCATGGGCGGATTAATTTTATTAAGTATAAGATGGTAATGTAGGTTAGCAGCTTCATTATTTGGAATGTGTCAGCTCTGAATACTTTTTAATTAATGGCCTTTAGCAGAGACATTGCCAAAAAAGCGTACTGATGTATTAAAACAAAAGATTCCAAGGTGAAGAAAAAGCAAAATCAAGTAATATTGTGAAGAAAGAGAACTTGTGAAAGAGAAGTGTTGATGTACATGTTTTCTGGTAACATTTGTAGGTGTGCCAGCAAGAATGGTGGACTGGTAGTCAAGACTTCTGGGTATCAGGCCACACTTTGGCACCAAAGTGCTGTGTTCTTGAGGAAGTTACTTAATTTCTCAGAGTTCTGTTTTCTCAGTGGTGACATGAAATGAGTGTCACAGGTGATCTTTTTATTCAGTAAAATTGTGTGACTATTATTTATCCCACGAAGCAGATTGCAGATGATGGGAAAGTTGCTTTAGCATGGGCATTTGATCTTGTCCATGGAAAAGCCCTTTCAAGATAAACTGTCCATCTTGAGAAGAAGCATAAGGGACTGAGACTACACTTTTTAAAATGATGAGTATAGACCAGATTTTAAAAATGGGACACATTATCTAGTTTCAGTTTACACGGAATGGATAAATTGCTGAGACTGTGGCTGCTTGATTGAAGTAAGCCTTACCCTTCAGTGAGTGAAAATCAGCAAGATTCTGACACCCCTACCGAGACAGAGCTAACTAAATATTCAGAATTGGCATTTAGGCAAGAGAGTTTACAAAGCTTGGTGCTATTAGATCACTGAACATTGTCAAAACATGAAGGAGACATAAGTTTATGACTGTTGACATTCCAGCATTCAGCTGATTTCAAAGTGAAGTGAGCAATTCATATTAAAATTGTTTCAGAAAGTGCCTCTATTTTTTCCTACTCACCCACATTGCCTCTTATTTTCTCCACATTAAGAATCAGACTGAGAACAATACAGCTGTCCTCACATTTTAAACAATTAATAAGCCCTCTCGTCAAGCAAGCTACAGGATTTTTGAACAAGTATATGCATCTACTGACCCAAACTTCGAGACCGTTGGCTTGTGCTGCAAGTGACCAGTGACCACTCCCTCCTGCCATGTAAATCTAATTTTTCTTCTTCTGTCCATTTTCTCTGGCAATCATTACTGATTTGCATTTTGATTTCTGTTGGACAGTTCTGGCTTATTATATACTGAGTGACAGAGCCAAGACTTAAATAGAAATTACTTCACTGATGTGTTTCAGTTGACCAGAGACAAACTCTTGCCCAAAATAACCTCCACTCCCTTCCTTCTAAATATCCCAACAAAGGGAAGAAACATACAGCCACTCTGTCTTCTTTTCTGATGTATTATACAAATAGAACACTTTTGAGAAATAGGCCTAAAAATAGGAGAGCACAAGCATGTCTTAATAGTTAATGAGATAAAATTCCAAGGGCCTGAAATTAAAGATAGGCAGGTAGCCAGTGATACATGAAGATAAGTATTTATTGCAACTGTAGGCCTATGTTTGATGGATGGCAAATATGCTCTCCCTACAAGTTTGGTTTTTGGCTAGAGTTATACACTGTCTTGTAATCCTGACATGCAGGGCAACCTCATATTACATCTGCTGAGCTATCACGCTATTGCATGTTTAGTTTTATTGTGGGATGAGGGTGGGGTTCATTTGTTTGTTCATTTCTTTGCTCCTGAAGTATGTTTTACAAATCTGCTGGAGGCTGAATGACTCTGCTTCTTGGTTAGAACTATATCACATTTAGATACAAATATTTCTCACTAGTAGTCGGTTGAGTTATATCGTTTTTTTAAAAAGGAGTTTTTTTCCTTTCGCAAGTTTTGTCTATCACTTACATATATATTTGCTCCTAGATTTTAAAAATACATATTACACGTTAGATGTCAGAAGATATTATAATCCAAGGTCATTTTATATTACTCATATATTCTTCTGTTCTAAAACAAATGACCTTCCTGTTATGTTTCTGGATAGAGGAAGAATTCCAGAAAGGAAGTAGACTCCATTCATCAGTCTCTACTTAGGCAAATTTCTGATTGATGTCAGTAGTACACTCTGCATCAGCAGATCAGAATAGTATCTGGATGGCAATATTAAATGCCTTGCTGTTTAAAACTTTTTCTGAACTCAGAATATTGAACATGATAGCTAATTTTGAAAATTATTTTATTCACTTGAAATCAATTTTTCCAACTTTAGAAATGAAGAATTCATAGTTTAAGTTTAAATATCGCACAGTGATGATTTTCAACAATTAGAAACACATTGTACTGTAGTATATCTAGGCCCAAGTATTTCTCATTTATGCACACTTTTTTCTAGCAATAATCTAAGCATTTCTTTTTTATTACATTTCTCATTCCCATCTGACCTCAGTCAATAGACTGTCATTATCAGAATAAAGTTCTGTGCATTTAACGGAATTTTGAATTTTTGAAACACACAAATCTATTTGAAAATTGGCATTTAAAAAATAAGTAGAATTTGAAGTGCTTTTCACTTCTTTGGTTATTTTACAAAGATATTTACATAAAATCACCTTCTCTTTTGTGTGTTCAATATTTACCCCTTGCTTCTCTTCTTCTTTTTCATTAATTCAAACCACATACGCAAAGTCATGAGAGTTTTCTCCATATTAGGTCAAAGAAAATAAAAATATTAGTTTGAAAAAAGGATGAGAGAAACATTACTGCAGATTGGCAGTCTTTATTTCCTACTAGAAAGATACAAGTTTATAAATTATTGCCCATAGTCCTTTTTAAAAAAAATTAAAAGAGAGGTTTTCTTCCTTTCATGTAAAATGTCAGAAGCAGGCAGTCCGGGGTGAAGATGAGGGCCTCTACAGTCATCAGAGAGTCAGTTTTATTCTTTGTGTTTAACTTCATTTTAGCACTGGCTTCCACCTTCAGTCATCTCATGTCATATGATGGCTGCAGCAATACCAGCTTTCATGGCATCACTTTGGACAATCCTCTTTACAAGGAGAGCTGAAAAATGCAATTTTAAATGCCATGTGTTGTGGGCACATTACTGCATAGAATAAATTTGTTGTTCTCTTAGTTGAGAAAGAATGAGAGAAAAAAATATGGATAATTAGCAGTGCCCACCACAGTAGAAATTACTTCAGTTTCAGTTTTAGTTTTTTGTTTTTTTTTTTGAGATGGAGTCTCACCGTGTCACCTAGGCCGGAGTTCAATGGTGGGATCTTGGCTCACTGCAACCTCTGCCTCCTGGGTTCAAGTGATTCCCCTGCCTCAGCCTCCTGAGTAGCTGGGACTACAGGCATGTGCCACCACGCCTGGATAATTTTTTGTATTTTTAGTAGAGATGGGGTTTTACTGTGTTATCCAGGATGGGAAATTGTTTTACTTTCTAGTCCTGGGTTAAAATTTTTCTTTTAGCACCTTTTCTATTCCCTGTAGAAATAAGATTTCCTTTGTTTCTTTTTACTCAGCTTTGTCACTTCTCATTCTGTCATCTTTGGTTCTAACAAAGCTCAGTTTTTCTCTCTTCCAATTTGAGTTGTCGGAATCCCTTCTGTGTATATTTTTAAAGTAATTCTTTCTAACATTTGCTTCATATTCTAGAATTATGAGTCTCTTCATCTCTAAGTTCACAGATATATAATCTTGAGTAGTCTTTTTTTGAAGCAGAGTATAAAAATCATAAAAGTATAACTTGATGAATTTTCACAAAGAACACGCCCTGTGAGCATTACCTAGATTGGGACGTGTAGAGAATCTGACCACTAGACTATCTTCCATATGCCTCCTCCTAGTCACTGTTCTCCCAAAAGCAATAAAATTTCCAATATCTATCACATAAATTAATTCAGCCTATTTTCGAGCTTTATTTAAATGAAATCCTATAGCATCTACTCTTTTGTATCTAGCTGCTTTCACATGACATTATGTATTTGTCCACTACATTTCATGTAGCAGAAGTTTATTTTTATTGCTTTATTGCTCAAGGGGGTGGGATTTCATCTCCCAAGGAGACATTTAGTGGTGTCTGGAAACATTTTTGGTCATCATAACTAGGGAAATGCTATTGGCATCTAGTGGGTAGAGCCAGGGTGCTACTAAATATCTTTTAATGTACAGGTCAGATTCTCATAGCAAAGAGCTATCTGGCCCACAAGGTCAACAGTGCCCTACTTTAGAATACTTCATTGTTTTATTTATCCATTCTATTGCTGTGGGTGTTGCTTGCATTTGGGGCTATTATGAATAAAATTGCTGTGTACATTCTTGTGTCTTTTAATGTGCATATGTATGCATTTATGTAAAGTATATGCTTAGAATTAAAATTTCAAGTACATTCCACTTTGGAAAATACTGGAAAGACAGCTTCCAGAATGACTGTATTATATGCTCTCACCAGCTGTGTGTGAGTTGCAGTTGCTCCACATCCCTGTACATCCTTGGTATTATCATTAAAAAATTTCTTTAGGCTGGGCGTGGTGGTTCATGTCTGTAATCCCAGCACTTTGGGAGGACGAGGTGGGTGGATCACGAGGTTGGAGTTCGAGACCAACCTGACCAATATGTTGAAACCCTGTCTCTAATAAAAATACAAAAAATATTCGAGTGTGGTGCTGTGAGTCTGTAGTCCCAGCTACTCAGGAGGCTGAGGCAGGAGAATCGCTTGAACCCTGGAGGCAGAGGTTGCAGTGAGCCGAGATCATGCCACTGCACTCCAGCCTGGGCAACAGAGCAAAACTCTGTCTTAAAAAAAACAATTTCTTTAAAAAACCATTTTGTGGGTGTTAGTAGTATCCCACTGCAGTTTTAGTTTGCAGTTTCTTGCTGGCTAATGAGGTTGAGAATATTGCCATAAGCTTGTTACTATTTGGATACACTATTTCATAACTTGCCTATTTAGTCTTTTGTCCATTTTTCTATCAGGCTGCTTCCTTTTTCTCATAATTGTTAAGAATATGTTAAGTCACCAGGCACGGTGGCTCATGCCTGTAATCTCAGTACTTTGGGAGGCTGAGGCGGTGGATCACCTGAAGTCAGGAGTTCGAGACCAACTGACTAACATAGTAAAGCCCCGTCGCTACTAAAAATATAAAAATTAGCCAGGTGTGGTGGCACACGCCTGTAATCCCAGCTACTCAGGAGGCTGAGGCAGGAGAATCACCTGAACCCAGGAGGCAGAGGTTGCAGTGAGCCAAGATCGTGCCATTGTACTCTAGCCTGAGCAACAAGAGCAAAAAAATACGTTAAGTTGCTCAAATCATGTAGAAAACAAAAAGGAAATTTACAAATGGTTACTATAATATTAGCTTTTATAATTGACCACATGTTTACCTTTATTGAGATCTTTATTTCTTATATGGCTTTCAGTTACTACATAGTCTCTCATTTCACCCTGCAAGACTCTTGAATATTTCTCACCAGGCAGTTCCAAGGATAACAAACTTTCTTAGCTTTTGTTTATCTAACTATCCTTTAATTTCTTTTTAACTTTTGAATGACAGTTTTGCTGAATGTAGACTTCTTCACTGATGCCTTTTTGCTTTTAACACTTTGAGTATATTGGCCCACTGCTGTTGGGTCTCTACAATTTCTAATGAGAAATCTTCTGATAAATTTATTATGGATCTCTTGTATGCAATGACTTACTTCTGTCTTGCTGCTTACAGAATTGTCTCTTTGTCTTTCAATCCAGTGTTTATTATGTGTCTTCATGTGGATCTCCTTGAGCTCATCTTACTTGGAGTTTGAGCTTCTTGGATGTATATATTCATGTCTTTCTTCAATTTTGAAACATTCTTTCTTCTTTTTCCTGTCTCTTCTCTACTTCTGGGACTCCCATAATGTGCATGTTGGTTTGCTTGATGGTGTCCCACAGGTCCCTTAGGCTGTGTATTTTGTTTCAATTGTTTTTCTTTCTGTTTCTCAGACTCAATAATTTCCATTGTCCTATCTTCAAGTTTGCTGATTCTTCTGTCTGCTCAAATATGCCTTTGAATTCCTCTAGTGAATTTTTCATTTAAATTATTGTATTTTTCAGCTCTTGATTTTTTTAAGTTTCTTTTTAGATTTTCCATTTCTTAACTGATATTTCCATTTTGTTCATACATCATTTTCTTGACTTTCCCCTCCATCTTAATTTGGCTTTTTGAATATTTTTAAGGTGCTATTTTAAAGTCTTTGTCTAGTAGACCTACCATCAGGTCTTTTTCAGGGATCATTTTACGGATTTTTTTTTTGAGGGGCAATTATTTTCTGTTTCTTTTTCTGACTCATGGTTGTTTAACTGAAAACTAGACTTTTTTTTCCTCTTTTGTGAGACAGGGTCTTGTTCTGTCCTAGGCTGGAGTGCAGTAGCATGGTCTTTCTCACTGCAGCCCTCACCTCCCATGCTCTAGCAATTCTCTCACCTCAGCCTCCCAGGTAGCTGGGACTATAGATGTGTGCCACCACATCCAGCTAATATATAAAGTCTAGTTTTCAATTAATTACAATTATTTATATTTATGTCTCTACAGGTTTCTCTACCAAAAAAACACATGTATTTTTTTTTTTTTTTTTGTAGAGAAACCTGTAGAGACATGGCAAAAATACATCAATATGTATGTATTTTTTATTTTTTTTTGTAGAGACAGGGTTTTGCCATGTTATCCAGGCTGGTCTCAAACTCCTGAACTCAAGTGATCTGCCTGCCTTGGTCTCCCAAAGTGCTACGATCACAGGCTTGTGCTACTGTGCCCAGCCTCTGGACATTTTAATCTAATAATGTGGTAACTCTGGAAACCAGATTCTTCCCTTTTCCCAGAGTTTGCTGTTTTTTGTTAATGTTTTATTTATTGATTTTGTAATTTTTTCTATTGTTGTGGGCATTCTCTGTGCCAAGGATCCAACTGAGGTGCAAATTTAAGGTGTTCTCAGGACTTTTCTGAGCCTGCATTTTTCCCTGGGGATACATAGTCACTTTTAAATTTTCCCCATACACACAGTTGCTTTTGAAAATCCTAGTCTTTAATTTCCTCAAAAGAGGAAAAAATAAAAATAAAGTGGAAAAATGGTGCTCATTTTTTAAATTCTCTAGAAGTCACTTCAGCCAGAGTTGGGGGGGTGGGGTAGTGTGCAGCAACAATAATCATTTTGTCTGCACTTCTGTGACTAGAAGTAGTTGTGATCAGAGCACAGATCTGTAATATTTGGAGGGTAGAGTGCCATGCACATATTTTTTAACTAAGTATATCAGTAAATTGAATATTTTATTATGTGTATCTAAAAAACCATCAGTTTCTAAATACTTGTGAGAAAAATTACATTAGACTGACATACATGTACATATTTGTACATCTTCTCCTCAGCCAGTCCATTTTTCAAGTGAATATTCAGATACAAACTCCATGGAGTATAACCTTAACATGGTTATATAAGTTGACAGCATTACTGAATATACAATTTTAGCTTCTTTGTACTTCAGCAATATTCCCCATTTTTCAATATATCTTTTTTTTTTTTTTTTAAATGAAGTCTTGCTCTGTCTCCCAGGTTGGAGTGCAGTGGCACTATCTCAGCTCCCTATAACCTCTACCTCCTGGGTTCAAGCGATTCTCCTACCTCAGCCTCCTGAGTAACTGGGATTACAGGTGTACACCACCACACCCAGCTAATTTTTGCATTTTTAGTAGAGACAGAGTTTCACCGTGTTGGCCAGGCTGGTCTCAAACTCCTGACCTCAGGTGATCCACCTGCCTCAGCCTCTCAAAGAGGTGGGATTACAGGCATGAGCCACCATGCCTAGCCTTCAATATACCTGTAAATGGGTTTATATTCATATTAATTATGTCAAACTTCAAGTGTGATTTGGCCACTTTTATATTTCTTTTTCCTTTGTTTTTTTGAAACAGGTTCTCGCTCTGTCATCATGGTTGAATTACAGTGGCCCAGTCCTGGCTCACTACAGCCTCTACCTCCTGGGCTTAAGCAATCATCCCATCTCAGCCCCCACCAAGGAGTTAGGACCACAGGTGAGCACCATCACACCTGGCTTTTTTTTTTTTTTTTTTGGTAGAGTTGAGGTCTCCCTATGTTGTCCAGGCTGGTCTCAAATTCCTGGGCTCAAGTGATCCTCCCACCTTAATCTCTCAAAGTTCTGAAATTACAGGAGTAAGCCATCATGCCCAGCCCACTTTTATGTTTCTTTAATTCATACAAGTACCCTGCTCATTACTTCTGTCTGGTAGTCTCATCACTTCCTGCTACATTTATAAAGTCTTAGATACTTTCAAACCAGTATGCACTTTAAGTTTACTTTTTCCCTGATGAATCAATAATCACAAATTAGAATTTAAAAGGAAAATAATCATTTGGAAACCTGCCAAACTTGAGATAGGTTTTCTAACTCATATGACCAAAGCATGAGAAATACATTTTCATGTGCTGTTCAAATGAACAAAGGGCACAGTGGAAGATTTCTCTAACTTTGAAGGCAAGGGACAAATTCGGCACCCATATGTAGCACTCTGGGAGAAAAACAGAAATAATGATGTGTAGTTTACTACTCATTTTAAATAATTCCCATCTACCTACTAGCACCATACATTTTTTTTTTTCCAAGTTTTATCAACATGTAGTAGATATTCTACATTGGCCTATAAGTATTTAGATTTAGCTTTCTTTTTGAGGCAGAGTCATGTGCTGTCTCCCAGGCTGGAGTGCAGTGGTATGATCTTGGCTTACTGCAACCTCTGCCTCCTAGGTTCAAGTAATTCTCCTGTCTCAGCCTCCTGAATAGCTGGGATTACAGGCATGTGCCACCACAGCCAGCTAGTTTTTTGTATTTTTAGTAGAGATGGGGTTTCTCCATGTTGGTCAGGCTGGTCTTGAACTCCTGACCTCAGATGATCATCAGTCTGCCTTTGCCTCCCAAAGTGCTAGGATTACAGGCGTGAGTCACCTTGCCTGGCCATTAGCTTTTAAAATCTCAGCATGTATGTATTTTTTTTCCAATTTAGGAATTGTCTCTGAAGGCAATCCAAAGAGAATTGACTCTTTGCAACCAGTGGGCAATATGCTAGGAGTCAAAATAGAAAGACGAAAATAGTTTGGTTCCTGAGGAGCTTATAGCCGAGTGGAAATATCAGCCTTGTAAACAGATGATGTCTATAAAACACAGCAAGGACCAGAGAGAAAAATGTACACACAGGGGTTTTGACCACACATGCATTGTCTGGCGTATTTACTCATCTGATTTGTAAACAAAGCTGCAAATAATTCTTGCTTGTTTTCAAAACCAAACTCCTCTTACAAATTACGATCCCCTCTTCTTGTGGATATTCAAAGGAAAGATTTAAGCAGGATTTTCCAAGAAAACAAGCACAGTGGTTTGTCCACAGAAGGTAATAAAAAAAACTTTTGAAGCTAAGTGCACACAAAGCATGAGGAAGGTGCTGTACGTAGGGCAGAGGTGTTAGCTCAGTAGGTGTCTGATCTTGTGGAGGTTAAGTCTGAGTCTTTATTTTTCTGTGCTGATGGTCTTTGATCCTCAGTCCTTCACTTGATTCATCATTTATACATGATTCATTGATAGGTGAATCAGACTGCACTGCTAATCAATGTTTACTTGAGTGGATCTGGCTCTCTCTGTCCTAAATGTTTGTTTATTCATCTTATAGGCAGGGGCAGTGTTCCTTAGCAACCTTCCTAATGCAGAAAGGTCACAAGGCTCTTTGGTACCTGTGTGCACCCTACAGCAATACTGCCTAGGCAATGATTATTTCACTAAAGAGACTTGGGCTCATTGTTCTTGAGGCATCCTGGAAACACCTTTTAAGAAATAAAATATTGCATATTAAACTAAGACACAGAAATACCATTTATGCCACATAAAGAAACATTTTGCTGTTTATATTTTTATTCTGCTTTAATGTCAGATACACTTCGAAGTATACCATTTTAATATGGGACGGAAAACTTTGATCATAAACATGTTCATAAAATCACTCAAAATCTTAAAACACGAACAACATGGAGACTCTAGTCTTTTTATTTAAGTTAATTATGCATTTTGCAGGAGATCTCTCTTAGACCTCTACATTTTTCCTCTGAATTTTTCTGATCTTGAAA
Source organism: Ateles fusciceps (assembly GCA_036589455.1). Classification (NCBI taxonomy): domain Eukaryota; kingdom Metazoa; phylum Chordata; class Mammalia; order Primates; family Atelidae; genus Ateles; species Ateles fusciceps. The sequence continues at coordinate 4,289,054 of JAZHEH010002780.1, forward strand.
ATTCCCTAATGATTTTTGTTTCTTTTCCCTGTTTCTGATTACTGTATACCACTCAGACAGGTACTCTTTTTTTTTTTTTTTTTTTTGCACTTCAAACATATTTTTTTCTTTTCAATTCCTTGCTTTTCTTCTTTAGACCTAATTTCCAAGTCTAAGCTGAACTAATGTTCTACTGAGGGACATTTGAATATCATAGTTTGTTATAGGATTCCAGGCATACTGTATATTTATCATTGTATGAAACTTTTAGCTTTTCCTCTGAATTTGCCCTTTGAATCTGGTTTCTGGCTCAATTATTAAAACAAAGCAAAAGAAGCAAAATGAAAACAAAACTGGATTCTGTAGGTATTTTATGGGTAGAATCTCTCATTTGCGTATAGTAAATTCATGCAAATTTTTATATTGGAAGGGTACCTGAGGTATGCAAATTCTCGTATCAATGGAACAAATAAATGATATTTAGATATTTCAGAATTTTCTTAGTACAGTACAAGGAAAGACGAAAAATCATTGTAACAGAATGCCCTTCTAAGATAGCGATTTTTTATTTCATTTAAGAGGCCTTGCTTTGTCCCAAGTTGTCCTGTTGATGAACAAAGGACTAAAATGCTACCTACATTGTGTACAAGATAATCTAATATACACAACTCACAACTGAAGTAAAATTGAACCACATCATAGTTGAGGGAAGAAAACTAAAAGTGGCTCTTTCTGCTACTGGTTTTACTCAGCAGTAAAGAGAAATCCTTGCAAGTGTTGTTTACACAGTATGAAATCCTTGTAAAGTCATAGTGGAACAAGTCTGCTATCTGACCCAGCCTTCAGGGCTACTTAAACACCTGTGGATTTATGGAGTTCAGATGTCTACAAGGGTCTGTGTTGAAGTTCATTCAGAAACCTGGAGCCTAAATAAAATGATCTGTTGACATGAGCAAGCTGTTTTGCTCCTCTGTAGTCCACTCTGTTGTTTGAAATAGAAAGGAGATTAAGATTTAAGAATGTACTCTTTAAATAATTAGATTTAATAAGGAAATATAGACTTTTTTTTACTCACTGTGGGATTTTGAACAATAATTATTTGAATTTCATTCTTAAATTTTTATTTATAAAAGCAAGATCAAATGGGATTTATTCGCTCACATTATGTGTATATAAGTAGTCCCCAGAAGGTATATGTACATCTGGTGATGGGGAGCTGGTCTCTTTATAATGAAGACTTACAAAATTTAAAACAAGAAAACCTATGCCATTTAGAAATGTACACCCTTTAAAAATGATCAAACATAGCCATAAAGTTGTTTTAATTAACTGCATCACAATTGCTTTTATTTGAAGATTTGATTTAGTCTTTTGAAAGTCAGACACTGTGATTCAGGGAATGTTCAGTCTTATTCAGGAGAGTTTCAAATGAGCTTATCTTATAATTGTTAAACATATGTCTTTCATTTCCACATGTCTATTAAAAGTTTTATGAAAGGAAACATGCTTGAAAACACCTTGTTTAAGCTCAAACATAAAGTCACATCTAATGTAAAAAATAACCTGGTTAACATCTTTCCCATTTTTATAATCTAATCATTCTGTAATGAGCAGTATTTGGAAATGTGAAGACTTTCATCATGTCTGGATTCTTGATTCTGTTTGTACATTGCTGAATCATTTTTTAATTGCTTCTGGGGGATCTATCTATCTATCTATCTATTTCTATGCAGTTTTAGGTTTTATGTAGTTCTATTATTAAAATAATTACTTGAAATAGAAATAGCTATTCGTCAGATAAAAATTGGCTTGCATATACATTGTTCTGCTCTTTTTCTTATTTACTCCAGGAATACGAATATTCCATTATTTGTCAATATACTTATATGTTGCTAAATGCAAAAAGGAGCTTGAGTATTCATCTTGATGAGTTCACCTCTCTTATCTCCTGAGGCTATAAAAACCATGTTTTTTTTTTTTTTTTTTTTTAAAGGGCTTAAGTAAGACTCACATGAAAGGCACTTACTACTCCAAAACTGGAACTTAAAAAAAGTGTCCATTAGAAGCTATAAAACAGATATAGTTTGAGAAACAATCCTATAACATTCAAATTAGGTTTGGGTTTCAATTTCATAAAACAGCTAATGAAGAGTTGTTTTTATCAGTGAGTCCAGGTTCTGAGGGTGACTATTCTTTCTTAATATCATGTGGTTGTCAACTTTCTACAGTATGTTTAGGAACAAATTAAATAATAGCGCCATAAACTTGAGTATTTTCATACATAAGCAGATCAGAGAGAGTAGGAGGAGTCAAGGAAGGAAAAGTGAGCATTTTAAATAAAATTAGTGTGGTGTATGGAATGTTTTTGTGTACTCACTATAAAATATAATGATATAGCTAATATAGATATAATGTATAAAATATATGTATAATTTATATAATATATAAAAATATATATAATATAAAAGGATATATACTGTTGCAATGAAGTATAAGACAAAATACGCTATAAGAAGAAATTATTTATCTTAAATCTACACATGGAAACCTATCTAATATCTCCTGTGTTCACAAATATAAAGATGTTATTATGCTACAGTACGTTTAATGGTTTTATAATTACTATTATTCTAGCATGAAACAGTTATAGTGATGGAAACACAGGTTAAAAGTAAAAAAAATACTTAGTGAGTTCTTACAACATGCAGTAGAAATTTACGACAATCAGTATATACTACTAATTCAGGCATTTTGGCTTTAAACTCAGATTTGCACAGCTATTTGCCTTATTTTAAAATAATAAGTTATATGTATGAGTTCAGGATAAGAGCAAAGATATTTTTTAAAATTGTTCTATAATAAACATGTATTACTTGGACAGTAAAAGAAAAATTACATTTTTATGGACATAATGAGTCACTGAAATAAATCCTCCATCAGGACTTTTCCAAGAGAAAACAATGCAGAAACATACAGTGCTTTATTCAAACTTTCTTTTTTTTGGCCACAAACTATATTTTGTTCTCTATGTCAGAAATAACTAATATATCTTTCTACTAAAGCCCAAATAATTAATGAATGCAATCATAGCAGTGCTAAATTCTCAAACTGGTGTTTTAAAGGAGTCTAAGCAGTCGCTGGGTTGAATTTTTATTTTTCAAGGCAACTTTTAACCTTGGGTACACATAGTCTGTTCAGACTGAAAGAAAGATTCATGAGACCTGTTGGGAGACACAGAGCTGTAGAGAGCAGTTGTGGCCACACTGTGTCTGGAAACGTCAACAGAGCACATAGATGTGGGTGGGAAGGGCCTAAGGATATGTTGGTAACTGCCTTGAAAAAGTGGGAAGTGGATCTGGGTGAGATGGAGGCAAAGAAACAGGGGAAGGGCTACATATTTAGGGAGAGGTGAAGTTAAGGAGCAGGACGACCAGGTGTAGCTACAAAGAAGTAGGATGTAATCTCCCATTTTCAAAGTGTTTTCTGACCGTGTTTGAAAACCAGCCCATACTGTAAATGGGGCCAAAAGTGGGTTAGGGAACACTGTAACCTCATTTCACCTTACTTAGCTATGTGCCAGAGATCTCAGCAGGTAGTTCAATTAACTTCCACTAGTTAAATGAGATGAAAATGAGGTTACCCAGATTAACAAAACATGACTCTTGGTCTTCCTCCAAATCAGGGAGAGGAAGGCTCACAGCTGAAGCTGGTCTTGCCCCAGGAATTGCCCACCTGCCCGGGAGCTTCTGCCCTGAGGGCTACGTCTCATCCCTGCAACCTTACAAGAGACAGGAAACAATCTCAGATGGATGACTACAGTACTAAAAAGAATGTTAATTATTGCATCCTTCTCATTTCTTTCTCTTTCTGGAATCAATGCATAACCCAAGTGGAGGAAACATTCCCTACGTGATTTTACATCTGAGTAAATTTGACCAGGAAAGTCTTGTTTCTAAAGCTAAAATTTTGCAGAATTATCTCCTTATTGATAGTTTATGGGGCTTCTTAGTTTAGAAATTTCAATTAGCTCCTCAATTACTTTCAGAAATAATTTACTAGCATCTGTGGTTATTTTTATTATGTTTAAAAGAATTGTCACTAGACACTTATGGAAATCATTGAAAAACACTGAATGAACAACAATTTTTATTGTTATACAACGTTCAAATTAAATTTCTTTAATTAGTATTTATTTTCAACTCTAAGGAGTGGTTTTATTGATAACTAATTTTAACAAATGACATAAATGCTGAATATACTTACAATCTAATCTTCTAAGGATACAGAAGTTCAGGAGAATCTCTTCATAACTGTAAGATTTAGGTTGATAAAATTGTCATAACAAGTAATATTTATATTATTTTAACACAGCATATATGGTTGAATGTGGGTGCTGACTGTGGTAAATTCCTGTGCTAGATGACCTTGCCTTTTTGCACTTCAGTTTCCTCATCTGGAAAATGGGTTTAATGAAAACTAGACATCAGATAATTTTGTTATTAGGATAAAATAAGTTTTTAAAAAACACTAGTTATATAAGTGAATGCTAGCTAATATGAATAGAAATATTTGTCTATTATGACCATGAATCAGTAAATTTTTTAAAAAAGTATACTTCCTTTCCCCAATATGTTCATCTATACCTTGTACAATTAAAATAATATTTTCCATCTTTCTTATACAGAGAAAGGGTAGGGTTATGCTATATGTTCTAAAATTAAAACTTGTAATGTGAAATATTACTCTGTTTCAAGACAAACTGTCAAAATAAACATCTTATGCTGGGTGTGGTGGCTCATGCCTGTAATCCCAGCACTTTGGGAGGCCGAGGCAGGCAGATCACGAGGTCAGGAGTTTGAGACCAGCCTGGCCAACATAGTGAAATCCCGTCTCTACTAAAAATACAAAAATTAGCCTGGCATGGTTGTGTATGCCTGTAGTCCCAGCTGCTTGGGAGACTGAGGCAGGAGAATCGCTTGAACCTAGGAGGCAGAGGTTATGGTGAGCAGAGATTGCACCACTGCACTCCAGCCTGGGTGACAGAGTGAGACTCTGTCTCAAAAAAGAAAAAAAAATCATAGTTCTTAACTGACCAACTAAGAATATTTCAGTTTCATCTGGTAATGCTAGACTAGGCATCAATATTTTTGGTATAAAGCAGAAATGAAGGTAATACGATTTACTGTGCTAAATACTTGACTTTTCACCTTATCTAGTTTTAGTAATAGTCATATGAGTTTGGTATGATTTTGTGTATTATAAATGATAAAACCAGTCTCTGAAAAGCTCATCTACCAGGCCAAGGAAAGTAGTAATAATGCAGGAAACGAATGCCTAGGGCCTCCTCTTGCCCTGTTGCTTGTTTCTTAGCAGGGAGATTCTGGTTGAAGGTAAGTCAGTCCAGAACTATCTAGCTGGTTCCCAGCCTCGTGCTGTATAACAGAGACTAGGTTTGAGACCTGGTTCTTCTATCATCAGCTATGTGATCACAGCCCATGACTTAATTTGTCAGAAGTTTAGTTTCCTTTCCTATAAAAATCAGAATTTTCATAAAAACTATATTAGATCATGTCCATAAAATTTTGGTTGCAATTTAAGGTATTGTTTTGACTTAAAATGATATTAATAAAAGTGTGATTTTGAGTTGAGAACAAATAAAGTCATCTAAAATAGGAAACCCCATAAACTATCAGGAAGAAAATAATTTCACATAATTTAAGCTTTAGAAACAAGACTTTCCTGGTTAAATTCACTCAGATGTAAAATCACATGGGAAATGTTTCCTCCACGGGGGTAATGTGTTAGTTCCAGAAAGAGAGAGAAAGAAATGAGAAGGATGCAAGAAGCAACATTCTTTTTAGTACTGTAGTCATTCATTTGAGATTGTTTCCCTGTCTCCTGTAATTAGAATACTATATAAAAAGGAAGTAATTTTAATTTCAGTGATTTCATTCCTTATCTCCAAAATGTGGATACCTGATGCCTAGAGAGTATCTAAAGCATTTAAGAATTTTTATTTTTTTTTGAGACAGAGTCTTGCTCTGTTGCCCAGGCTGGAGTGCAACGGCACCATCTTGGCTCACCGCAATCTCCACCTCCTGAGTTCAAGTGATTCTCCTGCCTCAGCCTCTGAGTAGCTGGGATTATAGGTGCCCACCACCATTCCTGGCTAATTTATTTTTGTATTTTTAGTAGAGATGAGGTTTTGCCATGTTAGCGAGGCTGGTCTCAAACTCCTGACCTCAGATGATCCACCTGCCTCAGCCTCCTAAAGTGCTGGGATTACAGGTGTGAGTCACCATGCCCAGTCCACAGTAAGAAATTTTTTAAAAAAGAAAAAATATTTTAATCAAGTCTGCCAATCTTGGGGACAAAAGCCAAGAGATAAAAATTGGTCATAAAATACACTAATAGACATGATTTTTACACAATACTTTCAAACACAATATATAATAAGGTATTTTATAAAGAAATGAGTTAAATACTGAAGGTGCAATAACTGTATGGAAAAACGGAGGATCATTAAGCTTCCACATGTTGCTCACTGTGCAGTCTTGGATATTAGCACCCTGAGTTACTGAGAAAAACTGCAATAAAACAGAATGCATCTAGCAAGCATCTCATTTTTTTGTTCCATTGAAACAAGAAAAAAAAAACCTTCAAATAAATGCATGCAGATGCCAGTATTTTTCTCATAACTTACACTCATCAACAAGCATCACCAAAAATGCTAAAAGCAATCAGCATAAACTTTGAACCACAGACAAATAGTGATGCAGTGTAGCGACTTCCTTAACGTGAATAGCATTAAGGAGCATCTGAACACTGCCACTATTAATAAGATGACTACAAATTGTAGCCGATCAAACCAGAAGGAGCCTTGAATGTATTTGCTGGGAATTGCTTAAGGCTTAAACACCAGGGACTTGAAACAAACTGTTCTTATCACCTTTTTCCAAACAGAGATTTAAATTTACAATGAAAGTGCCAGCACCAGCTGCACTTCAAGAAAGCACCACATGTCTCGATAAGCTCCAAGAAAATGGAATGGAGCCCAGTTCAAGCTGGAGGTGTCGTCTGGCTGTAGCCAGCTGGGTGACGCCAAGCTGAAAGTGATGAGGTGCTAATTAAAGTGGATGAACAGAGTCTCATTGTAGGCACCTGCCAGTGGCCTCTGCAGAATCATCTAGAGCCCTGGGCATATCGCCCAGCCTGTCCGGCCACAGGAACTGAACGTGAATTCCAGCATCTCTTATCTGGCACCTCACCTTTCCGATTTTCCCACTGTAGTTTTAGTTGGAGATAATGACTCCTCCTGCCCCTTGCTCCTATTTACTGATTCCCCCAAGGAATAATTATCACATGATGCAAAGTGTTGAGCACAGACTCTTTCTGAGAGCAGATTTTTTTTAAAAAAAGACAATACATTAAGGTCTATGTTAAAAAAAACCCAAAAACCAACAGTGCAAAAAAATTACTCTTAAATATACAAGAAATGTTCTCTTCAGTTTTGGAATACAGTGTTCCATTTGTTCCATTCACACTTTTCTTCCCTCTTCCTTCCTGAGCCACACAAGATGATGCTACAGCCAGGAAGACATTGTAGTGATGGATCAGTTAAAAATGTTTGCAGCAGCTGTGGAAGCTGCTTTTCAAAACAGAGAACACAACATGACCTGAAGCAGCTGAATCACTAAAATAAAAAACACTTTCTTCCTATTTAAAATCCTTGCTTTTTGCTACCAAAGTTTTCATGACTTTAAACAGTTTAATACAAAAATACATTGATTACCTAACATGCTGTATATTTACTAAATGGCCGCATGCATCTGTTTGTTCTTCACAGGATTAGTAATCTACTGCAGAGCTCTCCTACAAACTGCAGCAGTGCCAGGGCATATTGTGAACTTTAGGGGTCTGTGTAGTCTAAATTTTCTCATTACCCAAAAGATCTCTTTGCAACTGTCCTATGTCAGAAGCCATCACTTTGCCAGGAAACTTGTTTCTTTACTATGTCTCTTAAAAAGTTCTTTGATAAATGACAGAAATCTATATTCATATTTCTTTTCAATGCTCCAGGTCTGTTTTCTGTAGAAACAGAATGAATCCACATTTCCTTATTTATACATGTTTCCTTCAGGTTGGCATGAAAATGTTATTGGCTGTCAGGATAGTCAGGAGTTAGGGGTAATTCTGGCTTTATGACTTATCAGCCTAGCGGCCTTTTGGGCAAGTTACTTAACCTCTTATTGTCTCTGTGTCCTCATCTGTAAAATGGGTATAATACTATCTTAGAGGGCTGGTGTGTGTATTAGTGAATATGAGACATGTAAACCATAGCACAGTGCATGGTGGGTACATAGTGTTGGTTCCAGAGTGGGTCAGTGGCAATGGTCAACCAGTCTGAAGAGCAGAAGGAAAAGCAGTTCTGTGAACAGAGAGGGTAAGTTTTACTTGGGCAAGTTGAAATAAGCTATGTATGGGACATCCATGGATATTTCCACACGACAGCTAAAATGCAAAGCCAATAATATTTAGGATACCTGGACTAGGCAGGTAGATGTGGGTGATTTAAAAATATAGTTTAATCCATGAGTGTTGATAAAATTTCTAAGATCAAGCATTTGGAATGATAAGTCTGAGGACAGAATCTGAGAGGAGGATATCCATAGCCAATGAAGGCGGGGCCAGAATGAGAAAGAGGTAGAGTGACTGCAGAAAAACCACAGGATATCAATGATTAAATTACGCACTGTTACCTGAAAGAAGGTATAATGGGACATGTTTAATGATGTGCTCAAAGTGGACACCTGGCAATCCTTTAAACAGAAACTTTGTGAGATTTCTATGGAAGAGAATGGAATCCATTGAAAGGAACTGAGAGGATAACGAGAGAAGAAAAATGGAAGGTAAGCAGGCACAACATTGTTTCAATAAATTTGTCTAGAAAGGGAAGGAAGAAGGATCTGGGCATGAGGTGAAAGAGCGCAGGTGGAGGTGTTCACTTTAGAAAGGAGAAGGGACATTGTTTCTTTGGTGAATATAAACCATCTTTTTCTCTTCTTGAGCACTAGGAGAATATTTGGCTCAAACCCAGTTTCTGATATATTTCCTTCTCCTCACAATTTTTGGAGCTTTACTTAGACATTTTTGCAACTTAGAGTAGCTCACCAGTCATACTGTCAAGTTCTCTCAGTATTTTAAGGTATAATGGTGAAGACCTAATGATGGGATCTAATCAAAGGTTGTACTCTCTTCCTTCCTTCTTTTTTGCTTTCTCTTTTTCTCTCTCTCTTTCTTTTCCTTTATCTCTCTCTGTCGCTCAAGCTTTTTCTCTCTCTTTCTTTTTCCTACCCATAGATTTATTTTAAATGTCTAGTGTAAAGGCTTTTCTTTTCAGTAGAAAAAATAAATTCAGATGTTGGATTCGTCAGTGTTGACATAGCTGGGATTCCCTGACACTTATGGAAGCTCTGCTTCCTCTGAACACTCACGGGTTTTCTTGTAGCAGAGAACTTTACCTTCTGAAATAGAAATGGAAACACATGGCACTTATGGCCTATTCCTGCTTCTTGCATCCGTGGCAGAGATAACTAACTACTCATGACAGCTTTCCTACACAGATTGTAGTAGCCTCACACTTCTTCTGAACATCCTCCTCCACGAAGGGCAGTATTAACCCCAAGCTGACACTTGAGTTGACAGCAATTTGACATCCCTCCTCTTTGTGACTTCTGTCATCTTGATCTACTTGTCCCAATCTTTATTCCTTTCAGTTTTTCTTGTCATTTGTACTTCTCTGTCCATCTCCTTTCCCCAAATGATCCTTTTAGTATGAGAGCTCATTGTTTTCCTCTTTAGGAAATATAAGCTCATTTACAAAATTATTAAAGGTTTTAGCGTTCTTTTTCCCTCATCCATCAAATGGTGAAACATCTTAGGCTAAAATTGGCCAAATCTTAACACAGTCAAATAAGTATTCCTAATTCCTTTTTCACAAATTATTCTAAAATCTGCATAAATGCTTTAAACATCTTTAGAGAAAGAGCTCCTCTGTGTTGCCTAAAGGCTAGTAGGTACTTTTGAGCAACAATGCCAGACAGCAGAGAAGAGGAAGAGTTGTCAAGACGTAAGTCATTGTAATAAAAAGTGAGATGGTGAAACAGTACTCAGGGGGAGAAGCTGACCACGCATGCATCTTTTTAGCTAGGTTCACATACTCAGATAAAATAATCACCACCATCCTATATTTTGAAAAGCAGTAATGACTTATGCCCATGAGTGTCATTTTCAAAAAGTGTTTAGATACAAGTTTTCTTTAAAAAAACAAAGCTAGATGTTTAGCATTGTGTTTTATCCTTATTGTTGATTTTGAGGTGCAATAATGGATGTCAATGAGCTCTAGAAAACCAAGGAAATAGAATGGTAAAGACTTGGGGGCCTAAAGAACTAATTGTGATGACTCTGACTGCTTTTAGGCCCTGGGTTCCTAGTGCAGTTGTCACATGCCACCTACCAAAATGTTTTTCTTAGAAAAAGTTAGGAACGATACTGGTGGCAGCATATATCTTTGCCAGAGTTATGATCTTTCTCACTGTTATTTGAATCTACATAAAGTAATGATGTAAAGTATTCATCATACTCAAAACTCAATCTCAAACAAAATGACCAGTAATTGAAAAAACAAAGGTAATTGGCCATGAATGATGGAAGAAATTTTATAAGGATCTTACTGACTGAAAAAGGTTCAATAACTCTACAGCAGTGGAAATATTTTAAGCATCACAAGCCTTAATATGAGTCTATCGGCAAGGAAAATTTAAAAGAGTTCTTGATAGTATAGCATCATGCAATGATTTGACTCTACTCTGTAATTTCTAAAATGGACTGCATTTGATGAACCGACCAGCAATCCCTCCCTTACTTACCAGCCACTTCATGCTCATTGAATGGCATGGGCCTTGCTTTTCTGAACACAAGTGTCCAGGTTATTGAACATGCTAGACTCTCTAGGCACACAAGGAAGCATCTTTCCCCATCCAACTACTGCCTTCAGTCCTATCATATCAGATTCATCTATTCATCCATGTAACCAATACTTATTGCATACCCACTACGTGCCAAGTACCATTTAAGGCTCATTAGATTATGCAAGGAAACAAAACAGAAGATACACAACAATCCTGTCTTCTTGGAGCTTAATTTTTTTTTTTAATTTTTACTCTATTTTATAATTTTTTTGGTTTTTTGTTTTTGTTTTATGTGGAGCTTAAAATCTCATGGGGGAGATAGACAATAAACATAATGATTCTTTTCCTTCCCTAAACTCAGGCATATTCCATAGGTTTTCTAGTATTTTTCATGTATTAACAGTGTCAATTTCAGCTATTACAAAATCCCATTCTAACCAAACTCAAATGCTCATGTCATATCCAGTTCAAAGCTCCCTTCTCTCTTCCAGCTCAAGCTTGCCTACACTGGGAAACTTGTGATAAGGAGAGGGGGAAGAGCTCTCTGCCTTCTACCTCCTTCCTCTTCCTTTTCTTCTCCTCATTAACTTCTGCTTCCGAGTCTTTCCAGCTGCAAGAGGCCCAGGCTAAGTTATTCTAAGAGCTCTGTGGACACTCAACTCCACATACCAAGGAAAAGAGCCTCCCACGAATTTTTGTAACCATGTGGACACCCATGTGGTGTGAGGTGTTAGTCTCCTCTTCAGCTCTTCATTTAAATCTGAACAAATGGTTCTCTTTTGAAGTTTATCTTAAAGTGGGAAAAGAAAACATCATGTCCCTTGCCCAGTGGAAATAAGATGCTGCAGCACTACCCTTGATAGGCCTATATTTTTCTTTCACAAAGTATTCTTTACTCTCCAGCTAGTCTCACAATATTTACCTGGAGGTGGGTGACAGGGTAAGGGTTAAAGCACTACTTTTCCTACCTATGAGCAAAGCCCTTCTGGATGGTGCAGTTCAGTAGAAATACAATGCAAGCCACATACACAATTTTGAATTTTCTAGTAGCCACATTTAAAATATCCAAAGAAACAGGTAAAATTAATTTTAATATGTTTAATTTGACTGGACTAATCTAAAATTTTATTATTTCAATATGCAACAAGTGTTCATGAGATAGTTTACATTTGTTCACGTGACATTATTGAAATCCAGTGTGTATTTAACTTCCAGGACATCTCAGTTCCACTAGCCACATCTCAAGTGCTCAATGGCCTCTTGTGCCGAAGGCCTACTGTACAGGACAGTGAAGAGAGAAATTTTCCCTTGAAAGTGGGATAACACTTACTTTTTATTCTTACAACCTCTGCCAAAACCGTGGGACAATTGCAAAAGTCAATTTAACATTCTGAGCCTTCACAAAGCTTTCCTGCCGATCATACCGTCCCCTCTGCCACTCCCACCCCTTCTCCATATCTCCTCCTCCTCATCTTCCTTCTGGTCGTTCTCTTTTCTCTCTCCCCTTCCCTCCCGCTCTCTCTAATTTACTTACATTGATCCATCACGTTCACATAACAGGCACTGGGGTCCTAATTGTGAAGAGAATTTCCATAAAGTGGTTGGAAAAGAAATGAATGGATTCTCAAATAGACCCTCTTGCTCCCAGTTTCCTTCCTCCTTCCTTCCTCTCTTTATTCCCTTCTTTCCTAAAATATTCACTATGTTAAATTATAATCTTATGTAAAATGTTGCCAGCTTGCAGTATGTATGTGGAAAGGCAAGCAAAGCAGAAAAGAATCTTGTAAAGGTGTCCTAAAATTTTATTTCTTATCCTAAAATTTTATTATGGTGCTATTTTGTTTAGGGAAGGGGTTTGGAAATAGAGGATTTTACTAGCACATGTAACTAGAGATATACAGACTAAATATTAAATAGAAGATTTCTTTTTTTTTTTTTTTTTGACATGGAATCTCACTTTGTTGCCCAGGCTTAAGTACAACGGCATAATCTTGGCTCATTGCAGACTCTGCCTCCCGTTCAAGCAATTCTCCTGCCTCAGCCTCCCAAGTAGCTGGGATTACAGGCACCCACCACAACCCTCCGATAATTTCTTGTATTTTAGTAGAGACGGGGTTTCACTGTGTTGCCCAGGCTGGTCTCAAACTCCTAAACTCAGATAATCTACCTGTCTCAGCCTCCCAACATGCTTGGATTACAGGTGTGAGCCACTGCACCCGCCCTAAATGCAAGATTTCTTTTAGGCAGTGGATTTTCCAAGTTCTTTTATTCTTTATTTGGTTGCAAAAAACAGATAGGTTCAATGATAAATATCTATAGAAAAAACACATAAACCTGGGATTGGGGAAAAAATTCATCTAGTAGCGTCCCCAGATAAAGATAATATTTTTTCATTGTTTATTTTCAAATAAGTTATGACCCCCTAATTTCAAAGGAAAGATTTAAATTACATTTCTCTGTACTGTTATGGTGCTTCAAAAAATGATAAAGTTACTTGGTATGTTCAGGAAAAATTTATTTACTCTAAGTTGAGAGTTAGAGATTAAAAAGTAAATACCCAAATTTCCTAAAGCCGATATTTGGTAGGATTTTAAATTATCTTTAAACCAGTTACTAACTAAATAGCCGATATACTGAAGAAAGTGATTTTAGAAATACCTTAGGTTATTTCTTCTCTCTGAATTACTGTCATAACTATGAGAAGGTAAGATACCATCTTTAAAATGAAATATAAAATTTAGGTCTTATCCAGTTTTGAATAATAAAGATCTCATTGCTGTTTCCACAAGGTAAGTACCTGCAAAAAGTCAATCAGGGCAATTATATTCTGCCTATATACATTTCTCTTTGCCTATATACAATTTTAATTTGATTCAGGCTTAAAACGGTTTCTATTCAACAACCGTTTACACCTGGATGAGGTGAAGCATTTCAGCTGTTAGTGGAGTGAATTCCATAAATATTACTGCAAAATTCTTGGAAACCCTTCAATATTAAAATGCCTTGCAAAGGGAGTACATTATTTAATCAAATAGGATACTAATGAGTCCTTATTAAACCTTCCAGATAAACATTGTATTGACATCTAGTGGCTACAGAGGCTGATAACAGATACACTATATTGAAAGCATATGGAGTAGCTTAATATGTTTTCCATTTAAAAATCTCTTGAATGAAAAATGGGCAAAGTATACATAACACTGAATAATGCTAAGGTATTGACAAGAAAATATAAATGTCTTTGTATTGGTATGTTAAATGTCAGGGATGGATTTGTGATGGTCTGAAGAAAGAATAACATCAGAGCTGCCCAAGAAATATACACAATATACCCCAGATATTTGGTGGTAGATTTACTAAAGCATGCAAATAACAATGTCAACCACTGTTTACAGAGTTCTACCTACCCCCTAATCCTGCAATGTGCTTAACAGATCTTATCTCATTTAGACCTCAAAAATATCCTTGAAATAGAATATTATTTATACGTTGCTGTTACCAATGAGGAAACAGACCATGAGAGGAGAAATTTCTCTGAGGGTTACATAGCTAGTGAAACCGCAGTCAGGATCTGGAACCTGACCTGACCAAAACTGAAGTCCAAACTCAGGGAAACCATGCTCCTTTCTATAAATAAAGTAGCTCTGTGCATTAATGACTTTATTTAAAATTAACAAATTAAAAATAATTGTATTAATCCTTTCAACTCACTTTGTGACATTTTAAGCTCCCTACGTGACAACTGAAATTTTCTTTGTGATCTTAGAGCAATTATTCCTGCTGCACGTTAATTTGAACTTGTTTCTACATCCAGGACTTGACATCCATCATCGTGTGACACATATGTGTGTTCAATAGTTCAGAAATACAACCCACCCACAAAGAAGATAGGGTTCTCTCACTGGTATATGTTTCTTAGACTTTAAAAAATATTTGTGTGTGTGTTTCTTTGCCTCTGAAAGAAGATTTATTTGAAAAGCTGTCATAGAAAAGTGCCATGGCAAGAAATAAATTTACAAGAGGAAGTTGAGAAAATTCAAAGTGGTGACCTGGCAAATGAGAACGTGGAACTTGAAAAAGGGCATGCGAACAAGAAAGGGAAGAGGAACAGCTGGGTACAGGGGAGCAGTTGGGGGGTAGAATCTGATGAGAAGGGAAATGGCGAGCGGGAGCACCAGGGGATAGAAGCAGGGATACTGACGGATTTTACAAAGCTCAGTTTCTGCAGGAAACAGGCCCTTGAGGTGGAAGGACAAAGCGCAGCAGCCATTCTTTTTATAATTGTTCAAATAAGTACATAATTTGCATAACTTGATTGAAAGAAATACAGAACAGTTATAGAAGTATATAACTATCAGAGCTAGGTCTTCCTGGCTCTTTGGCTCTTTGGATGATCCTGGTGCAAAATCAGATGTGTGCATTAGAGTAAAATGGGTTATGGAAAGGAAGAAGAACATGGCGTAAAAAGCACATGTGTTTCTAAGGCCTACAGCAATTCCAGGAACTCTAGAGAGGCTCTTGGTCATCCATGTTGCAGAACCGCTCTCTGCAGAAGGCCTTTGCTGCAGAAATATTTATTAAGCATGGCTGTCAGTCCACAGGATGACTCCTATCCAGACCCATAATTCTAGGGTCAGCTTGGGATAGGAGTGTAGGAAAAGAGAATGAGGAGCTGAACTGCATAGGATGTGTTTTAGAAGCACACTGATGAGGTGTTCATAATAAGCAAGGGAAATGACAAAAAGTCTGACAGTAGAATTTTGTACAGGAAAGTGATAAGCTATTGGGAGGAGACAGATAGAAAACTAGAGTCTGAAACAGAAGTCCGCTATAATGAGATAAAAAATCACTAAGGTCTTAACTTAGCTCTTGGATGAAGATTGAAGAAAGGAATAGAACCTGCCTGTGGTTTTTTTTTTTTAGATAAAGGGAAAGAAATAGATAATGTTGAAAAGGAAACTTTTTCGTACTTAAACTGGTGGATATGACACCAAAAATAGCTAAAGATAGGAAATTGAATAACAGCTGAAAACTCAGAGGGATAACAGTTGATCTGTAGTAATATAGGGGATCAAAGAGTATAAAAGGGAAAATAAGAAAGAAGTTGAGAGTGGATGAGAGGCTGTAAGCGACTTTAACAGAAGCACTGGGTATGTTGATGCGACGCTTCTCAGAAAAGACAGCAGATCAAGGAGTTGTGTCCCTGAACTCAACTGCAACATGGAGAAGCGTTTTTTAGAAACTACGTACAGGAGAAGACATTGGTGTCTTTTCAGACCAAATTACAGAAAATTGGGGCGGATAGCATTTACAGAAGTGGTTCTCAAATTTTGTTGCACATCAAAATCTCCTGGACTGCTGATAATCACCAAGATGTCAGGAATGTGTCCAGTGGAAGCCAAGTCTTAGAATTTGTAAAAGATTCTCACGTGGTTCCAATTGCAGGGGAAGTGTAAGAACCACTGATAGGGCACACTTTAAAATTTTGGAGGGAAGTTGAAGAACAGGTGCTAGGTGGATTGGTCAAAAAAGGACAGAAGTCATCTCGTGATGTGGAAAGTGTGGTTTATTAATAACCCACATCCAACCTAACACTAGCCCCTCACTGGATTGTGCTGTTTTCTTTATCTTTTCCTTCCACCAAGGCTCCCTCACAGTTTACTTTTGTGATTGTGATGCATTGGATTTCCTCTTGCCATCTCAGTATATTAACATACTGAGCACACAGATTACAGAACTTTGTATGTCAATTGAAAAATGAAAAATGCTAGGTTGATGAAAATTTGGCATCAATTAGTCACAACATATTCAAAAATCCAGCTTGAATGCTGAGCCACATACAGGATATGCATAAAAATCTGATGCAGTGATTATTTCGTGCACAGGGTATCGGATTTATACTATCATCCTTTAAACATTAACAACTTAGGAGGTATCGGAAACACTTCCATTCAAATTTCTGAGGTGTCTTCAAACAATACATTTTGCTCTGCTTTAGTCTTACTTTTTAAAAATATGGTTTGTTTTCATTGTTGTCACAGAGAATTTGTTTTCCATAAGAAATCAACTTTTATTTAAAAATTCTGACAAATACTGGGGTACATCTTATTTTTCTTCTTTGATTAGGCTTGTTTGATTCTGAATCATCTGCGTTTGCTTTGATGCCAAACAAGATTGAAGTTTCAAGTACAGTATGCTAAATTTATAATGTGAATTTAAAACAACATTACTTACAAGAAACCAGTGTCAGCACCTAGGGACAAGGCTGAGCTATTAGCATAATTTATAACAGTGATGATACTACCCTAATTATTTGTGGCTAATTATCAATTACTGGTCAGTGCTAGAATCATTCACCGTAATTATTTCCCTGTGGTATCTTCCCTGGATATAATGGAGAACTTCATCATATTTTCTTTTTCCTAGAAAAACAATATTTACTTGTTTCTATGAGATTTTCAATCTTTGAGAAAACCAAATCTAAATTTTCACTACTGAGGATTTCCCTGAAATTTTAAATCTTTGAGTCTTAAATATCTAAAGCAAAGAACTAAATATGTCCGTTGTCTACAAGGTATTTGGAAAAAAACATCTAAAATTTTGCTATTCCTATCCATATTATTTTTGACTAATTTCAATTCTGAACTTTTTTGAATTTGAAAAGATTAATTTATACTTCATAAGGTAACATTTTTAACATTAATTCCTTTTCTTACATATATTGTTCCTGTCTATTAAAATCAATCCCAAAGCCTGCAAACACCAACCTTACATTTGAATTCCTAATGACTCCTCCTATTGTCTCATTTCTGTTTGAACCTGTCAATCAAGGGTGAAAAGTGCTAATCACTCCCAGGAACCCCAGTCTTGCTCACAAAAGTACCAGTCACTGAAAAAATAATACCGATTGGTCATGGATGGGCAGGAAATCTCACTAGGGATCTAACCGCACAATGGAGTTTATTAAGTCCATTTTGCTCAAGTCCAGCTCTCTCTGCATGCAAGGGTCTGAGACTTTAATTTCAAAGTCAGCTAAAACAGGCTAAGGTAACTTATATTCATTAGCTAGGCTCTGACTGAAGCGCTGTAAAATCTCTTGGTTAGTGCTTTTGGCTTTTGATAATAGCAGTAGCATTTATTTTTACTCTTTATTTTTCTCCCCGTCTTTTTAAAGAGGGGATGAGATTTAGCTGGATGCTAGTTGTTTTAAATTCTTAATTGGTCCAAGTTCTTTTTTAGCTGCTTATCATTTTCATACTTCATTCCTGTAAATGACTAAATATCCACAGTAAAGATATTTCTCATTAATTCTCCCTATGCAGCAGTGCCCCTTCTCAAAGCCGTGGCTGCATTTATTACTGAAAGGCAGTTATGATGTGTATATACAGCATGGACCATAAAGTATTGTAGCCTCAGGTCACAGAAGGGGATAAAGTTCAGCAGTCTTATTGTCCACATTATACAGAACACCAACTCTCTTCCAGTCGTGTTTTTTTTTTTTTTTTTAACTGTAGCTTATTTGCTTTCTTAGAGGTGGCAGCTGCAAAGGGCTGGTGTGAAGGAAGAAAGGAAGACAGCACTATCATTAAAGAATAAACAGTAATTACCTTGTAGAAATCTCTAGAGTGATTGATTACCTCTTCAGTTTATAAGAACAGGCCTGGGAATATACAGTAATTGATTTCTATTACTTACGTGTATTTTCCTTTTAACTTTCTAAAGAAACAATGTGGTTTAATTGACTTTAATTTCAGATTACGCATTTTTATGACTTCTGGAGTTGGCTAGGAATTAAAATGAACAGACTTGCTAGCCCCATGAGTCATATTATCAATTGAAAACAAAAAGACATGGTGTATATATGTGTGTGAGTGTGTGTGTATGTGTGTGTGTGTGAATGTGTGAGAGATGTTATATGTCATTACATGTCTTGTACTTATCACTGGGTTGCTTTTGTCTTTTAATGTAGGTAGTTGCTAGGTTCAGACTAAGTTAGAGAACTCCAGGTTTAATCAAAATGGGAGACTGAGAGGTGGTTATACTAGGTCTGGCATAGGCATAATAAGAGAGGAAACTTCTTTGATGCAAATCTGACAGATATATGCAGGACAGTCACTTGAGCAGGGTCAAGCTGGGCATCATGAGACCTCAAATTGTGCTGTCCCTGCTGAAATGCCATGGTCTAGTCAAAATCCTATAAAACTGCAGGAAACAGAATTTATTTAACCTGTACCTTCAGCCTATACTTTGATATGATGAAAATCAGACATGTTTTGGAATAACTGTATACCTTTTGTTGGCTGGGAAATTGAGGCATGAATTGCCACATAATTCATCTGGGAGAAAAGGAATGAAATTAAAACCAGACCCTTGGACCTGACAATACTGACAGCTTAGGCCATGTAATATTTTGCCATTAGACAAAGAAGACATAATGGTCTTCTCTGAAGCATTCTATCTTCTGGCTTCTTGCAGATTACTTTAGCAATACTTCTCTGACACATTACACGTATACACATGTGGTACACTATATCTTTCTCATTTATAGTACCTTTCATATTTTATTGTAAATATTGGTCAATTGGTCTTCACTTTTTTGAAATAATTGCTGTTTTAAAATTTTCATTTTTGTTGCTTAGCCCAGTATCTGGCATATTTCAGGTGACCAAAGTATGTGTACCATAAGGTATAATGATGGATTTCTGTAGGATTGAAGATTATCTTTCAGGCAGATGCTGAGATTTTCGTTTCTCTTTGTTTGGACCAAAGTGATTAGTATACCATTTATTCTTTGGTACTACAAACAAAGCAATGGTGCAAAATAACAAAAGATAGCAGAGCTAAACAGTGAGACAATATTTCTCTAAGTTCAGTGACACAAAAGCACTATAAATACCATTAAGGGACATAAAACTCACTAGGAGTTAGTGCACCAACATTTGCAGGATCTAGAAAATGTTTCATTTTTAATATTAGTTTGTACTATGATTTCAATAATGAAACATCTACTAGATTAGCAAGAATGATATTCTTAACACTTGTAGCTTAAAAACAAAATTTTTCTGAATGGAGAACATTTCTTCCTTTCTAAACATGGAACACAATTAAATATTTAAAGTAGCAAACAGATCCAAAATACAAGTTAGTTTCTTTTACTTCATTTATATATTATCTTATGATGACAAAATCGTGTGCCATATATTCAAAATGGTAATGAATTTCCGATATCTAATTTATACAGTTCTCTAAAAATAATATACAAGCATTCTCAAAATCCAAATGTAAAAAGATCTCGACTCAGTAAATTGTCAAGGAGTTGACATCGCTGATTAGCTTTCTGTTGAAAGAATTATTGCTTCTATGTTGTGTAAAATATTTGTAACTATAGGAAATCAAATAGTGATATTTGAAGCTGTCATCCTGATAGTGAATAATTTCACAAACAATACAGTAGATCTAAACAATGTAGCTGAAATATGTGACCACTGACAGCGCAGTATCACTTGAACAATGCCACCAATAGCATGAGTGACACTCGGTGGTGGAACAGTGGGCGACTGATTCTTAGTGGTCATGCGCTTTGTCAAGTATTCCTTTTCCTTTTCCTTTTTTTTTTCCTCCCTGGTGGCTATTTGTCATTCTCTGAAGACTACAGCCTTCTCTTCCCCTGGACCTTTTTGAACTCTGCTGTCTTTGAATATCATGGATATTGCAAAAGAAACTATTTACTAGGCAGTAATGATATGCCACCCCTCATGTAAAGGTAAATGATAATGAGGTATGTGCAGAGAATAGGCAGTCCTGTTAAAAGGATAAAGAGCGGCTTTTAAAACTTAGAGCCATACAAAATGCCTTACAGACTTGTTCTGGAGTAACTGTATCAATTAACCACGCTAAAAGCTCTAACTCAGATGGGCACGGCACACAGCATGTCTACTAGTGTTTTATTATCAAGTCCATTATGATGTGTTCTTGTCCTAGACAAAGGAAGAACAGAGAAAGAACTCAGGCTGACAAATTAGACTTGAAATCAGTTTCATTTACATAACGACTGGAAGTTCATTAATAATAGAGTTTTAATTATTCATGCTCTTGTTTCACTAGATACAGCAGTTTTCCCCCCTGCTGTGTGGGATGTCTGGAGTAGCTAAAATGAACCTTAGCAAACTGATAGGCTGCCCAGATTCTCAGATGCTTTTCTATTTTCACACTACTAGAGCGGGGCGGGGATTAGGTGGGATGGAGAGCGTGTACAAGTTGGGGGCTGCATAATGAGGAGAGATAGGGAGAGAAAAAGGAAGGTACTAAATAGGCAGAAAGGAAGCTGGCCAGCATGATTTCTTTCGGGCTGTATTACATGTTTGCAGAAAAGAAAGAGAAGGAAAAAAAATGCAAGAGAAGGAAAAAAATGTACAACAGTACATTTGTATTTGATGGGAGTTTCCACTTCAGACGATAACACTTTAAATATTAATCATTTCAAGATTTCCTGCTGGGGCATACTCCTAATATGATGATGTGTATGTATGCAATTCATTTCCTTTGCATATAGGATCACTAGTGGGGTTTGTTTCTGTTTGCCTGTGTTTTTTTAAAAAGAGGAAAAAGAGAGGAAGCAGGAAAGAAACTTTTTTCCTCTTATATTATCTGAACAAACCTGAGAAACAAGTTTAAAGTAGGCTTTAATATAATTTTCTTTTAATGAGAGTGGTGGTGATATTTTCATTCTTACTGGCAATAAATAATGACATCAAGGACAGTTTTCTGCAAAGAATTTAAACTGTCTTTACACACATCAATCTCCTGACCCAGCCTTGAACACGACCTTGTGAAGTAAGTAGTTGAGAGCCAATTGCTCAGGGGGTTATTGTGAGTCTGGTTCATTTGCTGTCTATATGTTTTACTAATTTAGGTAACTATCTCACAAAAAGAGGGTCCACGACACATAAAACAAGATCAAATTGTTCTCAACATCTTTAAAGTCCGCTGAGGAGGGAAAGAGGCCAGAGGGAAATCTCTTTTCATTCTGAAATCTGACAATAGTTGCAGCCTTGGGTTTTCAGAGATGTCTCTAGAACAGTTTTGGAACAAAAGTTCTCAATTTTTGGGGAACCACCATCTAAAACAAATACTAGAAGTATTTTGAAGAAAATCATTTTAGCAAGGAGAATTCATGTTTACCAAGAGCTGACCAAGTACCAAACGCTCAGTATATAAGAGTGTCTATTACCCTTCTGCTTGGTTTAAATGTCGAAAGGATTATTATGTCTATTTCACTGAGGAAGAATTTGAGCCTCAGAGAAACCAAAGGTGCATCTAGTAAAGGAGGAAGGAATCCAAACCACATCTGCCTGACACCAACTCTCCCCTGCTGTATACACATTTGAAGAACATGACAATTTATATTTTCCCACAAAGTTTATACAACTTGTTTTATATTTCTTTCTTTCTTTGTTTTTTTTTTTTTTTTTGAGACAGGGTCTCACTCTATTACCCAGGCTGGAATGCAGTGGTGCAATCACACCTCACTGCAACCTTAAACTCCCGGACGCAAGCAATCCACCTGTCTCAGCCTCTTGAGTACTGGACACTACAGGTGTGCACCAGCCCTCATGGCTAATTTTTGTACTTTCTGTAGAAACTTGCTCTTGTCATGTTGCCCAGGCTGGTCTCGAACTCCTGGGCTCAAGTGATCCACCTGCCTTGGCCTCCCAAAGGGCTGGGATTACCAGCATGAGCCACTACCTAACCAACTTATTTTCTGTCCTATTTTTTTTACCCTTTTCTTGATAAATGATTATAAAATAAATATAATGACTTAATTTAAAGACTGTGGATAGCTTTCTTAGCTCTTGATCAAAAAGTGTTAAAAGTCATATATCAAACAGTGAATAAGAAACTTGAAAAATCTCAGGAGCAAGGTGTTAGTGAGAACAAGGCCAAGTAACAATAACTGAATAAAAATTAGACTACACTACCTGATAATGTCACATCAAATGCCGTGTTTATAGGTCATGTAGGAAAAAAAGTTAATCACCAGAATCTGCCATTTCTTAATTTAAGTCTGCTTCTATGTGGACATTTGGTCTACATACTGTGAAAAACAATCATGGACCAATAAAGCAAACTTTTTCTTTTTCTTTTCTCCCTCCCTCCCTCTCTTCCTCCCTCTCTTCCTTCCTCTCTCTCTTCTCCATCCTGTATTCTTCTTTTCTTCCTTCTTTGTAAGACTATCAGCTATTCTTTTCTGTTTAGAAGACTTCTCGTGTACTGGCAAATTTTAAATTTGTTTCATTTCAGGCCTTCATTCCCGGACAGGTTTCCCTGCCTTCCCACACCCCACTCTGCTTTCTGGCCTGTTTTACAAAGCTATCTTTATATAGGAGATTTTGAATGATGAATTACTGCTTCAGAGTGATCAGAAAGTATCAACATATTTACAACATTGTATCCTCTTTTTATCTCTCTGAAGTATATATAGATATTAAAGTACAAAGC